>OY776306.1:26736894-27336894 GCA_963675345.1 Trididemnum clinides
CTTGTGCTTGTCGGCTATACTTGTGCTTGTCGGGTTTCTTCTGCAAATATTTTTTAATAACATTTTCCAAATGACACCCTAGAATGTTGTAGTACTTGGCAAGAAGAAGTACAGTCTCCAAAAATGTTCCATGATCAACTTTTTCATCACATAAAGTAGACACCTCTTTCGAACTTCCTGTTTCTCTATCGCTCGTTTCCCATTTTCCAATCTTTTTTACAATGGAGACGACTCTGTCGAGAATTTACCTTCTTTGTATGACCTGTTTGTTGTGTAATGATGCTTGACTGACAGTAAGTAGGTCTACCACAGTCATATTTCTGCTGAATTGTATGTGGGCTTCAACACATGCCTTGTGTTTTTGAAAACTTTCGTGTTCATCAATTCGTTGGTAAATGTATTTCCACGAAGTGAAACTCGTTAGAAATTTACAGGGGTCCTGATTGCTATTAGTAGTAGTAGCACCATATGCAATGCAAAGATTGCAAAATAGAGCTTCTTTTTCTTCACAATACGAGAGCCATAATCGCTGCAAACAACCTCCAGAGTCATCAGGTTGGAAATACACATTTGTAGCATTAAATTTGGTTGTTACCGGTTGTCACAAATAAGTAAATTTGCGTTAAAAGAATAGTTTTTGTATATGTATAGTTATTGTAATCTGTTGTTTTATTTTGCAGTGATCATTTTCAATTGTAAATCTAAATTGTCTGAAGCCCTAAACTTGCTAAACTGTTTTCAAAGAAAGACCTTTTTTCTTTCGAATTTATAAATAGATTTGTAACTCACACACCTTTCTGACGTCTCAATGGCTGTCTACGTGATTTAGTTTTCCAGCGTATTCTAGTGATTCTTGTTTCTTCTCGAAGATTTCTCCTTTTTTATTATCACTAATTACATAATTTATTAACGGTATTTTTTGTGTCATGTGATGTTCTAGCAATTTCTAGATTATATTCCGTCGTATATATAAGGCTGCAAGATTTTATTCATTTAAGAGATTCAGAGAGTGTAGTTCAGAGAAAGATAGCAGAGTGTAGTAAAAAGGCATTGTTCCGTGGTGATTGTTGTGACGGGAATTAAGCGATTATTTTGGTGGTTTTTAGTTTAGTAAGTCTCTGATATTTATTTATTGAAGTGCTTTAGTTCTGTGTTTCTGTCAAGCGAAGGAATTCGAAGTTGTAAAGTGATTTGAGAACATATTGTTCTGTTCTTGATCGAAAAGTGCGTGGGTTAAAGTATCTTGGTGGAAGCCAATCTTTTCCGAGTCATTGAGTTGCAACCAAACTTAATTATTCGATCGATACTGTAAGTCGCGTCAATTTTAAGAAGTAAATTAGGATTGAGATAGATTCAAAACTCTATTGAAACGCGACACTGGTTGATGAGGGTGAAACTCCAAATATTCAGCTAGTTTATCTGGTTTTGGTTTTACAAACTACGAATGGTACGCTGTCACACAAGAAATTACAGACTGATCTCGTTGAACTTCTGAAACTTGAGTGAATATTGCAGAATAGTCTTCACTGCCTGATATTGCTGGATCGAGATTTACAGACTGCTGATATTGACTTTCTAAAACTTGCGTTTGGGGAGCAGAACATACTTCAAGATTATCTTGGCTGAGGCTGTCTGGTTCTAATTCATCAGTATATACAGTCTAGAGCAAAGAGCGAAAATGTGAAGCTTACAATGAAAGAATTTATGTTGGTTTTAAACATAGGCCTTCTACTCTCAACAGTATTTGTCGCGGTATCAGCTCTGAATTAAATTTGAAGGGCTGACAAACTTGCGGTTCTAATGGCCTCATATTAACATTTTTTGGTTCAATTATGTCTAACCATCTATTCTTTTTCTTTTCTCCAATTGTGGTTGATCTTTATGTAGTTGATGATGACTTTATATTTCTTTATACAATGCTTTTTGTGACATTTTGAGCGTAGAATCTGCAGAACTTGATCGTTAACTGTTCCAATACCGAAAACATAGCAAAATGCAACTGGTTACGAATAGAAGCTCCACATTGAAGTGCAGGTATAAATTTACCGATAATCTACTAAAAAGCTAGGTTGTCAGATTCGCTACGGAAAAATTAGGTTGGGGGAGGTTATGCACTTTTCCTACATCTCCCATTTGAATGTATCATCAGTGCAAACGTAATAAGTGCTAACCTCTCCCAAAAATATTGTTAGCCTTTTCTTTTCCATAAATTTCCAAAATAGGCAAAAACCCACTGGCAAAAGGTTAACCTCCGAAGAAAAGGTTTTCACTTTTGATTGTGTAGAGCTAAAGAGTAGCTCAAAAAAAAGATGATCTTCGAAAAAAGCCCTCAACTTTGTTTTGAGACAAAATATCGTATTTTTTGAACCATAGGGCGCACTATCAATGAATGGCTTCCAACGGTTTTATTTTTATAAATTAGGCACACCGAGTTATAAGGCGTATTAAATCAAACGAAACTTATGTCTTTTATTGGTATTTCACTCAAAGGAAACGATCAACTCAAAACTGTTCAGTTGTAATACATAAGATACAAAACAATGCACAGCTACCGTAGTCACTTTTCACTTTATTCTTCTACTAGAACTCCAACAGATTCCTCGTATTCTGTGTCCGAGTTAAACTTTTGCATTGTTTCAAGCATTCAAGCATGCTTGATACCGACTCATCAGCATGCGAGTCGATCTCATTACACTTGGCTCTTCAGTGATGATTCCGGCTTTCCTGAAAATTCGCATGATGCTGGAGACTGATACCTTCGCCCAAGCATCCACGATCTATTGGCGGGTAGGAGCGTAACTTGCCAGTCGTTGCCTCCCTATCTTGGTGAACATGTGTTCACCGTCTGTCATCCAATACTGCCACGCCAGTTTGCTTTTTGAATACTGCGCCATAAATGCACGCAAGTCTATATATAAATAAATCGCACCGTTTGCAACATAAAGTTGGTTCAGGACTTGGTCATGGAGCACAGCTTGATCCATACATTTGACGCACCGAATTTTAAGGCATACGTTTGATTTTTGAAAACACTAAACAATTTTGAGCGCACCTTATGGTCCGAAAAATACAATACCTTCAGCCACCCAGAATTATTAAACATAAACAATCTACCAACGTAGACAAAATGTCTTTACCTCTATTTGGAGCTGAAAATGGAAAAAAAGTCACTCAGATAACTTTATTTCCAAAACAAAGTTTTCGACTTCGTTTTGCGATATAAGCTTAAATCCCTCCAGCCTTCATCATGGAGAATCATCAAAAACGTGCAAAATGCGTGAAAAATGGTCTTCATGCTTATTTGGAAATGAAAATGAATAAAGAGTCACTCAGATAAACCTATTCTCCAAAAAGTCCTTAACCTTGTTATGAGGCAAAAATGCTTTTCCTCTTCCCCATACACAATAAGTGTTATGCCCATGAAATAAGCCTACATTTAGGGGTGTTACGAGGTTGATCCTGATTCGTATTTTAATTTTTGAGAAAATTGATA
The DNA here is from genome assembly GCA_963675345.1 of Trididemnum clinides. NCBI lineage: Eukaryota > Metazoa > Chordata > Ascidiacea > Aplousobranchia > Didemnidae > Trididemnum > Trididemnum clinides. The sequence goes on from OY776306.1 coordinate 26,740,388, forward strand.
TACCAATTTTTTCGACCATGAGACAGATCAAGGCCTTTTTTTGCGAAAAACCCTTAAAAAGCATAGCTGAAAACGGACTTTTGCGAAGACATTAAGCTAAATCCTTTTTTCAAATGTACTAAATTAGTTTTTTAAAAAAGAATTAATTTGCATCAACTTAAATAACTCTGGGTTCTCTACACAATCCCCAGTTTGTAGGTATCGCCTAGATTCTTCTTAATGAAACTGCCTACTTAAGATTGTTGCAAAATTCAAATTAGATAATAGCAAATTCTACTATCGTAGATTAGCTTACCAAATGAAGCTTAAAAATCTTATATTTTTAGCACATTTGCTATCAGTTAGAGTTCTAATATTTAGCTTCATTATCAATCGTTGCGATTTCTGAAAAAAACGACAATTTTCGGCGATAAAGTGTCAACAAAATGAACTGATAAACCAAAGCCTACATTGAAACTCCATGCGAACAATGTGTTGTTGGTCTTCCACCAAAACTTAGAGGATGCCGCAAGTGGTGATGACATCATGTGCAATTGATCTGGTTATTAAAACCGTTTCGGGCAGCCTGCAATATGTATTGATCAGGCCAGGGGTCGGCAACCTTTTGAACGCAGTGTGCCAGTTTACGAATAATATCAATATGTAAGCAGCTTCGCGTGCCAAGCATTTTTATGTGTTTGGTTTGCACAGTCAACGATGTGAATGGCAAACGGATAAGAAACAAATTTGTTTATTAATTTTATTGGATAAGGTCGAATACAGTCAAAAGACTCTATTAAATGAAACTACAGACAGACTCCTTGTCCTTGCTTTTCCTTGCTCAGCTCAGTAATATTGGACTAAATTTAGATACACTCAGTTGAACACACAACTTTCATTGATCTTCCGTAAGTCGGCTGCGATGGGCACTGAGAATAAACTTCATTTGGGAAAATATTTGTTCACACAAATAAGTGGCTCGAAATGCAGACAGCAAAGCTATTGCCATCTTCTTCAGACAGCTAAATTTCTCCTGCAAAGATTTCCAACGTGGTAAAATGTTTTTTTCCTTGTTTTCAATCGTTTCCCGCGATTTCCGCAAATCAACAAACTTCGATGTCCACAATAAAGAGGCTTTGAAATCGATCAGCTGCAACTGAAAGTCTTCAATATCCATCCATTCAAATGCACATAAGTTCAAGTCTTCGCTGCTCTCAGGCTTGATGAGAAAAGAAAACAATGAACCAAAATGTTGAAAATCTTGAAATCTGGTGCAAAATTGAGACGTTGAACCCCTAATGTACATATCAATTTTAACCGAATTAACTTGGTAATCCACTGAGAAAGCCTTCAGGTGTTCAAAGTAGCGAAAAGTGGCGATTCGGATATCCCGTGTGTAGACACCCAGTTTAGATGCAAATCCTTTGCATACCTCAAAAAGACACATCACTGTTTTTCCTGTACCCTGCAGATGAAGATTAAGTTCGTTAAGGTGCGTGGTGATGTCCGCAAGAAACATCAGTTTTACAAGCCACTTTTCATCCTCCAGTTCGGGGTCGGCCTTTCCTTGTCCCCTGAAAAAGACCCTTATCTCGATTAGACATTCGATGAACCTCAAGAGAATCTCACCGCAACTTAACCATCTGACACTGCAGTGCAGCAGCACATCATGGTATGCACTTTCCATCTCTTCAAGCAAAGCTGTCTGTGAGTTGTAGCAGAGTGTGCGACAAAGAAACACAGTGTTTAGGTAACTGTTTTAGTATTAGGCGTGTCTACACCAAAATTTTTCATTCTTGCGGCGTATCGCATCTTTGTTTACTCTAATTTGTTTGTGCTAATGGGAAATCGCATAAACTGGATTGTCTTGAGCCAATTTTTTCGCTTTTACAGCGAACCAGTTGTAAGTGTCATTAGCAGAACCACAACAGACATCGCCGACATAGAAATTGTCAAGTGAATTGCATGCTTGACAAATTTTAGGACTGTTGATTTCGTGCAGTGTAGACAGTTTGAGCTTGGGAGTGCGCCGCGCACGCTTATAGAGTAGATTTCGCATGCGCGTCAAGTCACTTGGCGTGCCATAAAAAATCCTCTCGCGTGCCACCTGTGGCACGCGTGCCAGGGGTTGCCGACCCCTGGATTAGGCAATCAAAAGTTATGTGTTGCTCTTGAAAAAGTATGGTTTTAAAATGAGTAGATAGTGACATACACGAATTAGTACATCTAAGCCCTGCCAAGGGGAGAAAAGGAATTTGAAATCCTATCGCTTTTTTGGTTAGACATTTTTTTGATTTATGAGTATGTGTAAAAACGATTGATCTACAAAATATGTATTGAGCTATAAAAATTGTTCGGCAATTCTTATGATAAATGAATGGGATGTCATTAAGGTCAAAACTAACATCTCACGTGAATAAACATCAACGTTTATTGAACTTGAAAATACACAAAAAAGCTATTATACTACAGATAACTTTAACACCAACTGTAATTTTCAATCCCTCCATGTGCCTCGACGGACAGAAGTGATCCTACTTGAACAAGTCCAGATATAAATTTGAACTTCACTCGAGAATCGGTGGCCTAACAACACCCGGTAATCGATGGCCTAACAACAAGCAAGCAATTCATTTATTTACCACAGAATTCAAATACAGCACACATTTCATGGACCATATGACCAAAAAAAGGGGAGTGCAGGGCGTGTGATAGTGATTATGTTTAATTTGGATTATCTTACTTCTACAATTGCAAAGAATCATATTACTATTGCACATTTACGTATTGGTGCTATATCTACACATTCGTACATAAGCGTACCGTGCTTAATGCTTTATTAAAGCTAAGTATAGTACGGCATAGCTTTTGTAACCAATGCTTTCTTCAATTTGCTGCGGTAGGACACATGGGCGTTATTTACAATAATTTTGGAGTAGTTTCTACAAATTGGAAAAAGTGGCAGTAATAATTTGTTTTCCAAGTATGAGCCGATTGTAGTCATAGGAGAAAGCAGCATCCATGATTTGTTTTCCCGGTACGAGTCGATCTTGGTCATAATAAATAAACTAAAAACAATACAGTCAACTTCGGATATAAGAGATCCGCCGATACCAGCTTAATCAGTCTCTTATAACCAAATTCTCTTATAACCGACTTATTGGTTTATATTGAAAATCATTTGGGACCTTTTGCGTAGTCCCTTATAAGCGAAAATTTCTTATATCTGAATCTCTTATATCCGAAGTTGACTGTATCGAGCTTCTCCCGTTTTGTTATGTTGTTTCTGTGGTCTCGCGAATATGACTTACAACGTCATAGCCACATAAAAACTCGAATGTCAATTAGGCGTTTAGATCTATGTCAGTTATAAATGAATGATAAACTACCCCTATTCTCTTCTTTCATAATTTTAGAATTTTCTCGTTTTTATGTCGTTATTTATCAGTTCACAAAACACCAACCCTTATTTGATCCTTTCACCTACGAACCAGGTTAGCAATCGCTGTCTCTATAACATAAATTGAAAGATGCTGCTAGCTGAACTATGAAGAAAAACTAGTGATAATTTACTGAAGAGTAAATACGCGAATTTAAAAAAACATTAGTACATATGCACCGATTGTATTTTTATTCAATCCTGAAGCCATCTTTAAAGATACGTTAAAGGTGACGTTTTGTATTTTGAAAACTAGATGCTTGCCTTGTAACTTTCCTGCATATTGCCAGCAACATATTATAACTAAGAGTCTGATTGATGAGTCTCGACTATGCATTTTTCAATGATTGTTGGAGAAGTTAAAAACCGACGTGATGGCATAGTGGTTTGAGGATCCGATTCGCAGTCGGTAGACCAGGGCTTCATTTCCCTTGTCGAGCCATGCCAAAAGACTTCAAAAAATGGTACCTATAGCTACCCTGCTTGGCGCTCGGCATTTATGGGAGGTTGTGGAGAACAAGCCGGCAAGTTCACTTGTTGTGTTGTGGGGCAAGGCACTTCACAGGACGCTCCCACCTTTATGTGGAAGATGTGTGGCTCGGACACCTGGGAAATAGCAACTTCCAAGCGAGTGCCGACATACCGTCCAAAACATAGCAATACAATTCGCATTCTCGTGAATGGAGGATAAACAACGCAAGTAAAAAAAATGTATTCTCATAAATCATGACTCACAAACGCAATACTTCCGTCATGCAATTATGAGATGTAATTTAACTTCTAAAAAATTTTTCACTATATATCGAAGTGTTTGCAGTACCAGCTAACGGAATCGTCAAGGTTCCTAGAAATGCGGCATTGCTTAAGGTTTTATTAATGACCAATTGGAAGACAAGATACGATCCGAGTTGCAAAGGAGTAAAGTGGAGGTGAATTTTTCAGAATCTCTTGCATATTTCTGCATTAGTTAGCAAAAAATAAATCTTCCAATGTATTCTATTGCACGACGATCATCATCAGTTATAGAATTAAAGTCATCTTTTCTGTTAAATTTGTTTTACTCTTGCTGTTTAAAAAGTACTAACTCATCAAATGTTTTCGCCTTGCTTGAAGTGTCACTAATTTTAGGATATAAACTGGGTATCTTTTCAATCTTTTCAAGAGCGGCCATTCACGTAAGTATGTTACTGAGGAGAGGAAGGACAAATCGATAATACCAAAACCGCTGTCTACCGGCAACAACACATATGTTTTCGCGTTTTTTGAATGCCATTTAGTGTAAGCGTATGTTATATTTGGTTGGAAGGTTCACACCGACATAAACCACAAACATTATCTTGAAAACAATTTAGTGTGTATTGCAAACAATGTACCCAACCCAATTTGACGAGACCATCCCTGGACGCGTTTCGTCCTCTTGGACTCCTCAGCAGGGCCTGTCCCATCCCCCAAACCAAACCCTTCATTTGCAATCACATAAACTCGTTTTCTCCATATGCAAAAGCGAACATGTGCCGGACAAACGGCGCAAGCATGTTCATGACTGATGGTGAACCTAACTTTATAACTGATGCTTAGGTTCACCATCAGTCATGAAGATGCTTGCGTCGTTTGACCGGCACATGTTTGCTTTTGCATATGGAGAAAACGAGTTTATGTGATTGCAAATGAAGGGTTTGGTTTGGGGGATGGGACAGGCCCTGCTGAGGAGTCCAAGAGGACGAAACGCGTCCAGGGATGGTCTCGTCAAATTGGGTTGGGTACATTGTTTGCAATACACACTAAATTGTTTTCAAGATAATGTTTGTGGTTTATGTCGGTGTGAACCTTCCAACCATTCACTAACCTTGCATAACGTTATCTATGTTATATTTGCAAAATCACTCCATATGAAATGGAATCATAATTCCCAATCTTGAAAATTTTTGTGATAACTTGAGGTTTTTTAGAGAATTTTTAGGAGAAACGTTGGGAAAATCTTGGGATTTTTAAAAATGACCTTAGGATTTTTTTGGAAAAATATCTTGTTTGGAGATCAACTGGAAAAAGCGGAATAGAGAAGTTGCATATGACGTCACACATTAGGTGCGAAAAAAAGTGGCCCATAAAAAAGCTGTAACGTTTTTTTGAGGTTATTTTGATAGCTAATTCAAAATTAATCAAATATTGAAATGAATAAATGCTAGCTTATTACTAAGAAACTAACATGTTTAACTAAAAGTGATTTAGTTGAGATTAGGTTTTTCAATCGCTTAGTACTGAGTGCCATTGCCAAAAAATTAGCCTTTGAAGAATTATCATCCAAACAGCATTTATTGTTCTTTTCATAATAAATGCATATCATTTAGATACCTGTTAATACGTCATCAAAATCATCCATCATCCTATCATTACAACCGCTACCGCAAATTTTTAAATTGCTTCTTACTTGGTTCAGCAGCTTTGGTAACACCCCCAAAACATTGTTATGGATTAGTTAAAAAAGGTCATAAAATTACATCTTATATTTTGATGTAACTGGCCTGTATGCAATCATTTTTGACAAAAACTTTTAAAGGACTATTGATTTTACCCATCACTATCTAATCCAATGTGTGGCAGACAGTACAGAAGTTAGCTCTGCCATCTACGCTAAAGTATAATTTAGGTTTACAATTTTCGATAGGTCTTGTAAATTTTGTATGCTGTGTAAGTTGCACAAAACACTTACCTTAAACTCAATTTCTTTGATTGGCTAATTATCCGAATATGAAACCCTATCAGAAACTGGCTACAAACAAGATTAGATGTTTTTATGGCTACAAAACTGAGCGAACTACCAGCAATAACAAGTCAACTGTGGCCTACAGTTTTTAACTTACTTTGACTTCCGATTTATTCCATAACACCAATTAAAAAAAATAATTTATTAACTGTCTATTTTATCAATATTAATCACCAAAGCGATATCACCTCCACGCAATTTAATAGAAAAATTCCGAAAGTAGGCAGCCACTATTTACGAAAGCTTATTTTGATGACGTTTGATCACGTCAGTGAAACCTTTTCCTGTCCCATAATGATATTACGGCTATTTGTGGAATGTTTTGAAAATCTATGGGAGAAGACCAGGACTTTTTTTTAAACATGGAGCTTGAATTTTTTATATGTGCCAAAACATTGAAGAATTTTGGGATATTTTACGCAAAAATTACCATTTTTGGGATTTCTTTGAGCATTTTGTGGATTTTTTTAACATTTCAAATTGGCAAATGGCAACAAAATGAGTGCAAAAAAGTTGAAGTTGAAGTGATGATGGGAATAAACATGTAAAATCGATAAACGCAAGTATTTGTTTTTGTAATTTTGCTAGTTTGTGACCTTTGGTTAGCTGAGGTTTAAACCAATTGTTGGATTTGTTATATGTTTTGAGATAATGATTGGCCATGTACATGTAGCCCGACAAGCAGAAAAAATAACTTGAGGACTGCAATTGATTAGAGATTTGGTAATGGACCCTAGGCCTTATTCAGTTTCCCATTTTAGTATAGACAAGGGTAGTTTATTTTTGTAAACCATTAGGATTGTTTCTTCAATGTGGTTGACATTTCACCCCAGTGGTGGCTTAAGGCTTGTGCTACCTCTTTAGGGGATGATAATAAACAGGCATAGTAAATACAGTAGGCATGTCATCGGTTTGAGATAGAAAGAGGAGTTGAGGTTTAGTCTGGTGAAATTTTATAAAAATGAAGCAGGCTTCTCATTTTACTGGTTTAAAAAAAAGAAGTCAATGATCAGGCCAGAGCTCCAGTCAGTTGTGGACTTTTGCAGCAACCTTTGTAATAGCATCTACGGAATGGGAGAAGGAGAGCGATCAGAAGGAGTGGTTTAAGATAGAATATAAGGAGATTATAGGAGTTCAATTACCGGGAGTGAGGAAAATAAGCAGCCCTGCACGTAGAAGAGCTTGCTAAGTTCAGTGTTGCCAGTTCCGCGATTTTCCTACGGAATTGGGCTAGTTTTGATGACGCGTTGCAGAATAAATGTAGCAATCGCCGGTTGCGGTTTTTTGGGCTATTTTTTGCCATCCTGTTCCGCTATTTTGGGCCAGTTTTTGGAGTAGCAACAGGTGTAAAAATTCAAGACAACTGTGTGCGATATGAAGGTGGTTACCGTCATCGGCATATTTTCGTACGAAAAACAGCTCGAAAATAAGCTCAACTGGCACTGTATCGCGTTATTTTTCAAAAACTAGGGTGATTTGATACCGCTTGGTATGTGATGACCTTGTTTTGTTTTTTTTTGAAATCACAGTCTCACCGAAGGAAAAATTACCAAAACGACCAAGGCAACAGCAGCGTTGGCCTGTTTTTTTGGAAATTATGCTGAACCACTGGCTGATTTGTCTATGGCTATCGATGGGAGACCAAGTACTGTGCTCATGCCGGGTCTTGACTGTTCTCCCAATGGCCCCGTATGGACTAACTTTGCAAATTTTCGACTATTTTTCAACAGGCAAGCGTTGGGCTATTTTGGGCTAGTTTTTAGATACCATTTCCGGTGAAAACTTGAAGAAATTTAGGCAACACTGGCTTAGTTGCAGCCCACAGTGAAAATATGTGAACCAGAGATGAGCACGGATTAGGATCTAGATCCGGCCGGATTTGAAGAGTTGAGCCGCATTAGAATCGGATTAGGATTTAGAGTTTTTAAAAAATCCGAAATAGGATTGGGATTTAACTTCTTTGTGATCAATTGAAGTAAAGCTTGAAATCAATTTCAAAATTTGCATTTTCAGGATTAGGATGATGGTTTGGATTTAACATCTTCCAAATTCAGAATTAGAATCAGGATTTGATGTTTCGGATTAGGATCTGAAAAACCTACATCCGCTCATCTCTGATGTGATACTGGGGAAAGGGGGCTAAATCAGATGAGACAACTTAGGATAAATGCTTATTTCTCGTGGAAACTGCATTGCAGCAAGAAAGGTTGTTGCTTTCACATGACCTCACATTATTAATGCATACAAAAGAAGAAAAGATAGTGCCCCAGCCTGTACGAATGCTATTAAAACAAAATGAAGCAAAAGTGAGGGAACAAAAGAGGCATGACAACAAAGAAGGAAGAGATATTCAACTGATTTTTAAGATGGTGCATATGTACTATGCTTGCAATTGGCTGATGTCTATTATTCCTACTGTATCTACTGTGACTACTGTGCCAATTATTCCTACTATCCATTTAATAACCTCCTCCACATGAAGCACCCCTACTTTTTGTTTATTTTCCTTTGACATGATAGATTTTTTTGACAGTATTCAGGTATATACTGCTTTTCAGTTTGAGGAATCTTCATTATGATTATCTTTTGTATTTTAGTGACCATTTGGATAATTTTCCTTATTTGCACATGATCTCGCCCATTTTAATGCCCCCACTATTTCACCCACCTGGCTGCATTTGAAAAAAAGAGAATATTGATCAAGGGAGTGTACATCAGTAAGTTGAGCTATCAGAAAAAGATGTCTTTGGTAACAGTGGCTGGATTCACCTCGTGTTTCTTGAAGTTCATCAACAGCTTGAAGTTCATCAAATGTACAACTTTGGTTAATCTGTCATCTTTGCGTTTAGCAGTGTTACTAAACAGGCATAGTAGGCTTAGTGTAGGCATAGTATGGGGTTGGGGTTAGGGTAGGCATAGTAGAGCCATGAATGGCATTGTACAGGCATAATACAAGAATAATAAAGGAAGTGTGCGACTGAAAGCCAGTTGCAGCAATATAACAAAGTTTTACTTTCCTTTAAAGAAATTTTTGATTTCATGAGTTTAAATTAAGCATTTTTCTATGCCTGTAAAAACTAATCCTAACCCTACTAATGTACTATGCCTGCCCTAACCCTGTACTGTGCCTACTCTAACTCTAATCCTGTATTATGCCTATTTATAACCATCCCTTTTTAGTGCAATCTCATTAGTTACTTGCACTCTCCATGTCATTGTGTGTTGCCCATGCCCTCTTGTTCCAACCACTTCAAAATCTAAGACCTCTTCCTTACATGCCTTGATTATCCACTTTCAAAACATGTTCATACCATTGCATTCCATTTGCTTTGGCTGCTCTGTCCAAAGTTTCTTTCATACCTAGGAACTGACTAATTCTTTTCTGTATTAATTTACTTTGCACATTGCTTTTCAAATCTTCCCAAAATCATAATCTCAATTTCCCTCAAACACCATGTCTTGCTCCCATACAACATCATCAACCTGAACTTAACTCTGATAAATTCTTTCAATTTCATTGAAAGCTATTAATACAGAAATTTGTTCACACTAAAAAACTGATTGAAAATTACTAGATTGAAAATTGCTTTTTAACCAATATTCCAAGCCTGAAGGAGTCTTAAGTAGCCTACTAAGGAGCTGATCAAACAAAGGTAATAGGCATTAAGTAGAAATTTTATTTGCATCACAATTGTGCTTGGTTTTGTGGTAATTTTGAAATCTTTGATTCTCACTATCTATATTGGAATTTGTGAGCTGTTTGGTGAGAACTACAGTTTGCTGTGAAATGTGCTAATGGTATATTCCACATAGTATCTTATTGGAGTTAAAATCTATAAAGAATGGAATTGATATTTAAACTGAAGAGCAAATCAAGACTTAAACTGCTAATCTGCTAAACTCTAAATAAAAAACCAAGGGCTATCAATACACCAATCCAGCCAATAATCGTAAACTGTACATTAAAAAGCTGTTGTACTCAGGTTAGCAGAGCCAGTACATGCAGAAGCACAAAAACTAGAACAACTAACTGGGTTCTATTAAATTGTATCAGTGCTTCTGTTCGATGTTTATCATGATGTTTTGTAGCTTCAACTAGCCATAACCCTAACCTCTTATAATGTGGATACTGTGGGCATCACGTACATGTACTAATTTTAACTACTGCAACTAATCTTGCAAAGCAAAAAAATAGCCAAATGAGTTGATTGTGGTCATGTGTTATGATGTCCTAATTGTAGCCCCCTGTTATGACTATACATTGTCTTCAACCAAAGAATGCAATCTGTAGTTTACACTGGATATTAAATCAAAGAATGCAATGTGGGATTAAAAAGGCAATTAGGTTTGATTAATTAATTATCTACACTTTTAGTTCAGTAATTTAAATTAACACACGTTTGTGATGTCTGCCTTACACAAGGTCTGAGTTAGGGCTAGGTTTTGGATCAGTGGATATATCAAGACATGGTGATGGGCATTGTGCACATTTTGGACATTGCAGACATATGCTATTTAATTATACTCATTTTTGTTCACAGCTAGTAGCGTCAATTTAATTTATTCAGGAGCACTACTTGGTAATATTTTCAATTATATGCATAGTCAAACAGCTTGACGTACCAATTGCTTAAAACTATGGCAGTGGCTATTTTGCCGTCGACGGCAATTTACCCTCAGAGACTATTTTGCTGTGAGTTATTTGTGATTGGTCAATCTTAATGACGTACTAAACATGTGACTTTTGGTCGTCTCTGATTGGTCAATTTTAAAAACCAAAAAAAAAAATTTTGCACCCCCAGGTCTCTATCCCCCACCCTGTACACTCCCTTCCAGTGTACACTGCCCCGTACATTTATACCGGGCCTGCCCCTTCAGTGTACACTGCTTTTTTTTTAAAGCCCTGGCCAGCTGAGATTCGAACCCGCAACCATAGTATCTCAAGACCAGCGCTCTATCCACTACACCACAGTGTCACTAGTGTTATTATAGCAAATTTGGCTATATAAACACACGTGAATGATCACGGCAAAATAGATTCCAAGGGCAAATTGCCGTCGACGGTGAAATAGCCACTGCCTAAAACTATACCTATGCACAGTTAAATAGCTCAACATTTTGATGAGAAACATTAGTCAATTGTACTGTGCAGCTAAACAGCTTCATTGAATTTCAAATAGTATAGCACAGGCTATACTATTTATCACAATAAACCATAATATAAAATCATAATACACCATAATAACTATAATATTTTACTTACTTATTAATTTATGAAAAAGCGTTTTTCGTTTAGCATTAGCCTGCGTCAAGTTTCTTAAATAATAATAGCTAATTTAACTTTACATAAATTATCACGCAACATCTCATTATTAGGTAGTATCAGAAACTACTAAGCTATGTTTTCAGTTAATGATATGCATAGGTTAAAAGAGTTTTGAAATATTCAGACTATGGCATAATAATACTACCCAGAATGAATTAATATAAATTGAAGTTAGACTAAGCTACATAATCTCTTTATCTTGCAAGCTCTAAACAATCAGTCTGCATTTTAGTAATACAAAGCAATCAATTAGCATTGTAAGCTGCGAAGCAAACAACAAATGTTTCAAAAGCAACTGGTATAACAGCTTAAGCAGAAAAGACACCCCTCCAGCATAAAGTTGTTGGTTAATACTAAAAGTATGTTTTTTTTATTAGCAAGGCTTTGTTAATTTTAGTGTGGTAATTAGACTCACATTTCCTAATGATACTAAAATTATCCAACCCAAATCAAATCCTATTTCAGAACAACTATCACATGACATAACATATTCTTAAATTGCACTGTTTTGTAAACTGTTGAAATTGAGATGCTCTTTATTATTACTTGCTGGTTTGTTCCCTAATTTATGAAGCTGTGTGCTTTGTATCAAAGAGCGAGTAAATTTGTGGATGACAATTTGAGCACAAAGCCAATGGAATTCAATTGAAAATATTTGTTCAGCAAACCTGATGAGTGCTAACGTTAAGCTGTGAACGTTTGTTTATGAATTAATAAAGGAGTAAAATATTATGAACGCTTGCTTGTGCTATACTATGATACAAGAAAATTACCTCTTTGCCAAAGCTGAATTTCAAATAATTGGTTGCATGAATCATTAGTGTACAGTTAAATATCTTGGGCAAATGTGTATGCAAAATTTCAACGATATGTCTGCTATAGACAAAACCAATGCACACTTGAACAAGGTTGCTCAGTGTCAGAAAAAATAGAAGCAGCTAAGTAAAACAAGTAGGCTAGAGACAGTTCAGTTTGATATTTCAAGAGAGTAAAATCAAAGCTTCATATACTAACTGAAACTATCAAGACTATAGCTGTCATTACACATTAGTTTTATTCACTTGCTCTGAAAAAAAAATAAAACATATTGTTCTTGTAAAGAAACTAAGAAAACAATGCTAATGCTTGCAGTAATCTGGTAGTCCTTATCGTTACTAACACAGTAACCAGCACATGCTCACCAATACAGTTACAGTTATAATCAGAATACACAGGTAGGATGTTAAAAAAAGTAAGATTAACTACAAGAAAATGGGCCAAAAGCCCAGAACAACATTATGAACTTCAACTGATGCCATAGTTATGAAGTTAAAAGGATCCCCCACCCTCACATAATCAGTATTCCACGTTGCTGTCAAGTTTGTTTATTGTTAAAATTTTTTTTTTGATGTATTAATTGTTTTTGAACAGCATTTGTCTTTTCAACTTCTGATCTTCAAGCTAATTGTTGCTCCAAAGAGGCTCAACTGGATAAGTTGTTCACATAATCTTGCAGGTGTGAAGTTAGTGAGTTGTTTAGAAACAGTAAGTTGTTTATTGTGATTGTGGAACAAAACTTTTAACTCTTTGGAATAACTAACTCCTCTGAAGCAACCTTTCAAATATGATATTTTCTATCACATTTTGGAAATTCTAGGTGAGAATTATTTGCAGCTGGCAAAGATTTTAATTTTTTTTCAACTAACTTTGAGACAACTCTGCTGTTTCTAAACCATATCTTTATGGGGGCTGTTGCTTTGCTTTTACCAAAATCTCATGGAAAACAGCATGATGATGAGATCTATTTTTTAACTCATTGAATACTAGGGAGGCACAGAGTTTTGGAGACTCAAAAATCGCTTTGTGGTTTTTGGTCAGCAGTCACCCATTTACATTTTTTCCATTGGCACAAGCAAAATCTGAACCCAAAATATGAGGTTAAAAGCAAATACTGGCTCAGCTTTGCCATGCAACATGCAACATAATGCTCTTGTAGCCTTTTAATGAGAAGTCTAACTTTTGGTTCATCATGCTGCACTGCTGCAACAATGATCAAAATATGCAGCCACATTGCTCTTCACAAAAATTTTGGTCCCCTGACTCCATCTAATATTCTTTTAACTTTAAATGCCATCAGCCAAAATCATGTCGTTAAATTCGTTACAATGATGATATGAGGCCTAAAGTACTTTTAAACTGAAGTCACAAAACCATGGAGCTAGTTTGGTTGTCTAATATGATAACAAGGAAGTGTGGTTGCAATCTTAACAAACACGATCTTACTTTACTGTTGGCTCAAATTTCAATTTTAGGAGGTATGCCAATATTAGCAAAACTTACATTACCACCAAATCTAAAAGTAGCAGGATTTAAGAAGTCTAATTGTAAACCTTACAATCTTTTAGCTGACCCTTATCAACAAAAACAGGATCTTATAAATATCTTTTGATCTTGAAGTTTTTGTATGCAACATACTAGTGATGACTATTATCAACAAAAACAGTATCTTATATATTTCTTTTGATCTTGAAGTTTTTAGCATGCAATATACTAGTAATGTACTGTTTTTTCCAAAGTTACAGATACCAATGTATTGTCCCTTCTTGACATTAACCGACACATCAGTCAATGTTTATTTTAAAGGGAATTTATGTAGTTAGTTGATTTGACAGTTCTGTTAAAGAGATTTGATATCATTTTTAAGAGGTTCAATGTCCTCATTCTTTTCTCAATCTTAGACATTGTTCTTCGATAAATGCATGTGACGTGAATATCTTCATTTGAAGTTCAAGAGATATTTTGTGCAAAAACTTGCAAAGTTGCAAATCACATCAAACCAACTGCATCATGCAACCAAAAATGTTTAAACTTAATCTGGGGTCACTGATTGTTTGGTATTGTTCTTACAAAAATGTAATTAATGTTTGGATATTTTAGAAACTAGACATGGACTACAATATTTTCAATGTTCTTTGTAAAGATAACCAATATCAAGGCAAATAATCAGCTTTAGCAATGGATCAAAGTTACAAAATATTGGGTGAAAGAACAATAAAAAAGAACTGATGACGATATATCAGTAAAGTGGCCAATACATCAATTTTTTGATGCTTAATATTGGCATCAGCACATCCCTACAATATACCATAGTTGTTTTTCAATTTCAGCATTGTGAATTATGGGTGGGAAACTATTCACAGTTGTAATGTTTTAACACCTTTACTATATATCGGTACATATATGTACCATGAGGTGTGTTAATGATTGGCATAGTAGTGCACATGTACCACTGCATGTTTTTTCTTTCAATTTAAAAAATCAATGTAGCACCATTACTTCTCAGCAAACTATTTTCTTTCACATATATATTGACAAAAGGTTGAAGTATTGAAAAACAAGGTGATAATTAGGGCTTTTATTCAGTAAAGAAGCATGAGTGTGAACCAAATATCAGCATGAAAACACAGCCACTTGGCAGGATTATTACCAACATTTGTCAGGAAAACCCTTTAAAAAGGCAACCGTAGTGAACGTGTTAAGACTTATTATTATATATAGTTAACAAAATATGTTAAGACCTAAAAACAAAAATATAATTATGTGTAGTAAAATAATGTCTATGTACTAGACCAGTGGCTCTCAACCTTTTTGGTGCCACAGCCCATTTTGAGGAGCCACGAATCCTTGTGACCCAGTTTCTTGCTGTAGCCAATCTTTTCCATGTGCCGTTGCCCACATTACGGAGCCGCAGATTTTTGTGGCCCACCTTGATTATGTCTGAGATGTGATGATGACAAAGTTTCTGGGATTAGTGTCAGAAGTCATGGCAGTGGAAACGATCTCAGAAAAAAAAAGGTCATTGCCTCCCCAGTGCCAAGGATGGTCAGTCCATAGTCGAAATCAGAGTTGATTTACAAAGGAAAATAAGGTCATTGCACTTCCAATTCTTAGGTGCTGGTTTGTATGGCAGTTCATATGCACTGCTATTACTCAACCTCATTTGACTTGCCAACCCATTATTTAAGTATGCAAACATCTGTTTGCCAACCAACTTAAGTGCGGTGGCCCACCAGTTGAGAACCAGTGTACTAGACATAGTTGCCATGCAGATTAACAATTATCTTAATAATAATAATAATTTTATTTGAAATCAATTGACTAGTTTTTATTTGCACTAGAGGAGGGGAGTGCAACCTGTGGCCCACAACCAAATGCAGCCGGCAGTGTAAAATTTTGTAGCCCCTGGAAAGGATTGCAAATTTGTTGGTGAGGACTTTTTTGGAGATCAATACTTTTATACTAAATTTTTTACATCTGTGTGTAGTTCAATTTTGTTATGGAGATCGGCTTAAAAGTGTTGTTATGTTGCTTTGAAAGTGTTGATCTCCAAAAAAAACGTCTTCACCAATGCTTTGAATGAACAAATTTTGACGGGCCTGCTAAGTATTTAAGAAATCAGAAATTGGCCTGCCTGCAAAAAAGGTTGCACAGCCCTGCACTAGATGTTTAAATCCAGTATAAGGCAAAGTAAAACTGCATTTACAAATGTAGGACATTCTGAACTACTTTAACAGGTGGCTAAAATGAATTGCCAGCAAGTAATTCTAAGCATCTATGTGAGCTACAAAACTTGCATTATCAGACAATTGTTAACTAACCCTCTCATAAGCCAAGTCAAGGTCTTGTGCCTCAAAAAAATATATGACTGTCTTTTTCCCAGATCTATTTTGCATTAACGGCTTTATAATTTTTATTTCAGAAGTGCAGTGCAGTAATAACTAAACCGCGCACATTAACAAATGCATTCTGTTAACCATCCTTTAAACTGAAGCAGATTTTGAGTGAAAGCCTACTCACCTGTGCCTAAAAGCATCAATTGCAATTATTTATCAGCTGGCTGGACTAAATGCAATTACCTGCTCAATTAAAAAAAACATTATTGTGGAAGTCATCTACTTTGTTTGCATAATTGCATTTTTTTCCAGCTCAAGAGGTTTAATCTCACTGCCATTATCAGTTTTTATGTTTTCAAAAAAGACCTACATGTACTTTAGATCGCATAAGTGAAAACATGAAATCATATTTCAGTGGTTGTACCAAAACTGGTAGGACAGTAAGAAGAATGGAATGGGGTGGAAGAAACTAAAATGTGGAATTATGTGGTAGGTGTTCCAAAGTATTTACCTGGTAAATATTGATCTCAGTTTGATGATTTTCCGAATCAGAGTTGGTTTTTGGGTTAGTCTGCAGAATTTCTTTGTGATAGTAGTATCTGTATGAGGTTGGGAATCCATTAACAAAATCTCAAACCAAATCATGTTTTAAAGCATAATTTGAGGTGTGATAGACAAAAAATTAATAAAAGTGATACTGTAAACCTAAAAGTACAAAAGTGATAACTACATGCTTTTGCAATGCCTCAAATGCAGTCTTTTATTTGTGATCGCAATTGTATTTTCAATTTTCACTCAACAGTGTGAAGTGGTCAGTAGCTTTTATATAGAAATAATAGGTAATTTTCATACTTCTTAGATCTTGTGCTTTTTCTTTAAGGTAAAGATCGCTGTTTATGATTTAAATTCTTTCTACATTTTATGATGGTATGATTCATACTTCTCAGTTCATTGTTTAAAGTTACGATTTTTTATGCAAAGGTCTGAATAGGCTGCTACGTGTTTTCTTTTTGTGTGACCAAATGATTTTTGATGTATCAAACAATCTCTGATACATACCATTAAACACAAGAAAAGTGTCGTGGTCGTTTGGTCATTTACCCAAACTCAATGTGGGGCAGCACAAATCAAGGCCAGGGTTGAGGGTTTCCTGGGCTGCTGTGCTGCCCAGATTAGATGCTGGCAGTGGTGGCGTTAAGCCAACATCAAGTTGTATCATCCAAAACCTGCAGACCTCATGTTCCTCTTGGTACATGATGTATTAGATATAATGTGATCTGTGGTTTGCTCAGTGGTGCCACATTTGCAATTCGGTGATGGAGTGAGACCCCATTTTCACATGGACAAGTGAAAATGACCTACACCAGTCTGCAGGCAATGAGCCTTACCCAAGATGTTCTGGGCAGACTCATTCCAAGTGGCCTTGAATTGACCCTGGGAATGAAAGCACGGCCTTGAAGTACTCTCCAAGTAGTTCCATTTATGTTTCGTCCACTGCTTCATGCGGATGTCCAGTTTAGACAAATAGTTTCCATGCAGCAGGTACAAATGGGTGTCTTGATCTAAGTCTCCCCAGGTGCGCATCCTTCTGCCCAACCAACTGTCCGTGCAGTATGTGCTCGGGATCATGGATAGCACGATTCACTGAAGAGAGTGTCACTTCTAATTGGTGGAGCTCAGTTGGCTGGATGCCTGCAAGGACAGGCAAGTCCTCCGTTGATGTGGATGCAAGCATCTAGTGACAGTGCACAAAGTATCATTGAGAATGCTGTCAGTGAGGCGAGTATGCATACTTGTGACACCAAACTGGAGCGTAGTACTCAGCAGTGGAGTAGACTGAGGAAAGAGCAGAGATGCACAATGTCTTGGCATCTTGACCCCATCCGGATCTCACAAGTTGTCTCAAAAGCGCAACTCGTGTGTAGAGTTAAGTGTAGTGATGTCTTGGCTTAGAGTGTCCTCCACAGTCTTCCAATCTCGAGAAGCATACAGCATTGCTAAGTCAGCATATGTATACTTCTGAGAAGTCATGGAAGGCAGATCAAATGTGCAGATGTTAAAAAGGATGGGGGCCAAGACTGATCCCTGTAGGAAGCCGTTTTGCAAACGTCTTAACCTGCTTTGCTTGCTGTCATCTGTAGTGAGCATGAAGCTTCTATTCTGGACAAGCTCCATGATCATTCAGACCATGTGCTTATCCAGTAGAAGCCTAAGCAACTAGTAGGTGAGACCATGGTGCCAGACAGTGTCGTAAGCAGCTATCAGTTTGACAAACACGGCACCAGCCTTTTTGTTGGCCTCAAATAAATCCTAGTTGTTTTGAGTAAGCAAAACAGTCTGATCCACGGTTGACCTTCCTCGTCAGAACCCAGCCTGCTCCCTAATGAGAAGTGGGTCAACAATCAGCTCAACACGAGCATGTATGAGCCTTTCAATGATCTTGTAGGGGGCACAAAGCAGGAGGTGGGACAATAGCTTTTTGGGTGTTCTACAGGCTTCGTGGGTTTAGAGATCACCCCTACCAGTGCTCTTCTCCAGACTTTCAGAATTTTGAGGTGGCGCAGGCAGGAAAAAGGAAGCCACACAACCAGGACTTTAGTGCAGCTCCAGCATGGGTTATTAGCTCCGGGCAAATACAGAAGAATCTGGGCCTGGAGCTTTTCCTAGTTTCAGATGTTTGAAGGCAGCTGCAAACTCCTTGGAGGTAAAACTTTCATATTTGTTCACTGGACTTGTTGGAGTGGCCCTCCAAAGGTCTGACACTTCATGCAAGATAAGTGAAGATGACTCACGGTCAATACCCTCATATCTGCCGTTTCTAATCAGCTGGGACACAATAGCGTTAGCTGAGATGGCACAGTGATGAGGGGAGCGCCATGATCTACCAGTTAGTTTGTTCAATATACTCCATGATTTTCAGCTAGAGCGCGAGAAATCAATAATCTGAACTGCCTTGGACCATCAATCTCTGCATTTCTTGTTGAGCCTGAGGAGCAGGGCAGTGGCAGCCCTGTTAGAGTAGCTTCCTTCTGGCATCTGTAGAAATGTCTGGTAGAGGTTCTTGCACTCAGCATCCCAACCAGGGGTGGGATTCCAATTTTTTAAGAACAGGTTCCAAGAAACTGCAAACTTCAGATCGTATATATATAACAGGGTGTCCGTAAAGTTACTATACAGTTTCATTGTATTATATGTAATAGTTTTTGTTACTATATAGTTTTATTGTGTTATACTGTATTTTCTGAGATTTTTATAAACATAAAGGTGTTATTTCTTTTGTTACAAATAAATATTGTTATACAATATCTTACTGTACTGTTAATATATTACAGGGTGTCTGTATAGTAACTTGTAAGACTGTATAGTAACTTTACGGACACCCTGTATATCCCAACATGGTCCGTGGTTATTTGATGACTGCTTGGAATAGAATGTTTGGCTGCTGTTCTAATGACATTGCAGAAGTCCTGATAGGCCGGATCCACATTCAGTGAATCTGGTGGCAACAAACTCTTGACAAGTTTGTTGGTCAATGTATTGCAGTGGCTCCAGTTGGCTTTGCAGAGGTTCCATTGCTTAACAGGCTTGCTTGGAACAGGCAGAGCAAGTATTGGTGGAACAATAAGCAAGAGTTGATGTTGTGACCTCGGTCCTAGGGAACTTCTCTTAAGCTTTGTCTGTCAGGTACACGGCTGACTGGACCAACACCGACAAATGTTAGATCAGGGTTGGTGCCAGTAGCCAGAATGAAAGATGGCCACGTCCTTTGGGTCATGCAGAGGGACAAGGCCATTAAGGCTTGCCCAAGCAACAAGGCACTCTCCACTGGCACTGGTGGTTCTATAACCCCAGTTGACATTTGGACAATTATAATCACCAGCATAGAGAACGGGGTGAGGGAACACTGGGAGATCAGATGCTTGCAATTGCATGGGTGGAGGTTTGTAAACATTGACGATTCTATAACCACTAACGTCTATGCACAACCACTCAGTCTTCGATGTCGCTGGAGACTGATCAACAAGGCTCCATTTTAGCCGTTCCGGGACAAACGTGGTAAAGCCATGCTTCCTGCTAAAAGAAGACCCAGCTAGTGCAAAGCCTGGTATTGTTAGCTTATCTGCATTAGTGCAGTGGGCCTCCTGAAGAAGAATGACAAGTGCCTCAGACTGCACGGCAAGATGATAAAATACATTCATCTTGCTTGCAGCAAGGCCTTCAATGTTCAGCTCCAAGACTTCTGGTCTTTGGAACTTGTTGACAGTGTGCTCTGTCAGGGGCACATCACCCTGCCCTGAAAAGGGTGTTTGCCAAGTAATAGGCCCTGGGTGAACATTGGAGTGAGGGGTTACCCTTTTAGGTTGGCAGGTTTGGTTTCTGTCTGACATTTCTGAATGATGTACTAACGGGTATCAGGACAAATACCCACCGGACAAATACCCACTGGACATATACCCCCGGACAAATACCCACCGGACAATTACCCCCCTTGCAAAATACCCCCTGGACATATACCCACCAGTTTTTTTTGTTTTGTTTAAGGGTTAGGGTTAGGGTTAGGGTTAGGATTAGGGTTAGGGTTAGGGTTAGGGTTTTTCCTCACATTTCATCTTGTGGTGGGTATATGTCCAGGGGGTATTTTGCAAGGGGGGTAATTGTCCGGTGGGTATATGTCCGGTGGGTATTTGTCCGGTGGGTATTTGTCCGGGGGTATTTGTCCTAGAATCGTACTAACGGCCCAGGCTGCGGTAAAGCACCTGCCATCTGGGCCACAAAAAAAATGTAACCACTGTTGGAAAAATAGATCAAACTGTAAGCATTCAAAATAAGGAGGTTTAGGCATTACTACACTGCGTGCACCCTTCAACTAATTTTGCATTACCATTTTACAATTTTAGTGTTTATTTAGTTGTTGTTGCTTTATTTATCCTTATGATGTTGCATATACGAGATCTGTCCAAAAGGCAATGAAACTGGTTTTATGACCTTATATCTGATTGCGTTTTTGGGAATTTTCCTGGTGTAACCAAACTTTAACTAATCACATATACTCAGTTCATGTA
Organism: Trididemnum clinides; assembly: GCA_963675345.1. Taxonomy (NCBI): domain Eukaryota; kingdom Metazoa; phylum Chordata; class Ascidiacea; order Aplousobranchia; family Didemnidae; genus Trididemnum; species Trididemnum clinides. The sequence goes on from OY776306.1 coordinate 26,761,611, forward strand.
ACAGCTGCTTGCCTATTTGATGAAGCCAATGAAATCATATGTTGCAAACTCATTTTGTTTGTAGCTTCCAAAAATATGCACATTAGTATTTGCAGGCCAATTTTGCAAAGAGCATTTTTGTTGCATTTCTCAAAAATAAACGAGAACAAATATGAGCAAAGTTATGTGACCAAGTTTTGCTTAAAACTTAAAATAAATGCCATTGAAACTTTCAGAAAACTTCAGGAAGGCCACCGAGAAAATGTCTTGTCCACAGCATAAATGGTATAAGTGTAGATATACTATAGCATAAGTGTCCAGATGGTAAATTGATGCTTCACCACGACAGCACACCTTTTCACATGGCATTGTCCATTGTGGAATTGAAAGTAGGCGTACTCTTGTGTTAACACTTTGTTCATTTCCTTGGTTTCAGTTTTTTGACTTCATTTTTTTTCTTAAAGTTAAAAAGTCAACTTAGAGGACAACATTTTAGCATATGTGAAAACACCCAGTAGTTGGTGATGGATGTTACTAAAACGCAGAAATTTTGCGTTTTAACTTCTACCCGAGTTCTAACACCAATTGTAACCCTAACAAAGATCTGCTATTCCACAGAATTCTTGCGTTTCGGTTGTATTCAATTTTTTGGATAGCTTTCCACATATTGTAGTTGTAGCCAACAATCTGAAGAGCATTTTTGATTTGGAGTTTGAGTTCTGTTATGGCCAGTGGAAGCAACGCCTCAAATGCTGTGTAGCTTCCCAAGGAAACTATTTTGAAGAAGATAGAATTAATGTGTGATTTTCGTATAAATAAATGTGTTTTATACGAAAATTGTATGTTGCAATAAAATAAAAAAATTTCTGATCACTAGCTTCATAATGTTGTTCATAGGCAACATTTAAAAAAGTGCTAAAAATTATTTTTGCATAACTTACGTTTCATGACGTCACACATTCGCTCATTTACCCGAAACAGTTTTCAAAAATTTTTCTTCTAATAACATCAATTCATGAGAGGTAAGGCTTGACCTTTTCGAGTTTATTGACATTCAGTACTTTTTAGCTGATTTTCTTCTGCTTATTGTGTAATAGTATGTAAGGCTCCACTGATCCAGTGTCAGCTTTGGAAAGCATAGAAAACCTCTGTATTAACCGTTATATAGTATTTAGGTCGAAACAGTGTCACGGTCTGCAGCTTGCTAAGTGGATTGCTAGCCTCTTGCATTAATACTTAACGTCTTTCCAACTTATTCTATTTAATTATCCAAAGCATAGTGGTAATCTATACTCCTTTTATGTATTTTCAGGTTTAGTTTTTGCTGATATAAGTTGGTGTTGATCAATTCAAGTAATTTAACTAGGTTTATGGATGAAGAAAATAGTCTTGAACAAGCTGGAGATGCAATGAATAATGACCAACCATCAGTTAAAGGTGAGTCAACTCTATTGCCTGATGTTGCATTCAACTGCAGTTGTTTTTTTTGAAGTGCAGCAAGACTGAAGTGACATCAATCCTGTCAAAAAAGTAGTCACATTTTAAAATCACCTTTAACAGGTGCCTGTTTAGAAACAAAGAATCTGGAAGGTACAGTCAAGGAATGGGAGGAAGACGGAAAAACTGAAAGCAAGGATAAAGAAGTTGCTTCTTGTGAAAAAAGATTTGATATGTTTGATAGGTATGCTAAACCAATATTTTGAAGGTGAAGGTATTTCAACTACTCTGCGTCTACTTTGAAATGCTAGAAGAGTTTTGAGAAATTTATTAAATGTAATAAAACAGAAAAATACAAAAATGTAACATGGAAGCTTTTTGTTCTCTCACTGGAAAACAAAGCAGTTATTGCTTTTCGGCTTCTCAAAAAGTTTTAAACAAAGGCTTTCTCCTTCCACAATTTTGTAGCTATTGTTTGGATACTACTAATATGCAGAATTTTCGAAAAATTTTCCTGATTGCCTTAACTCGAATTCTAATTCTGTCTCAATCTCGAATGTAACCCCAATGTTAAATGCTGATCCCCACTGCAGAATTTCCACGTTTCGGTAGTATCTGATTCTATGGAACGCTTTCCGTGGATTTCCGCATTTTAGTTTCTTCTCTGTGGTATGGCAAAAATGCACACTTTAATCTTCATGATTTTTTGATTAGTTTTCTTATGTTTTAAATCATTTTCATGTCATGTTATGAAGGCAATAAAGCTGTTGGCCTTGCTATCGCATTTATTGCGTTTGTTCAAGTTGTATACGTGTTAATAATGTTTTATGACTTCTTAGTTCATTCGAGGAAGAAAAATCAAATGGAAAATCAACTGAAGAAAAAATGTACAATCAAGTTGATAACACCATTGATTCTTTGGAGACCAATTCATTTAAAGCCCTTGCAAGTACAGAGAAACCTTGTGAGTTATTGTGCAAAGAAAATCCTGACGATGCAAGTGTGATACTTTCTCAAAATGGTGATGAAAGCCAGACTTTTCATCGTGAAGCAAAGAAACGAAAAAGTAGGATATTTTTTGTTCAACATTTTTTGCTTGATTTTTGGTACTATTCCAGTTTCATCTTCCGTTTTGTAGGGCAGCTTAAGACGTCATATCTAAATGCCAGTTTTAACTAGTACATGTGTGCTATTCCAGTGATATGTACAATTAACCTAAGGTTAGCGATGGAGTTAGGGCTAACGTTAGGATTTAGGTAAGATGAGGCTCCGTTAAAGTAACAGATAGGATTAGGGTTAGTTGACATCGCAGGACATCATAATCACTGCGGACGTCACAGACATGTACTACTTAGTAGGACCCCCGACGTGCCAGTAACTGGGTTAGATGCCGCACATGATTAAAAGATGCTAGGGTCAATTTGCTAATTCTGCATTTGATAGCAACCCGAAACCTAACCCATGCTATAAGAGTTGTTGCCTTGGTCATGTGACCTTTGAGTACGACGTCTGCCTTGGTCATGTCACTGAAAAAATATCGGTGGAAACTAGGATAGAACCAGTATTTCATTATATTATACATAGGTTTCAAGTTGTTCAATGTATAAATGTGAAAGTTATCTGCCAGAATAATGTTAATCTCTTATGAAGTCAGAGCTGTTTATTCTCATATTGGATCTCAAACATTCAGGTGAAGATGATGTCAGCAGTGACAGCAACGATGATGATGAGTTTATGGATGCTGAAGGGGAATCCCTTGAAGTGCGATCGAAAATCAACAAAAAATTTAAGCGTTATGTCGATGGAAATTCTTCATCGTCCGACAGTAATTTCATGTTTTGTTCACTTTGTTGCATTGGATAGACGTGTTGGTCAGAGATACAGCTTTTAAGCTGAGCTTAATTGTGATAATTATTGCATTAGTAATTCGTTAATGTGAGCTATATTTTAAATTTGCTTTAATATTTTACTTCAGGTGACAATGATGATATTTCAAATAGTTCCCAATCATCTAGCAGCAAAGAAAGTTCTTCAGAACAGAAAGAAGAGAAGTTGCGAGAAGAGCAAGAGTGGCTTGATAAAGACATTTGCAGTCTTCCTAACCCACGTTGGAAAGCATCGAATGCTCTGAGGCAGCGAGAAACGTTACGGAGCAGCATATTTTGGCCGGTTAAAGTACGAAATCCCAGTTCTTTGCAGCGCTATGGCCAGCATTTTTAGCATGTTGTTGTGACTTTCACGTCATTTTGTTGTTTTTTTGTAGTTTCAAACACTTTTTCCAACTTCAAAATTTTATGTAATTTTAGTTTTGAACCAAGTCCCGAAAGTTCTTCTCTGCAAGTAACTACATTTATCATGATGCATCAGTTCTTGTGATTGATACTGCCACTGAGTCATATCTCGTTTGGTTTAAGTATTGCCATGATACTCGGGAAAAGCATCAATCGTCTCCATCCTTTTCAACAATTGGCTTTAAGTTATTTATTACGTCAGTAGGATAGTGACGAAGACTTAGGTGAAAAATTTAACAGATTATGCTATGGTTGAGTTCCTCTATCTAAATATCATGGAAAGAGGATAAATGACTGAATGGATGATGACGAACAATTGCCTTTCAACATGTAACAAAGCAAAAATTTGTAAATTATAAATTGAACATAAAACTGTTGTAGAATACAGCTGTTTAATGTTGAGTTTATAATTTACCAACGCCAAAGAGGTTTTAATCATTCACGTTGTGGTTTTGATTTTCCAGGTTTGTGGATCACAAGCGATGGTTAAGCGATTTAAACTGGAGGCTGAGCTTGAACGACATAATGGTAAGCTGTTCTGTGTAGAGTTGACCATGTCCGTGTAACAAAAATACTCATGCTCAAATTGCAAATATTGCACGCCCCTTCTAGCCGGCTAGATAAAAAGAAAGTTATTTATGCGTGTGCGACTGGGAACCTTTACCCGCACAGGCAACTGCTTTTGTTTACGAGCTTTCGTATGAAGGGTAAAATTCCCTCTTGTCACGTAGATACTCTGATGAGACCTTGAAGGTCGAAGCAGTGCTTTCAGCATCTGTCTTTTGTATACTTATTTGTAATGGTTGGAAAAATGCCTTGTACCATCGCGGTGCTTTGACTGTTAGAAATTCTAGAAGTAGCCGATCTGAAAGTGATCATGCTTTGTTTTTATTTCTCCGAAAATAGCGAGAAAATGATACTTTGCAGATAAGTTTTAGTCATTCTCCAACGTCATTCATAAAATAAGCCAACTTGAATCGGAAAAAACCTGCCATGCCTCCAAGAGGTTTTCATTGCCCACCAATCGATAGCAATATTTGGAGTAATATCAATGTGTGGGTCTAAATTTTTTTTCGCCAATCTTGTTGAGTTGGCAGAAATTTAAAAAATGCATTTAAAATTAGTCAGGCTGATATTAATAAAATATCGATCCTTTCTAGATGTTCACCACCATCAAGGTTCATTTATGCGGCAAAATGACGAAATTTCAATTTCGATTCAAAAGCAATTGATGTTAATCAAATTGTATTAACAGGTTGTGTCAATGCTCTGCATTTTAACCAAAGTGGAACTCTCATTGCGTCCGGTAGCGACGACCTTCGTGTGATGTTGTGGGACTGGGTGAATAACAGCAAAGAACCCGCAGTTAATTACGAATCCGGCCACAAAAGTAATGTATTTCAAGCGAAGTTCCTTCCAAACTGCAATGATGCTACTGTTGTCAGCTCAGCAAGAGACGGGCAGGTGATGCAGTGTGTTTTTTGAGCTCTAGTCATTGTTGTTACCGGGCCTTTTCACGGTGTTGGTGAATGACAAAAACCATGAGCTCAGGTGCCTGGTGACTTCTTTTTTCTGCGACCTCATGTGGAAAATGATCTGCCAAAAAATGTGGGCAACACCACAACAATGCAGCCTAATCAAAAGTGAGCGTATTTCTTCAGAAGAGAAATCAATGATGCTGAAGCTTTTCGTACTCTAATGGAACTTGAAAAATTAAAAAAATTTATGATTGAATAAAAATTTAACAGAGGCAAAACAATAATATGCAACAACACGACTAAAGGACGAATTGAATTTTAAAAAAGTAAAAGCTTCTGACTAACTTCTTATAAATTTCCAAATAGAGTATCGCGTGCGGGAGTGAGGACCTCGCGTCGGATTTGTGTTGTGGTCGGAAATGATGTGCTTTTTTTGATATTAACTTGTAATATAAAAGACTTTCGCTATGTTTTTTAGAGGTTTTTTTTAGCTGATCTTTCTGCTCTTTTTTGAACACTTTAGGGAGCAGCTTTGAGACAAAGTTGCATCTAATGACATATGCGATGGATGATAGTTGTAGTCTCCTTGTATCTTGATGATTAGAAATTGTTTAATTTGCTTTAGGTTCGCGTCGCCGACATATCCACCACTGGATCATGCCGAGGAACTAAGAAAGTTGCGCAGCACCGGGGTTCGGCCCATAAATTGGCTTTGGATGCTGACGCCAGGTCCACCTTTCTCTCCTGTGGAGAGGATGGGGTTGTGTTTGGAATCGATCTAAGATCTGATAAGTAAGTTGATGCACCGCCTGCACAAGGTTTTTGTGTGCATTGCACACTTCGAGCAATCGCCTTGCTTTGATGTGGATATCAAAGTTTGTTGTAGCAAAGAAATTGTTCAATACTATAGTTATATCTGTGAAAATTTCTGTCGGTGTTTTGGGATTAATACGTGAAGAAAGTTTGTTTTGGTGAAATTAGTCGTCAATTAAAGAATATGGAGTTATTTTTTGAACATACATTGTTGTAGCGGTCTCTTACTATCAAGGTTTGTTGGATAAAGTGTTTCATATGGGACCCGAAGCATTAAGCAGTCGCGAATAAGATGGTCTACCATTTTCTTCTCTCTACTGCACTCGCAAGCTGCTGGAGAAGCCAAGCCCTGTGCATGCATGGCCGAGTAAAATAAGATCATATTGAATTTGGTTACTGGAATTGAATAGGTTTTGGTGCGAGCCGATCTCGTGATGTGCAATAAGATAGCGACCACTGAAGATGACGGGCCCATTGTTTTGATTTGAATAGTAGCGCGTATCTATTAAGGTAGTTAACGTAGCTGCACTAAACTCGTCTATGGTTGCAGCTCATGTTTGTACGCGCTTGCTTTGCTTTCAGAGCGGGATGAATCTAACTTTGTGCTCGTGGAAAAGCACGTTAAAGCAAAATAAATCACATTGCTACCAGTTGTGTCTTGTCAGTTTATTTTCATCCAACCACTGAATAACCTTAGCATGGCGCCATTGATTATCAGACCTGCTTCACACTTACCAGCTACAGGCATGGCACGTTCCTCAAGAGTTCAATGATCCAGAAGTCGCTCGGGAACAACTTGCGACCTCACGATCGTAATTAGTGGTTTATTGTGTCGGCCTTATCCAATGAGATAGTATAGGACTAGCCGGTTGTGGTCGAAACAATGATAGTTTTGTAGCTCAGAAGCTTTTTTAATTATAGGCCCGCGGACAAGCTTGTGACCGTGAAAGTTGACAACAAGAAAATTCCTCTTTATTCAATCCACTGCAATCCTTCGCGCTCGTACGAGTTTGCTGTGAGTGGCAAAGAAGATAGTGCTAGGATCTACGATCGCAGGATGCTAACTGACGATGAGAGCACGACTCCAGTCAAGTTGTATAGTCCTCATCATTTGAAAGGAACTGATACAAAAGGTTAAAACAAAATAGATCATGAAGAATATTTTTCAAACTGTTTTTTTTACAGCCAACATAACCTGCCTGGTTTACAACTGGGATGGAAGCGAATTGCTGTGCAGTTACAACGATGAGGATATTTATTTATTCGATACAACTCACTCTAGTGAAGATAATTTCGTAAAAAGGTGTCATTCATTGTTCACGTTACATTGATTGCTTTAAACGCTAATTTCTTACACATTTCATTTGCTATTACCAATTCACTTCATGAGTTTTCTGAAGGATATTCAGACGATTGTTGTAGAATATTCTATTAAATTTAGTTTCACAAATTTTTATTGCATCATCTTTGCCTATTTCACGCAGCTTTTAGTCAGTGTTTAATTTTTTTTGTTATTGTACTTTTCATAACTTCCTATTGTGCTGGATTGTTTGTGGACGTGTTTGTAATAATCGGCTGTTACTGCAATGGTTGAGATTGGAGCGTACTCTGCCAACTGCGCTAAAAACTTGGAAGTATAAAGAGCGATTTATAATTCTAAAGATTTGCCTCAGCCTCGTGCTTTGTAGCCTGTGGCTCCGAATTTTGAACACTTATGAACATATGATCTCATCATGAGAACCTTTTATTTTTTTGTATTACGCTCCTGTACTAGTGTGTATGTTCTGTGATTGCAATGTGATGTTTCCAGATATAAAGGCCACCGTAACAATGCTACAGTGAAAGGGGTTAACTTCTATGGACCCTATTCAGAATACGTTGTATCCGGAAGTGATTGCGGACACATCTTCTTCTGGGAGAAGTCTTCGTCAAGAGTATGTTGCTGATAAACTGATAACTGGTCCGGTCACTAAAGTTTCGTCAGAGTAATTTGGTTAATATTAATTAAAGTATATTTTTCTCTGTTTCTGCATAATTATGCGTAATATGAACGATTTGATGTAATTCACTGACAATAAGTTAAAATATTTTTTGAAGGTGCTCACACTCGTCAAGGGAGATGAAGGGGGCGTAGTAAACGTGCTGGAACCCCATCCTAACCTCCCCATGATCGCCACTAGTGGACTGGATCATGAAGTCAAGATTTGGTCTCCTTACGCTTCTCATGATAGAGATGACGTGCCCGACTTGCATCCTGTGAGTTGATATGATTGATTGATAGATGAATGTAAGGTCGTATTGGGCGGTTATCCCCTTGTTGTTGTTGTTGTTGGTTACCCGACCCCTTTCGAGGGATAGGGACATAGCGGAAGACCATGGAGAACCAGAAGAAAAATTTATACAGAACAGAGAGGGACTTCTTAGAGGGGATCCATAAGGAAGCAGAGATACAGCGTAAGGCCTTGAGACGTGGGAAGAACTTGGCCTTCAGCAAAGATACATGTTTAGAAAAGGAAAGACTGCGGTCGAAGGTGACCCCAAGAAAAGTTGGAGTGGGATTGAAACGGAGCCAGGAGCCGAGTAGGAGGAGGTTGGGCTGGAGGTTAGCCTGGTGGGGATACACTGAGAAGAAGGAGGCCTCACATTTTCTCGGATTGAGAGGAAGGTACCAGTATTCAGACCAGAGCTCCTTGTGTGGCCTCCACCACAGTGATGACCTAGGGGGATGAGGACCAAATAGCCGGATGTTGTTGTTGTTGTTGGTTACCCGACCCCTTTTGAGGGATGGGGGCATGGCGGATGACCATGGCGCCCCAGAAACCGGGCAACTCCCCAGGGTCTGGACCAGAGGTCGTACAGAGACAGCGAATCGCCAAAGAGTGAGCGGCGCAAAGAGTCCGTAGCTGGACAGTGCAGAATGAGATGAGAGATGTCCTGGGACGGGTGTCCACAGGCGCTGCAAGAAGGGTTCTCGATTCTGCCAATCCTAGAGAGGTAAGAGCCTAAAAGAAGGCTGTGTCCATTGCAGCGAAGACAAGAGCGGACACAGCGAGCATGATGAGGGAGCACAAGTTCCTCAGTGGAAATTGAGGGAACCTGTGTGTCAAAATATTTGGAAGAGACAGTATGCCTCCAGTCCGAGATAAGACAAGAGTGGATACGAGAGATAAGAGGAGAGAGACTACAAGGGATTGCGGAGGGCGCAAGTAGCGCACCCCGTCTGGCAAGCTCATCAGCAGTGTCGTTCCCCAGTAGAAACGAGTGTCCGGGGACCCATTGTAGCCTGATAGAACAGGAGGAGAGAGAAGACAGTTCCTGCCAGATCTGCCACAGAGTTTGAGATAAGAGAAAAGATGGAGGAGAGGACGGGGTGGCGAGGACAGAACGAAATTCAGATATTAGGAGAAGAGAAGAGAAATGGCAGACTTGTTGGAGCTGCCGAGACCAGCAAAGAGCGTGCAGAATGGCGCAGGCTTCAGCGGAAAAACTTGAACATGCTGGGCCTGCCGAAAAGGAAAGAGTGGCCTCAGTGCCACAAAGTGAGCAGTTGGCTAGAACGCCGTAGCCGCCCTTGCCAAAAGGAAAAGGAACAGAGCCGTCTGTCCAGAGTACCAGATCATGAGGAGGGAGAGAGTCAAGATGGGCGAGAGCCGCACCTTGGCAAGAGTGAGGGGGATCAGAGCGAGAGCATGGAGTGGAAAGGGTGGACTCCACCGTGAACGAGGGAAGATTCCAAGGAGGACAGGTAGGGCAATCAAGAAGAGCCTCCCTAGAACAAGTAGAAGGAAGCATGAGCAGGTGAGTGGACGCAAAAGCTCTCCAGGACGATCTGCAGAGTCTTGGTTTCACTCTAAGTCTGGCCAAACCTGAAATAGGAAAGGAGGTTGGGAGACGAAGAGCCCGCTCATAAGATAAAAGAGTAAAGTGAGTCAGAGTGACTCGTAGTGGAAGTAAAGAGGCCTCGGTGAGTAGTAGAGGGATAGGAGAAGACGAGAGGCAGCCGGTGATGGTGCAACTGGCCACTCGGTGGAGGCGTTCCAATTTGGTGATATTGGTAGCGCTTAGGAAAGGAAACCATCCGGGTGAAGCATATGTGATAAGGGACCGAAGAAAAGGTTTGTACAGAAGAGAGAGGGACTCCTTAGAGGGGCCCCATGAGGAAGCAGAGATACAGCGTAAGGCCTTGAGACGTGGGAAGAACTTGGCCTTCAGCGAAGATACATGCCTAGAAAAGGAAATAGTGCGGTCGAAGGTGATCATAAGAAAAGTTGGAGTTGGATTGAAACGGAGGCGGAAGCCGAGTAAGAGGAGGTTGGGCTGGAGGTTAGCTTGGTGGGGATCCACTGAGAAGAAGGAGGCCTCACATTTGCTCAGATTGAGAGGAAGACACCAATACTCAGACCAGCGCTCCAATCGAAACAGAGCTCCTTGTGTGGCCTCCACCGCAGTGGGGACCGAGGGGGAGGAGGACCAAATGGCCAGATCGTCAGCGTAAAGAGAGCAGCTGACGAAAGAAGGCAAAGAGGCCGGAAGATCATTAATGAAGAGAGAGAGAAAAGTACAGGGTCAAGAACGGATCCTTGCGGAACACCTCGACGGACTCGTGATTTTGAAAAACCACACAAGCGCGCCTATCAGAAAAGGAAAGATTGAGTCCAACGAGCAAAGCAAGAAGGGAGGCCAGCCGAAATGAGTTTGTAGAAAAGAGCGAGGTGCCAAACAGAGTCAAAAGCTTTAGAGAAATCGATAGTAGACAGGATCGTTCGAGAGCCCGGCCTGGGTTTGTTAAACCCATCCGAAATGGACTGAGAAAGATACAGAATTTGATCGAGTGTAGACCGTTCAGGGCGGAAACCGGCCTGGCGGGGAGAGAAAATGGAATTAGATTCCAGAAAGAAGAGTAGACGGGATAGAATGATGGGTTCAAACAGCTTTGATACGCAGGAGGTGAGAGAGATAGGCGGGAAGGAAGCAGGAGAGTCGAGAGGTTTTCCCATCATGTGGATGGGAATAATGGAAGATGTCTTCCAGATGGAAGGAAAGGAATGTGAAGACCAGGACAAATTGAAGATGTAAAGAAGAAAATCCATGCCAAAGCGAGGAAGATGCTTTAGCATGGGATAGGCAACTTTGTCTGGGCCAGTGGCAGTGGATGAGGTAAGAATGAAGGCAGCCGCGAGAAATTCCGCAAGTGAGAAAGGAGAGCAAAAGGACGAGTGAGACTCCACAGGGCACGTGGCTCGGCGGAGTTCAGTGAGGTAGCCTCTGGCTCTGCTACGCAGGGTCTTTGGCTGAGAAACGGAAAAGTGAGATCTCAGGTAAGCGGCAAAAACCGAAGCCGATTCCCTGGGAGAAGAACAGCTGGGAAAGTTAGGAGAAGAGGAAGACGAGGAAGGAGAGCCAGCGATAGAGCGAAGAAGAGAGTGCACAGATTTAGGGTTAAATTTAGGTGAAAGAGAAGAGCAAGTCGTCTGCCATGCCTCAGTCTTGGCCTTGGCAATGACTGACGAGGCACGTCGAGAAACGGAGATGTACGCCTGTCGATCTTCATCACTTCTGTGAGCGGCAGCAAAAGCCTTGCGTCTTTCACTAACCGCTTGTTGCACCTCAGCAGACCACCAGGATTTAGGAGGGCGTTTGATGCGGCCAAAAGGAATGGAAGATTTGGCCGCATTCAAAGTCAAAGAGGTAAAGAGAGCAACAGCAGAGAAAAGAGAAAGACACCAGTATTCCTCTGCAAAAGGACAGTGAGAGTCAAAGCCAAGCCATCCCAGCGAGCTTTCTGAAAATTGAAGGAAGGAGGACGCTCGTTGGGGCGATAGGCTGGAGAGAGAGTGACAGATAGAAGAATTGGTAGATGGTCAGAACCCAGGTCTTGAAGCACCTCCCAGGAGCAAGAAAAAGCAAGAGAAGAAGGAGCAAAGGAGATGTCAGGAGAGGAGCGACTGCCAGAAGAGCAATGGAGAAGGGTGAGTGTGTCAGGGTCATTGAGTGGGAAGAGGTCAGAAGAGATGACCCAGTCAAATACTTCCTCCCCACAGGAGTCGGAGGTACCTCTTGAGTCCCAGAGGGGGTGATGGCAATTGAAGTAAATAGGGAGGGCGTACACATTAAGAAAAGAGAGCGAGGAGGAGTTGTTTAGAGAGATGTTGATCCCTACATAATCAGAGTAGGGATCAAGCGAAGAAACAGAGGAGGTAGAAAGTTCAGAAAAGGATAGGCCCAGCGTGACGAAAATGATGACACCGCCGCTAGCGTGCGTGGCATCAGGAGAGTGAATGCCAGACCGGGAGTGGGTGCGATCAGAACCAGAGCAGAGAATCCAGGAATCTGGAAAGAGGAAGATGAGTTGAGATTGGATTCCTGGATGCAGATAAGGTCAACGGGATGGGACGAGAGAAAGTGAAGTAGTTCAGTGCTCCTGGCTCAAAGACCTCCAGCATTCCATTGAAGAACCCTGAGAGAGTCAGGGGGAGGAGAGGAGGCAGGAGGCGCAGAAGGAAAGCCAGGAGCAAGGGACGGTGGTGAGGGGGCAGAGGGGGAAGATATAGAATGGGCAGACGGGGGATAAGAGGTTTGGAGACGAGGGTGGGGCGAGAGTGCAGCATTAGCAGAGGGGGCCAGATTGTACAGTGGAGCTATCCGTGTCAGAGGAGTCCGAGGAGGGAGTCATAGTGTTACGGCAGGGGGACAGCTCCCAGAGTGATAGCTTCCAAGAGCTCTGAATTTAGACAGGGAAAGTTGTGAGCATCTTAGATGGACCCATTTGGAGCAGGTGCAGCATAGCACTGACTTGCCCCGCCAGGTCACATTTCCAGCGCACACAGAGCAAGGAAAGATGGGGCCAGGGTTGGGATGAACGTTACCGCTCATCAAGAGAAGGAGAAGAATGAGGAGACCAAGAAGGAAAAGAAAAAGGCAGGAGAAGAGAAAAAGAGAAAACAAGCGACCGATTTTGAAGAAGCTGTGTGCTGTCCTCCTGCGGTCGTTCAGTGGAGAGCATAGCGAAAAAATGAAGGGGAGTGCCTGGGGTGACTGGGACCCTCGGGAAGGCCAACAGCCATTTCGACCCAACCCAAACGGGGTTGGGAGCCGCACCACCACATTGAGGCGGCTGTTGATTGGTGCAGGGTTATTCTCTTCGTCCGGATAAAACATAGGGGGAGCGCATCATAAAAGTTATTTTAACTTCTTTTTTTGGTTCATGATCTTGTTTTAAGTGAAATTATTTGCCGACAGCAAGCACAGCGAATGACTGCTGCAAGTAAAACGAAGCGCGTTTGTTAGGGAGGCAATAAACGATCTCATTTTGCATCTAAATTTTCTTGTCGCCAAGCGATAATAGATAAAGCAAGATTTGACGACTTTATTTTTTTTTCGGGCTTGTGGTGATCTTTGGCGTGTTAATACACTGTATATCTGCGTTATCGACATGCTTTCGAAGAAGACTTCTCACTGAAACTACACAGCATTTTAAATTTTTGAAGAATGTAAGTCGTGGTAGTAAGATATTTGCGCATAAAAGTCACTCTGATTTTGGATCGTGTCAAAATCAAAATAATAATGTCATCAAGATTATTTCTCCTCAAATCGCTCCGTTTTTTTTGGCACTAAATCTAAACAAATGCATGACTTTATTCCATGCCAGGTGATGCTTGCTAATCGTCGCAGCCGTGAAGAAGATCGACACAGCTGGCGGGAGATGATGATCGATGAACACATGCTCTGGTTTCTAATGCGTACACTGCGTAGCAGGCGGTAAGTCGCGGTTGCCATCGGCATCATTACAACTACTTTATACAAAGTGCTTTTCCAAAGCGTGGGGAGGAAAGTTCAAGTTTGTGAGCATGTCACAACTTTTTTACAGCTTCGAATTGATATTTCCAGCTCGACATAACTAACCGGTAGTCCTACCAGGCACTTTGCCGGGTGCTTTTGGCGTCTTACAGCTTTTTTACAGACTTCCTGCTTCTTAAAAATGTATGCCTTTCAAGTAACTGGTTTTTTGTCACCCATGAAAGGCACTTTACGATAAAGTCCTTTGTGCGACGGATTCTAGCAAGCAGTTAATGAAACCGAGCTGAATCTGCCGCAACAGATCTGTATTGCTCGTGTTATAGTTAACGGCATTGTGCGAATGTGCAGACACAAATGCATAAGATTGCTTTGTTGAATTACCAAGTTAACCTGCAGTTGTGTTGGAATGGACTTAGCAGCTAATATGGTACTAATCTAGTCGGTGTAAATGTGTGTTCGAATCCCACTTTCGGCGTAGTTTACTTGGAATAGAAGCAGGACATTAAACTTACCAGGTTCTCTTCCGCAAACCTAATCAAGATCAGGTATGAAGAACGGAAGTTCATTTTAAATCTGGTTTTGAATACGTAATTGTGTTTGGTAGGCCCACCACCAACATGGCGGATGGCTATAAATTGCCTTTTAGAACATACTGGGTGAGAGTTGTTTCAACCCCATGAAGCACCTTCGTTTTGATAGTTGTGGTAACATGTAGGAGGTGTTGATTAGTTCTGTTATCAAAAATGCTCTACCTACAGCCGTTTAAATTTAAGCCGTGATGCTGGTAATGATGGAAATGATGACACAAGTTCAGATGATGAGGAGTCCCCCAACACCTCTTCCGATGCTTCCTCTGAGGATGAAGACCGATTCTGTGTCCAGTCATGACAAGATGTCATCAAACATCCCAGAGAAATCGGAGCAAGCGGTCAGCACGGAGACGATGGATTGCATGAAGCGAACCAGCTCTTGCGTTAAACTTGTGCACTTAGAGAGCATCAAACTAACGGCCTTCCACTGAGTGTCAACAGACGATCTTTCGCTTCTTTTGATCTACCTCGTTCACTGGATTCCAACAAAAAACTTACGTATTGACAAGTTTTTTTTTTATTTATTGATATACGTTGCCAAGCAATGATTGTACCACATATAGCAATTTATTACTTCACTAGCAAAGTGGAATCGAAATGTTTGTAGCTAATAATGTGAATAATTTTCTTTGGCATTCCATCAAACATTTTCCATTCGCTGTTTCACGTTCATTTCGAACTGCTGCCCTTAAACATAGCGTCGCTTTCCAATGCGGCGTTAAGACTTTGCTCGATCCGTGTTAAGCAATTGTAGTTGAAAGCCAGCTGAAAGCATTTCAACTGCTTGGCTGATTAAATTACCAATTAGTCCAGGATAATGTTAACTGCGTATTAGCTTGGCTGGCAGCATCAGATGTTTGCCTGAAACGTGCTTTGCTTTGGCAATAACGGCTCCATAGCCCGACCTGTCTTCAGTCACCCTTAAAGAAGTAATGTGTTGCATTTGTTTCTGAATGCATGTCAGTATCTTTTCATTACTGCAAAATCATTGTCTTCAGGCCATATCGCATACGCGTGGTATTTTTGTTGGCTATTTTTTTGTCTACTGTGCATTGCTACAGAGAGCCCCCCTCCAGCTATATCCTGATGAAGCCTGTACGCGAGGTTAGTGACACTGTCGGTGTCCGGCCCGACGTGATGGACAAGCTTCCTGCTATTGACTTAACAAACTTTTTGGCATATAGGTACGTTTGACATTAAAATGTAATCTAATGTAAAATAACTGTCCGGGATAGCACACTAAATTGCAGTCCGCTCAGCTGCAAAAAAACTTGCGTTGTTGCAAACAACGCCGGTAAAATGTTGGTGATGAATAAATGTACTGCTGTCTTAGGGAAACATGTGCTCGAACGGCAATCACTTTGGGTAAAGCCCATAAAACAATACAGTACGGTGAACGGCATGGATAAAGCAAATCTCTACCACTTCTAAATTGTCTGATGCAGTTTTGTGGTCAACGTTTGAAGATTTTGCCTGATTTTCAAATGCTAAGAAATCTAATTGAGCTTTAAAATTTCTGCAATCTCGTTTCAATTACGAACATCAACTCTAATTCAAGTCTTATTTTCTGCAAAATATGTTTGCTTGAGTGCAAGTTTTTAAAAGTATCGATAATCGCATCATAATCATGCAAACCTTGTTCAGCGGGTCTCGCATGTGCCTCTCATTGTACATGTAATAGTTGCGTTAAAAGTTGGAGGCGAAAATGATTTTAGTATACACCATTGAGTCATTAAGGATCGAAAAAGGACCCTTCCTTTATAGGTGGAGCCCCAAAAAAGTTTAGAGCATCTAGGAAACCGTCAACAACTGCATGTCCCACCAGATGTAGCGGGTGATCACTCCATGGTATTAACCTTGCAAATTGGTTTTTCAATTTTTTTAGAACGTGCTTTTGTATCTTACACTCATATTGACTGCCCTCTGCTTTTTGAAAAAAAAATTGATATGTAGTTGCAACAATAATTAGTTACCAGCTCAACCATGTCTACCAAGTAATTTTACACTTCAAGAAGGGTTAAAAGACTCTTTTGCATGCCTGCTGATGCCACACATCTGATTATTCCAATTGGTTGAAGACACCAACGTGGCTTAAACTTCTAAATCGATTTTTTACCCATTTTTTTTGCGCTTGTTTAACTTTCAACTCTTAGCTCCTCGAGTTGAACTGTGGCGAAAAATGTGATATTTTAATTCATTGTTCAGCTCGCCTATGAGCAAGACTAGTCAGTGGTTAGGTCTTCGCTTTTTCACCTTACTAGTCTAGCATAGTCACAGTGTTAAGTAAAAGTTTTAACTACTTGCAAAAGAGCGAGCTGACTGTATATATGGTTTTAATCGAGTGACGTTGATTACAATTCAAACAATCAAGTATTTTCTATTGTGATAATATGATAACAAACGCAAAATAATTAGCATGTGAGCATAAATTGAACAGTTGACTCACTAAGCGAAAAGATCAAGTCCTGGCGCGAATACACCCGGACTCTTATTGTCGATTTTCTGCCAATAAGCGATAGCACAGCAAGATGTAGTACGGTGGAGATCACCAATTTGTGACGAGCCATCTCAAAAATAAAGACTGTCGACGCGGGGGGGCAGTAACTTCCTAATCTGTAGTAAAAAACTGTTGCCCTCCAGATTAGGCTGCGTTGGCCAACTGGTAAATCCGGCGCTTTACTGTGTAAGCAATATCACATAATGTGGTTTTAAATGATTGTATATCAGTCTTTGGGTTAATATAACATGCTGATACTGCATTTTAATTACAGAAGGTCGTGTATTTGTGTGGAGGACTGACAGATGCAAATATTGTTGCTTATAACACCAGCTTTTTCTTATTTTGGTAAAAGCCTGCTTTAAGGCAGTGCTAGTTGCGCAATTAACTTGCTTGCATCATTTGCTTTTGTGAATGTATCTGTGACGTTTATGAATACCTGTATAAAGAATGCGTCGTTAATGGCTTGTCCAGTAATTAAACCTTTTTGTGAGGCAAGTTTTTGAAAGATTTGTTCATCGGCAACAAAGACTAACGCGATAGAGTGCTTACACAAGCACTTCGAAGTGCGGAAACTGTTGTTTAGATGCTGCGTCTTTGCAAAAAATGCGTTGAGCCTGCAGTAACTGGTAGCTCAGGTTAGCCATAAATTAAAGTTGTTTTTTTTTTTGAGGGAGAACGAGATAAAATCGGCATTGCGATAGCTTACGTTAGCTTGCTGTTGCCAATACGGAAAGCTCATCTTGCTTTCTTATGTCTAACCTGGAACATAGATACCCTGCCATACGACGAATTAGAAAAATACAGAAGGGGCTTGTCAAAAATTTTCCTACATCTTAGATTAGCATTTATGTACAGTATATATAAAGCGCGATTTTGCCTGTACCCAACGTACGCTTTAACTCTTCCGAAACTAGTGAACGTACAAGCATCAAATCTGGCACGATTGGTCACCATAAAGATAATTTTTTGAAATTTACGACAAAGCATTTTGTGCTGAAACGGAAGCTAGCATCCAACCTATCACTTTACAACAAATTTCATCTTTGTTGTCTAACATAACGTCACAAGCAACGCTTGACTGCGCAATTTATTAGGTGTATTTTATCAAAAATTATTTGTCGTTAAAACGCCATTGAAGGCATTTTCAGAAGATATTGATGAGGTAATTTGGATGAATACAACGAATTAAGCTCATTTAATATTGCAATGAGCAATTCTTTAGGTATTTCAAGTCTCCTAAGCATGCTTTTGTTTTCCTCCATGACGTCCAACGCTGTCTGGTACAATTTGGCTGCCAGAGATCAAAATATAATTTTTTCAAAAATCGGGAAAACCAAAAACTAGTGCAAATCTGTTTGAGAAAGAAATTCACAGCAGCAGCAAAAAAAACATCTATTTCAAAGTCAGAAGATGAAGACTTTAAAAAGCTGCATGACAAGCAGCCAAAGCACCACAGAAGATGCGGACGAAAAAGTCCTCCCCACTTCGACGCTTTAAAATGGCAAAGGCAATCACCATTGCGTGTACAGGAGCTATGGCCTATATTTTCTACAACTATTCATTGTTGCTCTCACAAATGTTTATATGGCGAAGCTGGTGTAACTGCCTTAATTGATACGTTTTAACTCAGCATAGTTGATGGCTTATACTGCGGGGTAAAAACGTACCATGCTTAAGTGAAACGTTTTTCTATTTTGATTGATAATACATCTGTATAGCTACCGGGATCAAAGCTAAAAATTTTTGGAAAAGCAAGGACTTTTTTAACTCATCTGAGCACACCTAAGCAAGGAAAAGCAAACATGCAACACAATGCGTTGCCAAAAGGGACTTCAGAAAGATTGAGGGGAAATCAAAAGAAAATAACGTCACTGTGACAAATTGCACTACATCGAAGATACTAGATATTTTGCATTATAAATGCTTGATAGAGCTACCGGGATCAAATCCAACAGTATCGGAAAAAACAAGGACTCTTTTAACTCTCCTAGGCATATTAAGCAGAGAGAAAAAAACATACATCTTTATGCGTAACCAGAAAAGACTTGAGAAAGTTTAAGAAGAAATATAAAAAAAAACAACCCTGAGTAAAATTGCACCACATGAAAGACATTTTTGCTATTTTGTTTGAAAATAACTTAATATCTAAAATGTGTTCCCTACTTCCAAACTAAAGGAAACGCAAAGCCCCCTTACGTTCACGTAAGCAATGAATAAAGCACGTAGACCGAAGGCATAACCAGGACCTTGAAATCAGAAACTGTATTAGGAAAAGGAGTGCATCAAGTCATGAAAATATTATATGCAGAAAAAACAAAAAAATTTTGTAACTGTTCACTAAAGTACCCGAAGAGTGAAGCCACTTAGCCGGAAAACCGACATTCTCAATCCCGATGTTACCAATAAGAGCCCTGCAGGCAACGCCGACATATACTATAAAGCAAAAAGTCTATCTTTTGCTGATATGCTGCCTGTTAAGTTATCTATATCTAGACTATAAAGCAATGTAATAACATCCCAGGTTTAAGAAAAAATCACAATAAAACCATAAGCCAAACAATTTGTAAAACTGAATTTACAGAGAATATTTTGTTTGAAAATAACTCGGCCGGATGGGCTCTTACCAGAATATGGTGATTGACTTCGGGGAAGCCATAGCCGCTTTTTTCGCTATGCCGGAAACAAGGCAAGTAGCGCAGCCAAAGAACTTAATACCCAGTCCCGTAGCACTCCAACTTCGGGCCCCCCCAAAGTAAGCGCAAGAGCCCCTGCGCACAGGTCATATCACTTTAGAGGTGTAAAATTGAAAAGCTGCATTAAGAAAATACACCACAATTTGTACATAAGTAAACAGGCTAATGTCAGAATAAAGCATGCCGATACCGAAGGTGCAAGTCATAAAAAATTCGGCACCGATGCCAGAGTTCAGTAGGACATTTATGCAGACACTGCGAAACGAAAGCAATGACACTGAAAAACATGAAAAAGTTATAAAAACACAGTATCATTTAAATAGTCTGGAGCGAACCTTTTTGTTCGCAAATGCTGTTATGACATTGCCATAATCAAGAGATCGGGCGCAGTCATTTTCGATTGACAACATGGCTAATGAAGATAGTCTACTGTCTGTCATAGACGTTCTATTAAAAGTTTTGATCAGTTTCAATTTGCTGAAGCTTCTTTCAGCGCTGGCAACAGTCACGGGGCAAGTTAGTAAGATTCGAAGTGCGATGTACACATTCGGATACAATTCAAATAAATGAGTCTTTAGAAGATAGTTCAGAAAGTCTTGAGCCGTATTGAGATTGCGTTTTTTTTGTAAAATTAAAACAAACCGCTGTAGCTCAGCGCTCATTTCATCAGAATCAATGTCACCGAACTTTTTTTGGAACTCTTTACAGCAAGTAAGAAGAGCATTTTCTTGTTGCACAAGCAAAAGTTTGTCTCGTGTGTACAAAAACGAAAAGGCGGAAGAAACCTCACGTAACAAATTAAAGCGCTCCTTTATTGACATAATAGCCTGGTCTACTAATGGATAGAAAAAGTTGCTTTTAAATTTCAGTTCAGGAGTAGCTCGTTGTTCCTCTTCACCTTGGTAATCAAACAATCTTCTTTTCTTTCCACTTTTTGACGGAGGAAAAGAAGGATCAATATCCAATTCCTGTGCTATTTCAACAGCAGATGTTGCGGCACTGTCATAACCCGTTGTGCGATAGTTTTGCAAAAACTTTTCAGTTGCCTGGATTGCCGTTTCCATTGTATGAAGGGAGACTCCATACCATTGAAGAATCTTGCTTGCTTTATTGACTTGGAATAGGATATCATACCAAATAAACACCGACAAAAGAAAACTCCATTTTGATAAATGAGCTATCAACGATTTTGTTTCTGAGGCAGCTCTTCCATCTTTTCTTTCTATGGAAATGGCTTCCAAGTCTTTCAGTGCCAGCAACACCTCTTTTAAATTGTATCGAAGAAGTTTGATGCATTTAATTCTGCTTTCCCAACGAGTATCAGATTGTGACTTTATGGACAGCTCCACATGTTTCTTCAAAATTTCCCAACGCTGAGCAGAGGAAGAAAACAGCACATACAACCTTGTAAGTACTCCAAAAAATGTCAATGCTTCCGTCGATCAATTAGCACTGTCAACAACAACTAAGTTAAGGGTATGGTTTGCACAGGGCACGTAAAGAGCTTTGGGATTGATGTCTAGCATTCTTGCTTGGACCCCAGAATGTTTTCCTTTCATGTTAGCACCATTATCATATGACTGACCTCGACAATCAGACAATTCGAGTTGCAGTTCGGTCGCTTTTTCTAAGAAAGCGTCCAACAAGCCTTTCCCAGTACTGTCACTTATTCTCAAGTAGCCAAAAAATGTTTCTTTAACAACAGCAGCTTCTTCATTACATAGTACATAACGGAGAATGACAGACATTTGTTCATGATGTGACATATCTGGAGTGCAGTCGAAAATTATAGAAAAATATTTTGCCAATTTCAATTGCTGTAAATTTTCTTTTTCAACTTCTGTCGCTAGCAATTCAATTAGTTCATTTTGTATGGTAGGACTCAAATAGTGATCTTTAGTGTTTTTATTCTTGATTCTGTCTTGAAGCTCTTTTAGGATCGGATCTCTTCATGCCAAAAGCTCAAATATACCCAGAAAATTTCCATTGTGAGGAGATCCTAAGACTTCTTCAGATCCTCTAAAAGCAAGATTCCTTTCCGATAGAAACAAGGCAATGTCGATAAGTCTCTCTAAAACATTTCTCCAAAAACGTCTTTCATTGAAAAAAATATTCATCTCGCGTTTGTCGATAGTGGATGAATTTCTTATCCCTTCAGCTAGCAACATCCATTGACAGCAGCATTCTTGGTGGGAAATGCCGTTTTCATGGTCTTTCAGTTTTTTCGAAAAACCCTCCCATGTATTTATACCACTACAAAAGGGGCTTAGTGTTTTTTCCAAATAGCTTACAACAAAAGCAAAAAACTTGATCTGATTCCCCACAATAAACTAGCCACGACCGTGAAACACTTTCACCATTAGGTAACACACGTTTATAATGGTTGGAGGAAAAACGTCGCCTTGGAGTTGTGTTATTATATGGAAAATTCATTATTAGTTGATGTGGTCCACGCTTTACTATATCACATCGTTGAGCATCAGAAATACTTTCAGGCCATTTACATGGGTCATCAGGGATAGGGGTAAATTGAGATTCAGTTATTTTTGATATTGAAGGTTGCGTATTGGCAGGTAAATCACAACTTACATTTTCTGGAAATTCACAATCACTTTGATGCTGATCGTCATAGTCTTCTTTTTCTTGTACACTATAGTTTTCTTCATCCCTCTCGGTACTAGTGCCAGGTCTACTCTGCTCAGTAATCTTGAAAAAATCTGTCATCTTGGGCAATTTCGCTACAGCATCTCGAGCAGTGGCTGCTTCTTTTCTCTTTTGAGCACCACTTTTTGAACGTTTCATTCTATACAATGTCAATAAAATACTTTATCTGCACTCTGCAGTGTATATATATATTGTCCCGGTATTTATAGCCAAACAGAATTCCAGACCATTCTATGATTGTTGCGTAACAATGGCATTGTTACATCAATCGAATATTCAAGATTCTACCAGAAAATCAATCGAAATATTCTAGATTCTGCGAGATAAAATGACGTTGCATTCACTTATGATGTCACAAGCCAATTTCTTCCTACAGTTTAAATCGGTTGTAAACAAGTCTGCTGAACTGAAAATAGTCACGTAGCCAAAAAGCAATTTCAGACTAACTTGGGCCCCCAAAGTTGGCCTGGGCCCCCCAATTGGGGGGTTTGGGGGGCGGCTGCTACGTCTCTGTTAATACCATAAATATACATACAAATGGGACCGCACGAAATCGTAAAATAGGCTTACCATTAAATAGTTTATTTCTGTAGTTGTGAAAATAAGCAGCATTTGGCAGCCACCATCAGTTTTGAGTGTGTTTCAATTCCCCCCCCCCCCTCTTACACTTTTTATAAATATTAATGGTAGTTGTTGGCAACGTTCTTTGTTTGTGAGCATTACCAGTCTTGATAAAGAGAATAAGATGATCACCATTACGTGTACAAGAATTACTGAGGTGCATAAAAAACACAATTTTATCGGTTTCTGTTCACACGAGTGCACGATGAGTGCAGCTGGCTAAACCGATATTTTTAACCAGGAATGCGGAAGCTGGAAGCGGAAGCGCGAAAAGTCTACCGCTTTCATATAGGTTATTTGACTTGAAGAGTAACTAGGCGAAAAAGTTTTATCCGTTCCCCGATGTGGATTTATTGGTGAAGTTGCATTATAAGTCTGACTTGAACGTGCGATATCAGTAGCGCGAGAGAACGAGAAAAACTAGCATCACATTTTATATCGATTACGGGTAAGAAAAAGGTAGTTTGGACAATGAAACGTAGCCAATAAAATAATGATTTGATTAAAGTTAACTGACCATGGTTAGGGGATTGAAAACGTTGAAAAGCAAATTACTCACGACGAAAACATTTTCATCATTCTACATCAGTGCTCTTCAATAGGGGTTCCACAAAACGTGTAGTTGTGTTCCGTGAGTTTAAAGGGTTCCGCGAGGGGACCGCGAAGGCTCTTTTTTTATTAATAGTATTCGTTCGTTCGTATGACAATCTCATCTGAAGTTGCAATTCATCAGATATCGTTTGAGCATAGGGTTGTCAACATCGGTTAGGTTGCAGGGAGGTCCTGTTGATTTGCAGTCATTGACAATGTGGTATGCAGTTTGGGGTTCTCCACATTGGCATAGATTGTTATTATCAAATCCCCATTTCACCATTGAGTCACCAAATTTTCCTATTTCGGTTCGCAATCTATTTAGTTGGACCCAGGCTTTTCGTGGGAGGCCATGTCCTAGGGGTTTGTTTGACCAGTCTTGGATGTGTGTTTTGTTTTTGTTTTATTTTGTTTTATTTGCCATATTTATCCTTCATTCACGAGAAAGCGAATTGTATCGCTATACTTTGGACGGGAAGTCCGCACTCGCTTGGGAGTTGCCTTTTTCGAAGTTTATAGGTCACCTGTCTTCCACATAAAGGTGGGGCGTCCCGTTAAGTGCCTTGCCCAAGGACACAACAAGCGAACTTGCCGGCTTGTTTTCCACAACCTTCCCATAAATGCCGAGCGCCAAGCAGGGAAGCTGTGAATACCATTTTTTAAAGTCTTTTGGTATGACTCGACAAGGGGAATGAACCCCAGGTCTATCGACTGGTTGCAGTTTATGTGGTATTGGTTCTTGCTGAGGGTCATAGCCTTGTAGTGATTCCAGAAATGGGTTTGACAATCTTGATTTGACAATCTCATCTCTTATTAATAGTATTTATTTCTTATTTCAGCCTATTGATTTCTTATATGTAGTGGTGTTCCGTGTATATAAATAGTAATGGAATCTTGTGACAGCAAGTTGCAAATTGTGATGTAATCCTATTTTCAACTTTAAAAACGTCTGAATTTGCTAACTTCCTTTGTTACGTAATAGTGCGTCTGTAATTTTAATTTTGCTCGCCTTGTATAAATACGACCGAAATTTCGCACATCGCCATTGAGAAGGATTAGACTCTACATTCAACACGAGTTCAAATATCTAAAAAAACAAACACAGAGTAGTTCGGAACAATAAGTTTAAGCGAAGTAGGTAAAGTAAGAGCAATATATGGATAGGTTTTTGTCTCCTCAAAATGATAAAATGTTGGAAATGGCAGGCTCCAGACCCAATAAAGTTGTTTTAAGTTTTTGAAAATTGCTGTGAAAATAAAATGCAGTCATTAATTTACCCCAACAGAGCAAAGGCTTACAAAAGTATGACGATGCTGGTGTTTCGTGAACTGTCAAATAACAACATAGAAAGGAGAAAATGCTAAATTATGAACAAGCGATAGGGGCAGTTTACAATTCATTTATAATTGACATAGATCTAAACGCCTAATTGGCATTCGTGTTTTTGTGTGGCTGTAATGCTATGGGTCTTATTAGTGAGACGTACTTCTAATGGAAAGCAACTTAACACAACCGAAGGCGGTCGATATCACTTTTAGTTTGTTTATTATGAACAAGATGGAATTGTACCTGGAAAACAACTCATGGATACTGCTTTCTCCTATGACTACTTTCTTCAACTCGGAGAAACTACCCCAAAATCATTATAAATAACAGCCCCGAATTCTACTACAGAAGATTGAAGAAAGCATTGGTTACACAGCTGTTACTGACAAAATCCTTGGATAAAATTTTTAATTAAAACTGCTTCTCCCCCTGATAAAACTGCAAGGTCTCTTTCTACCGGGTGTTTCAAAAAATTTGACATCATTTTGCAATCTAATAACTTTGGCAGTTCCTGTTTAAATAACTTTAAAGTTACGCAGCATGTGTAGAAATAGGCCAAAATTTTGTGCTTAATATTTGATATGTTTATCTTTGCAGGTGTAGAAATTTTCAATTGATAAATTATTCGTACTGCGTCCAAACCTATGTGTTTAAATTGTATTCACTAGCAGAGAAAAGGCGTTTTGTGTGTTGGAGTATGCTCGAACAAACTCAAACAAGACTGTGCAGCGTGCGTTTGTGCGAAAGTTCTCCAAGAAGTCACCAACAGCAAAGCAGATTTGGAGCTGAAAAAAGAAATTCGAAGACGAAGGCTGCCTGTGCAGAGCAAAAGGATCTGGACGACCAGCAACAGCAGAAGGGAAGGTCGAGCGGATTCGCCAAACACTCTTGCGAAGCCCCAAAAAGTCTATAAGAAGAACAAGTATGGAGTCCCTGACACCTCCAACGACAGTTTGGCGGGTAGTAAGGAAACGTTTGTTAATGAAACCCTACAAACTGCAGGTCGTTCAGGCCATAACTGCAGCTGACAAGCGAAAGCGCAAACAATTTTGTGTTGATATGCAAGAGAAACTTGAAGACGAGTTCAATGAATGTCTTGTGTTCAGTGATGAGGCCACACTTCATACGAATGGCAAAGTCAATAGGCATAATGTTGGCATTTGGGGCGAAGAAAATCCCCATGCCACTATTGAGCATGAGAGGGACTCGCCAAAAGTGAATGTGTTTTGTGCCATCTCGAAAAAACGTGTTCATGGCCCATTTTTCTTTGAGGGAAATGTGACTGGCGATGTTTATCTGCAGATGCTTCAAAACTGGCTAATGGTTGAGCTTATTGCAAATGAACATAAAGATTTCATTTATCAACAGGACGGTGCTCCACCTCACTGTGCGGGCTTATCTCAATGACAATCTGCCAAGGAGATGCATCGGGCGTGCTAATGGTGAAGACAATGTGAGGTTGAAATGGCCTCCACGTTCACCTGACCTGACCCTCTGCGATTTTTTTCTCTGTGAAGACAGATATGTGAAGACCTTGGTTTATGTTCCCCCTCTTCCTGCAAATGTGAACGAGCTCAAACAAAGAATCACCATCGCACTGGAGACAGTTACCCAAGACATGCTACATCGTGTTTGTGATGAGCTAGACTACCGACTTGACGTGTGCCGGGTAACAGGCGGTGCGCACATTGAACATTTGTGAAATCTTTTATGGAATTCATGTGCCTTTAAATTTCTTATACAAATTTACAGGAATAGATCTTGTTTTGGTCAACATTAAAACCTGTTGAATTTCATTTGATTCGACTATTAAGTTTCTGTAATATTTACATGTCAAATTTTCGAAACACCCTGTATATCAACTACTTATAGCTGCTGGAGACCTACTGTCATAATTAGTCTTTTGTGTTGTAAACAATATTAAGAAAAAAGATCTAGGACACCCATTCTCTATGAAGTTTTCTTTGTCTTTTTCCACGTGCTCGCGTGAGAATTTCGTAAATTTGCAGCACTATACAACCGCGGCACTCTAGTCATTTGGCATTTTTTCTCAAAATCAAAATACGGATGAAGTGTTACCTCTGTTATAGAGTTGAATCGTTTCGGAAAGTCGCATATAGTCAAGAATCTGTCGCAGTATCGACGCCATTCGTACATGATAGATCGGATTCATTCGTCTCTGAATTACATCTGATTCAATCATCAAGAGTACCTTTTGATACCGCGATTGAGTTTGCGCTGTGCGCTAAGATCTTCTCCCAAACCGTATAGCTGGGATAGCAGCAGTCACAACAGCTATGCTGCAGTATCCATCAGCTTTGATAAAGCATTAAGCACGGTACGTTTATTGAATGCTGCTCTGTACGAATAAGAAGATATAGAAATAGTTATATGATTCTTTGCATTTGTATATACCATACTATATACCACATGAGATGTGCTGAGCACACCCTGCAGTTAGGAATTCGTGACGTGTTAAAAAAAGGGCGAGCGGAAAAGTTTTTAACAAAATTGCGAAAACTTGCTCAACACCTACGTTCACCACTCACCGATGGAATTCTAAAGCGTCGTGCTAACAAAGGGATGCTGATTGGCATGGCGACCCGTTGGAAGAGTACTTTCCTCATGCTTCAGCGATTAGCGGACTTGAAATGTTTTGTTCAGGATCTTGGCTCACGTGAATCATACCTTACCGAAAGTGAATAAACTGAGGTCAAGATGATGGTCGAAGCACTACAATAAGCTCACGTAGCAACAATTTATTTTCAAAAACAAAATTTTACTCCGGTAGAATACCTGCTTCATTGGAGAGAAGTCATGTTTAAATTGGAGAAGCTGGATAACAATTTGGCTTCTGCCCTTGCCACCGCTCTGCAATCACGCCAAGAGTTTTTATTGCGTAAAGAGGCTTTCTTGGTAGCTGTTTGAGTAAGTAGTGTTTGTTGACTTAGTTGTTGTAACGACCAACCAATATTTTTGTTGATATTACATTCAACTCAATACTGTTAAGGGTTTTTGCACTTGATTTTAATTGAGTTGAGAATAAGAACTAATGTATTAGTTATATTAGGATTAACTGACTTATTTAACCGTGATTTTATCATTTTATTTTCTTTCTAAATAGGTTGATGCTCGATCGAGAACCCACTTGAGCAATCAGGAGCAACTACGTGCAAAAAGCGTTCTTCAGTCAATTTTCTTGCACATTCCAAGCACTTCAAGCGAAACAGCAAGTGCTGATGCAGAAACTGACTCAAGCGGAAGTGAAGAAGCATCAGAATCTGATGAGTTTTTGAACTCCTTACATTCAACAACGACTGCTGAGGTATTAGATATGGCGTCTGCAAAATCTGATCTTACTACATTTGCTGAGGCGCTTGTTGATGTAAAGCGGCTCGGAAGATTGAAACTGCCCAATATTTGAGAAATTATTTCCAAATATCCCCTTACTGTACAACCTGTATCGCGAATCATTTGCCTTCACCAATCAACTGCCGCCTCAATGTGGTGGTGCGGTCCCCGACCACCACGTTGAGGTTTGGGTTGGGTCAAAATGGCTGTTGGCCTTCCCGAGGGTCCCAGTCACCCCGGGCACTCCCCTTCATTTTTTCGCTATGCTGCCCCCTGAACGATCGCAGTATGGCAGCACACAGCTTCTTCAAAATCGGTTGCTTGTTTTCTCTTTTTCTCTTCTCCTGCCTTTTTCTTTTCCTTCTTGGTCTCCTCATTCTTCTCCTTCTCTTGATGAGCGGTAACGTTCATCCCAACCCTGGCCCCATCTTTCCTTGCTCTGTGTGCGCTGGAAATGTGATATGGGCAGGCAAGACAATTGCAATGCTGCACCTGCTCCAAATAGGTCCATCTAAGATGCTCACAACTTTCCCTGTCTAAATTCAGAGCTCTTGGAAGCTATCACTCTTGGAGCTGCCCCCCTGCCGTAACACTGCGACTCCCTCCTCGGACATGTTTACCTCCACTGTACAATCTGGCCTCCTCTGCTAATGCTGCACTCTCGCCCAACTCTTGCCTTCAAACCTCTTATTTCCCGTCTCACTATTTTATATCTTCTCCCTCTGCTCCCTCACCACCGTCCCTTCTCCCTTGCTCCTGGCTGTCCTTCTACGCCTCCTGCCTCCTCTACCCCCTGACTCTCTCAGGGTTCCCCAATGGAATGCTGGAGGTCTCCGAGCCAGGAGCACTGAACTACTTCACTTTCTTTCGTCCCATCCCGTTGACCTTATCCAGGAATCCAATCTCAACTCATCTTCCTCTTTCCAGATGCCTGGATTCTCTGCTCTGCGTTCTGATCGCACTCACATCTGGTCTGGCATTCTCTCTCGTGATGCCACGTACGCTAGCGTCGGCGTCCTCATTTTCGTCAGGCTGGGCCTATCCTTTTCTGAACTTTCTACCTCCTCTGTTTCTTCGCTTGATCCCTACTCTGATTATGTATGGGTCAACATCTCTCTAAACAACTCTTCCTCGGTGTCTTTTCTTAATGTGTCCGCCCCCCCCCCCTTGTTTGCTCCTCCCCGACGGATGGCAGAACCAACTCCTTTTTTCCCTCCCCCAGAAATCTCTTCATTCTTTGGGACTTCAATTGCGATCACCTCCTCTCGGACTCAAGAGGTACTTCCGATCCCCGTGGGGAGGAAGTATTCGACTGGATCATCTCTTTTGACCTCCTCCCACTCAATGACCCTGACACACCCACTCTTCTCTATCGCTCCTCTCCTGACATCTCCTTTGCTCCTTCTTCTCTTGCCTTTTCTTGCTCATGGGAGGTGCTTCAGAACCTGGGTTCCGACCACCTACCAATTCTTCTATCAGATCCATCTGTCCCTCTCTCAGATGTTTTGCCCCATCGAGCGTCCTCCTTCCTTCAATTTTCAGAAAGCTCGCTGGGATGGCTTTGCCTCCCACTGTCCTTCAGCAGAGGAATACTGGTGTCTTTCTCTTTCCTCTGCTGCTGCTCTCTTTACCTCTCTGGCACTAAATGCGGTCAAATCTTCCATTCCTTTCGGCCGCATCAAACGCCATCCTAAATCCTGGTGGCCTTCTAAGGTGGAAAGTGCGGTTAGTGAATGACACAAGGTTTTTGCTGCCGCTCACAGAAGTGATGAAGATCGCCAGGCATACATCTCCGCTTCTCGACGCGCCTCGTCAGTCATCGCCAAGGCTGAGGCATGGCAGACGACTTGCTCTTCTCTTTCACCTAAATCTGTACACTCTCTTCTTCGCTCTATCGCTGGCTCTCCTTCCTCTCCTAACTTCCCCAGCTGTTCTTCTCCCAGGGAATCGGCTTTGGTCTATGTAAATATTGTTACAATATTTGGCAACATTTAATGCTTTAAATCTAGTTTTTGCGTAGCCAATCTGTGATTCGAACCCGCGTTGTGTGGTTGTTATGTTCGTTTCTCTCGAGATATCGTCTTTTATTGATTAGTCGTTGGATTGGCGAGGTTAACCCTCGAGCGACGCAGTAGTAATTGCCTTGTTAACACACCTTTACATTATTCTCAAGTAGACACGTTGCAAGAAGGATTACGTTGTTTGTAAAACCTGCACGTTTGAGTAGAAGTCAAAGGACTATCAAAGAAGCTCGTAGATGCCAACGTAGAGAAAAGTTGGTTGAGCTGTTTCTTTGTTGATTGATACTGTGTTGGAGCTGTACTAAAGAAGAAAGTACTTGGGGGTCAAAATAGTTTGAAACCGCTACGCCGCTACAACGCTACATCACTACAACGCCAACGTCGCCGAAGCCAATCCATCTGTTTTTTCTTATCTGCTCATCACTTTTCATTGCTTCCATTTTCAGTTTTGCGTATTATCAATAAAAATTTATCAAAGAATTTATTCAAGAAAGTCAGACAATAACAGCGTGACGAGAGGAAAAGCGCGTTTCATCTATTTACAACTTCAGCTTCACTGCAATCTGTCTCGGGTTCGGAGACTACCCCAAGGCTCTCTGCTCCACGAACCCGTTACAGTCTATGCCGCTTACCTGAGATCCCACTTTTCCGTTTCTCAGCCAAAGGCTCTGTGTAGCAGAGCCAGTGGCTACCTCTGAGCTTCGCCGAGCCACGCGCCCTGTGGAGTCTCACTCGTCCTTTTGCTCTCCTTTCTCACTTGTGGAATTTCTCGCGGCTGCCTTCATTCTTACCTCATCCACTGCCACTGGCCCAGACAAAGTTGCCTATCCCATGCTAAAGCATCTTCCTCGCTCTGGTATGAATTTTCTTCTTCACATCTTCAATCTTTCCCTCACTTTGCATTCCTTTCCTTCCATCTGGAAGACATCTTCCATTATTCCCATCCACATGATGGGAAAGCCTCTCGACACTCCTGGTTCCTTCCGGCCTATCTCTCTCACCTCCTGCGTATCAAAGCTGTTTGAACGCATCATTCTATCCCGTCTACTCTTCTTTCTGGAATCTAATTCCATTTTCTCTCCCCGCCAGGCCGGTTTCCGCCCTAGACGGTGTACTCCAGATCAAATTCTGTATCTTTCTCAGTCCATTTCGGATGGGTTTAACAAACCCAGATCGAACTCTCGGACGATCCTATCTACTATTGACTTCTCCAAACTTTTGACTCTGTCTGGCATCCTGCCACTTTCCATAAACTTATTTTGGCTGGCCTCCCTCCTTGCTTTGCTCGTTGGATTCAGTCTTTCCTTTTCTGATAGGCGCGCTTGTGTGGTTTTTCAAAATCACAAAAGTCGTTCCTTTTGAGTCCGTCGAGGTGTTCCGCAAGGATCCGTTCTTGGCCCCGTACTTTTCTCTCTCTTCATCAATGATCTTCCTGCTTCTCTGCCTTCTTTCGTCAGCTGCTCTCTTCACGTTGACGATCGGGCCATTTGGTCCTCCTCCCCCTCGGTCCCCACTGCGGTGGAGGCCACACAAGGAGCTCTGTTTCGATTGGAGCGCTGTTCTGAGTACTGGTGTCTTCCACTCATTGCGAGAAAATGTGAGGCCTCCTTCTTCTCAGTGGATCCCCACCAGGCTAACCTCCAGCCCAACTTCCACTTACTCGGCTCCCGCCTCCGTTTCAATCCAACTCCAACTTTTCTTGGGGTCACTTTCGACTACACTCTTTCCTTTACTAAGCACGTATCTTCGCTGAAGGCCAAGTTCTTCCCACGTCTCAAGGCCTTACGCTGTATCTCTGCTTCATCATGGATCCCCTCTAAGAAGTCCCTCTCTGTTCTGTATAAATCTTTTCTTTGACCCCTTCTCACATACGCTTCACCCGGATGGTTTTCTTTCTTATGTGTTACCAATATCACCAAATTGGAACGCCTCCACCGAGCGGCCAGTCGCGCCATCACCGGCTGCCTCTCGTCCTCCCTATCCCACTTCGTCTCTCCGAGGCTTCTTTACCTCTTCTACAAGTCACCCTGACTCATTTCACTTTTTTTTCATATGGGCGGGCTCTTTGTCTCCCAATTTCCTTTCCTATTTCAGGTTTGGCCAGACTAGGAGTGAAACCAAGACTCTGCAGATCGTCCTGGAGAGCATTTGCGTCAACTTATCCGCTTATGCTTTCTTCTACTTGTCCTAGGGAGGCTCTTCTTGCTTGCCCTCCCGGGAATCCGCCTTCCTTCACCGTGGAGTCTACCTTTTCCTCTCCATGCTCTCGCTCTGATCCTCCTCTCTCTCGCCAAGGTGCAACTCTCGCCCACCTTGACTCTCTTCTCCCTCATGATCTGGTACTCTGTTCCTTTTGGTAAGGGCGGCTCCGGCGTTCTTCCAACTGCTTTCTCTGTGGCACTAGGGCCACTCTTATATCCTTTTCAGCAAGCCCAGTATGTTTAACGTTTTCCGTGGAAACTTGCGCCATTCTGTATAATCTTGGTTGGTCTCGGCAGCACCAACAACTCTTTTATTTCTCTTCTTTTCTACAATCTGACTCTCGTTCTGTCCTCTCCTCCATCTTTCCTCTTATCTTAAACTCTGTGACAGATCTGGCAGGAACTGTCTTCTCTCCCCTCCTGTTCTATCATGCTACAATGGGTCCCTGGACACTCGTTTCTCCCGAGGAACGACGCGGTTGATGAGCTGCTCAGGCGGGGAGTGCTACTTGCGCCTTCCGCAATCCCTTGTAGTCTCTCTCCTCTTCTTTCGAATCCACTCTTCTCTTTTCTCGGAGTGGAGGCGTACTGCCTCATCGAAATTCGTTGACACACAGGTTCCCTCAATTTCCACCAGGAAACTTGTGCCGCCTGTGTTCTGTCTCGCCTACGCTGCAACGGACACAGCCTTCGGTTAGGTTTTTCTCTCTAGGATTGGCAGAATCGAGAATCCTTCCTGCAGCGCCTGTGGACACTCGTCCCAGGACACCTCTCAGCTCATTCTGCACTGTCCAGCAACGGACTCTTTGCGCAGCTCACGCTTTGGCGACTGTCTCTCTACCGCCTCTGGTCCAAACCCTAAGAGTTGCCTGGTTTCTGGGGCGCCATGGTCATCCGCCAAGCCCTCATCCCTTGGAAGGGGTCGGGTAATCAACAACAACAATCATTAGCAGTTTACCCTGCACGCAGGTATCCGTTGGACGTATGTTCTCCCACTTAAAGCTCGTACTTCGTGAAAACAGAGTCCGAATGGGCAATGAATTAACTGATGCCATTGTGTTTATGCGGACAAATAAATCTGTGTAAAGTTGAAATTATTTCATCTTTGCTGTCTTTTTAATTGTTTGCTTTTATTTTTCCTTCTCTCAGTCGTTTTTGCAACTTTCGTATCTTTGGTTACACGTTTTGATTGTAGTAAATGACAAATTTCATACTGCTAAGATCAACAGTCGTATTCTCGTTTTTTGTTAGTGGAAGAGGAAGCGATAGGTGTGGAAGCGGTTGAAAAATCACTACTTCCACATCCCTGTTTTTAACCTCGACGTTACTAATGGCGGGCCCGGCGGGCGACGCCGGCTAGTTAAATAAAAATTTGCATAAAACAGAAAACCTTTTTAATTCCAGCAAAGTAGGAAAACGAAAACGGAAGCTGACAATTCGAAGGACGCGATGGCGTAGTGGTTAGAGCGCCCGCTTCGAAGTCGGTAGACCAGGGGTTCATTCCCCTTGTCGAGTCATACCAAAAGACTTTAAAAAATGGCATCCGCAGCTTCCCTGCTTGGCGCTCGGCATTTAGGGGAGGTTGTGGAGAACAAGCCGGCAAGTTCGCTTGTTGTGTCCTTGGGCAAGGCACTTAACGGGACGCCTCACCTTTATGTGGAAGACAGGTGGCCCATAAACCTCGAAAAAGGCAACTCCCAAGCGAGTGCGGACTTCCCGTCCAAAGTATAGCGATACAATTCGCTTTCTCGTGAATGGAGGATAAATATGGCAAATAAAACAAAAACTGCGTAGCAACAACGTTCTGTTTAATTGCTTTTGAAAAATGCACTTGATATAATTACGTTATAACATTTTAACGGTCAAACCTAACAAGCACTGAAATTATAAAAAGCAATCAAACAGACGTATTGTCGAGTAAGAATTGTCATGATTGCCCAGGCTTTTACATAGAATAAAAATAAAATGAAAAACATAAAACTGCACTACTAGGTTAGATAAGACGAGACAGGCTCAACCACACACGTACAGTACTTTCTTGCTAGTGCACATGATCTACTCTAAGCGACCATTTTAACCTGATAAAGTTCGGCGGGGAACCGCGTTTGTTGCTGTGCTTAACAATCGTTAAGCCAGCACAATTAAAATCGCATGAAATTTTCTCCTCGCTTCTCGTAACGCTGCTATCCTGCGCATCGAGCTCCACTCCTATCTGAGCCACATTATCCTTGATCACAATGAGACCACCTTCATGTAATGCATTCTTACAATGAACTAGAAATCGTACGAAGTGATCATCAGTTAAATGACCTGGAAACAAAAGAATGTTTATTGGGGCTTCGTCGTGGAGCTGATTAATTATGGGGCGCCATTTGTTCACCGCTGATTACACATGTTTTAGGACAACATTTATGACTAAATCAAATGCATTTGTTTAAATGCACAAATACATTTAACATTTGTTTAAATGTTTATAACATTTGTTTAAATGTTAACATTTGTTTAAATGTTTTTAACATTTGTTTAAATGTTAACATTTGTTTAAATGTTTTTAACATTTGTTTAAATGTACAAATACATATGTCACTCAACGTATCATTCACATATGTCACTCAACCGTATCGTATCGTTCTTTAAAGGGAATGTATTGCGAATAACGCTTTTGCGATAGATTTGGTCATTGGACCATCACGTGATAGGTTTGCGACAGACTCGTTTGAAAATGGGCGACAGCGCGACATAGTTAAAATTCTTGAAATGGGCGAGGAAAAGCAGAGGAAAAGTTTGGCGAATGATAAATCGCTCAAAGATGTTGTAACTTATATTCATAAAAAGACTGCGAGTTTAGCACTTATAGTTACATTGCATGTAGCATGGCCGAAACGAGTCGGCATTTACAGTAAATTGATTAAACAAGATAATAAGAAAATATACATCATAGGATATAAAATTAAAAAGGTTTTTTAATGTTTTATCCTATGATTAGGGTGGCCATACGTCCCGTTTTAGGCGGGACAGTCCCGCTTTTTCAGGCCTGTCCCAGTTAAATTATGGAATGTCTGGTGTTTTCGCTCAGTCATGCAGCACAGCTTGACCTAGGGTATGCCAAAGTTAGCCGTGATAAACTAGGGCATGTTGGCAGCAAACCCTACCTGAATGATGATTCCGGCCGAAAATGACAACAAACGGGCAGCGAAATAGGTGGTGACCTTTTTTTTTGGAGATCCACCCCACCATAGGCGCGACCGCGGTCTTGAGCGTCCCGATTTTGATCTAGAGTCTATAGTAAGCCCAACTATTTGGCTTCGTAAAAGGCGGCCATCCACTGTCCCGTTATTTGCTCATGCAAAAACGGGACGCTCAATTGGAGGTCTGTGCCGCCTAAATCGGAACGTATGGCCACCCTACCTAGTCATAATAGCAGTCTGCAATAAGCGTCCCGGTTTTGCATTTCGAAAAATGGCCAGCCTACCTATGATGTATATATATACATACATAGTCTTTCATAAGTATCATTATTTTCTGCAAGAAACTGGCAGACTGAGTTCATTGACTAACAGCATAAATCTATACAGCCTATGTTGCACTTTTGCTTCCAGCAGTCATCCTATATCCTATCCAGCAGACATCTTGTAGTAAGAGACTCGGACTTTTTCGGTTGGTGGTTTCATTTGCTGCAGACCACATGTTTTAAGAATTTTAACTATGTCGCGCCTGTCGCCCATTTCAAACGAGTCTGTCGCAAACCTATCACGTGATGGTCCAATGACCAAATCTATCGCAAAAGCGTTATTCGCAATACATTCCCTTTAAAGAACGATACGATACGGTTGAGTGACATATGTGAATGATACGGTTGAGTGACATATGTATTTGTACATTTAAACAAATGTTAAAAACATTTAAACAAATGTTAACATTTAAACAAATGTTAAAAACATTTAAACAAATGTTATAAACATTTAAACAAATGTTAAATGTATTTGTGCATTTAAACAAATGCATTTGATTTAGTCATAAATGTTGTCCTAAAACATGTGTAATCAGCGGTGAACAAATGGCGCCCCATAATTAATATCCACTACGTAAGAAACGAGCATTGAGTAGAGCTACCATATATCCTTCTTTTGTCAGAAAAACTACGGGCAATTATCCACAGAAGAAACCAAAATACAGTATGTCAGTGTCCTCTATTTTGCTATTAATCGCACATTTTAAAGACAAAAATTCCAACAAATGATTGCCAAATCGGGATTGAAGACAAAGAGGAAATTGAATAGTAATTGACCTTCAAAAACTCTTTTAATTGGGAAAACAACAAAAAGACCTGCGTAACCAAAAAAAAAAACGCTTTCGTAAATTGTTTCGATAAAATCATTAGTGGGAAAAACAAAGAAAAGGTCGACGCGACAAAATCGAGTGAAAAAACGCTTTTGACGAGCTGATCTCCCCCAAAAGCCTTCTAGTTAAGAAATCAAAAAAGGGCCCAAATTAACACCTTTGTAGAAATTGAAAATATGGTAATAATAGCACTGACGCCCGGCCAATATGATGGGGGGCTACCAGTGTTGATGCATAACTGGTTCAAAACAACACTGTCCTTAAAATGCATTAATTCTACTCGCTTGAATGGGTTTGTGGTGCACTGTGTGGATGTGTTCCGTTGTCTCTATTTTAAAAAAAGCGATCTATAATAATCTTTATTAATCGCAAACATACCGGACAAAATCACTAGCTTTCTCATCACACAGATCAGAACACTTGCGACAGGGGAAGTTGAAAACACTTAACAGTACTCCTTTGCAACTTCCATTTTTATACAGAGATTAACGACAGTTTTGCAAACATTCTATCTCAGATAGCTCTGAGGTAAATTAATAAAAAGCACCTACCTGTAACCCACTGAACCCATATTAGGTCGTACTTTCTTTCCCCCAAATTCAAATCCTGCAGCCCACAGCAAAAATACTTTCCGACTCTCGATGCGTCTTTACCGAGATAGGATTTTGCTTTCAAAAGAAAATTCCTATTCAATTCGACAAGGTCCACAGATTGGAAAATGGGAAGCAGCAGGTTCTTTGAAACTCTCCCAATTCCAGCTCCACAGTCCAACGCCTTGCTTCTATTCATACGAGGATTCTTTCCCTGAAATTAACAACTTCACCAGTGGAGTATAGTTTGTCAATTTATTCAACTAAAGTTCGCATCCGTTTCGCAGCATCTGCTAATGGATGCGAACTTTTGTTGAATAAATTGAAAAACTATACTCCATTGGAGAAGTATAGGGGAAATGTAAAATACGTTTCTACTACGTGGAGGGGAAACCGCAGTGCAGTGCCTGTTCGCAAAACGAAAGAAATGAAACAAAACATGTTAGAACTTTAAAATTTTAAGCACAAAAATTTGAACAATAGCTGAAGTTGGGCTGTTTTTATTCCGTACAGTAAAATAAAAATCGAAAATTGGTGGTAGTCACTTTTATCATTTTTTTTACAAAAATATCATTTTGCAGACTGTTACGTTCTAAATCTTACAAAAAAATTCAATTTTTTACGACGTATAATAGCAGAAATAATAACAAGTAAGCAATCTTGACCGTCCAAAACATGTCTTTTACGAACAAATCAATTAATTATATAAGTACTTTTCAATGTGACCTACAAAAGAAGAATTTAAAGTTGGAAAAATTAAACAGACTTCATTGAACATCATAAAAAGCACAACAAACATTAGCATAAACACAGAAGTTAGTAAAAGGACAATAAAATTGGCTTTAGAAAAAAGCCAAAAATCTACTGAAAATGGAGAAAACTCCTTTTCGAGTTTTAAGAAAGTGCTGCTGCTCACCTCCAAAAAGTCATTTATAAAGAGTTTTGAACTTCTTGTATCGATATTTGTTATTCGCTCATAACCTCCGAGCATACCATTCACACTGGCAGGGATCGATTTCCAATATTTCTCCGCATTTTCGTAAAACTCTTTTTCAGATTGAACTTCACCGCAACCGTTTATTAAACTCATTACCTCATAGCTTTCATTATTGTACCTAAGAAATACACCGAAAAAATTAATGAATGGCAAAGGCTAAAATTGCAAGTGAAATTAATTTAAAGCACAAAACGTAGTGGCAGTAGTCAATAAAACAGAAAAATACAGTAATGACAAACAGCTTTTTCTTCGTCTGCAGGCCCGAGTGATAAAAACGTCTAATTATTCAACAGCACTCAAGAGCTGCAATTAAAATTGTTCTTACGTCATTTGGCTTTCAAACGGCCCGGAGATGGGCAAATGACGGTGACAAGAAATACATAAGCTTGTGACTGGTTCTGGTACAAGTGTGGCGCAATAAATAATTGTTTCTTCATAATATTCGCTGTCCATCAGCACATTTCGCAAGCGCAAAAGATAGTTTTTCATTTTGCCAAAAAGCGATAACTGCTCATTAAACTGAAGCAAACCAAACAAGAATTACTCGGGTACGTTTGTTGATCCCACGAGTGAAAGCTGGTTTTCAAAGCGACGGTTGAGCGTAGACAATCGGTAAAAGACGTTCACACAAACAATAACAATGCTGCTGATGTAGGACAAAGAAAACTACACACATAATGCATTACAACTGCGGTATGAATTGTAGTTTGCACTAAATACGATAATCTACATAACTTATAACGAACTTGTTAAAAAATATGTTGCAACTGAATTCAATCTAAGGTACGCTACAAAATGCTCGATAAATTAGGAATGTGTCATTAGAAAGCCTGTAAATGCATGCGGAAACGCAATCTCAAGGTATTTAATCGGCATGATAGCTCCTTTCGAAACCTGCAAACCTGCACGCCAGTCTAAGCTGCATTCTACAACGTGGCCTTAAATTTCATACAACGCTTGATCGAATATAATTTCAACCCTTTTGATTTTGCTACTTAAGCCACTGATCAGTGGCAATTGTTACATTGCATCATATATGCATAAACCATTAAAAAGAAATGAATGCTTCAACGTAACAAAAAATATCAATTTAAGATGGTGGACTGCACTGGCAGTAGGAATGATAAGGCAGTGTACCGGTATCTATGACAATACGATAGCAAACTTGCTACAATCTACTTACAAAATGTCATAAAAAAATCAATTAAAGAATTTGCAGCGGATTACTGGCAACTTTAATGCAGCATTGGCAGTGCGAGAACAACAACTTTAATCAAGATAAGAAAAAGAGCTAAATTTTCTTTTCCAAGGCAACATTTTATTTACATTTCAAGCTTATGTGGAAGGGGGAAAAATTCCCACAAACTATCTTCCAAAAGGTTTCCACAGGCCGGCAGAGATTTGTATGAACTTCCAGTTTATATGTCGGAATTAAACAAGGACACAATTGCTTAGAATGCTACCATAAAGATCAGAGCAAAAAAAGACTACACCATTGTACAAATCCCTTCTGCCCAACAACGTGAAACGTCTTTACAATGAAGTGTGCGATTTCCATTTTTCCATCGCTCGCATCTCTTTAACTTCCATTACCAACAAAACAACGAGAACCAAATTTGCCAACAGACAAACTGCAAGAATCCATCGACAGCAACGGCTATTCTCCACTTCAGCAACACTTTGCATAGTCACTGACGTTATGTTGGAGATAGTTGATTTTGGTGATGACGTATTTGAATTAATGGTTCTGCGACGCTTTAATGCAGTGCCGGTGATGTCATCATCATCACTCATCTCTGGGTAGGCCAAGTCTCCAGCTTGACTTACACTATCATAAAACGATATCTCAGCGTCAGAATGTGGCTTCACATTTTTCATGCTGCGTATGCTACTAGGTCGCGACTTTGAAGCAAGCCACTGCAGCTTGGCAGGACTTATCAGTGGTTTATGGAATTTTCCTCCAGGCAAGCTGATCGTATGCCGAGGTCGGCAGCTATTTTGATGAAAAGAAGCAACAGAGCCAGAAGCCAGAGAAGGGGAGTTGCTCCAACAGTGCACAGTGGAAAGAGAATTGTATTTTCGAAATGGTAATTCTGTGGAAGGGCGAGCAAAATTGATGCTTGATAACTTTTTATCTGTTAAATGATTCGATGATGAGATAGATTGGTGCGACGCGAGTGAAAGCAAGCTAGATGATCTTGAAGGTGGAGGCGTGTGCAGAGCGGATGGAAGGGCAGAGTTTGAGTTGTTTAACGAATCGAATAAAGCATTAAAGCTTTCACCATCTTGCAGCTTGAGAGCATTTAAACTTCCGTTTAATTCAATCTCGCGAGCTTGCTTTCCACTCGCTTCATCTTTTACATCCATACTTTCTTCACTGTCCTCATCAGAAAATAATTCAGGTGCTTTAATAGCCACTGATGGCTCAGTAGTAGCAGCCGTATGTCTATTGTCAGTCATTTGCTCACTAAATTCCGTATTTATCATTGTCGCCAACAACATGAGATTGATAAGACAAAGTAAATGTAAAACAAAGCATGACATAAAATTAAGTGTGGTAGCAGAGAAAATTAAATCACGAAGCTGATTTTCGTTGTAAGCCTGTATTTCAAGCAAGTTATTGGAATACAAATTAATTAACTTATAAACATGATCACGTTTAAATTCATTTTTTCTGGGGGCCAACAGGTTTGGAGCACAGGCTAACCACAATACTACATAAATAAAGCCAGTGCGACGATGAGGAACATCTTTGAAACAAAGCATGGTAATGCTTAATGCCAAGCTAGCTGTCACAATATAACCACTTACAGTAGAAAGAAATGTTTTTTCAAATTTAAAAAAATTTGCAACACAAACATCATGGGCAAAATGGCAAAAACTAACGAGAGAGTAAGTCAGGACTAATGCTAACATTAATAACTGAAACAAAATAGCTGTTCGCTTTCTCGGCTGTATAATCTTATTCTGATTGACATTTACATTTTGTTCATCTCTTTTTGCATGATTGAGTCGGTGTTGCAGCATGCTCCCTCGAATAATGGTGTCTTGCAGCTTTATATAACGCTGAGATGAATCTTGACACATTGAACATAAAACATAAAGTTTTTCTAACTTTTTTTTGTATTCGTCAACTTCAAATTCAAAATTATTTTCTTGTATTGGCCGAAATTGTGCCAGCTGCTTATACATCAACAATTGATTGCAAGAACACTTTTCACAAAGTTTATTTTGCTGACGTAATGGTGCTTTTGTGTCTCCCACAGGTCGCACAGCAATTTGACGAATATTATAGCTTGGATCATACATTTCTGGTAAATCCTTGTTATAATCCCCAGTTTTGTCAAATCCATTGTATTGACCACAATATGTGCACGTCCATCTGTTTCTAAGTTTGTAAGGAATAAGATTATTAGAATTGCAAAACCAACAATTTTCATCTACTTTTCCAAAAATTAATTTCCAAGCTACATATGCAATCACTAATATGATGCCAATCAATAAACATAAAAAGTAGCCACTGTATGCAAAGGATTCTAAAAGCCTTTTAGCACATATCATTGCAAATACTTTTATTTACAACAAACAAAAACTGTTTTCCTCATAAACATCTGCCATAAAAAACAATCATTTAATTCAATTTAAACGTGATGTGAAGTTTATAGCTATAGTAAGACTTTGTATTGTACAGTTTTACCATCAACAGTTTTTGCAAAAACAACCAATGCGCAGCACCAGTACATTGGTAGAAGTAGTGCTACAACCAAAATAATGCCAATAACTTAGATTCTGATTCGGACAACAAGGCTGTTCCTCAATTCTACAATAGAACACAGTTACCACATCTTTTGGCATCAAACCTTTGGCCACCCAGAAAAAAGTTATTAGTAGCAATTTTAGTTTTATTACCACCTGTTGCCTAAATAATTTTTTTTACAGAGAAGTAAACCATTTTGCATCACAAAAGATTGCAATTGGCTATGATTAGGTTTACAGTTGAAGTTCGGTACCAAATAGGTTTGGAGGACAAGTTGAGTAAAGATGCTTCAAACAGCAAAATGGTCTTGAGGTTTAGATGTAAAGATTGAGGTACAAAAGGTATTGCATTCCTGGAAACCTAGCAAATAACTATGGGATACAGATCACAGGCGAAAAAATTTGATATATGATGCCATGTAAGAGGAATATAAATTTTCCTTTATCACTGTTGGTCTATTTGACTAGCCGTAAAATACTACTGACATAAACAAATAAGATACCTAGTACAGAGTATTAAATTATATTAGAACTAAGAAAGCACCTTAATAACTAAATGTCGATGCAGCACACTTTTAAGCAACTCAGCATCATTAAACGGAACCTTTTTGGTGTGTACAAAATATTTCTACAAGTTTTCAATCAGTAGTTACATATAGGCTAATTGCCATTACAGTGGCTTCAAACCCAGTTTTTCCGTAACACTGATAAAATAATCAATCTTTGGCTGCTTTTACACACCTTATCTTTGCAACACTTTTTGTGTGATTTCACATCACATCTTGTTTGTTACATGGGTCAGTTAATAAAATGTGCTTCTTGCAATAATTATGCTGGTATAAGCAAGATTTTTTTATTAAAAAGGTCTTCACCAATCACATCACAAATTACACAAAGACAATAATTTTGTTTTGCTTAGTAATACAGCTGTAAGATACACACTAGTATGTCCATAACCGGTTCGATGGCATAGTGGTCAGAGCATTTGCTTTGCAGTTGGTAGAGCTGGGGTTCCTTTCCCAAGTCAAGTCATACTAAAAGACTTTAAAAAATGGTATTCACAGCTTCCCTGCTTGGCGCTCAGCAAAGTAGAGATGGTGTGGAGAACAAGCCGGCAAACTTGTTTGTTGTGTCATTGGACAAGACACTTAATGGGATGCCTCCGTCTCTATGAGACAGACAGATGGTGGGGCCAAGCAGTCTACCGGTCATGGTGGCCCCAGTCTAACGGAAGACTGGCAAACCAGTGTGAGCGCTAATGCAGTGTGGCCTCTATATACATCTTCCTGCATAAAGCTCACAACAAATAGCTCAAACGATGAAGAAGTGTGTCAGTGGAAAAGAAATGCTGTTTTCTGGTATTAATTGATTTGAACATGAACTTTCCATAGAAAGCAAAGAGCAATACAACAACAACAACATGCAACCCCAATTGCTTACTGTCAACTATTGCATGACTTGCCATTCAAAAGTAATTAAAATTTTTGAGAACTATTTATTGCAAAAAATAATTTAAGACCTATAAGCACATAAATTGACCAAACAAAAACAACCAAATGTCACATATTTATTATGTCATTAAAATTGACCAATGACAAATGTCTGACGACAAAATTGTCTCTGAAGATAAATTGTTGTTGACATCAAAATAGCCACTGCCTTTAAGTTATGTTACCAGATTACCTTGGTTAATAAATGATCCCAAACTGGTGATTGCTATGGTGTTATCAGGTTATTTCAGTTTATGCCGATTTTTTAGCAAATTTGGGATAATATATTTTGAAGCAACAACTACAGAATTGGTAAATTATGGAAAAAATTACAACTCACAGAACAGATATAGCAAAAATAGGAAAACTTACAGAAGTTGATAAAAAAATGTACAAATTATAAACATTACCACCCAATCAGATCCTTATAATTGATTGAATTAGGTTATTGTAAGCCTTTTAATATTTAATAACAAATTTGTCTGAAGACTAACTCTTCAGTTTGGATAAAAACGTTGAAATTTCACAGAGTAATCCTAACCACAAGGTCCTTGAAAAACCCTAATATTGCTGATCTGCAAAATTATCAAATTGAGAACAATGTTCACTACGCAAATTCTTTAAATACTTTTTGCAGAATTCTCTGGCATAATTCTGGTGTTTTAGCAATTTTCATAATTTAGTTCATGTCTTTTTTTATTATGTTTCTAATAATTTCGTCTTTTAAAATGAATATTGGTAAATGTTATTTCTATACATTTGTGATGTCCCGGTTTGGGCACACCCCATGTTTGAATCAAAGCACAGGTGCTCAAAACAACAGCAGGAGTTAATTCTAAGCAACATGTAGTACATACATGTTTTTATAAACCAGTTATCATAAAAAAGAATCAAGTTTTCTCCTTGG
Source organism: Trididemnum clinides (assembly GCA_963675345.1). Classification (NCBI taxonomy): domain Eukaryota; kingdom Metazoa; phylum Chordata; class Ascidiacea; order Aplousobranchia; family Didemnidae; genus Trididemnum; species Trididemnum clinides. The sequence goes on from OY776306.1 coordinate 26,806,045, forward strand.
TCTACATCAGGGGTTCTTAACCGGGGGCCCATAAAGGTACTTTAAGGGGTCAGTATGATTGGATCCGCTTTTGTGCTGATAAGCAAAACAGATTTCTGGCCAGAGTCAGGACACTCAGCTCTAGATTGCGCCCCTGTGATTGGGTGGATCTCCAAAAAAAAAAAAAAAAGGTCACCACCTATTTCTTGTCACTTTCAGCAGGTTTCGCTGCCAAATTGCCAAAAATAACAAGAAAAAGGAGGCAACCTTTTTTTTTTTTGGAGATCCACCCAACCACAGGGGTGTGATCTAAAGCTGAGTGTCCCGACCTTGGCCAGAAATCTGTTCTGAAGAATACACCAAGGCAATGATCAAGATGTATTGCAGTTGTTTTTACTTTTTACCTTGCAAGTAACCAAGTGTCAGCCAATGGCAGGGGGTGCTGGACTGCTTAGCCTTGACCGCAAGGGGTGCTTAGGAAGAAAAAGGTTAAGAAACACTGGTCTAGATAGACTTAAAAATTACTGTAACTCAATTTAAAAGCTGGCACTCATAATCTTTAGGCAGTGGCTATTTTGCCATCGACGGCAATTTGCCTTTGGAATCTATTTTGCCGTAATCATTCACGTGTGTTTATATAGCCGTATTTGCTATAATTACGCCAGTGACACTGTGGTGTAGTGGATAGTGTGCTGGTCTTGAGATACCATGGTTGCGGGTTCGAATCTCAGCTGGCAGGGCATTAAAAGAAAGGGCAGTGTGCAATGAAGGGGCAGACCCGGTATGTAAATGTATGGGGCAGTGTACACTGGGAGTGTACAGGATGGGGAATAGAGACCTGGGGGTGCAAAATTTTTTTAATTGGTTTTTAAAATTGACCAATCAGAAACAACCAAAAGTCACATGTTTAGTACATCATTAAGATTGACCAATCACAAATAACTCTCGGCAAAATAGTCTCTGAGGGTAAATTGCCGTCGACGGCAAAATAGCTACTGCCTAATCTTTAATTCATAGCAAAAACTTTTCAGTACACATCTTATTGGTTTATTTTGGATTCTTTGCTGGGCACATTATATTCACTAGCTATTTGTTATCTTTAGTCCACTGTCACAAAGCATTGTGGCTTAAAAACAGTAAGCTTCTCCAATAATCAACTTTTGACCACACAATTTACCTACTTATAGGAAACTTTTCTTCAATATTTTTGTTTTTTTCATTTGTGCAAAACAGTGTCAAATAAAATTATTTGCCTACTGGTAGTGTGGTACTTGCACACAAATTTACTGTAAACTTAAAGGAAGCATAAACCTGAAGCATGACAAGCAATTATTCTCTGCTTTAAAAGATTGTTTTGTTACAGTAGAACTAAACCGGCATAATACATAATAAAATGCTAATCCTTTAGCTTTAACCATTTTAAGGTGACTTAGGGCATTACAATTAAACACCAGTAACCACAAGACACCTCACATGATTGTGAGGAGTTAGAATTGTATTGCTAATCTTGCACTAGCTGGAACTACAAGAGTTGGTACTTTGGTCATATGAAGTTTGTGTTCAATGTCAAGTTTCCAATGAAAAATAGTGGTTAAAACTAAGATAACACTCTCACTTAATCACATTAGGCTGCACTCTACCGGTATCAATAACTAACTTAAGACTACCAATGAAAACTTGCCCTAGTGTGAAGCGATTTGTTTTAGAATCAGCTTTGTTTCAACAACATAAAACTTTCACACACATTTAATACAAATTGTACTTTTCAACTTTGAAATACATCAACGATTTGAACCATCGATAGCAATCCTAAGTATCTCTTTACTGTATGCAGTAAGTTATGCAATGGTAGAACTAAACAGGCAGAGTAGGCCTGTACTACGCTTGTACCATGCTTACTATGCCTTTACCATGCTTACGACGCCGGATATGCCTATTTATAACCACCCGCTTAAGCACTAAGCACATTTGCTTGCTCCATGCCGTCCATGAATCAAACTTTTTGCATGGAGTTCATTTTACCGGATTCGAAACCAAAATTTGCTCAAAAATGATCACCAATCATATTGTATCACAAAACAATCTCTTGTATGTCAATAACTGTCCTCCGCTTTCAATCTTATTGGGTCACATCACTAAAAGACATATCACAATAGAAATATTAATATAGCTTTGAAAAAAGCTGTTTGAGCCATAAGCTTTTCATGACGCTCTCATCAGTGGCGGTATCGCGTCAAAAGGGAAGATCTAGAGTGAATAAGTCTTTTATGTGAATAATTTGGACGTTAGGCAATCAAGACAAGTCAATGATAGCGCTAGTATTGCAAAGTGCGCCAAAGAAAGATTTTGCAATTGCGAAAGTTAGAGAAGGCGCAGCAGGAGGCCAAATGCCACGATTATCGAAAGAGTTTGAGAGTGTAAACAAACTCTTTCTGTCTGCATAACACCGGGCGTTGGGTCTTGATATAAGTAGCCTCTAAAAGATTAAGATGGAAAGAGCTGCGCGCTGCGGCGAAGATTGAAAACCGCTTATCATCATAGTTTAATGCGCATCGATCATTATCTAAAACATCCTGACCAAGGGCGGAGTCACAATCCGGTTTGGTGTTGGTTCGTTTGCACAATCTGTGTGGTTGAGATCGGCGTGGACGAGTCAATTGCTGTCTTAACCATTGTGGAACATGTTGCTTGATGCGATCCTGTAGTCGTTGAGATGTTCGCCCTACGTAGGGGAAAAAAGGGTGATTTGATACGGGAGGTGATTTGATAAAGCACCCATATGGAATTCCATAAAATAAATTTTAGTTAATTAACGCTACCACGTGAAAGAAAGTGTCGAAAAACTTCATCCGGTTTATAGGAAAAGCTGGTTTAAATGAATTTGAAAGAAATGAAGAAGAGAAGTTGTTTTTGTAAAGTTTTTGTAAAATTTCGTTTCCAAACTTCAGCTTGACTGCAGAATTAAAGAAAGGGTTAATAAAGCTGCCAATATGGTGGAGTAATTGTTGCTAGATTAGGCTGTTATCTAGTGCAGTTGTTTTTTCCAATTACTTTTCCTAGGATGTCAGCCGTCGAATTTCTATCCGAAGTGCTGGAAAGGAGATTTGATACAGTGCATTGAAGGTGATTTGATACGGTGTATCAAATCATCTTGCATATTATAACAACATGGTATGATCATTTGATGAATCTTTTTGGTGTCTTGGAGCATGGAAGACAATTAGAAAAACACAGAGCACCTAATCAGTAGTTAGGTTGCCTACAAAAAGATTTATTAACCGGTTTCGTGTTCTGATATAACTGCACAGTAATTATTGTAGGCTATGGTGCTGGTAGCACCTACAAGCTAGCAATTACTCTCATTTCAGATATTTTGTATTTGAATAAAACTTATATTCTATTTAAACTTGCTTTATAGTAATTGCACGACTAAACAGTATGCCGTTTAAATATGAAAGAAAAACTAATTGATGTTTTCGATCACCGCCGGATGTGTTAAAAAGAGCAGCTAAATGTGTCACCAAAGAAGTTATGTCTTACCAAAAGGCTGCCGCCAATTTTAATGTCGACAAAATGACTCTAATACATTATATATAAAAAAGAAGGAGGCAAATCCCACTTGTGCTATTGGTTATCAAGCTGCCATTCTAAACAATCAAATTTTTTCGCCGGAGATGGAACAACAGTTATCGTCTCACATTGTGCACTTGGCTGATATGTTTTTTGGACTGTCAGTTGAAAAATGCAAAGAACTTGCTTTTCAATTTGCTGCTGCAAACAAATTATCTATTCCACATTGTTGGGAAGTAAATAAGAAAGCTGGAAAAGAGTGGTGGAAAGGGTTCAAAGAGAGGCACCAACTTTCAATAAGGACTCCTGAAGCCACATCAATTGACCGCGCATCAGCTTTCAATCATCACAATGTAAAAGAAAATATTTTGACAATCTTGGCATTGTGTTAGATAAGCATCAGCTTACTCCGGATCGAATTTTTAATTTAGATGAAACTGGTGTAACTACCGTCCAAAATCCAAAAAAGGTTGTAACTGCGATTGGAGCAAAAAGTGTGGGTTCTATAACATCTGGAGAAAGAGGCGAGCTTGTCACTGTTCCTTATGCAGTGTGTGCTGCAGGGCATGCTTTTGCTCCTATGCTGATCTTCCCACGAGTGCGATACAGGGAACACTTTATTCGTGGCGGTCCACCTGGATGTATTTGAAGAGCAACCAGATCTGGTTGGATTAATGCAGATCTTTTTGTTGATTTTTCAAAGCACATTAGTGAGTTTACTGGCTGCTCACCAGATCGCAAGACTTTAGTGCTCATGGAGAATGATGAATCACATTTGTCTATTGCTGCAATTGACAATGCAAGATATTTAGGTATTGTTCTTTTAACAATACCTCCAAAAACATCCCATAAATTACAGCCTTTAGATGTATCTGTTTATGGGCCATTTAAAACTGTATACAACATAGCAATGGACAATTGGATAAGGACTAACCCAGGAAAGAATGTGACAATTTATGAGGTTTCGTCGTTAGTTAAGGAAGCCCAAATGGTTGCAATGACTCCACGAAATATAATGTCAGGATTTTGTTCGACAGGTAACTGGCCATATAACCCTCAAATTTTTGACGAAACTAATTTTGCCCTTGCTTTTGTTACTGATCGTGACATTATTCAAGATTCTGGGAGCAGTTCTGCAGATTCTTAAGCTTTTCAAAGTAAATTGGGCAATGAACAAGCCTGCAATTCTTGTTTGGATGCTAGTCACCGCGACAATGCTTCAGGTGATGTTGATCAGTTAGCTAATTTTCTCGAAAAAGCAACTCCCACTTCATCAAGTCTTGACACGGCTTCTAATTTCATATCTCCTGAAGATGTTTTGCCTCTTCCCTAAGCGGCATCAAAAAAAAAAATTCTAATAGAAGAAGAGGTAAAACAAGAATATATACCGACACTCCTGTTCGTGATGAAGTAGAAAAAAGGCAAACACAGAAACGACCTAAAAATTCAGCTGATCGTGGAAAAAGTACTAAAAAAAATTGTTTTCCAAAAAAAAGCACCATTAGTGATCAGGTCATCTTTTACTGATGAGGAAGACATGGAACTTATATACAATGATGATAGTGACTGCGAGTTGGAGGAGAAAATTGAGGTTAAGTTGGGTGATTATGCAATTGTATTGGTGGCTGGAAAATCAAGGTCATTAAAATTTATAGCTCGGTTCGACAACTATGATGGGGATGATTGTGAATATGAAGGAGTGTTTCTCCAACAAGTCAATGGCAAAATTGACTCTGGGATGGGAGATAAAGGACAAACTGTTATTGTAAATGAAAAAGATGCTGCTTCATTTGCCCCTGATGACACTGTGCTCATACTTCCTGCTCCAGTGGCTGTTGGTGGGTCAGAAAGAAGAAGTAATCAATTGCGGTTTAATTTTGACCTTAACAAATTTGAGCTAGCTTGAAGTTTCACAAGCCTATGCCAGTAATTTCTAATATAAGCAGAATCTATTCGTAAATACTAGAAGAGCAAACATTTTTCAAATACCACACAAAACTGCTTTTATGCTAATTTTTTGAAATTTGTTGGATTTTTTAACTTAGTCGCTTGTACTTGTTTATTTTTTTGACATGTTTCAGTTTTAGTGTACGTGTTAGAATTAAAATGCAATATGATTTGACTTTCACATGCATTAGTGTTGATGCTTTTAGTCTATCATACAATTCTTGTAGCAAAAACTTTACTAAAAAGCTTGGAATTGAGCCACTATTTGATGATTTATTCAAAATAATAATTAATACAATATTGAAAAATTATTCAACTATAGCTTATAAAAGTGTAAAAGCACATTGATGCAGTGAAACCTCAAAAAATAAGCTTTCTCAAGTATACCGTATCAACTCACCTTCCCCTGTATCAAATCACATTCTTGGCGTATCAACTCACCCTCCCAGGAAGGAAAGTTGATACATTTGGGTACCACTTTTTAACTAGTAGTTGAGTAAAAAGTACTCAGGATAAAACAATCTGGTTTTTCCCGAAAACTGAGCAAAAATGCCTAGTTTTATTTGTGCCATCAACCAAACATCTATCACAAGCCGTTTGGAATTGAAAGACAAAAATGTAAAAAGTGTCTCAAATCACCTTCCCTTCCCCTACCGACTATCACAGTGGCACTTGTACTCATGTATGACAAAGCTTTGCTGAATGGCAGATAGAACATCCTTGCTGGACACAGGCAGCATGCACTTAGACGTAAAGACCAAGCGGGTGCTGACGGGACCATAGCAGCTTTCCACGGCGGTTTTGACTTCGTGGAAAGCTGTGGAAAACCGTGAAAAGCTGCTATGGTCCCGTCAGCATCCGCTTGGTCTTTACGTTTAAGCGCATGCTGCCTGTGTCCCGCAAGGATGTTCTACCTGCCATTCAGCAAAGTTTTGTCATACATGAATACAAGTGCCACTGTGCTAGTCGGTAGCCTACGTAGGGCGAACATCTCAACGACTACAGGATCGCATCAAGCAACATGTTCCACAATGGTTAAGACAGCAATTGACTCGTCCACGCCGATCTCAACCACACAGATTGTGCAAACGAACCGACACCATACCGGATTGTGACTCCGCCCTTGGTCAGGATGTTTTAGATAATGATCGATGCGCATTAAACTATGATGATAAGCGGTTTTCAATCTTCGCCGCAGCGCGCAGCTCTTTCCATCTTAATCTTTTAGAGGCTACTTATATCAAGACCCAACGCCCGGTGTTATGCAGACAGAAAGAGTTTGTTTACACTCTCAAACTCTTTCGATAATCGTGGCATTTGGCCTCCTGCTGCGCCTTCTCTAACTTTCGCAATTGCAAAATCTTTCTTTGGCGCACTTTGCAATACTAGCGCTATCATTGACTTGTCTTGATTGCCTAACGTCCAAATTATTCACATAAAAGACTTATTCACTCTAGATCTTCCCTTTTGACGCGATACCGCCACTGATGAGAGCGTCATGAAAAGCTTATGGCTCAAACAGCTTTTTTCAAAGCTATATTGAAATTCTGTACCACCAACAAGATTTTTGTATACAATAGAAATACTTAACACTCAACAAAATTGTTGTGGTTGTTGGCATCCGTCAATCTCCAAAGACAACGAGTGTGCATCGCTTGTTGAATTTATTGTCCGCAGCCGTTTCACAATTTTTGGTTGGCGTACAATTCCGACTTGTGATTGACATGGCTAGCGCAAGCACTAAGCTTTGCTTGAAATTTTCAGAGTTTGTTAGGTGTGTGACAACTTGTTTTTGTTTTTCTGATCCTAGTATACCACACATCTTTCCTCAGCATCTTAACTGCAAGTAAAACTAAGTTTAGGGTGGTTAACAGCGAGAAGTCAGTGCCACTGTCAGAGCAAACTCAATAATAGGGCATACTTAAAGTGAGCAAGCACTAAACCAAATAGAATTTTATTCAATAAAACTGTTTTTTTACCGCTTCAAATTTTGTGAAATTTTGTATTTTTGTTAAAAAAGGACAACGAATTATAAAATGCCTCATTGAATGAGGTAAAAAGCACGTTAGCATTATGTTATATGGCAAGGGATATGTTTGATTGTATGATGACAATCATGGAGTTTTAATGACAAATTCAAACTATAAAGCACTATTCTTACTGTATGTGTGTGTGTGTAGACGTGTGGGCATACAATCATCAAGCTTGGTATGATTGATCACCTCCTTGGGATAAGTGTTGTAAGGGGCATGTGACATCATTATCGAAGATAATTTTTTTAATTTGCATGTTTTCACAGAGGAATTCCGCTTTTTTGCTCATACAAAATCTAGCCCTAAACTTACCAGAGTGACAAAAATTTGTTTCTTTATCGGGGATATAGGATGGCATTTATCAATAAACGCTTGGTAGCACAATTTGTTCTACCTATTTTCTCAAAAATTACTCACCATACAGATTATAAATTAAAAGAAAAAAATTTTAACAAAATGCTCTGAATTAAAGAAATTCTACAACAATTTATGCTGATATGATGATACAAGAACAGATTCTTTTTCTAAGAATTGTAAGCATTTTTTTTCTTATTTTTCTTGAACGCTTCAAACTCGCTGTATAATGTCACAATGCTGTCTGGTATCATCACCGTAAAAAAACAGCATGAAGCAGGTAGTTTATTTACTATTATTTCAAAAACAAACACGTGACATGCTGCTTTTGAAGAAAAACGACACTTTACACACGGTAGGTTAAAAAACCTTCAGTTTTTTAGTACCGGTAATGCAATGGCAAATTATAATACTTTTGTACAGTCGTGTCGCATGCCTGACTGATCTTAGCCTCCCAGACGTATCAAACCAAATGTAGCAAAGTTACACAAATTGTCAATATTTCATATTTAATCATACAAGAAATACAATAGGTATCTACTCCTTTAGCACAAAAACCTGGTCGATGGACTACACACTTAACCTATAATCCAAACTGTTTTGATAGCTTATCTAATAACAATTAAAATTGGAAAACAGTAATCAAACCCTAGCAGGATAGTCTATCCTAGCGACTTCACTCCATATCAATAAATGTTGAAAAAGGGTCTGCTATTAACAAACAGTAATAAAGTCAGCTTAGACATTTATTTGCTATAAGAAAAATTAATTTCGCTAACGCATCCTCAGTTTCTGCAAAAAAAAATAGAAATCGCACAAGAAAATTTAAACATTTTCAAACAAACTAATGGTAAACCAGAGAAAAGGCTGTACTAAGACAATAAAATAGATGTGAGATGAAAGAGACGTCTAATTACTAAATAAACAAACGGCAGTATATCATAATAATGAGTGAAGGGTCATAACCTATAGAAGCTTCACTCATTATTATGATATACTGCCGTTTGTTTATTTAGTAATTAGACGTCTCTTTCATCTCACATCTATTTCTGTATAACTTAACCTATCATATTAGTTTAAATGTATTTTGAAAAGAGTCGGAGCTAGTTTTATGGCCTGTAGTTTTGATAGCTGTTTATTGTTATTGTAGACCCTGTGCAGATAGATATTTTTGCTTCTTGTTAAGTTTTGAAGATTTTATTGTCTTAGTACAGCCTTTTCTCTGGTTTACCATTAGTTTGTTTGAAAATGTTTAAATTTTCTTGTGCGATTTCTATTTTTTTTGCAGAAACTGAGGATGCGTTAGCGAAATTAATTTTTCTTATAGCAAATAAATGTCTAAGCTGACTTTATTACTGTTTGTTAATAGCAGACCCTTTTTCAACAATAGCTTATCTACAAATGATTTAGTTTGGGTTTCTTTCCTGTTTTCCTAGCTGCGATTATGCATAAAGCTAGCAATATACGCGCAGCCCGAGGTTTTACAGCATTCAAATATGCATACAATTACGAAAAGTTATCAGTAGTATGCCAAGCATTAAATGGTTTATTTTAAAAATTACGTAGCAATCACTTTGGTTTCCACTAACCCAAAACTTTAGATTTATGCTTTCATGAAAGATGTGAAATAATTGGATAAAAGTGTATGAAACTATGGGCTGCCTCAATCGTTGGCAAGTCTAGTTTTTAAGTACCTGTGGGAAACAGGGAAAATAGGACGTTACTAGGGACTTAACTCTTTTGCTCCCGTGTGAAAAGCGAAAAAAAATGTCCGTAAGGTGGCAGCGCGAAAAACTGTCATAATCAATCATAATTAATCATAATTATGTACCTCAAGTTTGTTTGTAAATCATTACTCAGCTGTCTACTTCTACATTAAGTGTGATATATCGTTGAAATCTACATTTCTTGAGGGTTTCAAATAGAAAAAAAAATTTTTTTTGAATATGCAAATTTTATGCAAATGAACCCCCTCAACTGGGGGGTACTTGTCTTTAAAATTAAAGAGGTACCCTCACCTCAAAGATCACTACAGATTTTATTTTCAACCAATTTTTTTAGAAATGGTCGCAAGATGATGCTAAGGAAATAAGCTTTCAAGGTACATCAATCAAAACTTACCTAAAAGCCTAGGTTTTCTACAATTTGCAATTTTCTGAGGCACATCACCTTTTTTTTGACCGGTACCGACCGGTACCAAATTTTGGTAGTTGAATTCAGTACCTAAAATATGATCAGTTATTATCTGCTACAGGTTAGCCTAAACCATGTAACATTATGTATTTTTGAACAGGGAATTTCTTCAAGATTCAGAAAATATCAAGTTTAAATAGAATATGCTGTCACTGACAATGAAACAGCCGCTTGTTTACACCCTTTCCATTTCTTGAGAAACAAGGGGGATACAGCAAACTTTGATTTACGAAAGCCAAACTTCTGTTAGCTTTTAAATTTGTATTTCACTTCTTTTCTCCTTGGAAATTTGATACAAAATGACGACTTTATTGGTAAAACATTTGCAATTTATTTTATCTTTTTATAGGGTGTAGTTTTTGTAAAAAGTATAATTTAGTGAGGGTAAGTCAAAAAATTTTGGGGGGTTTTGAACTGACATGATGTACAGTACTCATTTTTGATCAGTAAATATCATATACCACTTAGTCTAAACTATTTAAAGTTACATATTGCTGGAAAGCAAATTTCCTAAGCTTTCAAATGAGACCGGTATTTAGCAACATATGATATTTTTTACGCACTAAATTTACTTTTATCTACTTATCATTCAAATTGGTTTGGGGGGGTTTTGAGACCCCTAAAAAATTTGGAAATTCAAAAAAGTAAAATTTATCATTATCGCTTGAAATTTTGTCAAATGATGCCCCAAAAGAGTAGTTTTCAGACTGTGTTAATGATGAAGGGTTTGGTATTGTGGTAAAGATGTAATCTCAATTTGATTTTAGTGTAGTTGGCACGTGCTGGGAATTTGGCCGATTTTGTCGTCTGCAACTGAGTTCTTGGTCATTTTAACCCTTTTTGGGTATAAAAATCCACGAATTAGGGCACAAATTATACATGTTTCGATGCGTGAGGAAATAAGCGTGATCTTTTGAAAATTTTATGAAAATCGGATGAAAAATAAAGTCACAAATCGATTATTTAGTAAACTAACTTGTAACTCAATTTAAAAAAATTTGAGGTAAACACTGAAAACACGAGATCATCAATCGATGATCGCGGGAGCGAAAGAGTTAAAAAACTTTGGAAAAAATATAAGGGCTATGCTCTAGCCCAGTGGTTCTCAAACTTTTTGCGATGCGACGCATTTAAAAAAGCTTGCGATACTTTGCGGCGCACCAGACAGCATCCTACAGTTTAGTTTGCCGTACTGCGAGATAAATGTGACCCATAATCTACATAAATAACTGCCCCTATGCAGATGCTCCCGAGATTTTGGATTGGTCTGTCATCTTCAATCGTAAAATTACGCTCTTCTAAGTTTGTAACTCATCTTTCCTGTTTTCGTCCAAAATACAACTGAATGCTTTATTCTTTATATATTTTTCGCCAATTAAGTTAAACTTCTGCAATTTGATTCCTAAATAACAAGTCAACCATTGCAACAGTGTATTAAAAACACTATTGTGAAAATGTCAGAAGAAAGTAAGAAAGGAACCTGCGATCAGAGTTCTTTTGACGCAATAAAACCTAGACTTAATGGCACAAAACCAAAATATCCCACGACGCGTTTGGAAAATTGAAACGACGCACCGGGGCGTCGCGACGCACAGTTTGAGAACCACTGCTCTAGCCCTTCTCCCTACTGTTTTTCTACTTGATTCTCATCCAAAACACGGTAGTATTGATTTTGAAACAACATTTGTCTATGCCAGTGGTTCTCAGCCTTTTTCGTGCCGTGGCCCATTTTGAGGAGCGACAAATCCTTGTGGCCCAGTTTTTTGCCGTGGCCAACCTTTTTCGTGTGCTGTGACGCACTTTAAGGGGCCGTAGATTTTCGTGGCCCACTTTGATTATGTCTGAGATGTGATGATGATAAAGTTGCTGGGGTTATCATCAGAATGCATGGTAGGGGAGGTGATCTTCAAAGAAAAAAAAGGTCATTGCCTCACCAGTGCCGAGAACAGTCAGTCCGCAGTCGGAATCGGATTTGATTTACAAACGAAAATAAGGTCATTGCTCTTCCAATTCATAGGTACTGGTCCTTATGGTGGCTCATATGCACCGCTATTACTCAACCTTATTTGACTTGCAAACTCATTATCAAAGTACGCAAACGTCTGCGTTCCACCCGACTTACATGCTGTGGCCCACCGATTGATAACCAGTGGTCAATGCCAAAAAACTACAACTTTTTATTATTGTTTTCTTAACTATTCCCATTTTTAGCCTCAGCGTTACTGATAGGGGCTTTGTCATGACATAATTATAACTGTAAGTGCATCGCTTCGAGTTAGTTTGCTATTTTCCTAGTTGCGTTTATGCCAGGGTCAAGCAACATGCACGCAGCCAGAGGCGCTAGCTCGTACACTTAGACCAACACTTACAAAAGGTTGTAAGTCATGATTTTAATATTTAATAGTTTATTCGTCGTCAAGATGCTTCTTAATCACTTTGGCGTACTGCCACAATCTTGAAATTATGCTTCCATGCACTTCATCAAATGAACGCATAAACATTTATGAAATCGTTGGCTGCATCAATCGTTAGCAAGTCCAGCTCCTAATACAATTATGCTGAAAATAGAGCAAGCTAGATACAGCCAGTGACTCGACAAACTTTGGAAGAAATACGGCAGCTATGCGCAACCTCCATAATGTTTTTAAATCGATTTGAAAACGAAATAAGGTTGGGAATGCCAAAAAAGCATAACTTTTTATACTTTCTCACTCATATCAATTGAATGAAGCCAGCTCAGTTGTCTAATCCGACATTTTTCACAACGACGTCAGTGATGTTGGTTCTGCAATTGCTATGATTTATGTGTGAGTGCATCACTTGGGGTAAATATCCTCCTTTGTAGCTGTGCTAATGAAAAGACAATCGAAGTAACAAACCCGCATCCAAGGGCAGTCACTCATACAAATACGCCTTTAGTTGTGAAAAAGTCGCAAGTAGAGGGCCAAATATTTAAACAGCTTAATCCTGAAAATACAAATCGATCACCTTTGCGCCCTTTCACAACTTCAATATGCTTTCGAGCTCTTGCTGAGTTGAACGGATAAATGTTTGTTAAGTTGCAGAACGCCTGCAGTGAAAGCTGGGCAAATCAGACGTTGCCAAGGACTCCAGAAAATATTAAGAAGTGCAGTGGTAGAATCAGAGGTGGGCACTTCCGCAAATTGCGGACTCTAGTTTCTATTTGCGGATTTGCAAACCTAATTTCCTACCGCAAATATTTGCGGATTTGCGGTGAAAAATTGAAATTTACCACAAATCCGCAAAGCAATAAGCAGTGTTGCCTGATCCGCGGTAAAACTGAAGGTAAATGTGGAAAAATAGTTGTAGAAGTTAGGATGGCAGTAAAATGTGGTTACATTTTTTTAGCGTGTCCTAGATTTATTTCCTACTTTTTTAGTCATGGTAGTTTAATTTTGGTCATTTCTTACTTTTTTATCATTTCCATCTTTTCAAACACAGTTGAAATATACTTTCAACTTTTTTAACTCCGAATACGGTGCCTTAAATATTTCACTTTTTTTTCTTTTTCTTTTTTCCGCCATCCGCCTTTTAGTTTTAGTTTTTCTCGGAATGGACCTTGTATTGTCATGGTTCACTGGAGATTGAATGGATTGCAACATGCTGGTCAAATCTCGAATCAACTGTCAAACTATTGACTATAACCAGTGGTCTATGCAAGGCCATCTACAACTGTTGGGTGATGATACGTTCAAAACAAGAATAGGCTGGTTATGCGATTGTAGGCTTCATAATTGCCAATCTTGGAAAATTTAAAGGCCACTTGAGATATTTTTGGTAAAAAAGTGAAGTTTTTATTTTACAGGACAGAGATCTTACTACAAAAATTTGGGAATTTATGTAAGTTGGAAGGTCAAATTCTGGAATTTTTTTTTGAAGATCAACACCACATCAAGACGAATTGTGCTGACTTCCAAAAAGTTTTAGTTGTGGTAAAACCCAAAGACACAAATTGACAAAACATTTCAAAAACTTGAAATGTTTTCTGCTGAAATATGGTAGCAATTTTTGCTGGGTTGTTATAAATAGGCATAGTACAAGCATAGTAGCCGTAGTAGACATAGTACCAGTACAAAGATAGTAAGAAAGGTGTGCGACTAAAAACCAGTTGCACCAATATAAAGAAGCCTTATTTATTTCCTTTCAAAAAAAAAAAATTTTATGAGTTTAGATTTAAGCATTGAGAAGGTGCAATGAGATTTCACATGAAATGCTCTAGTTATCATCACTATGCCTATTATGCTTGTACTATGCCTATGTAAAACTACCGGTTTTTGCATATGTGCAGTTGGCAACTATGGTAGGCTTTTGAGGCAAGATTTTTTGTAAAGAAGTAGCTGTCTTGCTGTTGATAGCATTTTATCCCTGGAGGCGATTTTGCTGTAACCGTTCATGTGTGTTTGTATAGCCATAATTGCTATAATTCTGGCAGTGACTCTGATGCAAGGATAGTGCAGCAACCTTGAAATGCAATGATTATGGGTTGGAGTCTTTGTTGGCAGGGCACTTAGAAAAAGGCTGTGTTCACTGAAGGGGGCCTGGTACTGTGGTTTGTGATTGTATGGGATAGTGTACACTGGGAGGGAGTGTACATGGTGTAGACTGGGTGTGCAAATATTTTTATTTCAGAAATAACAAAAAGTTATATGCTTAATACATCATTAAAAAATTGACCAATCGCAATTGTCAGATGACGAAAATAGCCTCCCAAAGGTAAAATGCTGTTGACGGCAAAATAGCCACTCCTTTTTTTTTTATTTACTGTAGGATTTAGGTCTATGAAAACTAAATTAGTTACGTGATTGCCAATGGTAAGGCTAGTTACAGGAATAAAGATTGAGCTGGTTAGAATACAGTTTTGTAAATCATTGTTGGGCTTAGTGGAGTAATCGTATTTATTAGGCAGTGGCTATTTCGCTGTTGACAGCAATTTTCCCTTGGAATCTATTTGCCGTAATCATTCATGTGTGTTTAAATAGCCGTATTTGCTACAATTATGCCAGTGACACTGTGGTGTAGTGGATAGAGCGCTGGTCTTGAGTTACCATGGTTGCGGGTTCGAATCTCAGCTGGCAGGGCATTAAAAGAAAGGCAGTGTACACCAAAGGGGCAGACCCGGTATGTAAATGTATGGGGCAGTGTACACTGGAAGGGAGAGTACAGGGTGGGGAATAGAGACCTGGGGGTGCAAAATTTTTTTAATTGGTTTTTAAAATTGACCAATCAGAAACGACCAAAAGTCACATGTTTAGTATGTCATTAAGATTGACCAATTACAAGTAACTCATGGCAAAATAGTCTCTGAGGGTAAATAGCCACTGCCAATTTATTAATCTTTCTAAAAAGTGACATTTCTATGATTGAATCTGTTCAGAAACGCTTTACCAAAAAAGTTTGTTATCATTGTAATATTTCTAACACTTTATACCCTCATCACCTGAACATGCTGAACCTAAAATCCTTGGAGTGTAGGAAAGTTGAATTTGATTTGATGTATATGTTACAAAATTAATCATGGCTTTGTCGACTTAAATTTTAGCAATTTTTTCTCAGTTTGTCATAGTGAATACAATTTGTATAGACATGGTTTTACAATTAAGCCATTGAGGAGACCATGTACAGAGCAATTAAATTATTTCTCCATGCACAGAGCCTCATGATTGTGGAACAAATTACTTGAAAGTGTTGTTTCTGCTCCTACTTTTTGCTGCTTTCAAGAATTGCCTAAAAAGTTTGACTGTTGCAGTATTTCTTTATTAACATATTACTGATTTTCTGCTGAGCTCTAGTTTGTTATTCTAATAAGCCATTATTTTTGGGGCTAATTTGTCATGTACATGTCAAAACCTATCAAATAAAATATCATGTGATGATACACTGTGGACACCTCCAGATATTTGCAATCAAAAAAAGATGTTGTGCCTGAGTGATTTTAAAAGCTTATAATCAGTAATTGCGTGATCACAGCTAAAAATGCATTTCCATATGGTCATTTCATGTTCATGCATAAAGTAGTTTTTGAGATATCATGTGTGTGAAACCAAGTTAAGCAGACTTGATATCACAAAGTTCTGATGCATTGAAGTAATTTGTTTAAGAGCTAACGATTGGGATATTTTGATGATTCTCAGCAAAAATCAGAGCCAGTATACTGCTGTACATATTTTATTAAGGCCGTTTTGCCAAATTTTGGCAATGCTAACAGCATCTAGTGACACGTCCTCATTAAAATATGTACAGCAATAATCAGTTTAAATCTGACAATTTTTTTCCACATAATTAAACTCAACAATATCATATTTGGTATGGTCATAACTTGACCCACTCTTATCTGATTTTGAAGATGTCTAGTGTTTTGGAATCAGGAGTAGTAAATTACCAATACGACATTTTCAACTGATACTGGTATGTTAAGCCGATATTGATGCTACTGATACCATTCATGCTTTTTGACCTAAAAAACATGATTAATTGTAAATATTTATTAGCTCTGTAACGGGTGTTTTATGAAATTTCACTTGTGATGGAAAGTTTGATAGCTCTGTAATACAAATTTAAGACAGACTAAGACACAATGCTATTGAATATATTACAGTAACAAACACCTAACAAACAAAATAAAATAAATAAAACACATAGAAGCAAGTTACAATACATTAATTTGAATTTAAAACAAACGAACTGGAAGGCTGCACCAATCAACAGCCGCCTCAACGTGGTGGTGCAGTCCCCGGCCCCGTTTGGGTTGGGTTAAAATGGCTGTTGGCCTTCCTGAGGGTCCCAGTTACCCCGGGCACTCCCCTTCATATTTTTGCTATGCTGCCCCCTGAACGACTGCAGAAGGGCAGCACACAGCATCTTTAAAATCGGTGGCTTGCTTTCTCTTTTTCTTTTCCCCTGCCCCTCTCTTGCCCTTCTTTGTCTCCTCATTCTGTTGATGAGCGATAACGTTCATCCCAGCCCTGGCCCTATCTTTCCTTGCTCTGTGTGCACTGGAAATGTGACCTGGCAGGGCAAGTCAGTGCAATGCTGCGCTTGCTCCAAATGGGTCCATCTAAGGTGCTCACGACTTTCCTTATCCCAATTCAGAGCTCTTGGCAGCTCTCACTCTTGGAGCTGCCCCCCTGCCGAATCACTGTGACTCCCTCTTTGGACTCCTCCGACATGTATACCTCCACTGTGCAATCTAGCCTCGCCTCTGCTAATGCTGCTCTCTTGCCCCACCCCCGTCTCCAATCTTCTTATCCCCCATCTGCCCATTCTATATCTTCTCCCTCTGCCCCCTCGCCACCGCCCATTGCTCCTGGCTTTCCTTCTGTGCCTCGTGCCTCCACTCCCCCTGACTCTCTCAGGGTTCTTCAATGGAATGCTGGAGGTCTTCAAGCCAGGAGCACTGAACTACTCCACTTTCTCTCATCCCATCCTGTCAACCTTATCTGCATTCAGGAATCCAATCTTAACTCATCTTCCTCTTTCCGGATTTCTTGGTTCTCTGCTCTGCGTTCTGATCGTACCCACTCCCGGTCTGACATTCTCTCTCACGATACCACGCATGCTAGCGGCGGCATTGTCATCTTCGTCAGACAGGACTTATTTTTCTCTGAACTTTCTACCTCCTCTCTTTGCATGATCGTTACTCTGATTATGTAGGGATCAACATCTCTCTAAACAACTCCTCCTCGCTCTCTTTTCTCAATGTGTATGCCCCCCTATTCGCTCCTCCCCAATGGATGGCAGAACTGATTCCTTCTCTCCCTCCATTCTTCCCTCCTCCAGAAATCTCTTCATTCTGGGGGACTTCCATTGCCATCACCCCCTCTGGGACTCAAGAGTCACTTCGAACCCCTGCAGGGAAGAAGTATTCGACTGGGTCATCTCCTCTGACCTCCTCCTTGTCAATGACCCTGACACACCCACCCTTCTCCATTGCTCTTCTCCTGACATCTCCTTTGCTCCCTTCTCTCTTGCCCTTTCTTGCTCATGGGAGGTGCTACAGGACCTTGGTTCTGACCATCTACCAATTCTTCCATCTATCCCTCTCTCTCCGGTCTTTCGCCCCAATGAGCGTCCTCCTGTCTTCAATTTTCAGAAAGCTTGCTGGGATGGCTTTGCCTCCAACATTGACTCTCACTGTCCTTTTGCAGAGGAATACTGGTGTCTTTCTCTTTCCTCTGCTGCTGCTCTCTTTATCTCTTTGGCACTGAATGCGGTCAAATCTTCCATTCCTTTTGGCCGCATCAAACGCCCTTCTAAAGCGTGGTGGTCTGCTGAGGTGGAAGAAGCGGTTAGTGAAAGATGCAAGGCTTTCGCTGCCGCTCACAGAAATGATGAAGATCGCCAGGTGTACATCTCCGCTTCTCGATGCGCCTCGTCAGTCATCGCCAAGGCCAAGACTGAAATTTTTTGGAATCTAATGCCATTCTCTTTTCCCGCCAGGCCGGTTTCCGCCCTGGACGGTCTACACTTGATCAAATTCTGTACCTTTTTCAGTCCATTTCAGATGGGTTAACAAACCCAGGCCGGGCTCTCGGACAATCCTGTCTACTATTGATTTCTCTGTAGCTTTTGACTCTGTCTGGCATCCCGCCCTTTTCCACAAACTCATTTCGGCTGGCCTCCCTCCTTGCTTTGCTCGTTGGACTCAATCTTTCCTTTCTGAGACGCGCGCTTCTGTGGTCTTTCAAAATCACAAAAGCCGTTCCTTTCGAGTCCGTCGAGGTGTTTCGCAAGGATCTGTTTTTGGCCTTGTACTTTTCTCTCTATTCATTAATGATCTTCCTGCTTTTCTGCTTTCTTCCCTCAGCTGCTCTCTTTATGCTGACGATCGGGTCATTTGGTCCTCCTCCCCCTCGGTCCCCACTGCGGTGGAGGCCACACAAGGAGCTCTGTTTCGATTGGAGCGCTGGTCTGAGTACTGGTGTCTTCCTCTCAATCCGAGCAAATGTGAGGCCTCGTTCTTCTCAGTGGATCCCCACCAAGCTAACCTCCAGCCCAGCCTCCCGCCTCCGTTTCAATTCCACTCCAACTTTTCTTGTGGTCACCTTCGACTACACTCTTTCCTTTTCTAAACATGTATCTTCGCTGAAGGCCAAGTTTTTCCAATGCCTCAAGGCCTTACACTGTATCTCTGCTTCCTCATGGGGCCCTCTAAGGAGTCCCTCTCTGTTCTGTATAAATCTTTTCTTCAACCCCTTCTCACATACGCTTCACCCAGATGGTTTCCTTTCCTAAGCGCTAAAAATATCACCAAATTGTAACGCCTCCACCAAGCGGCCAGTCGCGCCATCACCCGCTGCCTCTCGTCCTCCCTATCCCACTTCTTCTCTCTGAGGCTTCTTTACCTCCCCTACGAGTCACTCTGACTCATTTCACTCTTTTATCTTATGAGCGGGCCCTTCGTCTCCCAACCTCCTTTCCCATTTCAGGTTTGGCCAGACTTGGAGTGAAACCAAGACTCTGCAGATCGTCCTGGAGAGCTTTTGCGTCCACTCACCCGCTCATGCTTCGTTCTACTTGTTCTAGAGAGGCTCTTCCTGCTTGCCCTCCTTGGAATCTGCCTTCCGTCATGGTGGAGTCCACCCTTTCCACTCCATGCTCTCGCTCTGAACCCCCTCTTTCTTGTTAAGGTTCGGCTCTCGCCCACCTTGACTTTCTCCTCCTTATGATCTGGTGCTTTGGACAGACGGCTCTGTTCCTTTTGTTTTTCGCAAGAGCGGTTCCTGCGTTCTCAAGTTTTCAGTATGCTCAAGTTTTTCCTCTGAAGCCTGCGCCATTCTGCACGCTCTTTGCTGGTCTCGGCAGCACCAACAAGTCTGCCATTTCTCTTCTCTTTCCCTCCTGTCTGACTCTCGTTCTGTCCTTGCCACCCTGTCCTCTCCTCCATCTTTTCTCTTATCTGAAACTCTGTGGTAGATTTGGCAGGAACTGTTTTCTCTTTCCTCCTGTTCTATTAGACTACAATGGGTCCCCGGACACTCATTTCTCGTGGGGAACAATGCGGCCGATGAGCTGGCCAGACGGGGTGCGCTACTTGCACCCTATGCAATCCCTTGCAGTCTCTCTCCTCTTACCTGTCATATCCATTCTCGTCTTATCTCGGACTGAAGGCGTGCTGTCTTATCGAAGTTCTTTGACACACACGTTCCCTTGATTTCCATCGAGGAACTTGTGCTCCGTCGTCATGCTTGCTGTATCCTCTCTCATCTTCACTGCAATGGACACAGCCTTCTTTTTGGTTTTTATCTCTCTAGGATTGGCAGAATCGAGAATCTCTTCTGCAGCACCTGTAGACACTCGTCCCAGGATACTTCTTATCTCATTCTGCACTGCCCAGGTACGAACTCTTTGCGCTGCTCACTCTTTGGCAACTCTCTGTCTCTTTACGACCTCTGGTCCAGACCCTGGAGAGTTGCCCAGCTTCTGGGGCTGCATGGTCTTCTGCCATGCCCCCATCTCTTGGAAGGAGTCGGGTAAACAACAACAACAACTGAAAGGCCTCACGTTTTTGTGCAAACGCATACTAAGTTAGCTATTTGCAGCCTCACTTATCAAGTTTAAAGATCTCATATGTCAAAATCGAGATCTGTCACTCCACAACTTAAACATCTCAAAGGTCAATAATGAAATGTCATTTAAAATATTGTGCCAATGATTTAATTATATTTAAAATTAAATAGTCGAATGTTGAATTTAGACACATCAACTATTCCCCAGTTTGTGAAAGCAATCGATTTTTATGAAAATAATATTTCTAGGGTAAAAATTTTTCCACCAGCACTAAAAAGCTTCGGATAGGGGGGAACTTTTCTTCCAGGTTTTAAGAAACCAAACAAAAATCCAAAATAATGCTTTATTAAACATAACTTTACATTTACTGCTTTACATTTATTTTACATTACATCAGCAGAGCAAAACTTTACATTACTGAAAAAGTGCCGTTTCAGCACTGAAACCGAACTAATGGAAGCGTTTCTAATCAAACGCCTTAAGCCATCCCTTAACATAAAACTTGGTTATTCACAAGGAGCCAAGTCGCTCTTACAGGTGTTCCATTGAGCGGTACAGTGCTAAAACGTTACTAACTGAATTATCAATGACTAGTATCTTAATACCATATTAAATTTAAGAGTAAAAGTTTGTTCTCTTTTCTTTTATTTAGCCCTGATGAAGTCCCCGTGAGGGGACGAAAAGCTTCGGTGGATTTGTTTATGTTAATTATTGTTATGTTAATTTGATTATGTTTAATAAAGCATTATTTTGGATTGTTGTTTGGTTTCTTAAAACCTGCACTAAAAAGCTGTTCACTTTTTGTCAATGATGGTGGAGCACATAGCAACTTGTTAGCCAAAATGCTTAATGAAGGATAGGAACTCATCTCCACAAGAGTTTTTTGTCATTTGAAATTAATGGTTTCAAAAATTATTGTTAAAATTCAACTTTGATGTATGGCTCAGTGGAATTGGAGGCACTGAAAAGAGCACGGTGCTCTTTTAAGACTTTTTGAATGTCATTAAACCACTGGTCAAAGTCAAATTGATCTCAATCACTGCTATCATTTAATGATAGTTGATCAACATCAGTTGCAATAGCCTTACAATCTTCTGCAACTGTTTGTATCATCATCAATTCTTAGCATCTCGTAAATCTTAACATGATCTTGCAAGTGTTTATGTATATACATCCTCATTGAACTGGACCCAAGATTCAAGAAAGATTGGTCCTTATATCATAGATCTAAAAATGCTGCCAAAATTATACTGCAGTTATCATAGTTATTGCAGCCTACAATTTAAATAAAATGGTTGCAACACCATACGCTGCAACTGGATCAATCTAAACTTCAGTAATTAAAAGTTTTCAGAAAAGTGATTCTGGATATAATTTCTGAAATCAACAATAGTCTTCCACTCAGTGTTATTGTGAACATATAAAACTTCTTGAAAATCGTAACCAATTTGCTTAATAAGTTCCATTCATTTTCATCTAAAGATAGAAGGTTTTGGACATTGGGCACACATACAACAAAGGCCTTTTTTTGCTTAACAAGTCGTTGCAACATTCAAAGTGTTCTATTCCAATGTGTGGCGACTTCTTGAATCAGCATATGCTGAGAAATGTTATGCTGTTCTAGAAGTTCCTTTAGTTTGGAACATACCAAGGATGAGTGGCTAAAACGGGAAACAATGGTTTTGCATTGAATTATAGTACCGCTGATGATTCTTTGCTTATGCAAGGAATTTTAACCACCCATTGGATTGCTTGTAAGAAACAACACTGATTTGAAAACAATCAATATGAATGGTTTTGTTGATATTTGCAGCATCATCAGAAACAATGATATCAACTTTTTGCTTAGCAAAGTTAAAATTTCTCTGTATATACACCTTGCAACAAATATTTTATGTTTGAAGCTGTGTGACATTCATCAAATGGTACTACTCTGAGTACTGTTGCCCTTTGTCACCCAACCCCTTCTAAGGGATGTGGGCATGGTAGAAGACTATGGAGCCCCAGAAGCTGAGCAATTCTCCAGAGGTTGTAAAGAGTTGCCAAAGAATGAGCAATGCAAAGAGTCCATAGCTGGACAGTGTAGAATGAGGTAAGAGGACTCTTGGGATGGATGGCTGCAGGTGTTTTACAAAGGATTCTCAATTCTAGAGAGATAAGAGTTTACCCAAAGGCTGTGTCTATTGCAGTAAAGACGAAAGAGGACACAGCAAGTGTGACAAGGTAGAATAAGTTCCTCAATGGAAACCAAGGAAAGATGTGTGTGAAAGAAGTTAAGATGAGACAGCATGCCTCCAATCCGAGAAAAGAGAAGAATGGGTATGAGAGGTGAGAGACTACAAGGGATTGCAGAAGCAGCACTCCCTGTCTGGCCAACTCATCAACTGCGTCATTTCCTGGGAGAAATGAGTGTCTGGGGAATTATAGTGGCCTGATACTACAGGAGGAAAGAAAAGATAGTTCCTGCCAGAGAGATTAAGGTAAATGACAAGGCAGAGTGAGAGGAAGAGAAGAGAATGGCAGACTTGTTAATGCTGCCGAGACCAGCAAAGAGCTTGCAGAATGGCTCAGGTTTTTGAAGAAAACTTGAACAAACTGGGCCTGCAAAAAAAGGAAAGGTGGCCTCAGTGCCACAAAGTGAGCAGTTGGCAAGGATGCAAGAGCTGCCTTTCTGAAAGAGAAAAGGAACAGAGCCATCTGTCCAGATCATAAGGTGGCAGAGAGACTTGGAGTACTCCATTGCTAAGTTTAAAGTTTACATCCAAACAGTGCTCTCTAAAACTGATAAATAAAAGATCGCTAACACTTGTCCATATATCAGTTGTGAAAGTAATGCTGCTTGCGTTGACAATGAGATTTTTTACTTTGTGCAATACCAGATTTTTATATTGTTACAATCATTTTTTTTTGGAAAATTTTCTGCCAGGTAGCTTGTAGTTTAACTTTATACATTTCATTAGCTTGTTAAACCTTACATCTTTAAGTAAGGAAAATGGCTGGCAGGTAACAATTATCATTTCAGCCACTGATTGGTGAATTATAATTGCCTGTGAACTGTTAATATCATCAAATGCCTTTTTCAGAGTTTGTTCTAAAGCAGGTTGAGTTGCAGGTGCGACTTTGAGCGACTGGTACTAGGTTTTGACAACTTTGAGTTAATCTAATTTCCTTTCTGCTTTAACCATGATTTTACCACTGCTTCTTATGTGGCTGTTATTTTTCTGTCTAATTGTCTTTATATTTGCATTGTGGATGTTTCCTGAAATTGCTTGTATTACATATTTTTTCTTCACTTTCACCTCTAGAAAGTTTATTGTTGCATAAATTAAAGATTACTGTTTGGAATCAATAGCTTTAACCTGAAAAAACTTCAACACAATGTTTTGTTAGCAGCCATTTTCAATAACTGTTTCTTCTGAGACAAAACTCTACTGGTCAAAACTAGCACACATTTTATATTTAAACACAGTGATATTACACAAACTAAATAAAAACTTGGTTTGTCTTAGTGCTTTATAACTGCACAAGTATCGGCAGGTATCAGCTAAATTTTACTGATACCAATACTGGAGTATTGGTACATCACTAATCAGGAGCAAAGGATCTATTATCTTGCCAAGTTGCATGAAAATCTGAGATGATGGGTTTCAAGGCTTGAATCAACTGACATGAAATGACCCATCTTTTAATGAACCAATCACTGTTGACCGGTATACAAATAATTCTAAAACTATTTGCATGTTAGTGACAATTAAGTGCTGTGTAGCTGCAGTGGTAATTGTTTTGGCTTTGGATCAAAAGCTGTAGAGTTCAAAATTCTACAGCAGCACCATTGGTATTTTCAAAAACGGCATTTGAAGTTTATAAAGTCTGATTGGAAAGCAAGTGCATAGTAGTGGACATACGTTTCATCAGCACGTCTGAGCTGTGAAATAAAGGAAAAAAATTGACTTATTGAATGATAAGCACTACCTGAAAATCCTATTGATATGTAATTTGATAATAGAAAAACATCAAAATCATTTGTCACCCCATCAAACGAATTACTTAGCTTATAGTTTCAAAAATAGAAAACTGAAACATTTCTTTACCGTATTGCACACACTCATTGTATCAAAAGTGGTCAGTATACACTGCATCTACATAACTTGTCACCAGAATCATACAACTGTTTACTAAAATAAGTTCAACAGATTAACTAAATTTTCAAATTTTTTTTTGAAGCATTTGGTTTTGTCTGCAAAATCAAAATTATATTATTTAATATTTCAAAAACTGCAAGATCATTTTGCAGCCTCCCCAAACTCTTCATAGGTTTTGTGTTCCATGAGTTAAATAAGTTCTCATTATTTCATAATCATCAAACAGAAAAAGTAGGTATGGTCAAATCTTACTAAGTTGTATTTGCACCGTTACATCATGCAGAATTGCTCTCATTAGTCTTTTTACCTTCTTATTTAAATAAGCATCAACATACTTTAGCAATTTACACTGGTAATGAACAGTAAGGTAGTGTTAGATCATTAGTTATTTTTTGTTTCAGTTCTTAGTTTGATTAATTTAAATGTTTGAAAACTCCTGTCCAGAAAATAAATGTTGGTGTAAATCAATCAATCATTATAAAGTCAAATCAATACAAGTGTAAAGGTGAGTTCACTAGATCTAATCAATGCATGTGTTGATATGTCTGAGATCAGATTTTTAAAAAGAAGTCATTTCAATAAAATCGTCTTGACTAGATTAAATTTTTTTCATTGAATCATGATATTGAGTATTTTTATCATTGGTCACTCAAGTGTATTGTTAGATTCTCACTTATTAATGTTAGCTTGGTACTTTAAAACCTTGATGAAAGCCTGCCTACAAACTTGCCAAAAGCAAGTTGCTTATGCATATGAAATCATGCTCTGTAAGCAAGTTTTTAGTAAGAATGGGTTACCACAAGGATAGATTGCTTGGCCACACCACCTGTTTGTCACAAAGATGGGAGGAATCACTTTTAATGTGGTTTATCCAAGAGCACAGCAGGTGAATATGTCGGCTTCTCCTAAGTACCCCGTTTGTGCTCAGCACGAACACCATTGTTGATTATGTATATCATTTTTTAAAGTCTTGGTTTGGCTCGACAAGTCATTGTATTAGGTCTACAGACTTAAGCAAATGCTCTAACCATTCCACAATCAAGCTGAAAAAATGGTAAAATAACTAGATTCATTCGACCTGTAAATAGAAAAGTTAAGAGTAACAAATGAACTTTCAATAAAAGCGAAGCTAACCATAAGCATAACTATCTTCAAACATGCTTTGAGTTACCTTCACTGCTGGCCGAGTGTATTTCGACTACTAGCGGAGAAAATTGCTGTGCAGTGTCTGTCCTGAGAACAGCAATGAGGTAATGATGCGAGAAACAAAGAATTCAAAACAGTTGCCAATGTGATTTCATAAACAAAATTTTTCAGAAATCCATTGGTTCTTCTTTTGTATGGATGATGTTTGGTGCATCTGACAATGACAGAGCAGCTTCAAGCTTCAATTCAAAGCTTGTGCAATCTCCTTATTTGGGCATAGATCCTAACTATCTCCAGAAAGCCGATGAATTCATAGTGCTTGATGATGCAGGCGCCGTGCGATCGCGAGTGCAAGTCATGTTTTCTATGGTTGGTGGCGCTACTGTATGTGGAGCAGCTTTAGGTGGACTTGAAAGTATTCGTTATACTGGCCTGCAACTTCTGCGGGGAAAATCAGAGCGGATTCAAATGACCAGCGCAGTTTTAAAGAATGGTGGAAGAATTGCTTCAAGGTTCGGCTCGATAGCTGTTTTATATTACGTCGGCTCAATTCTGTCTGAGAAAGCGCGCGGAGTTGAAGACGAAATCAACACTTTGGTCGGAGGCGGTGCAGCCG
Organism: Trididemnum clinides; assembly: GCA_963675345.1. Classification (NCBI taxonomy): domain Eukaryota; kingdom Metazoa; phylum Chordata; class Ascidiacea; order Aplousobranchia; family Didemnidae; genus Trididemnum; species Trididemnum clinides. Next base: position 26,832,552 of record OY776306.1, read on the forward strand.
GTGCTTTGTTTTCATTGCCTAACGTTTTAAGCGTGAAAAAAAGCGCCGCGCAGTCTCAGGCTTCCCTTGGATTATTTCGTAGAAACTTTATGCTCCTCCCTCCTGTTGGTAGACTTGCAGCAAGCACTTTGCTGGGCCTTGCTGCTGGAGGCTTAATTAGCTTATATAAGACTCAAGCAACGGATTATATTCAACGATTAACAAAGCAAACCTGATTGGTTGAGTCGTTGGTTTGAGTTGTCTTGTTTTTAGTTCATCTACCGGTATTTGAAAAATAGATTATGTGGAAATCATTTTTTGTACCAGCGGATTAACTGTATTGAAGTCACCTTTTGGGGATGTTTCAATAATAGCCTACTGGACCAAGGACAGGATTAAAATAAGACCCCTTGTTTACGGAAAAATTTTAAAAAAATAGTAAAAAACTTAAAAAAAGAAGTGAAGCATCATCACTTGATGAGGCCCACCAGTTTTTGTTTCGAAATGGTTCGGCAGCTTGTTGAATCTTGGTTGAAAACTTGAATCATCGCTAATTCTTTCTTCAAGATTGCCTTTGTTGGGATGAAAAAGTATGTTAACTTGACGATCAGTCAAAAATGGTAAAGCCATCAGATATGTTTTTGGCGAACGGTTTGTGTTGGTACAGTAGAATTCGTCAACAACGGCTTCAGCTATAACGTATGTTTGCCTTTGCAATGACTCGAACCTGGCAAAATTCCTCTGTGTTTGCATACATACATTGCAGTTATAAAACGTGAATTTGCATATAAGGCACCCTTTATTTCTCCCACAGGTTTGTTCATAACGACGCAGAAAGCCATAATTTTTGCTACGAACAGTCATTAACTGCTGCTCTAGCCAAGACTCCTGCTTGTGAGTTGTATTTTGTTTTGCTGCCTTGCTATAGGGCTTTCGCAGCAGGGGCTCGAGTCAATTTCTGTAGTTGCAAGTCTAAGCAATCCGTTTAAACAAGTCAAAACAACATTTTATTAACAGTATCAACTAGAAGGTACAGTGGTTGCAGAGTGCTACGACACTTCAAAAAAAATCTCCACAAAGTAAAATGCCAAACTAACGAAGACATTATCCATAATTTTCTCCTTGCAAAAAGTATAAAATTGCTAACCGATTTATCTGTGGTGTAAGGCTACGAACCGTGGCGATCTACAAACGTATCAAAACTAGCAGGTAAAACTTCAAAAAATAAATTGGTTCGTCTCAAAACAAAAACAGCCAAGTACCTTTGACATTATTGCTAACCAGTAATGAAGTTCTGTAATGCGTGTGCTGCGTTGTAACATTTCACAGCAGATTATTGTAAAAAAAAATTTGTGGATGGTACGGGCAGTATGTTTCCCGCGTAAGTTTCGGCAATTAGGTGTTTTTTTTTGTATTACACTGGTAAACTTGACTGGACAACACACTTCTGTTAAATAAAAAACATTTTTGGAATTGTTTATAGCCGTATGTCTACATCAAGAGTGCGCGATCTTTTTTTCTGGCGGGCCATTCCAAAGTAGTAAAAATTTCTGCGCGACAGTCAGAGTTTGTGATCCAAGCTGTTGGTTTGTTTGTGGTTACCCCTCCTCTTCCTCGGGATGGAAATACGGCATGAACGGCAATTCAGGTTCATGCCGTCAACCTAATTGAAATTAGGATAGGGCAGAGGTCGGCAACCCGCGGCCCCGGAGCCGCATGTGGCTCTTTTGCCTCCCATCTGCGGCTCTTTTGCTGTTCTTTGAAGCAAGTGAGTGTGAAATGATACTCAGATCGATGACTCTAACTACAGGTGAAGACCTTTTTTTTTTTTTTTTTTTTTTGGAAAACACTTATGACCTATGCTCCGTAGAATTATTCTGGCTCTCATCGGTCTCCTTGCTGTGGTAAACGGGTCCAAATGGCTCTATGACGGTAAAAGGTTGCCGACCCTTGGGCTAGGGGAAAGATGACAACCCATTTCGAACCAGTCTTGAGTGACTGGTAGCCCCACCACCAAGGCAAACTGCCACTGGCAGGTACCCATGAGTCATCTTTAACGACATGCTGGGTGAGCAACTTCACAATTGTAATCCGGTAAAGTACGGGTGGGCCACCTGTCTGCCACATAAAGGTGGAGGCGTCCCATTAAGTGCCTTGCCCAAGGACACAACAAGCAAGCTTGCCGGCTTGTTCTGCATACTATCCCTTTTTCATGTTAAGCACCCGGCAGGGAAGCTGTAAATACAATTTTTTAAAGTATTTTGTTATGGCTCGACTTAGGGAATGGGCCCCAGGTCTACTGACTGCGATGCAGACGTTCTCATCACTACATCATCGCGCCGGCAGCTGCTTGTTTGCACAAATATGCTTCGAAGAATTACCTAGTAGCATATTTCAGCCAAAATCCGACTAAAAATTTGTTTTTTGGAAATCAATACCTTCAAAGCGAGTTTTTCACACCAAAGATTCCAAATATAACCTAAAAAGATCTTTTTGTAAAGCTTTATTTTTCCGAAATCGAATTGAAAGGTTTGACCCATTGGTGTCACAAAATCCTTCTGCAGTAGGCTTACCATACGTCTCGTTTTCTCAGGCCTTGTCCCGGTCAATCGATCGAAAGTCCCGGTTTTTCCTTCAGTCACCCAGCATAGCTAGAACTACGGTATTTAAACGTCTGTATGTTGTTGATTACCCGACCCCTTCCGAGGGATTGGGGCATGGCGGAAGACCATGGAGCCCCAAAACCGGGAAACTTTCATGGCCTGGATCAGAGGTCTTAGAGAGACAAAGAACCATTAAAAAGTGAGCGGCGCAAAGAGTCCGTAGCTGGACAGTGCAGAATGAGATGAGAGCAGTCGTGGGACGATTGTCCGCAGGCGCTGCAGGAAGGATTCTCGATTCTGCCAATCCCAGAGAGACAAGAACTAAACCGAAGGCTGTGGCCGTTGCAGCGTAGATGAGACAGAACACAGCGAGCATGACGAGTTCCTCGGTGGAAATCAAGGGAACCTGTGTGTGTCAAAATATTTCAATGAGACTGTACGCCTCCGGCCCGAGAAAAGACAAAGAGTGGATACGAGAGATAAGAGGAGAGAGACTACAAGGGATTGCGGAGGGCGCAAGTATCGCTCCCCGTCTGGCCAGCTCATCAACTGAGTCGTTCCCCAGGAAAAACGAGTGTCCAGGAACCCATTATAGGCTGATAGAACAGAAGAGAAAAGATAGTTCCTGCCAGATCTGCCACAGAGTTTGAGATAAGAGGAAAGTTGGAGGAGAGGACAGAACGAGAGTCAGATCGTAAAAGAGAAGAGAAATGGAAGAGTTGTTGGTGCTCCAGAGACCAGCAAAGAGCGTGTAGAATGGCGCAAGCTTCAGCGGAAAAACTTGAACATACTGGGCCTGCTGAAAAGGATATAAGAGTGGCCTCAGTGCCATTGAGAGAGCAGTTGGCAAGAACGCCGGAGCCGCCCTTGCCAAAAGGAAAAGGAACAGAGCCGTCTGTCCAGAGTACCAGATCATGAGGGAAGAAAGTTAAGATGAGCGAGAGCCGAACCTTAACGAGACAACGGGAGATCAGAGCGAGAGCATGAGGAGGAAAAGGTGGACTCCATCGTGAACGAAGGCAGATTCCAAGAAGGAAAGGAAGGGTAAGCAGGAAGAGCCTCTCCAGATCAAGTAGAAGGAAGCATGAGCAGGTGAGTGGACGCAAAAGCTCTCCAGGACGATCTGCAGAGTCTTGGTTTCACTCCAAGTCTGGCCAAACCTGAAATGGGAAAGGAAATTGGGAGACGAAGGGCCCGCTCATAAGATGAAAGAGTGAAATGAGTCAGAGTGACTCGTAGGGGAGGTAAAGAAGCCTCGGAGAGAAGAAGTGGGATAGGGAGGACGAGAGGCAGCCGGTGATGGCGCGACTGGCCGCTCGGTGGAGGCGTTACAATTTGGTGATATTGGAAATACTTAAGAAAGGAAACCATCCGGGTGAAGCCTAACTGAAAACGGGCCGAAGAAAAGATTTATACAGAAAAAAGAGGGACTCCTCAGAGGGGCCCCATGATGAAGCTGAGATACAACGTAAAGGCCTTGAGACATGGGAAAAACTTGGCCTTCAGCGAAGATACATGTTTAGAAAAGGAAAGAGTGCAGTCGAAGGTGACACCAAGAAAAGTTGGAGTGGGATTGAAACGGAGGCGGGAGCCAAGTAGGAGGAGGTTGGGCTGGAGGTTAGCTTGGTGGGGATCCAATGAGATAAAAGGGGCCTCACAATTGCTCGGATTGAGAGGAAGACACCAATACTCAGACCAGCGCTCCAATCGAAACAGAACTCTTGGTAAGGCCTCCACCACAGTGGGGACCGAGGACCAAATGACCCGATCGTCACCGTAAAGAGAGCAGCTGAGGGAAGAAGGCAGAGAGGCCGGAAGATCATTAATGAATAGAGAGAAAAGAACAGGGTCAAGAACGGATCCTTGCGGAACACCTTGACGGACTCGAAAGGAATGACTTTTGTGATTTTGATAAACTACACAAGCGGTTGCCTATAAGAACGGAAAGATTGAGTCCAACGAACAAAGCAAGGAGGGAAACCAGCCAAAATAAGTTTATGGAAAAGGGCGGGATGTCAGACAGAGTCAAAAGCTACAGAGAAATCAATAGTAGAGAGAATCGTCCGAGAGTCCAGTCTGGGTTTGTTAAACCCATCCGAAATGGACTGAGAAAGGTACAGAATTTGATCTAGAGTACACCGTCTAGGGCGGAAACCGGCCTGGCGGGGAGAAAGAATGGAATTAGATTCCAGAAAGAAGAGTAGACGGGATAGAATGATGCGTTCAAACAGCTTTGACACGCAGAAGGTGAGAGAGATAGGCCGGAAGGAAGCAGGAGTGTCGAGAGGCTTTCCCATGATGTGGATGGGAATAATAGAAGATGTCTTCCAGATAGAAGGAAAGGAATGCGAAGTCAAGGAAAGATTGAAGATGTGGAGTAGAAAATCCATACCAGAGCGAGGAAGATGCTTTAGCCTAGAACAGGCAACTTTATCTGGGCCAGTGGCAGTGGATGAGGAAAGGTTGGAGGCAGCCGCAAGAAATTCAGCGGGAGAGAAAGGAGAGCAAAAGGACGAGTGAGACTCCACAGGGTTCGTTGCACGGCGGAGCTCAAGAGGTAGCCACTGGTTCTGCTACGCAGAGCCTTTGGCTGAGAAACGGAAAAGTGAGATCTCAGGTAAGCGGCATAGACCGAAGCCGATTCCCTGGGAGAAGAACAGCTAGAAAAGTTAGGAGAGACGGAAGACGAGGAAGATGAGCCAGCAATAGAGCGAAGAATAAAGTATACACTTTTTGGGTTAGATTTAGGTGAAAGATAAGAGCAAGTCGTCCGCCATGCCTCAGCCTTGGCCTTGTCGATGACTGACGAGGCGCGTCAAGAAGTGGTGATGTACGCCTGGCGATCTTCATCACTTCTGTGAGCGGCAGCGAAGGTCGTGCGTTTTTCACTAACCGCACTTAGAAGAGTTGGCCGTATTCAGTGCCAGAGAGGTAAAGAGAGCAGCAGCAGCGGAAAGAGAAAGACACCAGTATTCCTCTGCTGAAGGACAGTGGGAGGCAAAGCCATCCCAGCGAGCTTTCTGAAAATTGAAGGAAGGGGTACGCTCGTTGGGGCGATAGGCCGGAGAGAGAGGGATAGATAGAAGAATTGGTAGGTGGTCAGAACCCAGGTCCTGAAGCACCTCCCAGGAGCAAGAAAGGACAAGAGAGGACGGAGCAAAGGAGATGTCAGGGGAGGAGCGACTGCCAAAAAAGCGATGGAGAAGGGTGGGTGTGTCAGGGTCATTGAGAGGGGAGGAGGTCAGAGAAGATGACCCAGTCAAATACTTCTTCCCCGCGGGAGTTTCTTGAGGTTTGAGAGTATCTCTTGAGTCCCAGAGGGGGTGATGGCAATTGAAGTCCCCCAGAATGAAGAGATTTCTGGAGGAGGGAAGAATGGAGGGAGAAAAGGTGTCGGTTGTGCCATCCGTCGGAGAAGAGCGAATAGGGGGGCGTACACATTAAGAAAAGACACCGAGGAGGAGTTGTTGATCCCTACATAATCAGAATAGGGATCAAGCGAAGAAACAGAGGAGGTAAAAAGTTCAGAAAAAAATAAGTCCTGTCTGACAAAAGTGATGACGCCGCCGTTTGGGTGCGTGGCATCACGGGAGTGAATGCCAGACCGGGAGTGGGTGCGATCAGAACGCAGAGCAGACAATCCAGGAATCCGGAAAGAGGAAGAGGAGTTAAAGTTGGATTCCTGAATACATATAAGGTCGACAGGATGGGATGAAAGAAAGTGAAGTAGTTCAGTGTTCCTGGCTCAAAGACCTCAAGCATTCCAATGAAGAACTCTGAGAGAGTCAGGGAGGGAGAGGAGGCAGGAGGCGCAGAAGGATAGCTTTGAGCAATGAGCGGTGGCGAGGGGGCAGAGGGATAAGATACAAAATGGGCAGACGGGAGATAAGAAATTTGTAGGTGAGGGTGGGAAGGGAGTGCAGCATTAGCAGAGGGGGAGGGGCAGATTGTACAGTGGAGGTATACATGTCGGAGGAGTACGTGGAGGGAATCAGAGTGTTACGAGTGGGGATACGGCAGGAGGGCAGCTCCAAGAGTTCTGAAAAACGTTTGTCTCGGTAAGTGAAAGCATTATGGCAACGAACTGTAGCTCGATGATAATTTGGGCCGGAAGTGGCACAAAAGGGTAGCAAAACAAGTGATGACTTTTTTTTGGTGGACCCCCATTTTGGGTGGAATTTCTTGATATGTAGTGGAACTAAGGTAAATTGCACCCGAAATGGAGGTGTGCTCTGAAAAAAAGAAAAAGAAAGCTCAACACCTGTATTGCCGCCGCTAAGTATGTCCGGACTTTGCCTCGTCACTCATAATCAAGCGTGTTGTTCTCAAGCGTCCCGTTTTATAATCCCAAAAATATAGTAAGCCTATTCTGCAGGTCACAACATTTCACGTTGTGATGTTTGACTCCACTTGTCTGCATCAATGTCCCTTGAAAATATGTAATAATGTAGTTTGGTCTGAAAAAAGATGTAATAAATGTACTTTGGTTTGCATTACAGCGTCAACTCTTTGTAATCTAAGAGGGGTAGTAGTAGCGAATTCTATTGTTTTTCAATGAAAACAGATTTTCCGCACTAAAATGCGCTGTTGCATTATCAATTGAAGAATTAAATATGGCAAATCTACAGTATTTGCAGTATGAAGAACCTGCATTTATAAAATTCGTGTTGTGAATGTATAAAATAGCTACACAATGACAATTCTGGTATTACGTAAAACTTCTGCTATTTGGCTGGCTTAAACATTATGAGCCAAGAACATGTGAAACACTACATTTTCCGTCTAATGCGAACACAGGCGTATTTAAAAACAAGTTTTGTGGCAGTCGGAGCAGTTTGTAAAGTCAAAGACTTGTTATTTTAAGATTAACTATACAACTCCCAACAGACATGAAGACATTTTTTCACAGTTTTTGTGATTCCTACGGTTAGGGAAAGCTTTCCCCCTTTCCCCCGTGTGGGACTTTGAGGTCATTAATTTGTGGGACTTCCGTCAAGGTCCACACAATAAAAATACAAGAAATGAATCAAGACTTACTTTTGTCCACACCAAGCAGTTGTTCTAAGACTTCAATGTTGATTTGGTTTTTCTTCAACTAAACACGATCCAATTGAAGCCGGTCTTAACAAGGGTAGTGATAATGTTAGTCTAATATCAGTTTACTTCACTTTCTTATAAGCTAAATAACAGACCTACAATAAGAAGAAAACACTTACTCAGCTCTGTTTTATCGACTAGTCTACATGTGCTTTTTAAGATAGTGTTGCCATTATAAATAAATAAATATACATTAGATATGTTGAAAGGGGCATTAACATGCCACACCCTTGAACCACAAGTATGCATCGGATCCGGAGCCGGATTTAAAAATCAGGATTATCCGGTTTTTTCGTCGGATTCTGATTGTAAATTTTTGAATTTTCGGATTCGGATTTTGTTTTTATGACTTGGTTAGAAAGAGACGTTAATTTATAGCATCAGCAGGTATGTTTAGGTATCCCTGAGCATCAGAAGCAAATATGGAAATTTTTGATTTTTAGGATTCGGAGTCGGATTCGGATTATAATTTTTGATTAGTTAGGTGTCGGTGTTGGATTCGGATTTGCATTTGTCGGATTCAAAATTTTTGACTTTGGACACTTCTGCCGCGAACACTCCACTGAGTATATATCCAGGATTAGCGTTGCCAGTCTTCAAGAAAATTTTGGTGGTGGCTAAAGGCATCTTTTTTGATCTTTTTGCTTCTCACTTTTGTTGGTTGATCTTTTCGTTGAAAATCAACGATTTTTAGTTGCTTTACCTGATTAGGCTTTCCCTTTATCACCTTCAAAAATTTGTGGTTACCTTCGTCATAGATTGCAGGCCTTGTGAAAACATTTTCTAAAAATAATTTTGAGATTGGCATTGAAGCTAAGTGGTTGTTGAAACTGCAGATCCCATAATTAGACTTTCTACCAGCTACAGGAAATGCTGCTCGTTAGGAACAGCTTGAGTCACGGGAAAAAATACTCGTAGCTACATCTTGCGGTAACTTCAAATTACCATAACCAACTCGTGCTCAACGCCTGGCTAGACGAAAACTCTGGTTTAATTAGGTTACAATTCAAATTCATATACATATTAGGCTATTTCATATTATATTCATATTAAGCCTAATTCATATTAGGGTATTCAAAGTATTCTCCTCATACTCAAACGTAGCAGCGGTGATTGTTTGCTCAAGTGAACAAAAAGCAATTTTAGCTTTCTGATAACAGAAAGACACAGTACCGGTATTTTTCACATATTGATAAATCTATTTGCAAAATTCAATTAGCCCCCGAATGCTAAAAATAAATTTGATGCATTTAAATTTCAAAAGGTTTTTGGTTGTCTACGTAGAATATAATCTGTTCTCCGACCCCTTAAGGTTATATTTGTAGATGTGCTGTACCCTTGCTTTCTTCCCAGAATTTCGAAACTTACTCCCTCCAATCAGGTGGTGTTGGCGCAACCTCTTAGCCAAAAGTTGAGTGTAGCTAGGGGAATAAAAATGCCTTTATGATAAAGAGATATCACAACAACTAAATCTCAATTAATAGTTTTTTTTATTTGCCATTTTTTTCCTCCATTCACAAGAAAGCAAATTTTATTGCTATATTTTGGACGGGAGGTCCACACTCGCTTGGGAGTTCCCATTTGCGATATGTCTGGGTCACCTGTCTTCCACATAAAGGCGGGGGCGTCCCATTAAGTGCCTTGCCCAAGGACACAAAAAGCGAACTTGCCGGCTTGTTCTCCACAATCTTCCCTAAATGCCGAGCGCCAAGCAGGAAAGCTGTGGATACCATTTTTTAAGTCCTTTGGTATCACTCGACAAGGAGATTAAACCCCTGGTCTACCGACAGCGAAGCGTACGCTCTAACCACTACGCCATCACTCCGGATGATACTTCTAAAATATGCCTAACATCTCACACTTCTACCAAAATCTTGAAGATTTTCCGATGAAGTCGTCGCCAGAAACGACTCGACATAGAAAAATTTGTTTCGTTTTTTTATATGATTGGCTTGCTACACCAGTGATATTAGACACAAAAAACAAGAATTATTATTCATAGACACCCAACAGATTTGTCACAAAATCATCTCGAAATAGGATGAAAGATCTTTTTTGAGATATGATAGAGGGCTTTAATTACAGGTGGGCCAAAATTTTAATTCAAAATAGGAGGTATGAAGGAAAATCAATGCTTACTAGCATACAATTTTGAAAAAGACGCTCAATTACAAAGTACTCCTTAAAGAAAAGTTTTGAAGAGCTTGCAGTTTCAAATTTTTATCAACCAATAAAGCAATTAAACATGCCTCTTCCTTTTATATATCAGTGACTCTAGCCTCAACACCATAGCGCAGTGGTTCCCAAACTTTTTAAGTCACGACTCACTTTTCAAAACATAAATTTTCGGATCCCACATAATTCTACATGTACTTCGAAGTACTTGAAAAAAAGTAGAGTAGAAACAAACATCTATTCAAGATATTAATTCACTTTTAAATTATTTTAGACAAAGCATGCAGTAATTTAAATTTTGAATGACTTTCGCGATCCACTGAAATTACGCCCACGACCCACCAGTGGGTCGCGACCCATAGTTTGAGAACCGCTGCTAGAGCGTGTTTTAGTAATTTTTTAAAAGATGTGTTATCCAAAGCGTTATCGCTAGATGTCGACAGAGCACAATTTTGAATTTTACAGCTGTTTATTTGCTGAAAAGGATCAAATTTTGTTCGTAGTATTGGGTCTACCGGAAGACAAATATACCGATTAAAGTTTAGTTTTCTACTGCTTTTATTAATTAATGGTTGACAGTAGTTACCTGTATCGTTATTTTATCTAGAGCAGATAAAAAAATACGAAAACGGTAATCGCAATAGTAACAATCTAATGGTGGTACCGTCGAATTGCTACCGGTAGGCATTTCGTGAAGACAGCTAGGCCATTAACAGATCAATAAATTAGCGAATGCAAACTATAAGATACCACAGTGTTATATATCATTAGTTGGGAACCTAATGTAACCTGACATCTCAAAAAAAGTGTTTACAATAAAACAACTTTGGCAACTGGTACTACTCATGCAGATAAGGTACCGGAGCATGCGCTGTACAATACCAATAAGCAGGTAGCGGTAGTTAAAGCATTAGATACCTTACACTACGGCAGTTTTTATATTTTGTGTTTTGTTACAAGATAGTTTTATTGATTGTAACTTAGTTTTGTGTTGATAAGTCTTTAGCTGGTTGCATTAGCTGCACAACTATGTTCCCTCAATCTGGAGATGTTGGTTTATAACCCAAATCAAATTTTTTTGTCAATTTTCTCCTTATGCTTCCTTTTTTCTCCACGATGCTTTGGACAGTTGGCAGGTAGTTTTTTGATAGGTTTGATTGGCATATCTACAGAATGTCTATAAATGACTGTGGGTTTACCACACGAGTTATGACTAGTTCTAGAATGCAAGGGATAAAAAATTATATCAGGATTATTAGTTGGCTTTAGACAGTCAAAGCGAAATTTCTGTCAGAATAGAGAGCGCATTGATTACCAAAAGTTTTGTGGGATATTCTCGTCTTAGATCAGTCGTTTCCAACCGTGGATCCACAAATGGTATTTTGAAGTATCACAGATAAGACTAAAGCAATATTTTCCAGAAATTTCATCTTCATAAAGAAAAAAGTTTCATCCTTATTATAATATTATTATCTAGATCATTTAGGTTTTTAAGTAAATTTCGCATCATTTGTCATCGAAAATGCTTTTTGACTGCAGCTGATAGTTGATTTTATTTAAAACCAATTCCTTCTTTGATCATAACTGTTTAAGAAAAACGTATATAGAAGTTTAAAGCTGCAAGAGAAATCGAAAGAATCAATATTCTTGGATGCTGTTTTTTTTCGATTTTTCTTCGACATGAAATTTTTTTGTTTGCATGAAAAATAACTTAAAAACCTAGATCGTGTTTAAGAAATCGGGGACAAGTGTGGCTTCTGGCTACGGTTGTGTACTCAGAGGATACCTGGAATAGGTCTATTCCGCAAATAGTTAAATCAGGGGTGTGCAACTTTTTTGCAGGCAGGCGAATTTCAGACATCTTGAATAATTAGCAGGCCTGTCAGAATTTGTAAGCCACGTCGTTTGTACTTGCTAATAAGCTTCGTATCAGTAGCTGTTGGCAATGTTCATCCAAAGTGGTAGTGACAACCTTTTTTTTCAGATCAATACTTTCAAAGCAATCCTTAGGCCTGTACAAAATTTCTTTAGATTTACGAGTGTAGACCAATTTTGTGATGAAGATAGGTTTTTCTGGATATAAGTGCTGGGTTTGCCATCCAGGGCCACACAATTTGACACGGCGGGGTGCAGACTGTACATCCCTGGTTTAAATGATAATGGTGAGAGCAGACCTGACTTAAAAAACTTGGGTGGCACTTTTTTTTAATAGCATGATCGCTTAAACCCGGAAGTGCGAAGTTTGATATAAGCTCCTGAGGTTCGATAACTGCGAGTTCCGCTCCCTGCTTGCTGTCAATCCACGCCGTCCCAACTACTTGCTGGAGAACGTTTTTGTTATACCGGTGATCGATTGCCTGTTTCTCGTTTACCTTTTTTACCCAAGTACCAGAGCGAAACATTAGAACACAAACGCGTCATTGGTTGTGTATATTTTGTAATAAACCTTTTGTTCCAGCTCCACAAAATCTCAGCATAAGCAATATTTCAAGTTTTGCCTTCTTTGTCTCCTTTTCTACAGTGACAAATGCTACTCATTATATTATTGAAGTCACTCCTTTGCATGATGAGAGTAACAGAACGAAGGTGAATGTCTCCACTAATGAAACTACGGTGAATAACCTATAGAGATAGTGATAGGACGCATAATCAAATAATTTACTTTTTTTGCGACATAATTTAATACAGATCATCAGGCTTGTGAACGAAATACTTTTTGTTTTCTTAAAGAGACTGAAGGCATCTTTTGTGGTAATTTTCTGTTTGAAGACAGTTTAAAATTTCAGCGTATTAAGTTGCAGAGAGCTTACTTTAGCTCAAAGAAACCCGGCTTGTATTGATTTCTGAACTGTGCGTCTTATACAAAATGTCAAGCTTGCGGATGTGTGTCGTCTTTTATACCGAATAGCTTCCCCGACCCGGAAAGAATTCCCCCTTCAGAAAATCATCTTATGCAGGAGACCAAAACTTCTTTCCGATTTGTGAGATCAGCAAAAAATCTTTAGTAGGTCATATCGACAATACAATTTTTCCGGAATTCTTCAGTCTCGAAGAGAAGATTGCCCTAATTTTCCAGCAGACTACATTTTAATCTTAAACTAAAAATTCAACCATTTTATTTCGGAGGTAGGGATAATTAAACTTCTAAATATGACCATGTCTAACTGCATATTTTGTAAAGTGGACAACTGCTGACATCAGCCCACTTGTTATAAATGCATCTGTTTTTGTTTGATAACTTTCCAGATAGACGATCTGCGAAGCAACACGAACTACACTGTGGTGGTCCGAGCATGGAGTGAAAGTAGAGAACCGGGCTACATGGTTGATACTACTGCAAGAACCGGTACACTTCTTGTACTTTAAAAAAAGTTGAGGTTCACAAGCCTAGGGGAAGTGGGGTCATTTTGTGATCGTGATACGAGCATGAATGTTTGCTGTTACATTCGCCCCAAGGCTTTGCTGTTCTGTGCAGTCCAGCCGCACTTTCGCTTTTGTGTTTCTGGGTCTTTCATAGTTTAACGAAAGGACAATGAGCGAGTGGTCGTGCGTTCAATTTTTACGATGGTTTTCTTATTTTGCCCTTGTGAAAGGCACTTTACCATGATCACGGATCCAAACAGCAATGAATTTATCAAAAGAAATCAATCGAGACGTGTTGATTCTGAATGAGTTTGCGACAATGATTCTATGTGCTTTTCGCCTATATGACTGTCAGGCGAGTGCGAAGAGAACTGCAGTAATGCAGTTTCGATTTTGAACACTGCGACATCAAGCAATTACGCTCCTACGATGAAGCTCCGAATGGCATAGCTGTACGAATCCCAGCTAAATGCAGAATATTTTCGAGAAATGTATACATGCTTTAAATAATTGCAAAGTACGTGTTTATTAAAATTCAGTTGATTTTAAAATCTGGTAGAATCTACAAAAATCGTTTCATTAATTTGTCACCAACTGGTTTAAACAATGCAAAGCAGTGGAATTTCAGGAATCACGAAACGTTTCCTTATTGTTTCCATTCCTTCACTTCCAATAACTGCTCTTAGTCCTATGACTGTTCCGGATTTCATAGTTTAGGCCTTTTATGGGTATTCCCGTAACAAAACTGTCAAGTGGTGTAAGGTCTCGTGAACGCGAAAAGTATTCAACAGTAACGCTTTATTCGGTCCACCTGCTTGGACGGAGAAGTAATGAGGTGCGAAAGAGTGTATACATTTTTTGGAAGACGTTATAGTTATTGCATCTTTATTTGTTTCTGAATCTCTATTAATTTCTTTCGATATTTCAGCCCCGACTGGAGCATCGATCCTTGAAGCGATGACGACACCCACCTCTATATTGGTGTTTCTTGAACCTGTTCCTGGAGCCACCGGGTGGGAGGTAGTGGCTGTCGACGATGCGAGCGAATTCAATCAAACAGTGCTTGTCCCGGAAATGACTTCATCGCTGTATTACGTGGCGTTGTGAGCGAATCAATATTCACTGAGTGCATTGATATTTTAATCCCTGTTGTTCAAATGAAGCAGAATTTCCTTTCCCCAAAGAAAAAGTTTCGAATACCGCTTTATTATAATTTAAAATGACCAAATATTTCAAATCGTCCTAATCATTTATCGTGCTAATATAGATGTTAGGTTTATCTGTCCTCTTCCTTGAAAATGATCACCCGATGAAACGATCAACATCTCAATTCTAATCAAGGTCATGATAAGGGAAAGCCCCACTTTGTTTATTTTAAATCAGTCATGGAAACAAATTTTAGACTGTTAGCCCCATCATTAACAAGGGGGACTGCTAATGGTGCAATTAGTCGCCTCTCACGACATGCTGGGTGACCAGCTTCACTATTCTCGTCTGATCAAGCAGGTATTCCTGATATAGATTGAGGAAGAAACGACATTGTCTGACATTGAAGCCTTTTTCACCATCCACTGCCTCGTGTTTTCCGGTGAAGAATTGAGCCTCACCTCCAACTGCTCGTTATCAGTTAGCAAGCAGAGCATCTCTTGCCACAACTCAGAAGCGCGTATCCGTTGTAAAGTCTCTTTTGACTAAATGACAGAGCCAAAAGTCATGGCCAATATGGATTGAAAAAGTACATGAAACTTCAAAGTTAGTTTTGACAACTTTTTGTAAACCCCTTTTGCTATTTCACGTAACTTTACTGCTCGCCTGGCGTGTCGAAACAGGCGACTATTTCCAGTGTTTGACACCACCTCTGGTAATCTTGCCAGTTTTACGTCAAGTTCGGAATGACTGCTTCTAGCGTTTGAACCTTACCATTCTTGCTTGATTGATTGAGTTAATAGCGTGAGACCTGGATTATAGTTTGAAAACCGGAATCCCGATTTTGGGAATTGTTGAGTTTAGTGCTTTTTTCCCGGTTTTACCATCAATATTCGCGGTATTTCCTGGATGTAAGCAACCATTGTAACGTAAACAATATATCACAAAGTGAAGAAAGTATTGCATGAAATTTCGTTTAAGCTTTCACATTCGCAACTTGCTTGCATGAAGGCCTTTGCAGGAAAACCTTTGCAAACCATTACTGAGCATTCCACCGATCTCGCTTGAAACAGCACGAGCTTTTTCTGCTGTGGGCATGCTCTCCATCAAAATTCGTTTACACTAGCGATGAATATATCAATGCTTTGAGCTTTTTTTGTAGTTATAATGTTAGAATGAAATGAAGCTTTGTTGCATTTTTGCCTTGGCGACTTTATATGCTTTGCTTCTTGGTATTATGTTTAACATCTTCATTTTTTTTTCCAACATCCCAAATTAGACTTATCTCGGTTTAAAATTAATACCAAAAACCCTGGCCTGGATGCTTCGTGCATGCTCCGTCTTTAGGAAGAAGAAGCTAATCCTCAACTTTGCTTACAATCATTGAACAACTTTTTCACTTTGTATAACGTTGACGCGTTCCTTTACAACGTGATAGCGACTTATTTCGACGCGGCTGGGCGTATTCTAAGAGCACCTGCAAAAAAAGCTACGTCCAAGGACAGGTTGCTATGGTGCTGGGCGATCGTTGTCATTTTATTGTTGCGTTTGTTCACATTTTATTTTTTCAGGTTTTCAAACCTCCCATCAAACACACGATACAGCGTGAAAGCACGGGTTTCCCAACTTAACTTCAAAATGAATTACACAGTAGATCAAAGTCCATTCGGAAACGCACTGACCGTGGTCACAAGTAAATTCGAATTTTAGTTACTATCACGTGATCATTGCTTGGAGTGCAAACAACCTAAACAGAGAGAACTCAACTTGAGAGACTGAGAAAACCTTTTCTTACAGACCTTGCAAACACGGTGCTTGTTCAATAATCTTTGACTGTTCGTGATAAGTTCGTATTCAAAACTTGTAAATGCAATCTGACAATGACAAGGATCAACATCGTTTTTTTTTCAGATTATGCGGATTGAATATTGCTGATGGGCTGTATGTGTACCACCAGGGAAAATCAGCTGAAAAATTTGTGGCTAGGCAACATCTTTATGCGGCAGCTTTATTTTTAGTGATAAAATTTTTTTTGAGATTCCGCATTTTGTTAAGAATCAGGAGTATTGAGTGAGTTCTTTGCTGATATTGAAATTTTTTGATGCCCGGTACTGAGAGGGTTTAGTCAAAAACAGAGCTCCGGAGCATTCCTCCCTTTGTGCCTTGTGGCTACGTCGAGTCTGCCGCTAACCATCTGTTATTGATAAGGCTTTAATTACCAAGCAATCTAACGTCATTTTAACTCACGCCGATGGAAGCGAAATATGATTCTTAAAATTTACTTGAAAGTCGATAATGATACTTTATGTTTGTCGATGGCCAAATGCACAAATGCATCCAATGCATTTAAATACATGTAGGCCTAATAAAATTAAAAAGAATATATTAAAATGTAATACATGTTGCCATAATTGATGTTCATATTTTGATGTATTGATATTGCTTCAGAATTAAATTAACAAAGGATGGTATCTCTCATGTTTTTCATTGAAACGACACATTGATTCACATGCCACGATAAACTTTGCGTATTCACAGATCGCATCTCTGCGTTTGGTAGAGTTTTGTTGATTACAAGAGAGTTCACGACATCATCAGAGACAAATGAGAGTTTGTGGGAGGAGATATCGACTGAACTGACTAATGCCTATCACTCTCTGTCAAGTGCCGTGTATGATGTCTCTGTCGTTAAAGTTGTAAATTTATCTGGAGTTATACTTTGCCATCATGAGATCCTCTTCCACTCTCCTCTATTAGTTTCATTTGACGTGGAACGCCTTCAGCTAAACGACTCCAAGTACGAAGAGAGCAAAGTTGCTTTAGGAGGTAAGATTGTGGAAGATGGCTGCTTCATGTAATAAATTGGAAAACGTATTTAATTTTTCAAATGCAAGAAAAACCGACCATTTAGCCAACTATGAAGTGACCTTAGATTTCCGTGTCAGAAACAGCCACACGCCTGTGTTCTCTTTTTTCATTTGAAATTACCTAGAAGAAATTACCTACAAGATGTTAATTATTATTGCAGCTGCTTCTGAGCCAGGTTACATATACTCGGAGGAAGGTGTTGTTAGTTACGGAAATAGGAAAGGAAACTGCGGAGGAGAAGCGGCTGAAATGGAGGTTGATCGGAGGTCGGTGCAATTATTTGGTACCGATGGGAAGGAGAGCGTCACATTGGCCACGAACGAAACTTCCATTATCTTCGGGCACCCTCTAGAAAGAAAGGAGAAGAGTGAGTTGCATTTTTTTCTGTGTCCACAGGAGAGCAGCAGTGCTGCTAAGCGAGGAACAATGCCCAGACCTGCTTCCGAGTTCCTAAACATTTCGCTCTTGATTGCGTGGTATTGTCTTCGATAAATTTGCTGTCAATTGAATTCGGCAAGCAGGGAACATTGTCGTATAAAATGTCTTTGCTAAATCAGCAGTGGTGATCAAATATTATTGAACTCATCTAACACAAGAGAAACATAGAGTTTTGGAGGAAACCATCTTCGAGTTGGCAGCAAGAGCGTAACAACAAAACCGTCATGAGATTACGACACATGTTTGTTGGATTCTGGCAGAATAATTGCCTGGCTAACTTAATTTTCTTATTTACGAATGTTAATAATTTTAAGTTGCCGCCGGGCGCGAGCGCTACATCACTATGTAGAAGTGAACAATTTAATCCTTGTTGGTGGTCAGACAACCACTCTGCAGTTTGCATGCGTCACTGTTTCGGAATGAACTGCAGCTTTCCTTTACCTTGATCTTGATTAGGTTTGTGGTGTGAACATGAATCACCACTTCACACCACGGCTCTATTTTGTTCGATTGGAAATGTTTACTTCTCGAACACGAATGCTTAACATGAGAAAGTGCTGATTTGTTATCGAATAAGTCGCACATTCTAGACCTGCGTCCGTTCTGCGTGGAGCTATTTTCAAAGTTCAGTCATTTTAAGGCGATTTCTTGTGCTTGGCCGAAGCGATTGTGTTAGAAATTTTGCCGCTAGTATCAGCTAGAACAAAACCCAATGTGTTCCGTGTTTATCCCTATTAATGCCCGTCATTTTTTGAAACCACGATTACCCCGACGTAGGAAGCTGAGCGGCGATACTGGTAGTTTTTTTCACTCACGATCTTCAGATACCATTTTTAACTTATCCATCTATGATCTTTGGCTGCTGCCCAAAAATATGTAACTAAATACAATTTTTCAGGCATATTTTTTGGCGGTGAAGAAACGTCTTTATCAGCTAACACAATCTATGCGATGACGTACAACTTTTTAACTTCGAATTGTCCACTTGATGACGCCACTACGATGTTTTTTGATCGGGTTTATACCGTTCGTAAAAACAATAGCAGCCTGAATGACATCCATTCATACGCTTATTTATTCACCACAGGTAGGTAGTTGCGTGGCTCAATCTCAAAGTTGGCATTGTCGTTTCAACCTCACAGTGCTAACATGCAACCTTGCTCATACGTGGCTTAGAAATTTAAGACGCGGCTTGTGATTTGATTTAGCTTTCAGGCCAAATATGAGCTAGCAGCTTTATAAAGATATGAGTCAAACAAAATTTTAGTAGATGGCTGTCACTGCAAAAGTGAATGACAGCTTTTAATGTTCATTCTTGACATTGAGGTTTTACAACGCATCTTGGTCTTTCTACTCCAATAATTGACTTTCACTTAAAACTACTTATTTGTGTTTAGACTTGCTTCTAGTTTTGTTTTGGAAAACATAGTGTCATGCATGGTTTACACTGGTGACGTTAAATTAAAATGCTTATTTGGCGATGTCCATGTTTTTAACCAACCGGATAACGGTAGGCTTGTAGCATCGGCTACATAGCTCAAATAGAAAGCTGCAAAGCAATATAGGTTTATATCTGAGTAGCGCACATGAAAACAACCGATAGCCAGCGCTGCCTATCGTTACTAGCGAATGGATTTATTTGATCATATTCAATAGTTTATCTTCAAAGCCACAAAACTTAATTAAACATCTCCTTCAGTGTTTCTCATCCCCGAGGCCAATGACTCATTTGAATCTCCAGAAGGTACCGGTTAAATCCGCTTGGGTAAATGCGCTGTTGCTCTGTGACAAGTAACAATAGAAATTATGTCAACTTCAACTTTACCGTAATAAAAAAATAACGATTTTTGATTGTAAGTCACACTCTGTGGTAATAATAGCTCTGAGAAAGATGTACTTCTGTTTGGCAAGTATCGTTTGGCATATCAATGGCGGACCTGCCATCCCTAGAGAGTTCGTTGTGAATATGGCAGATTATAGAGACCGAACTTGGAACGCGGAGTGGCAGGCAGGAACACTTCAAGCCCATCGCTTTTGTCTCTAACGTGGCCTGCTCAGATGTGTCCGAGTACAACTATCTGCGCAATGGCATTGGGTTTTTCTACTCATTGTTGCTTCAACAGAAACTGGCTCCGAGCACTGCATGCGTACGTGGAACAAACGAAGAAACCGTCCACCATATTACAATACAGTGTCCAAAATATTATGCATCAAACTGGACAAATTGTTTTGGGGTTTTGCCTAATACGAGCCGGGTGTGGCTCAGCCATGCCAATATTGACATTTCCGTCGATGAACTTCATCAACTTCATTTGGCAACGACGAGTGGTGGCTAATCATGGGTTCGATGTTGCGTTGATCACCGTTGAGGCAAATTTTGACATGAATATGAACGCGGCAAAGACAAGTTCCACAGTACGCGAAAGGGAAAAAAATTGATTTTACTAAAAACTACTTGTTTACGTCGCAGTGTATTTAGAGTCCGCGAATATTTTTGATGGCGCGGAAATGGTTCACGGCCTGAAAAGATTGAGAAACACTGGTATACGATAAGTGGATATAATATTTAACTACCAAAGTGAACTTACTTAGGGTTGGGTACCAAATTGCCTACTGATGAGATCAGCGGACAGGCAACAGCGGCAGGATTGAAATTGAGATTTCCTTCCACTCTCATATCTCGAGCTACTTCTTATCAGTTCGCTTCGAAACGAGGACCGGATGTCATTCTTGGAGAAGGTGCTGTGGACGGATCAGAGTTTTACGAGGTATAGCTTACGCAGAGTTCCCCTGCAGGAGTCGCAGAGATCCATATTTTCAGTTTTTGCAAAGAACTTTCTAGTATCATTTTCGGACTTGCAGCACGGTAGCATTAGCAGTAAGAACAGAGCAAACTATCAGATCTGCTTCAGAATTAACAAGTTTCGCTTCATTGCGTTTGTTTGCTTCTCATAAATCCGCTGCTTGCGTCTTGTTGGGATGTTTAACTCCCCATTTATTTAGTTAACTTGCATTCATGCAAGATGTGCTGTTCACATGTTGTCTTCTTCATTAAAATAAGCACTGTACAGGTAATAATGACTACTTGATAGCAATCACAACTGGTTGCAGTTCTTGTGATAGATATGTACTGTGCCAGCAGCACCGGCGACTTTGAAGCTGGTCTGAACACCAGTTTTATAAATTAAAGACAGGCAACTTATTGATAACGATTTCTTCCAGGTTTTCCTGCCAGGAGCACGGTACGAACATAAAATTCGAATGCACGTGTCAGTGCGAAATCATGATGGTGGAGTTAACTCTGCTTCTGTTAACTTCAGTCTTACTGACGGTAGGAACACATGTAACTTGTTCAAAGATTAATCACAAAATGGTAGGTCGGTTTCAGAAACAAGATGATTGCAAGTTGCTCAGAATAATTTTTGTTGAGACCGGCGTCGGAGTTAACGCACTAATCACAAAATGCCTTGGGCAAGAGCACCGTAACGAAGAGCACATATGAGCCAGCAAATATCGCTCGTACATATAAAAGTACGAAGCGAGTGGGGGTGCAGCATAGGAGGGAGGGACTGCAGCATAGGAGGGCAAATCACCTTCGATCGTAAATGATTATTTTACTACAGTGTTTGTAAAACATGCAATGGAATACGATAACACGATATCACAAAAAGAGCAAGTGAACAAGCATGTATACAGAAGTACACCCAAGTCAGATATCAATAAAAAACTAACAGTTTTCTACAACTGTGCTTTGACGTTACCCTAATTTTTGTTTAAAAGCAAATACAGGCCTGAAGTCCATGCAGGTGAGGTCTCGCAGCATCTGCGGCTAGTCAATGCGGAGCCGCCTGCAGATCACATATTGCATTCTCGTCTCAGTTTCTCTCTATCTGAACCATTTGTTCAGACAAACTTTAACGAAACAACAAGTGGCTACTTAAAGTGTATCCAAACATCTGAATCCTTGATTAAACTTAATTGAAGTTTTGCGTAAAACATGAAGATCTGTAAAGCATTCTGTAAAAACGGATTTTATAAACCGATTTCCATATATTTACCAAAACTACCTAAAAGTTTTGAAATGGGCAGTTTTCAGTAATCTGTTTGTTGTTGTTGTTGTTTGTTACCCGACCCCTTCCGAGGGATGGGGGCATAGCGTAAGACCATGGAGCCCCAGAAGCCGGGCAACTCCCCAGGGTCTGGACCAGAGGTCGTAGAGAGACAGTGAGTCGCCAAAGAGTGAGCGGCGCAAAGAGTCCGTAGCTGGACAGTGCAGAATGAGACGAGTGTCCTGGGACGAGTGTCCAAGGAAGGATTCTCGATTCTGCCAATCCTAGAGAGATAGGAACCTAAAAGACGGCTGTGTCAGTTGCAGCGTAGACGAGAGAGGACACAGCGAGCATGACGACGGAGCACAAGTTCCTCTGTGGCAATCGAGGGAACCTGTGTGTCAAAGAATTTCAATGAGACAGTACACCTCCAGCCCGAGAAAAGACAAGACTGGATACGAGAGATAAGAGGAGAGAGACTACAAGGGATTGCAGAGGGCGCAAGTAGCGCTCCCCGTCTGGCCAGCTCATCAGCCGTGTCATTCCCTGGGAGAAAAGAGTGTCCAGGAACCCATTGTAGCCTGATAGTACAGGAGGAGAGAGAAGACAGTTCCTGCCAGATCTGCCACAGAGTTTGAGATAAGAGGAAAGATGGAGGAGAGGACAGAACGAGAGTCAGATAGTAGGAGAAGAGAAGAGAAATGACAGACTTTATGGTGTTGCCGAGACCAGCAAAGAGCATACAGAATGCCGCAGGCTTCAGCCGTAAAACTTGAAGATACTGGGCCTGCCGAAAAGGAAAGAGTGGCACAGAGAGAGCAGTTGGCAAGAACGCCGGAGCCGCCCTTGCCAAAAGGAAAAGGAATAGAGCCGTCTGTCCAGAGTATCAAATCGTAAGAAGGGGAGAGAGTCAAGGTGAGCGAGAGCCGCACCTTGGCGAGAGAGAGCATGAAGTGGAAAGGGTGGACTCCACCGTGAACGAAGGAAGATTCGAAGGAGGAAAGGGAGAGAAAGCAAGAAGAGCCTCCCTAGGAGAAGTAGAAGGAAGCGTGAGCGGGTGAGTGGACGCAAAAGCTCTCCAGGACGATCTGCAGAGTCTTGGTTTCACTCCAAGTCTGGCCAAACCTGAAATGGAAAAAGAGGTTGGGAGACGAAGAGCCTGCTCATAAGAAAAAAGAGTGAAATGAGTCAGGGTGACTCGTAGGGGAGGTAAAAAAGTCTCGGAGAGGAGAAGTGGAATAGAGGAGGACGAGAGGCAGCCGGTGATGGCGCGACTGGCCGCTCGGTAGAGGCGTTCCAATTTGGTGAAATTTTTAGCGCTTAGGAAAGGAAACCATCCGGGTGAAGCGTAAGTGAAAAGGAGCCGAAGAAAAGCTTTGTACAGAACAGAGAGGGACTCCTTAGATGGCCCCATGATGAAGCAGAGATACAGCGTAAGGCCTTGAGACGTGGGAAGAACTTGGCCTTCAGCGAAGATACATGTTTAGAAAAGGAAAGACTGCGGTCGAAGATGACACCAAGAAAAGTTGGAGTGGGATTAAAACGGAGGCGGGATCCGAGTTGGAGGAGGTGGAGGCTGGACTGGAGGTGAGTTTGGTGGGGATCCAATGAGATGAAGGAGGCCTCACAATTGCTCGGATTGAAAGGAAGACACCAGTACTCAGACCAGCGCTCCAATGAAACAGAACTCTTGGTAAGGCCTCCACCGCAGTGGGGACCGAGGGGGAGGAGGACCAAATGGCCAGATCGTCAGCGTAAAGAGAGCAGCTGATGGAAGAAGGCAGAGAGGCCGGAAGATCATTAATGAATAGAGAGAAAAGTACAGGGCCAAGAACGGATCCTTGCGGAATACCTCGACGGACACGAAAGGAATGACTTTTGTGATTTTGATAAACCACACAAGCGCGCCTATAAGAACGGAAAGATTGAGTCCAACGAACAAAGCAAGGAGGGAGGCCAGCCAAAATAAATTTATGGAAAAGGGCGGGATGTCAGACAGAGTTCAAAGCTTTAGAGAAATCGATGGTAGAGAGGATCGTCCGAGATCCCGGCCTGGGTTTATTAAACCCATCCGAAATGGACTGAGAAAGGTACAGAATTGGATCTGGAGTACACCGTCCAGGGCGGAAACCGGCCTGGCGGGGAGAGAAAATGGAATTAGATTCCAGAAAGAAGAGTAGACGGGATAGAATGATGAGTTCAAACAGCTTTGATACGCACGAGGTGAGAGAGATAGGCCGGAAGGAAGCAGGAGAGTCGAGAGGCTTTCCCATGATGTGGATGGGAATAATAGAAGATGTCTTTCAGATGGAAGGAAAGGAATGTGAAGACCAGGAAAGATTGAGGTTGTGAAGAAGAAAATCCATGTCAGAGGGAGGAAGATGCTTTAGCATGGGATAGGCAACTTTGTCTGGGCCAGTGGCAGTGGATGAGGAAAGGTTGGACGTATCCGCAAGAAATTCAGCGGAGGAGAAAGGAGAGCAAAAGGACGAGTGAGACTCCACAGGGCACGTGGCTCGGCGGAGCTCAAGAGGTAGCCTCTTGCTCTGCGACGCAGGGTCTTTGGCTGAGAAACGGAAAAGTGAGATCTCAGGTAAGCGACATAGACCGAAGCCGATTCCCTGGGAGAAGAACAGTTGGAGAAGTTAGGAGAGGAGGAAGACGAGGAAGGAGAGCCAGCGATAGAGCGAAGAAGAGAGTGTACAGATTTAGGGTTAGACCTAGGTGAAAGAGAAGAGCAAGTCGTCTGCCATGTCTCAGCCTTGGCCTTGGCGATGACTGACGAGGCGCGTCGAGAAGCGGAGATGTAAGCCTGGCGATCTTCATCACTTCTGTGAGCGGCAGCAAAAGCCTTGCGTCTTTCACTAACCGCTTGTTTCACTTCAGCAGACCACCAGGCTTTAGGATGGCGTTTGATGCGACCGAAAGGAATGGAAGATTTGGCCGCAATCAGTGCCAGAGAGGTAAAGAGAGCAGCAGCAGCGGAAAGAGAAAGACACCAGTATTCCTCTGCAGAAGGACAGTGAGAGTCAATGTAGGAGGCAAAGCCATCCCAGCGAGCTTTCTGAAAATTGGAGGAAGGGGTACGCTGGTTGGGGCGATAGGCCGGAGAAAGAGGGACGGTTAGAAGAATTGGTAGGTGGTCAGAACCCAGGTCCTGAAGCACCTCCCAGGAGCAAGAAAGGGGGAGAGAAGGAAATGTCAGGAGAGGAGCGACTGCCAGTGGAGCGATGGAGAAGGCTGGGTGTGTCAGGGTTATTGATGTGGAGGAGGTCAGAAGAGATGATCCAGTCAAATACTTCGCGGGGAAGTATCCAGTCAAATACTTCCAGTCGGGGGTCGGAAGTACCTCTTAAGTCCCAGAGGGGGTGATCGCAATTGAAGTCCCCCAGAATGAAGAGATTTCTGGAGGAGGGAAGAATGGAGGAAGAAAAGGAGTCGGTTCTGTCATCCGTTGGGGAGGAGAAAATAGAGGGGCATACACATTAAGAAAAGAGAGCGAGGAGGAGTTGTTTAGAGAGATGTTGACCAATACCTAATTAGAGTAGGGATCAAGCGAAGAAACAGAGGAGGTAGAAAGTTCAGAGAAAGATAGGCCCTGCCTGACGAAAATGACAACGCCGCCGCTGGCGTGCGTGGCATCATGAGAGAGAATGCCAGACCGGGAGTAGGTGCGATCAGAACGCAGAGCAGAGAATCCAGGAATCCGGAAAGAGGAAGATGAGTTGAGATTGGATTCCTGGATGGAGATAAGGTCGACAGGATGGGACCAGAGAAAGTGAAGTAGTTCAGTGTTCCTGGCTTGAAGACCTCCAGCATTCCATTGGAGAACCTTGAGAGAGACAGGGGGAGGAGAGGAGGCAGGAGGCGCAGAAGGACAGCCAGGAGCAAGGGACCGTGGTGAGGGGACAGAGGGAGGAAATACAGTGTGGGCAGACGGGGGATAAGAAGTTTGGAGACGAGGGTGGGGCGAGATTGCAGCACTAGCAGAGAGGAGGCCAGATTGTACTGTGGAGGTATACATGTCGGAGGAGTCCGAGGAGGGAGTCACAGTGTTACGGCAGGGGGCAGCTCCAAGAGTGAGAGCTGCCAAGAGCTCTGAATTTGGAGAGGAAAAGTTGTGAGCATCTTAGATGGACCCATTTGGAACAAGTGCAGCATTACACAGACTAGCCCCGACAGGTCACATTTCCAGCGCACACAAAGCAAGGAAAGATGGGGCCAGGGTTGGGATAAACGTTACCGCTCATCAAGAGAAGGATAAGAATGAGGAGACAAAGACGGGCAAGAGAAAGGCAGGAGAAAAAAAAGAGAAAACAGGCGACTGATTTTAAGGAAGCTGTGTGCTGCCCTACTGCGGTCGTTCAGGGAGCAGCACAGCGAAAAAATTAAAGGGAATGCTCGGGGTAACTGGGACCATCGAGAAGGCCAACACAAATGGGGTCAGGGACCGCACCACCACGTTGAGGTGGCTGTTTATTGGTGCAGAGTAATCTGTTTCGTTAGAGTAATCGTGGTTTACGTGCACTGTAACTTTGAAGCCAGGGTTGGAGGCCTGGGCCACTAAGTTTTAAAAGAACCCCATCTAACATGTCAAATTTAATGAATTCTGAGCTAACCTGATCAAATTTCACAGAGGTGGAACCGGTCTGTTGAAGTTTTGTGGTAATTTTTGATCGTTATTCTTAGTCGGTGATAGAGAAAAGCTCAACTGGAAGTCAACTAAAGCGTGGCTTCTCATTTTTTATTTAGCTTCTGCAAAACTTGTAAACCTCTGTATTATTAGCAGAATTTTAAACTTTGTATTGCAAAATAAAACGAATGTAACTAAACGAAGAAAACGAAAGAAATAAAACGAAAGAAATGTAACAGCTTTCATTTCTGTTACCGAAATGTAACAGCTGACTGGTAACGATTTACAAGGACCTGCCTTTTCAATAGTGGTATTGTGCGTGTGCGAATTCTCTGAAACGGTGATAAAATTGTGGCATTGATACTTGTTTTATATCCAGATATACGATAATGAGATTTCTTCAATTAGAAAATTCCTTAGATTAGCTTAGTTTGACACTTTAGACATAAGCGGAAATAAAATTAGGGGTAACAACTATGTTAAACAATTTTACCAACTCGTATCAAAGTCTGTGATAGAAAAATACTGGTAATCAATCTGAAGAAAACTGATACAAAGAGCACTTAATTGTTGAAACAAGCTGCACTTTTTCATATTAATCTAATAAAGGCCGTAATAGCCAATTTTGGGATTTTTCGCGCTACACGGGATTGTTTTTTCGTAAACTATCTTGGGATCTTTAAAACCAATCTTGGAAATTTTAAGAGTTTTGAAACCAATCTTGGGAATTTTGGTCGAGAAGATTGGCGAACAAACCTGGCAGTTGCATAACAAGCCGGGATTCTATTTGATGTGAGGAAATTTGGACGGTATACAAACCTATTTAAAAAAAGATTCCTTTTTTTTGTTTTGGGAAAAAACACCACGGCGACTGAAATTTACCAGAACGAAGCGAATTGATGCTGAGCGCTGAGGGAAAAGTGATGACTACCTTTCTGCTTGGAGATCAACGCTAAGTGACGGGTTTTTTTGAAATTTCAGAGAAATTAGAGCAGAGTCAAAAGTGAAACGACAACTTTGTAGAACATGGGATTTTTTTGGCCGACCTTCAATTTTTCACGTTTCAACCTGGCAACCATGATAAAAACAAATTAAAATCAAACAGCTTGAATGCTTGTTTAACATCTAGCTTTTTAGTGGCTATACCTGTGCTTGGTATAACGTCATTCCAAAAAGCAAAGAATTAGGCTAAAAAACTGTAAATTCATTCATGACATATTGGATATAAATAAGCTTCAGTTCTTCGCTTTAGGCATGAAATTGCTGATTAATACCGCGTTTTTCTTAACTAGAAAACCGCTTAAACGAAAGGTGGCACTAAATGTAATCAGTCGTAAACTGCTGCAAATTTAAGTACTAAATACATGTAATCATTATTTGTTTATAACAATTTTATTTGTCTCAAATTGCTACCAACCTATCTTGTCAATCATAATAATCTTTCAGTTAGTGCAAATTTAGCCCAGGTTGCAGGCTTACGTACTCTGCAAACCAAACTTTAGAAGCCACCGCTTTCTGCAGAACTTCGAAAACGGTGTTATCGATCACTGCAGAGATCTGCGTTGAACTGCAGCAAATATGAGCACAGAATTTGCCCGGTTTAGCTCGTACTAGCTGACCAGTTCGCACAAAATTCGAGCTACTTTTTAATTCTAGTTGCTGTTTCCAAAATGAGCAATCACTACCGATTAGTGTTCCCCCCAAAAAATGTTAAATTAAAAAAAAAGCGATATAATTCGGAATATAAAAGCAAAAAAACTTAACTATTCAATAACACGAGAAAACGGTCAGCTTGAAAGTTAAAATTTTGCCTTTTTTCAAATCATTCGGAGGCGCTTCAGCTGCTATGGACAAGCTACCACTGCGGTTGCTTGCACGTTAAAACAAGTTGTAGCAGTTTTATCCCTGCTCTCAAAACTGTTTCCGCAAATTTTCACCGCTCACATAATTATTTCTAGACTTAGATCGTCGGCGAAATACTGGTAGTACTGTACGCACATACATGTGGCTGCTCATCGGTCTTTTCATCGGATTCATGGGACTTATTTTATTCGCATTTGCTGTGTACAAAGTAAGGTTTAGTTACACTGCTCTTGATGACGAATAATTATTTTATTTAGCAATAAAAGTTTTACCTGAATGTGACTTGTGCAATGAGGAATTGGAGCGATCTTGTACTTTATAATCGCTTTATTGCTCGCGCTGTATCGGGCGATTACATTCTGGTTACCTAGTCTCACACGGGCTTCATCCCAAACGTAGGCTATCTCAACAGAGCTATGTGGCCCATAACACTCTACTTTAAGACCCCTGACTAAGTTTATGTACTAGTAGGTATTCCAAGAAACAGACGTTTTATCTCGGGCGTTTTGGTAGGCAAAAAACTGGTTTCAGAAAATAGACTCCAAGGTGAACCTCTCATATCCCATTATTCCGACCACAAACATTTTTGGTGCCGACGAAGGCGTTATATATATTTGTCATTGTGAAGTTGTGAGTTCGACGCTCGTGTGGATTCCACTTTTAGGAAAATGCAAGCTTGAACTTTTCCTGCGTGATTGCAGTCCATGTGGGGTAAAAATGAACTGTGCCAACAGCCCCGGTGACTCCGAAGCTGGTTTGCAGACAACAATGTTGTATAACCAGCCTACAAAAGAAATCCTTATGATCTGAGGATAAAATTGTGGCTTACTTTTAGGCGATGAAAGTTTACGAAGATGATAACGAACCAAACAAGAAGCCAGTTGAGGGGGAAATGTACGTAACCAATAAGTTCACTTTACCCATTCAAGGACCTGACTCCGGTTTTGACTTGAACACTTGGAATGCGAGCGAGTTAGAACAAAGCGTGGAGATTAGTGATAGCATAAAAGTTCTGACGGGAGATTTTAATGAAAAGTTGGCTGCTGAGTCAATTCGTGATCAAGAATCGAAAAATAAAGAGAACAAACAAGCAAAAACAATAGACACTACAGAAGTAAGGAATAAAATAAATGAATAAAGAAGCGAGAACAGAGGATGATTAAATCAGGATTGTAAAGAAGATATTAATGAAATTGTTACAAGATTTAAAATAAACAACTGTCGTTATAAATGTTGATATTTGTTTTAGGATAGCTAATTTCTGCTTAAGATCAACTTTCGGAAAAAAGTAATTGGAGGCCAACGGTCTTGAACGTAACATCCTCAAGTTACGTTTACAACACTTATTCGCTATCTGAGCTGATGTTTGTTAAATGTTATTTGTCATAGCTCATAAAATATTAATGTAAACATAAAATTGTATTTTTTCAACAAAAGTGAACTTCTTTGTATTTAATAACGTGTTACATCTGAATTATTAGCGAGGTGTAAGCATAAATGAACGATAATAACCTTTTAGAAATGAATACAGTTGAAGCGATGACAGTTTGAAAATGGAAGATATTGGTGTTATCTTCTGATTGTTGCAGAAAAAGGTAGAAAGACACAGATAATTTAGTTCACTTGCACATACATAAGCAAAAATATGTACAAACCAAGAAAAAGTAAGTTCAATTTCGAGATCAGAAAGAATCGAAAACTTATTGCCGGTAGGTAACGAGATGATTTGTGATATCACCATACAGCAGATGATAAAAATTGGTTGAGATGTGCGGTTGAATGCTGCATGGTTTGGTATGATCTTTTCGGTAGTTACATACTAAATTATGCAGGAACTCATTTTAGCTTCAGAATTGAAGCTAGATAGCAAAAGTGCTATTTTTCAATAGTTTAAAATTATCATGGTTTTATTCATGTCTAGCTTGTAACCAACAATGGTAGCTGTTGACCAACATGAAGCTGTACGCTAAATTTTTCTCGAGGCAAGTTCCTGCGAACAGTTTTACTGTTAAAAAATGCGATTATGTCTCATTGATTTTAGCTTCACAAACATTTTTTGTTTTGACGAAAATCTATTGGTTTCCAGCAGTAGTTTGATAAAGCAACACAGTCATCGCCACATTGAGCAGGAGTTTTGGCACGATTAGTAGTGTTTGGTTTGTTTTATATAACAATGTAACATTGTTAAAATCGCATTTTAGCTGTTAATATGCATTCTCACCATTTGCTGATAATTTTCGTCATAAATTTTCCGTCGTTTTCTATCTTGAGTTCGACATGCGATCCATCATCATCATCAGCTAATTGCTTTATATACAATGATGCAGCAGACACGAGCGGCATCGGTTTCCGTTTCTTTTCCCACAGTTTCCGCTCACCCAGAGGATACGATCCACATCAATGTGCATTGTACTGTCACCTAGATCCGAGGTAAATTTCTTAAAAACGCTGTTTGCTTTGAAGGATGTAGGAAAGAATTCCATAAAAAACATAAAAATATTGGCAAATAGAGCCTGGTTTACACCATGCGAATGCTGGGAGTCTTTCAGTTTGGTAATTCTTATATTTTATGAAAGTATAAGCAAGTGGCAGAGACGTCAAATTTAGAAAAATCATTGTTTTCGAGAAAAACGCCAGAAAATTACCGAGGAAAAAAGAGTGTCCGCCCCTTTCAGCACTTCAGGCAAGTTTGTGAAAAATAAGTTGCACATTTCGGAAAAAGAGTCAAAAAATAATGCCCTTGTACTTTGTAAAGTATTTAAAAGACGTTAAGCCGTTGCGTTAGAGAGAAATATAAAGAGGCAACAGTTGCAAGCTTTGTAAATTGATGCTTCAAAGCAAGCAATTTTTCTTGTTTTTTTTCTTTGTTGTTTAGATGCAAGTCTTTCAACTATTTGAGTGCCCAAAACGTATGTGAGCTGAACAATGCGGATCGTAGGAGCGCAAATGTTGACAACCTCGTGCAGGTAGGAGAGGAGTGGTTGCCTACTACAGATGGTCTGGTGAAGTTCGAAGGATCGCGGTACTACTCAAAGGAAGCAATCAGACTTAAATACGAGGTAAACATGCGTTTATACGAGTTATTTGGAATTAATTTATTTTTAAGGATTTTAGAATGCTTTGCCATAAGTGATCCATTGTGGCATTATATTAAGGAGTAAACAAAACGATCCGGTTTGTGCTGCTTCAAATAGCGTAGTGAAAACACAACACACTTAATATCGATGCCAACAGTTGGTATTCGATTGCAAAACACTCGGACAACAACAACTGAGCTCGGGGATCATATTGACGCAGTTTTTTTTATTAAAGGGTTAAGGCCTTAAATTTTAGGGAAATCTCCTCCTCAACTAGGGTCATGATTTTTACTGATTTTTGTCAGGTTCAAAACAGCTGCTCTTCATCCCCTTGTCCCCCGGATCACGTGTGTTCATCTGCTGGGAGTGGGAGTTACGAATGCCAGAAGACAATTTTCACCAAAGATGGTCAGGTTTTTGTTCCCTGTTACATGTTGAGTTATGAAACGGCTCAGGTTGGTTTTGATTACCTTGCGCGGTGGCTCTTTGTTTGCCAGTTAATGACCGACTTTCATTCGCGCTTGTTTTGGCAAACATTGCTTAACACGGTAGGTCGTAGTCACAGCAACCAGAAACAAGGCAGAGCTGGGATTTCGAGAAGTGCGTGGTCAATATATTGCATCGGTTCTGCGATGTCGTGGCTATGGAGGAAGGACGTTGCTACATTTGCTTTGATTGGCTGCATGCTGTGGTGGGAATGCAAGTCCATCAGCAGAGTGATTGTAACTCCGAAGTAGGTCTGAACACACCTGATACCATCAATCACTGTCAATGTTTCAATGTGACTTCAAGATGGGATTTCTGCAACCTCCTCAATGACAATTAAGTGGCAAATTATGTATTCAGATTTTATGAAAGAGTGGGGCGCTTGGGGTGAGTGGTCAGCGTGTGCAGTTACGTGTGGGAACGGCGTGCAGGAGCGAATTCGAGAGTGCGAGACCCCTGACGATTTCTGGTTGTGTGAAGGAGACGGGTCAGAGCGAAGGTTGTGTAATACAGATCCCTGTCCAAGTGGGTGGATATGAGTTAGGTTTTTGCCAATTATATTTTTCTAGTTTTTTACACTAAAGTATTTTTTGTAAAACTGATTTAATGTAAGAAAAACAAAGTTTATAGAAAAAGTTCTAACTTCTCAAGCCCCTTCGCCGCAAAAAAGGCAAATAAACAAATGATTTAATATACGTAAACGACACACATGAGATCTCTAATCTAACTTTTCTGTGATCAATTCACACGTTTTCCCCAAAGCTATTGCTAAGTCAAGTCTTTGGGCGCTAGGGGGTACGTGATATGAAAATTGGTCATGCGTAATTGCTTGATTTGTTTGAAAATAGGGCGCGTAATTTCAAACTGTGCCTCCGATTTGAAGTAGACAAAGTTATCATCACCATCCCCACGAAATTATATTGGGAATTTAAAGACTTGATTAACTATATTGATTTATTGCTGAACTGGATTATTTTGATTGCATAAAAAGTTTGGAGTTATTGGGGATCTTGGAGTGACTGCGATACAGATGACGGTTGCGGGTTTGGTACCCATAAACGAACCAGAGAATGCATGCATGGAATCGAACCAAACCATGGTTCGTGTCCGGGGAATTATGAGGAAAATTCTGTGTGTAGGAGAACATCATGCGATGGTGAGTTGGTTGGGCCATAGGAGGTGGTGCTGTGAGAAAAGGGATTGGTGCTATGGTTAAAAGTAATGAGGCGTCTTACACATCATGTCTGCTACCGTAGTTTCTGTATTGCCGTACCTTTAAAAAAGACACATCACTTCACTTACACACTTCTTTGTTTGGTAGCAACATTTCCAAAAATCACTTCAACTCCAAAGCGATTCTAAACACAAGTTTTTATAAATACCATAATGGTTGTCAACTGCAATAGTTGTCTGTTCTGTAAAATTAAATAGCGAAGAAATGCAAACAAATATGGGTTTAATCTTGATGGTTTCCTGTCATCCACCTCACGATGTTGTGATGCAGCATCACGAAATCTAAATCCTGATCGAATTTAAACCCCTGTTTTCTATCTAATACGATTGATCAAACTTTGTTTTGTATGCGCCCCATGCTTTGCTGCTTGCTGGGTTCAGGTTTTAATATATCACACGTAAATATTTATGAAAAAAACAGCAGTTAGCTACATGATAAAAGTAAAAATCCTGGTAAAACTCTGCATTCATCTCATGATATTCACGACCAACACAAACATATTTTATTGTTTTGTAGCTCCTGTCATGCTGAGCTCCGGCGTGCAGGGTGATGTGTACTTGTTCGACGACACAAACTTGTACCAGCCAGTGTGGAGGCAAGTTTGCGAGGTGAGTTGGTAGATTTTTGCAGGCAGCGTGGAATTGATCGATGGAATAAAAGGTCAAACTAATTGCATAATTGCGATACTTTTAATGATGGTACAACTCGCTAGGGCTTACGACATTGTTTTTGTTAGTAAGCATTTACATCAGTTTGTAGAGCTGGCGGCTTTCAGTAGACTAGTGTCGCCGTGAAAGTCGTTCGCACTGAAGGCAAAGTTACTTTAAATGAGACTCGTGCTCTTTGTAAGTTGACATTGCACCACTAAGTTTTCGATTTTGGAGCTAAACCAAACTAGCAGTGAAATGCGAGCTCTCATCGAGCAAACGTCCATGACTTTATCATGGTGAGGACTGAATTTAAATGAGACAAAACATTCTTTTCAAACGACCTTAAAGTGGAAGTTTTAAAAGAGAAATCTTTCACACAACAGTAGAGGTTGCTTTTCTTTTTCCTTTTCATTTCTTCTTTTTATAAATCTAGCATATTCGTGAAGGATATTTCGAAGAAAACATTTTGTCTTGTGTAGCCACAAGGACCGTTAGGTCTGCAGTCCGTCAAGCTCGCCGTGTGCGCGTCACTGGGACTCTACCTTGACGATGACGACGTACAACCGGCCACAACACCAAGTGAAGATGACGTAAGCGATGACGTAGCCGCAGTGGGTAATGTTTTGATTTCAACCTGAAAGTCCCACTTGTTCAAACCGCACGTCAAGTATATGTGTTGACAACTGATAGGCGGATCTGTTTTATCTCGCAAGAATTTCTGCGAACATCGAACCTTAAAATGGTTTGTCGATACGCAGTGGAAATCTTTAACATTTAGTGTCGCCCAAAAACTGTTATATAGCGTTCCTTGTCGGAATTGAACCTGAATTTATTGTACAGCTGGTATTTCAACCTGTTGCCTGTGGATTGAAAACCCGAAGATTGCTTAGATGTCTTAACAACGGATGGATTGAGGCAAGAAATTGTGGAAAAGTATTGGCAGTCAAATGCAAAGGTAGGTACATGGAGGTGCTGTACTTACAATAATGGTAATTAGAAATTTGATGTTTGTCCTATCAGTATGGCTCGCCATGGGAACTTAGAGTCTGTTTGTTTTCACTTTCACTGTGACCATTTGCATTATGGGCCTGGCTTTATTAAAGTGTGATTGGTTAAATCCAGGGATGTGGAAGGGGAGGCGGTGGAAGCGGAAACGCGAAAATTTTACCGCTTCCGACTTGAAGAGTAACTTGGCGAAAAAGTTTTGTCCATTTTCCGATGTGGGTAAAATGTTGTTGTTACCCGACTCCTTCTGAGGGATGGGGCATAGCGGAGGACCATGGACGCCCTAGAAGCTGGGCAACTCCCAAGGGCCTGGACCAGAAGTCGTAGAGAGACAGAGAGTCGCCAAAGAGCGAGCGGCGCAAAGAGTCCATAGCTGTACAGAGCAGAATGAGATGAGAGATGTCCTGGGACGGGTGTCCGCACGCGGTGCAGGAAGGACTCTCGATTCTGCCAATCCTAGAGAGATAAGAGCTTAACTGAAGACTGTGTCCGCTGCAGCGAAGACGAGAGAGGACACAGTCAGCGTGACGTTCCTCGGTTAAAATCGAGGGAACCTGTGTGTCAAAGAATTTTGATGAGACAGTACGCCTCCAGTTCGAGAAAAGACAAGAGTGGATACGAGAGATAAGAGGAGAGAGACTACAAGGGATTTCCGAGGGAACGAGTAGCGCTTCCCGTATGATCAGCTCGTCAGCCGCATCGTTCCCCGAGAAACGAGTGTCCGGAAACCCATTGTAGCCTGATAGAACAGGAGGAGAGAGAAGACAGTTTCTGCCAGATCTTCCAGAGAGATTGAGGTAAAAGGAAAGACGGAGAAGAGGATAGGGTGGCGAGGACAGAACGAGAGTCAGATGGTAGGAGAAAAGATTAGAAGTGGCAAACTTGTTGGTGCTGCCGAGACCAGCAAAGAGCGTGCAGAATAGCGCAGGCTTCAGCGGAAAAACTTGAACATACTTGGCCTGCCGAAAAGAAAAGAATGGCCTCAGTGCCACAAAGTGAGCAGTTGGCAAGTACACCAACCCACCCTTGCCAAAAGGAAAAGAAACAGAACCGTTTGTCCAGTTCACCAGATCGTAAGGCGGGAGAGAGTCAAGGTGAGCTAGAGCCACACCTTGACGATAAAGAGAGGGGGATCAGAGCAGGAGGATGGAGAGGAAAGGATGGATTCCACATTGAAAGAAGACAGGTTCCAAGGAGGTGAGGGAAGGCAAGAAAAGAGAGCCTCTCTAGGAGAAGTAGAACGAAGCATGTGTGGGTGAGTGGACGTAAAAGTTCTCCAGGACGATCTGCAGAGTCTTGGTTTCACTCTAAGTCTGGCCAAACCTGAAATGGAAAAGGAGGTTGGGAGACGAAGGGTCCGCTTATAAGATAAAAGAGTGAAATGATTCAGGGTGATTCATAGGGGAGGTAGAGACGCCTTGGAGAGAATAGGATAGGGGAGGACAAGAGGCAGCAGGAGATGGCGCGACTAGTCGCTCGGTTAAGGCGTTCCAATTTGGCAATATTGGTAACGCTTTGAAAAGGAAACCATTCTGGTGAAGCATATGTGAGAAGGGGCCGAAGAAAAAGAAAAAGCTGCACCAATCAACAGCCGTCTCAACGTTGTGATGCGGTCCCTGGTCCCGTTTGGATTGGGTCGAAATGGCTGTTGGCCTTCCCGAAGGTCCCAGTTAACCCGGGCACTTCTCTCACACAAACGGTACAGTTGCACTATCAGTAGCGCGAGAGAACGAGAAAAAGTATAAATAGCATCACGTTTTATATCGATTACGAATAAGAAAAAGTTAGTTTGACAATGAAACGTAGCCCATAAAATAATGATTTGATTAAACTTAATTGACCTTGCTTAGAGGGTTGAAAACGTTGAAAAAGAAATTATTCACGACGGAAACAAATTGATCATTTTACATTAATGCTCTTCAACAGGGGTTGCGTAAACCGTGTAGTTGTGTTCCGTGAGGGGACCGCGAAGGTTTTTCGTTTGTTAATAGTATTTATTTCAGTATATTGATTTCTTATATGTAGTGGTGTTTCGTGTATACATATAGTAACAGAATCTTGTGACAGTTGTAAACAGGATTACGTCACAAGTTGCAGATTGTGACGTAATCCTGTTTACAACTTTAATAACGACTGAATTTGCTAACTCCTTTTGTTTCGTAATACTGCGTCTGTAATTTCAGTTTTGCTCGCTCGGTATACTGTATATACGACCAAAATTTCGCACTTCAGAAAGATTAGAGTCAATACGTGTTGTGGGGACGGACAGAAGGTCCGTATTGATGATTAAGGTTAAAGTTAACTTAAAGTCAAAGGCAATTGAGGATAGAGAGAGAAAATCCGCGCTACATCCTTGTAATTTGTTGTTGTGAGGACAGGTTATTGTTGAGCAGTCCCGTAGCACTCCAACTTCGGGCCCCCCCAAAGTAAGCGCAAGAGCCCCTGCGCACAGGTCATATCACTTTAGAGGTGTAAAATTGAAAAGCTGCATTAAGAAAATACACCACAATTTGTACATAAGTAAACAGGCTAATGTCAGAATAAAGCATGCCGATACCGAAGGTGCAAGTCATAAAAAATTCGGCACCGATGCCAGAGTTCAGTAGGACATTTATGCAGACACTGCGAAACGAAAGCAATGACACTGAAAAACATGAAAAAGTTATAAAAACACAGTATCATTTAAATAGTCTGGAGCGAACCTTTTTGTTCGCAAATGCTGTTATGACATTGCCATAATCAAGAGATCGGGCGCAGTCATTTTCGATTGACAACATGGCTAATGAAGATAGTCTACTGTCTGTCATAGACGTTCTATTAAAAGTTTTGATCAGTTTCAATTTGCTGAAGCTTCTTTCAGCGCTGGCAACAGTCACGGGGCAAGTTAGTAAGATTCGAAGTGCGATGTACACATTCGGATACAATTCAAATAAATGAGTCTTTAGAAGATAGTTCAGAAAGTCTTGAGCCGTATTGAGATTGCGTTTTTTTTTTGTAAAATTAAAACAAACCGCTGTAGCTCAGCGATCATTTCATCAGAATCAATGTCACCGAACTTTTTTTGGAACTCTTTACAGCAAGTAAGAAGAGCATTTTCTTGTTGCACAAGCAAAAGTTTGTCTCGTGTGTACAAAAACGAAAAGGCGGAAGAAACCTCACGTAACAAATTAAAGCGCTCCTTTATTGACATAATAGCCTGGTCTACTAATGGATAGAAAAAGTTGCTTTTAAATTTCAGTTCAGGAGTAGCTCGTTGTTCCTCTTCACCTTGGTAATCAAACAATCTTCTTTTCTTTCCACTTCTTGACGGAGGAAAAGAAGGATCAATATCCAATTCCTGTGCTATTTCAACAGCAGATGTTGCGGCACTGTCATAACCCGTTGTGCGATAGTTTTGCAAAAACTTTTCAGTTGCCTGGATTTCCGTTTCCATTGTATGAAGGGAGACTCCATACGATTGAAGAATCTTGCTTGCTTTATTGACTTGGAATAGGATATCATACCAAATAAACACCGACAAAAGAAAACTCCATTTTGATAAATGAGCTATCAACGATTTTGTTTCTGAGGCAGCTCTTCCATCTTTTCTTTCTATGGAAATGGCTTCCAAGTCTTTCAGTGCCAGCAACACCTCTTTTAAATTGTATCGAAGAGGTTTGATGCATTTAATTCTGCTTTCCCAACGAGTATCAGATTGTGACTTTATGGACAGCTCCACATGTTTCTTCAAAATTTCCCAACGCTGAGCAGAGGAAGAAAACAGCACATACAACCTTGTAAGTACTCCAAAAAATGTCAATGCTTCCGTCGATGAATTAGCACTGTCAACAACAACTAAGTTAAGGGTATGGTTTGCACAGGGCACGTAAACAGCTTTGGGATTGATGTCTAGCATTCTTGCTTGGACCCCAGAATGTTTTCCTTTCATGTTAGCACCATTATCATATGACTGACCTCGACAATCAGACAATTCGAGTTGCAGTTCGGTCGCTTTTTCTAAGAAAGCGTCCAACAAGCCTTTCCCAGTACTGTCACTTATTCTCAAGTAGCCAAAAAATGTTTCTTTAACAACAGCAGCTTCTTCATTACATAGTACATAACGGAGAATGACAGACATTTGTTCATGATGTGACATATCTGGAGTGCAGTCCAAAATTATAGAAAAATATTTTGCCAATTTCAATTGCTGTAAATTTTCTTTTTCAACTTCTGTCGCTAGCAATTCAATTAGTTCATTTTGTATGGTAGGACTCAAATAGTGATCTTTAGTGTTTTTATTCTTGATTCTGTCTTGAAGCTCTTTTAGGATCGGATCTCTTCTTGCCAAAAGCTCAAATATACCCAGAAAATTTCCATTGTGAGGAGATTCTAAGACTTCTTCAGATCCTCTAAAAGCAAGATTCCTTTCCGATAGAAACAAGGCAATGTCGATAAGTCTCTCTAAAACATTTCTCCAAAAACGTCTTTCATTGAAAAAAATATTCATCTCGCGTTTGTCGATAGTGGATGAATTTCTTATCCCTTCAGCTAGCAACATCCATTGACTGCAGCATTCTTGGTGGGAAATGCCGTTTTCATGGTCTTTCAGTTTTTTCGAAAAACCCTCCCATGTATTTATACCACTAAAAAAGGGACTTAGTGTTTTTCCAAATAGCTTACAACAAAAGCAAAAAACTTGATCTGATTCCCCAGAATAAACTAGCCACGACCGTGAAACACTTTCACCATTAGGTAACACACGTTTATAATGGTTGGAGGAAAAACGTCGCCTTGGAGGTGTGTTACTATATGGAAAATTCATTATTAGTTGATGTGGTCCACGCTTTACTATATCACATCGTTGAGCATCAGAAATACTTTCAGGCCATTTACATGGGTCATCAGGGATAGGGGTAAATTGAGATTCAGTTATTTTTGATATTGAAGGTTGCGTATTGGCAGGTAAATCACAACTTACATTTTCTGGAAATTCGCAATCACTTTGATGCTGATCGTCATAGTCTTCTTTTTCTTGTACACTATAGTTTTCTTCATCCCTCTCGGTACTAGTGCCAGGTCTACTCTGCTCAGTAATCTTGAAAAAATCTGTCATCTTGCGCAATTTCGCTACAGCATCTCGAGCAGTGGCTGCTTCTTTTCTCTTTTGAGCACCGCTTTTTGAACGTTTCATTCTATACAATGTCAATAAAATACTTTATCGGCACTCTGCAGTGTATATATATTGTCCCGGTATTTATAGCCAAACAGAATTCCAGACCATTCTATGATTGTTGCGTAACAACGGCATTGTTACGTCAATCGAATATTCAAGATTCTACCAGAAAATCAATCGAAATATTCTAGATTCTGCGAGATAAAATGACGTTGCATTCACTTATGATGTCACAAGCCAATTTCTTCCTACAGTTTAAATCGGTTGTAAACAAGTCTGCTGAACTAAAAATAGTCACGTAGCCAAAAAGCAATTTCAGACTAACTTGGGCCCCCAAAGTTGGCCTGGGCCCCCCAATTGGGGGGTTTGGGGGGCGGCTGCTACGTCTCTGTTGTTGAGAGTTGTAATATGTGGTCATACGGTTTAGATCTGAGAAGCATTAGGTAAACTGTTGTAAAAGTGGTTGTAAGTAGCGAAGGAACTTGTAATAACTGTTTATTTGTTGAAGTATTTAATTATTTTTTGAATTGTAATAACGAAATATGTAATTTTCCTACAAGCAAATCGTGATTTCTAAATTTTTGTTAGTGGGGGTGCCGTGACAAACGCGAAAGTACATCAGGGGTTCACAGCAATGACAAAAAGGCTGAAGAGCACTGTTCTACATTCAACACGAGTTTTAATATCTGAGAAAAACAAACACAGAGTAGTTTGGAACAATGAGCTTAAGCGAAGTACACCCTTGTGCAAATTAATTAAAATATACCTCCAAATTTTTACATATTGTCATTTCTTAGCTAAAACAAGTATAACCTAACCTCATATGTTGACTTTTTTGAGAAAGTGCTTATTAGATTAATTTTTAACAAAATAAAGTTTCATGACGCCATAACTCCGTTTATGACATCATAATTGTTTATACAGAATTTGTAACTTTAAGTTAGAATATTGTACAGTTGCTTTCAAAAATGGATGATAGCCCTAGAAAGCGTACTAGTATCTTAACTTTACATAAAAACACAGAAAAGACCTTCAGGGAGATATCAAATATTGTAGGTGTCAGTATATCTACCATCAGTCGTGTTCTGAAAATAAAGAAAGAAACAGGGTCTGTTACCTCAAAACGCAAAGGCAAATGTGGTCGTAAAAGGAAAACGACTCCTAGAGATGATGCCTACCTATTACAGGAGAGTGTAAAAGGGCCAAAAAAAACAAGTTACGCCATAAAAACTATTTTGGCAAAAAGGCAATACATGTAGAAATAAACTCCTCAACAGTTCGTTGACACCTCATGGAGGTTGGGAGATGGATCTGATGTGTTTCAACAAGATTTAGCCCCATGTCACGCATCAAAACATGTCAAAAAATTTATGAATAAAAGTCACATTAAATTGCTGGAGTGGTCGCAAAACTCTCCCAAAACGCATCCTCAAATCTTAAAAGAGTGTTCAAAATTGGTCGACTCAATGCCCAAACGCATCAAATGCTTCTTAATAATCGCGGTGGTAATATTATGCACTAATATGTGAATTAAAACACTCGTTAAATCAATTATTTAAATAAAACTAAATTTTTGGTGCTTTTGATGTTTGTTTCAATTAATTTGCCCTAGGATGTAGGTATAGTAAGAGCAATACACGGATAGGTTTTTGTCTCCTCAAAATGATAAAGTGTAGGATAACGCAGGCTCCAGACCCACAAAAGTTAAAAAAAATTGTCAACGGTAGTTGTCTCGTTTTTTGTTAGTGGAATCGGAAGCGGAAGCAATTGACGGAATAGCCGCTTCCACATCCCTGGTTAAATCATAATATCACGATCATGACATTAACGTCTGCAATCAATAATAATGACGTCAACTTTTTGCACTCCTTTTAGAAAATGTCACAATCACCGGATGATAACTTATCGTTAATAATATGATCCGAGTTGTTTGATGAAATGCAGGAAATGGTTTCTGTAGAGATCTAAGACCGCAAAAGATTTTGCTTCATGGATAAACTACTGGCATAAAACCAATGTTGTTTTACCGTTTTTGTGGTTGAGCAACAGCGGTTTTGTTTGGTTTTTAAGTTGAAGTATCGCTGTTTCTTCACAATTATCAAAGTTCGAAAGCTCGGTTTACAGTCTGTTGTTACTACGAGAAATTAAAAACGTGACGATTTGATTGCTCTGACAAACCGATAAGTACCTTTATTTCAATGGTAACTTATTTTTGTAAGCAAACTTTTGTCATCGAGCGTAACAACCCCACCCGTCTACTTCTGAACTCAGTTTAACTAAGCACTGAGAAAACGATGGGGGATTGTTTTTCCAATTTGAGATATTTTCTTTTGTTTTTTAGAGCAACTGCAGTTCATTGTTGACTCACGATGTCACGGCGGTTCTGACGTCATTTTGAATTGTGGGGGAGGAAAAGAAATTCAAATACATTTCGTATTTTTCGGCAGAGCCAAAGGAACGCAAGGGTGAGATTGAATTGCTATTTGTTTTGGCGATTATTATCATTGCTAGTTCGTTGACGTAAAGCCGATTTTTGATTGACAAAGAAATCATCCTCGTTTGGGAAAAGAAAATTTCCTAGTTGGCAGTTTGAGGCACATCGTTAATGATTAACCCACGTAATGCATAATAAGGATTCTCTATCGGGATTGGAAAACTTGGGTAGTTGGGCTTTTTTGAACACAACTGTTAATGATTGAGTCCATGTCGTGCATAATAACTGCCATGATTGCTGCGTAATTAGGTTTCATGATCTTGCAGCTGTTCAAACACGAATCCTGCACTCTCAGAATGTTTTATACAAGGCATACATGAAAAAGTGGAGAAGAGTTGTAATCATCGTGAAACCTGTTCACTCAAAGCTGATTATTCGGTCTATGGTTCCGATCCTTGCCCAGGAACGCACAGTTACTTGTGGGTGAAATACTCCTGCGTTCATAACTGTAAGTACCCTACCGTTTAGCAACACGAGCACCTTAACATATAGTTATGGAACAACTTGTGCTTAGACTTGCTTCGGAATTATCAGAACCGATGATACAATACGTGTTTACCACAAACCGGCAAACCAAGCATGGTTATTGTCATGAGGAAGTGTCTTTTGCAGGAACATAAAAATGCAGACCTCATTGATAATTTTGAATTTGTACAACTATAGCTCGTCGTCAAATTGAGCTTACTTCTACTAATATTGAACATGTCTGTGCTTTGCTGAAGTACAGATTTGACACATTTTGTGTATGTAGAAATAGTTCAACTTGTTTTTCAAAGATAAAATCAAAAGCCATCGGGATCAAGATGCAAGGTGCTTTTTAAAGTGTTTGGTGATGTTGTCTCTTGCACCTATTTTTTTTGTTGCAATCTTCTTGATACATCCTTGTTTCATTGAAAGTCTTTAACGATTTATTTTTTAATCCTATCGCATATTTGCTGATCTATCTGAAGGTAACTTGTAGTGCAACATCAAAGTACTGACCCGTTAAAAAGTGATTTGACAGGAAAACCATCGAGCATTTGCGTGATAAATACTGCAAGCGTACTTAATTGCGTTCGTCGTGTGTGGTGTTATTGGATATATCAGCGCAATATCACACTGTCGTATGCGACAACGCCAATCAACAGCAGCCTTAACGCGGTGATGTATTTCCTGACCCCGTTTGGGGTAATCAAGGCTGTTGGTCTTCCCCAGGGTCCCAGTTG
The DNA here is from genome assembly GCA_963675345.1 of Trididemnum clinides. Classification (NCBI taxonomy): domain Eukaryota; kingdom Metazoa; phylum Chordata; class Ascidiacea; order Aplousobranchia; family Didemnidae; genus Trididemnum; species Trididemnum clinides. The sequence goes on from OY776306.1 coordinate 26,876,069, forward strand.
TCCAGGGTACTCCCCACATTCAATCATTTTTTGTCTCACTGCAAAAGGGCAGCACTCAGTCTATTTAAAACCGGTCGCCTTTTTCTTCTCTTCTCCTGCCTCTTTCTGGACAGCACTCTTATTCTCCTTTTTTTTGACGAACGGGAACGTTCACTCTAACCCTGATTCGGTCTTTTCCTGCTCAGTATGTGCGCTGAAAATATGACCTGGTGGTGTAGGTCGGTCCAATGCCTTAAATGGGTTCATTTAAGGTGCTCACTACTTTCCTCCTCCATGTTCAATGCTTTAGCCAACTCTTGTTTCTGAAGCTGTCCTCTTTGCTGCACCTTTGCTTCTGAAGAACTTTTGCGTCCACTCACTCGCTCATGCTTTCTCCTACTTCTCTTGGGAAGGTTCGTTTGCTTGTCGTCTTTCACCTTAAGAGACTACTTTTCACTGTGGAGTTGACTGTTTCCTCTCCATTCTCCTGTTCTGACCTTCCTCTTTCACGCCAAAATACGGCTCTCCTCATGTTGACTCTCTCCCACCTCACGCTTTGGTGATAAAGACTGCTGGTGCTGTTCCTTTTTCTTTGGGCAAAGGCGGCTCTGGCGTCCTTGGCCACTACTTACATTGTGGCACTGAGGCCATTTTTTCCTTTTTCGCTGGCTCAATATGTTTTAGTTTTTCGCTGAAACCTGCGCTATTCTGCCAGCTCTCGGCTGGTCTCTGCAGCACCTAGAATTCCTCTGTTCTTTTTTTTCCTTTCAGGCTCTCGGTCTGTTCTCTCCTCCGTATTTTTTACCTCAGATACTCTGGCAGATCTGGCTGGAGCTGTTTTTTTCTCCTTTACTATCAGGCTACAATGGGCCCCTGGACATTCACTTCTTCCTGGCAATGACGCGGCTGATGAGCTAGCCAGACGGGGTGCGCTACTCCTGCCCATTGCAATCCCTTGTAGTCTCTCTCATATCCACAGTCATCTTTTTTTGGACTGGAGGCATACTGTCTCATCTAAATTCTTCGATACACAGGCGTTTTGGTTTCCAGTGAGTAATCTGTGATTTCTCATCGCGCACGCTGTGTCCTTTCTCGTTTTCTCTGCAACGGACACAGCCTTCTATTAAACTCTTGCCTCTCTATAATTAGAAGAACCGAGGAAAAAAAGGCGTTCGACAATTGGTGAAATAAAATAAGCAATATTAATTAAAGTGGAATCTTTCCTTTGTACCTTGCTCAATACTTTGCCAAGGGTATCAAATACTGTACTTTGATATGATTACGCTGTGTTGGTTCGAATGATTAGCAAACACGTTATTTTACCACTAATTCATTCAATTGTCATTGGAAAAATTTAAAGTTTTTAATAGGATTTCCTTATGTGTCTTCTCAAATGCCGTTTAATTAACCGCGATTTTATAATTTTAAGTATTTTGTTTAGTGTTGCCATTTTTTTCTGGAATGAAGGATGGGAGAATTGGAAATGGGAACATTGCTAGCTCTTCCAATTACAATGACCACTGGAGAGAGATCAAGGGAACTCTGGATAGAACACCGCGTTGCTGGCTTCCCAATACTGGCAAGTTGTACCCTTTGAGGATCATAAGATTCTAATTGATAAAATTTGAGACAATTCCTTAATTGTTTGGTAACAACAAAATTACAATGAGTTTCAGAAAAATGGTTATTACGTCATATTGATATAACAGTTAACAATCATGTTACATATGTGTTACATTATCCCTCAAAGGGTTAAAAGTTTTTTGCAAGCTCTCTGCTCCCCAAAATATATGGATGAGGAATTAATTGCATCAAAATTCACCAAGCTGCAAAGTTAAAACATCACAAGAACAAGAATAAAGTTTTGTTGTCTGTAGAAAGCGTTAAAGGTCGAAAAATTATTGTATAAGCATTCTTGTTTTGATTTCATCATAATGCTCTCCGTCACTTGTTAGGCTATGCTTTGTTGTTATTATTAGAACTCTTCCTTGGGTGAGGACAAGGAAGCAGACCATGGAGTCCCAGAAGCCGGGCAACTTTTCACTGCTGAGGTCACTCCGTCAAGTAAAAAGAGAGGCCAAACGCGCACAATATTTTAAAGAAAAAATGGCATCATTAAGATGACAAGAGTTTATACTCATCCTGCTATTGTTAGTGTTCTTTCCAGCTAATCTAGCAAATAATTAACTTACTCTTTTATGTAAACGGAACAAGCTATTTTTGTTATGTCACAGCCGCGGCTGGATCTTGGCTTCGGGTAAAATTCCACACTCCGGTGTACGTTCTTGGATTTATTACACAAGGAAGACCGGATTCTGATGACTGGGTAACCAGCTTCAAAGCGGATCTTGGAGAAAACCCTTCAGCATTGCTTACAGTCAGTCATGACAATGGCGATCATAAAGTGAGCAAATTATGATTAGAGCAGTTTTGCCATCTAAGCAATAATTTGGCGCAAATGTTGGCGTTTGGGAAATGGTTTTTAACGCCATTGAAATATCAAAGCCATCTTGAAATTCAATTTCATTTGCCAAAGAAAAAAGAAAACTATAAAAAGGAAGATCTGTACTTATTTCAGTAGAGAGCGCTCTCTGAACACGGACTGTTACAAATTTCGACCGCATTCATTAAAAACTTATTTTTCAGTTATTCCTCGGCAACAGAGACAGAAGCTCGTACGCTATTAATCTGTTCGACAAGCCAATCCCAGCTCAGTATGCGAGAGTTGTGGTGCAAGCGCATCATTCTCATCCTGCCGTAAGAATGGAGTGGCTGATCGCGGACTGACGTCACTGTGACGTCATTGCATCCACGAGAAAATTTTTTGATTTTGTATAATGGCGTAACACTTATAAAAAATCAGTTTTTCAATGACGAAGCGAAATAAAATGTTGAAACATAATTGCCCACAACACTCTACCTTTAATTAAAAATTACTCTATACTCGAAATCGCAACTGTACAATGTGTAGGGAGAGCGATGGAGGCTTACGACTTGCACAAACAAATATTATTCTTTTCAAAATGCTGTAGGGTCTCTAAAAACAATGACGAACGTCAGTAACAAAAGCAGGGTAGAGCACAACAAAAATTTGCTCTCTTACCTCCGTCTTTTTGATATTTTTAGCTGGCTATGCTTTCATTGTGAATTTTAAAGTTCATGCAGATTAAATTTTTTTTTTATTTGTCTTGGTTTCATGGAGTATCTCCACGTATCAACAACTTCAACTATCTATGAACATACCATCAAAAGCACCCGAAAGCAGTGAAAAAGTAAAATCAAATAACCTACAATTATTCAAATAATTACCTGTCCAGACATTGGAACCGAAGGTTTGTGATGAGGGGTTTGAAGACAGCGTTAGATTTTTTCGGTTGGTCAAAGGATGATGATCAATTTCATAATATTTTTTTGTATTGATCAATTTTTGGTTAAAGCTCATTCGAATCGTTATTAGAGTTAAAGATCTTGTCAGGGTGAGATGGGGTCCTACTCAGTATTAATGGTGAGGAGGCACAGAACAAGGGGTCTTCCCTACAAGCAAAGCCATTAAGCAAAAAAGCCATACCTCTAAATTTTTTGGACCCGATCAAAAAAGAAGATATCTTTTTAAGAAAAGAACAACAATTTGTCGATGTCCCAACAAAAGATTATTCTACTTGGAATACGGACAAAACGTCCATCTCGAAAAAAGATCAATTGCGGAACAAAATATCCGAAAAGTATAATTTTGGCCTTTACCAGTTTTTTTACACGCTAATCTAATGCCCTGCTTTTTCCAAATACGCCACTGTACGTATCTATTACACTATATCAATTGTCTACTACATGGCATTATTTAGGCAAACTAATAAAGGAAAAGGTAGATTAAAAATAAAACTACTTTCTACTTTTACTACTTAAGTAAGCTAATTTTCGACTGCTCAAGTAAAAACCTCGGATCTTTTGTAGAAAGCCCCCGCCACTAATGAAAAAATGTGAGATTTGAGAAAAACAGACCCGCCACGTTTTAAGTACTGCAGATTTTAGGGTTAGGGTAGGACAAAATATTAACTGATATCGCTGAATTCCATGAATGAATAAAAATTCTAACTGGATAAGAGCGGTTCTAACTGGATAAGAGCGGTGACAGAAGATCCAAAACCTCTACCATTACTTTCTACTTTTACTTGAATATGTTTATGAGCGAGTTACTCTGTTCTTACTGAAGTAGATTTTTAGGCTACTTTGACCACTTCTACTTACGTACAGCTGTATTTGTCACAAATCCGAGAACAAACACGACTCCGTATACCGAGGATGGACATTTGGTTAATAGAATATCATTGTTTGTTGTTTTGCGGTTACCTGCTCAAGCCATTTTAGACCCATAGCACTGTTTTTCTTGTTTGGTCGTGGCTGGGTAAACTCAGAGCTACAGTGGTAATAATTAGAACATCTTATTAATATGGACCAGGGCCCTGTTTGTACTGAACCACTGCAATGGGCAGATCGTTCGGCCCTAATACCTGTCTATCACATAGAGATGGAGGCGTCCCGTTAACATATTAAGTGCCTCATGACGTAATCCACGTCAACTATGAGTTGACGTGACAAAAAACGCAGAAGTGCTCGGCACCAGTGGACATACATGCGCGAAAAGCGTGTGGCACTCAAAGTTAAGTGCCTTGCCCAAGGCAAGCAAGCTTGCCGGCTTGTTCTCGACACTATTCTTTCGCGCTAAACGCCAATGATGAGAAGCTTTTGTTAAAGTTTTTTGGTGTGCTCGACAAGGAAATCGAACCCAGGTTTAGCGACTACAAAGAGGCTGCTAATCTTCGCCATTGCGCCGATTACAAAGGATCACACTTTTGTTGCAGCTTTCTCGCATTGACGCTGCTGAAAAACTAATGCAAGGACTTTTCAAAACCACATCACCTCAAATCCGGGGGCAGTAGATGTCAGCACCTCGCGTTTGCAACTGCAGAGGTGCATTCGAAACTGAGCGGCTGCTAATATCAGTGAAATTTCCCACCATTGATTTCCGGTTGGTGTTCCAATATGACTTAATTTTCTAGTGCGCGGTCACAATGACGCTGCATAATTTAGCGCAGCAATACGTGATCATCGAATGGCTTCAGCAAAAAAACCCAAAGTATAAAACACAAACCAACAAAAACGTATATTTACGCAAAGAATAAATATCAAAAGTAACACAAACAATATTATTGTGGGTGACGTCAAATCGCACTGACAAATACGTAACTTCTGACAACGGGTCAGAAATATGATATTAACCAGTTAAGTGCGTAATTTTCAAAGCGCTTTCACTTCCCTCAGTGTGGAATTAATTTTTACGTTTTTTCCCCGAATCAGTTGAATCGTCATCAGAAGCTTCAAGCAATGCAACAGAAGCAGTATCTGCATCATACAATCTACTTCTCTTTCGAGAATCCATTTTTTTGTATGACACAATATGGTGTCAGGCGCATTATAAGTGTAAAATCAGTTTGTCATACGCATTGTAGCAGAAAAACTTCATGACACCTATGAGTGTCATACGCATTGAGCGAAGTAAAACGTCATGACACAATAGTGTGTCATACGCACTTAACTGGTTAAAAAGGTAAATAATTTCGTACAATGATGAATTACGCAGCAAGGATTGTAAACAAATAATAAGCTCTGTAGACATAACAATAGCTTGGTTAGTGATGAAGTTGCGGTATTAATCGCAAATCAACTTCAAGACGATTTTTTTGGCGAAGCCGTTGACTGGGTTGGCGCGCAGTTGTAGTGGAGACACTGATACATGAGCCATGACCTCAGGTCTTAAATTGATTTTGCTGTTGAGACTTTCGAGAAAGCGCTTTGCTATTATTTTCTATGCTCGGTCGATTTTGCAGGCGATTTAATGCTATGGAATTCTAACAGAAACTATAAATGGTAAAAAATGTTGAAACTTGAAAGAAACTTGCTGGTTTAAACTTATGTTAGTACCGCTGTTGTTGGCCAGAAAATGTGGAGAGTAAAAGAGATATAAAATGTAACCCGCCTTAAATTCGTGGAATTTTTCCCAAAGTCATCAATGTCGTTCTCAAGAGATGCTTCAAACAACGACAGCGCGGCGGTGTGGCGGTTCGACCCTCGGTAGACCTGGGTTTAATTCTTTTGTCGAATCCTACCACAGAATTATATTGTTTGTATGCACAGAAACCGAATTCACTGTTTCATGAATAAAATAAATCTCAGCGCCGAAAACCTGTCGCAGTTCAAAATTGTCAAAATCTGGATGGCAATTCGCTTCGTAATTTTGTAGCAGCAGCAGGAGCCACAGTTACCCCAAAAAGAAATCACTGAATTTAAACACTAGCTGGCGCGGTAGTTGCATAAAGCATTCAACTATTCAGACACCAGTTCGCGCGAGGCTTGCGCAAAAATATGACTCAACGTTTCATCAGCAATCACTTTTTGACGTGATTATTGCTGCTTATTGCATCATATAATAATAACAATGATTACGTGCATCGTTAAAAACAAATTTGGCGATGAGAAATTGTTAGTATAATCTGTAATTTTATGATAAGTTAGTATTCTTCTGATGTAAAATAGAGCAAGCAATATATCAAGCTCTTTTAATAATCAACGTTTTGCTCGGAAAATACGTCAAGCTTCTTCAAACAAAACGAAGTTCAGGGTGGGAATTTAACCCAAAACGCAAAGAGCAAAGATCAAGCCACTGATACTTCATTCGATTGATAAAAAACGAAATTCAAAAATTACCTGTTTTAAAGCGATTATTACATCATAATTATCAATTGAGGGAAGATTTCAAACGAATAGATTTCCCGAGACCCGAGTCCGCAAACTTAAATAGAGCCGCCGAAAGCTCAGGTAAGTCGGCAAGCACATTAACTGCTTCAAAAATTTCATTTTCAGTACTTTCATCAAAGTAACACAATAAAATATATTTTTATCATCAACACTAGTTACGTACACTTGTTAAAGTTGCATCAGCCGGGAAATTCTGATCGCTGTAATTTCCACGTGTATTGCGTCACAAAATATGAAAACTTGCGAAAATATCTTGAGTTCGCTTTTGCTGTCACTTATTTTCGAAGGTGGGCGATACAAAAATAATGTTTGTATTATTCTTATATCTTGAATTCGTGAGGATCTATTCAGATACAAAACGAGTTCGTGGCCTAAAAAGATGGTGATGCACCGAAAAAACTATAATAACCGTAAATAAAATGTGTAAAACAACGTCAGTATCGTTGGTGCAACGAAACGGTGATGAAGTTAAACCGCAGCAGGTTGATAAATATGGGGGGACAATCACCATCAAATCTACGTATAACAATGAGGTACGAGATCAAACCATGCCATAGCAGTACGTCGTCGAAAATAATTTGCCTCAATTTCCAAAATGCGGGAGATACTGCACTCAGTTAAATAATCCAACTGTGCACCATGTTCGTAAAGAACAGGTTGCTCTGGCCCTTGATATCTAATAGCTTGTATAAGTATGTTCAGCAAAACAATATTTGAGACCTCGTTTAGTAAGCCCAATGTTTCATATTCGCAGGCAGATTAGCGAAAGGAATAAATTAAACCACCCTTTTCTTTATCAGTGTGTAGGTCCTTGGAGAAAAGTAAAACTTGACCAATGGTGCAAATAGGTCGCATGGCTGCTCTGGCTCCTGCCTCGTTTTAAAACTCGTCCTATTTTTTTCTGATATGTCCGAAACAAAAGTTAGACAAGTAGAGGGTGTAGGCTAAGGTACAGTGGTGAGAGTTGGTTTTGAAGAAAAGTAGGCAGTTGTAGTTGAAAATCAGTTAAGACGTAAAATGACAAATTTTGAATTTTGTTTTTCATTTAGTTGAAAAAAATCCGTGCGCTTCTTAATTGTTGCTGCTCGCTCTTAGTGTTGGGTTCTTATCGTGAGGACTGTTTCTCTGGGGAGGCTAGACGTATTCAACACAATAAACGTTGACAAAAGAGTTTTATATATTGCTTTTCCTATACGTGTTTTTCCTCAGAACGACACCATTTTGCCCAACAATTTAGCTTTGCCTATCTGCCCTAGTTTACAAGATGATCTTCCAAACTATGTTGCTTGTCATCTTGTAATATTAAAGGTAATATTTTTACATTCATTTCACTCTCGTGATTTGCGGTTACCAAGTTTTAGCGACATCCATGATTGACCATGGCACTCTAAAAATAATACAAGCAGCTCCCTGCTTGGCGCTGACCAATAAAAAACTCAGAATAATTAAATATAAAACCAAATTTACTAATTCATGATTAAAATAAAATTTTGGCGATGAAAAGCCATAGCATTTGAAAATGGCCAAAACCTATTATTATTTTGTTTTTTCCCTTTTTAAAGTAAAAAGCACCTAAACTTGCACAATCAGGAATCACTGAGTTCGAACCCTAGCGTGTCATTTCAATTGCGTAGTGCAGCCAACCGTGCAGACATTGCTTCGCCCGAGGCTTACACAAAAATATGACTTTGCATTTTATCAGCAATTGCATTTTGACGAGATTATTGCTGCCAGTTACATCATATTATATTGTCACGAATAAGGAAATTTGTCTTGTAAGAATAGTTTTCATCTATGTGTATGGTGCTGTATTATTTTGTTTGCACGGCTACTGATTGAAAAAAAGACCTTTTTTCCTCACAATTAAATTTGCTGTAAGTACGCTTTTATTACGTCACAATCGTGTATGACATAATAAAATTCCAGATTGATCTAGTGCCGGGGTTCTTAACCGGGGGTACGAAACACCAAAGCAGGGGGTACGAGATGAGGCGTCAGAATAATGGCTATTTTAAACTTCAGGGCAGTGGTTCCCAAACTTTTTTGTCTGCTGGCACAGGAAAGTGGTTGATCACGCATCATGGCACACCGACCAGTTAAATGTAGATAAAGCGATACCGAGTGGTAATAGGGGCGTCAACGAGACTGGTAATGACCTTTTTTCTTTTTTGTTTTGGAGGTGACCTCTTGACTGGTCGGCAATCTGAGAAAATTGCTTGATGCAGCTCGAAATGATGCTGCTCTCCAAAAGTAAAAAAGGTCATTTTCTCGATTTTGGTAGAAAAATGGTATCAACAAAAGACACTTGAAAAAGACTCGCGGCACACCTGCGAATCTTCGCGGTGCACAGTTTAGGAAACACTGGTCTAGGGGTACAAAAACATTTCACAAAATTTTAAGGGGTACGAGCGGCAAAAAGGTTAAGAAACACTGGTCTAGTGATTCTAGCTTCTTCGAAGAATTTTGTTAGCCGATTACATAATTAATAATGGTTTTTTTCTTTTTTCACGTGATTTCGTTCTAGCGTTTTCTGGATTGTTTTTTTTGATTTATATATAAGGCGACGGGATTTTTTTGTGTGGTAGTTGTAGAGTAGTAGAAAAGTGCGTAGTGGGGAGAAAGGGATTGATTGACAGAGTAAAGATGGGCTATTGTTTTGTTGTGATAAATTGTTGTGGATTCCGTTGACGTGGCGAATATTAACAGTTATTGGTGAAATTAGTTTTGGCGGTTTTCTGATTGTGGAGTAAAGTGATTAATTCTGAGATCGTTGAGCGAAGAAGCTTGAAGTCGTGAAGTATTGTTTCTGTGAATACAATATTCTGTTCTGAACGTGGTTTAAGGTGTTTTTAGTGGAAGCCAATCTTTTCCAAGTTTTATTAAGTTGCAGTCAGACCTAATTATCCGAGCGATTATCATACGTCGCCTCAATTTTAAAAGAAATTTAAGATTGAGATAGAACCGAAAATTCTATTATTATTAAAACGCGACATGTATCTGTAGTGTGCATTGCTAAAAATATAATTTATTGAAGAGAAATTGTCGGAATGATCTGAAATATTGGGGATGACTTTTGCAAGGTCGCTGCACTGGCTTAATTAGTGATACGCATTGACTGCGCCACTCATACCTTGCTGTCACATTTGTTTGCTGTGGTTATTTATTGATAAACAAACTAAGCCGCCCTGAAGGTGAAAATAAGATTACGCAAGAGTTAGCAACTTTCTGAAATCATGCCGCGTCGAGCAGAAAGTTATGTAACTTATAAAAATAACGCAATTGATTTGCCGTTATTGTATTGGGTATTCCCTCGCTTAACGCGGTTAATGCGTTCCAGACCCCACCGCGATAAGTGAAAAACCGCAAAGTGGCGGTACTATAGAATTCCCGGCGCCTTTGGGCTAATACAGGTATGCAATACATGAACGCTTACTTTTCGAGACATATTCATGCACATCAGTATTCATGAACGCTTACTCTTCTGAAAACTGAAGGATAAAGAACACGGAAATTAGAAATGTTTTCTGTTTCGTTTATTCTGAACACAATCCAATACAGTTTCACCTCGTTAACTCGGACAGCTGAAGGGAAGGGTGTCCGTGTTAGCCGATTGTCCGACTTAACGGACGGCCTATAGACCCTACCTTGTAAACATGCCTAGAGTAACGAAGTTTATTTAAAAATGCCGTTATTATATGGGCCATTTATTTCGTTTTACTACATCTACCTTCAAAACATGTAAAAAAGCAGATTTATTTATTTATATATTCATTTATTTTTGTTTATTCAAGTAAATCACCTGACGAAGGCTACGTTGGGCTGGCCTAGCCGAGCAAACAAACCTGTACCGATATCGACATTTTTTTTCTCGGTCATGGTCCGAGTTAACCGATATTCGGCTTAACAGGGTCCGTGTTAACGAGGTGAAACTGTACTGTCATTGTAAGGGTTAACAGCACAGAACTGCAATCACAAATAATGTACTGTACAACACTTACAACCCTAAGATACACGAGACGCAGTTAACAAGGTGAGCGAGAATGGCGTGATTATGCGCAGACAATCAGCGATGTGATACGCAGCCAATCAAAAAAAATTATTTTTTAAAAAAATATCGCGATGTACTGAAGCCGCGAAACTTGAACCGCGAAGTGGCGAGGGAACACTGCACATGTTATCAAGTCGGTCAAAGGGCGTGTTTGTTTCATCATTTTATCGTTGTTTGCTTTTTTTTATGAGCGTGTGTTTTGTCAGCGAGCTGCTTTGAAACATTGGCTCACCTCTGCGGGAGGTCATTGGAACAACTGTCTGAACTTTCATGAAAATGCAATAAATTTATAATTGAAGTTCTTTGTGGCTGTGATGTTTACGTTACATAACATAGCTGTGATGTTTACGTTACATAACCAGTCGACGGTTTGTGACATCACACATTCACAGAAGTTTTCCAAACTTCCTTGCTCAGTTTGCAAAAAAAGTTACACCAAAATTCGTAATCACGTGGGAAACATCGCACGAACGAAAAGCCCAAGATGATGATGCCAGCAACAGAGGACGCCCAAAATGTATAATATTTCTCAACAATAATGTAAACAACGAGCTGTAATGCAATGTCGTTGGATTAACAATCAGATCGACACCGACGTGTCAATACGAGTAATTCTTAATTAGTTGAATCGTTTTAAGGACAAGTTTTGTAAAAAATACTGCAGCCATTAGCCAACATAAAAAGAATTAACCCGGCTTTTTTGTGCATTGTGAAGTCACGTGAATCTATGGTGCTGTCACAATACAAATGTGCAAGGTCGGCTTTTAAAGCAGTGCCTTGTTCCAACAGAACTTGCACTGTGATGTATAAGCTGTGCCCACAATGACTTAAATTTATTTGACTTCACAATGCACAAAGAGCGCTTTCGTGCAATCAACAGCTTACGAAAGAATGATGATATCTTTATCACTAAACCTGACAAAGGCTCCGACGTTGTCCTTTTAAACAAAAGCGACTACGTCGATAAAACGAACGAAGTTCTTGATGATCAATCGAAATTAAAAAGACGTGGTCCGGTCTCCAGCAATGACAACACAGCCAGCATTGAATCGCGCCTTCAGAAGCGGTTGCTTGACGTAGTCAAAGCCGATTTTATTCCGAAGTAAATATATGACGCAATATGACCAACTGGATCGCAAAGACCTCGAATGTATGATTTTCCCAAAACACAAAAAGAAGGCACTCCACTTCGCCCAATACTGTCTATGACTGGTTCGTCCCATCACGAACTTGGCAAGTGGTTGGCTAGCCTATTACAACCTGTGTTGGAGCGGTTTTCGTCACATTGCATTTCTGATTCGTTTACGTTTGCTAAGACCATGCAAAATCTTGACTTCGACCCTGATGTCTTCATGTGTTTTTTTGATTTGTCCAGCTTGTTTACTAACGTTCCCCTTGATCATGCATGGGCAACCTACGGCCCGCGGGCCAAATCCGGCCCGCCAATAAATTTTCTAGGGCTGTAGGCCTATGTAATATATCGATATTCATCAATATAGGTATACATTTTTTATGGATATCCCTGTGCAAACAAAATTGAAAACACATTGCATGTAAAATAGCATTACATAAATACAATCCAAACCCTATAAAAATATGTACCTAGATTACACTTAAAATCACAATTACGGCTCCGGCCCTCAGTCAAGTTCCAAATGCACATTTTGGCCCCCAGTGACAAAAGGTTGCCCATGCATGCCCTTGATGAAACCATCCAAATCTGTTCCTTACGACGATTCTGATTTACAACCACTCATTCCAAAGGACGTGTTTGTTGAATTGATGAAGAGCGCTACATTCTCGGTTGAGTTCAGCTTCAATAACACTATGTCCAAGCAAACAGACGGAGTAGCTATGGAATCGCCACTTGGTCCGGCTTTGGCTGAGAGCTTTGTTGGATATTATGAAGAAAAGTTATTTTCTCAAACATAGAAGCCTCTAGGATATGTTGACAACACGTTTGCCATCTTCGATCACGAAGCTGAAGCAGATGAATTCCTGACCAAACTCAACTGCCTTCATCCATCCATCAAGTTTACCTTTGAAAAAGAGAGAGGAAAATGTCTACCGTTTCTTGACGTTTACGTCGAAAGAATAGATATTGGCTTTGAAATCAGTGTATACTGGAAACCCACTTTCACTGGCCAGTATTTGCGTTGGGAGTCCTTTAGTCCTCTCAAACGTAAAATAAGTCTACTTTAGTGCATCGAGCCCTAATGATTTGCACCAAGCGTAAACTCAATGGAAAAATAGAACGGATCAAGAAAATATTACTAGACAATGGCTATCCCAAAAACGTCATCAACTCTCAGATCACCTAGAAAATCGCACAGTTTTCGACCCTTAAGCGATTCGGTTCAGAAAAGTGCCCGGTGTACTTGAGGGTCCCTTGGATTGGTAAGCCCGTCACAAACTGGAAAAAAGAAGTCAAAACCGCCGTGGAAAGCTGCTATGGTTCCGTCAGCACCCACTTGATCTTTACTTCAAAGCGCATGCTGCCTGAGGCTCGCAAGGATGTTCTACCTACCACTCAGAAAAGTTCAGTCATATATGAATATAAGTGCCACTGTGATAGTCGGTACGTAGGGTGAACATCTCAACGGCTACAGGATCGCATCACGCAACATGTTCCGCAATAATTAAGATAACAATTGACCCGTCCACGCCGGTCTCAACCACATAGATCATGCAAACGAAATGACACCAAACCGGATTGTGACTCTGCCATTGGTCAACATCTTTTAGAAAATTATCAATGTGCATTAAACTATGATAACAAGCGGTTTTCAATCCTGGCCACAGCACGCAGCTCTTTCCACCTTAATCTCTTAGAGGCTGCTTACATCAAGACCCAGCGCCCGGTGTTATGCAAACAGAAAGAGTTTGTTTAAGTTCTCAAACTCTTTCGATAATCACGGCATTTGGCACTTTCTCTAACTTTCGCCATTGCGAAATAATCTTTCTTTGGCGCGCTTTACAATACTAACGCTATCATTGGCTTGTCTTGATTATCTACGTCCAAATTATTCACATAAAACACTTATTCACTCTAGATCTTTCCCTTTTGACGCGATATTGCCACTGATGAGAACGTCACGAATAGCTTATGGCTCAAACAGCTTTTTTCAAAGCTATATTAAAATTCTGTACCACCAACAAGATTTTTAAAAAACAATTAAAAGAAAACAATTTTAATTTAACTTTTGACTTTTGCCAACACAAAAAGTAAATTTTAAACTTCTGTTGAAACCACATCTAGAATACCTTCTGATTTCCCGCTGACTCTGCGATTTTCGCTAAAGCTCTGGATAACAAAATACACAAAGGATAAAATTCATTAAAGTATGTTTTCCCACAGGATTATAATTGCTTGAAAATTATAGGCGAAGATAAAAATTGTAAGCCTTGCACCTAATTGGTAAAGCAGCATACGAGCGAAAGGAGCATTAACAATTTATTGAAATGAATATGCAAAGAAACAATAATGAGTATACCACCCAACCAATTCAGACGAGACCATCCCTGGACGCGTTTCGCCCTTTTGGACTCATCAGCAGGGCCCTTCCGGTCGCAAGCAAAAGTAACCCACTAATTAACGTTATCCTTAAAAAAAAAACGAGCAAAACACAAGCAGAAGCACTAAGACTTCAACCGAACTTCAATCGGTTGAGTGCTTGCGGCAGAGCTCGTTTGTATGTGGGCCGGAACAGGAACTTGGAGCTCATGCGTCTTTGGGATTCCTAACCAAAAACATACAATCTACTTCACACCAAATATATAAAGGGACAACTGTTTTCTCTCCCTCGAAATATCTATTAAAGAACCTCATTGCAGAACCTTAATTGTTATAAAGTTTTTGGCCTAATTATTAGAAAGTCATCATCTTGAGTATATCTGGGTTACAGCACAAGGGAAAATTCTCCCTCACTAATATGTGGACATGTAATTGCATCTTTTGTATACGCCTTTAGAAATTTGAAATGGTCGTGGAAAAAATTCGCGGAATATTCACAGAACACTAAGCTCTTAAACAGGCGGTTAATTAGATAGATAAGGTCCCAATTTTTTTGCATTTTAGGTTTTAACCCCAAATGTCTGGCCCACCAGCTTTGACTCTGAGGCGAACGAAAACTTTGGGCCGCATCTCCCAAAATTTTTTTGTTTGCAAAATGAAAAGGCAGCGAAATATCGTTTGTTGATGATTAACCCGAACTAAGGCAAAATATCTTACGCCAACTAGACTGAAGCTATTAGATGATAATTCAACAAAATCAAAATCATGAGCAGCTTCGCAGGAAAAAACAACTGTTTTGCAAAAAATTCACCGAGGCTTCAAGAAAAGACGCTGAAGTCGTTCGAACTCTCCACCAGTCAAAAATGTCCGGATCCTCCAGTGGTAAAAACAAAGTGCAGGCAGTAGCATGTCACTTCGGTTTCCAAACAGATGGGAAGATCTTTTCCCAAACATTTTTAAAAGAATGTAATTTAAAAAGATAAGAGTAAAAAGTGCTTACTTTTCGATAACAAATGAGGTGATTATTCCGGTTATTTTCTTCTTTCATTAGATTGAGAAAAGCCCTTCTGAAATTAATGCAACAACTTTTTGATTGGTCAACAACTTTTTTTCAGATGATGGCGCAATATTGTGACGTCACAATCTATTTACTGCAAGTTCTTCCGGAAAATTTAATAAAAATCAGAATATTGTTTAATTTTTTATGCCTTCGGCCTATAAAGGCTGTGCTTACAATTATTCTCTGGCAAAGCGAGCAACTGTTTGCACATCAAGATCAGTGTCAACATTGTAGCGAATTGGCTTGCGATGAAAAGTAGTTACAACATGCAAGCAAAATCAAAAGAAGATTTTGGCATGGATTAAGCGGAGATGATACAGTATAAACGTTTTATTGATAAAATGTCGACGTAACATTTGTTCCATTTTCAAGGAAACTTTATTAAATTCTTATCAGCTGTTTTGGCTGTTTCGCTTATGTTGGGAATTTTATCAATGATTCCAGCTATTCATGTGAAGCGCTCTGAGAAAAAGCAAAAAATAACTTGGACGAAAAACTAGTTTGCAGACAATTTTGAAGATTTGGAGAAAGTTTTTGCCAGTTTCTAAAAACAGAAGCTTTGTCTCGGGAGGTAGCAATTGGTTAAATTCATGACGGAGTTTCAGATCAACGCTGATGTTTTCACTCTCACTCACGTTAAGTTTTAGGAAGATTTCAAAGTCCTTTTCAGAATATGAATACAAAAGAAGCATTTCCTATAAAAAGCATGTTTTCAGAAAGCTGTTATGTACGCTGAATTGGCAGAAAAAAAGATTAAAAATGTTTTTGTAGCTAAATTTATAATACATTTAATGAAAAATATAAAAGAAACATCCAAATGGAAGAAACAGTTGCTGTCCTGCGTTCAAACCTCAAGTTGGCTACGTTGTTGCGCCTGTGGAAAAGGCACCGTACAATTTTTCTTTCTGCTTGTACGATTTTAACCAGCGGAAATTTATCAAAGGTAATGCCGGGTGGTTCAAGCGAGACGTTAAAACTTTAGAGCCGCAAAAGAGGCTGGACGACTGATTCCATGCTTACTCCCTCTATTCCAAGAGTTTGGATGATAAATGCTCTAAATAGCCTATATCGGGAGTAACAGAAAATCAATTTCTTTTCAGAAAATATTTTTAGTTAGTGCAGCAGTTGATATAAAATTTTTTTACATAAATAAAATAAAATAGCGATGACTGAAACAAAAGAGTCGTCTTTGGTGACTGTATCTGAAGGGGTGGAAAACAAAGGACTTATTTCTGACGTCATAAAGGATGAGTCGCAAAATAAAAGCAAGTAAGTGTAATATTGAAAAAATGTGTAGTGTTACAATGAAGTCATTTTCATAGCGGTGTATAACGTTTTTCAAGTGACGTGATCAGTCATAGACGGCTTTAAAAATATAGTTTGTAGAACTGACCCAATTCCGACCAGTGGCATATTTAGGGGAGATAAAGAGCTATGGCTTTTTCTCAAACGGTATGAGAGTACCAAAAATACGCAATGGAATAGAAAGATTTTTTTATGAGGCGAATATTTCGGTTTAAAAAAAAATGGTGTTTTGTTGCTTTGAAGAGCAACATGGGCAAAATATTCTCTTTCCCAAAGTCAATCTTCAAAAACGAAAAGAAAAAAAGATTTATTGTGCTTTGGAGACAGAAATGAGCAAAAATGCTATTTATTTTTTTAAACAAGATTGACTCCACTATTTTGTAAGATCGCTGACATTGAGTGTACTAAATACTCCGCCCCCCTATCCCCGAATAAAATATTTTTTAAATACACCTGTGGCCCCTACTCCTGAGGTGGACAATTTATTCATTCATGCGTACGAGCTAATGCTATGTTTGCATGTCTTTCGTCAGACTGGCTCACAACGACGAGTAGACTGCTTGGCCCCATCACCTGTTTGCCGCATAGAGATGGAAGCATCCTGATAAGTGCCTTGTCGAAGGACACAACAAGCAAGCTAGCCGGCTTGTTCTCTCCACTGTCACTTTTGTGCTAAGCGCCAAGCAGGGAAGCCTTGAATGCCATTTTTTGAAGTTTTTTGGTATAACTCGACTTGGGAAATGAACCCCAGGTCTACCGACTAAGTGCCTTGCCCAAGGACACAACAAGCAAGCTTGCCGGCTTGTTCTCCCACGGTCCTTTTTGTGCCAAGCGCCAAGCAGGAAAGCTTTGAATACCATTTTTTGAAGTTTTTTTAGTAAGGCTCGACAAGGGAAATTAACCCCAGGTCCACCGACTGCGAAGGGGACGCTCCAACCACTACGCCATCGCGCCTTCACAGCTTCCCTGCTGGCCATTCGGCATTTAAAAAGAGGTTGTGGAGAACAAGACCGAAAGTTCGCTTGTTGTGTTCTTGGGCAAGGCACTTAAAGGGACGCCCCCACCTTTATGTGGCAGAGAGGGGGTGGGGCGGTCTACCCGTGGCGGTGGCCCAGTATTACGAAAGACTGCATATCGAGCCGCATGAGGTCACATACAAAGTGGGCAATAATAGAGACTAAATATCGTGTGATAAGCTACTTTAATGCGTTAAAAATTGGCCAAATGCACTCTCGCGTGTGGATAATAGTTAGGGGCAGATATTTGACTGAATGTCAAAAATTAGGAATACATATAATTGGCAGGTATCGCTTGTTGTCTATTAGTGAATGGGTACATGCACCTAAAGCAGTGATTCTTGTGTGCTTATATTGTGCCTCGCGACATTTTTTATTGATTCTAACTGTCACGCATGCACTGGCTCTCATTTTAAAGATTTACTGATCTCACATTTTAGGTTATCTTTAGACGGCGATCTTGTATGAAACATTTTTACCGGATCGCCATCTTTGTTATATCTTACGAAGAAGCTGAGCTTAGGATTTATATGGGCTTAGTTCAGATCGCTTTTGCAAAAGCGTCGAACCACTAAACAGCGACACCACTTCAACTACTCCAAATGAATGCCGTGTAAACGCGTCTCAAACCTAAAATGCGCGAAAAAGTAATCTCATACGCATCAGTGCACTTAGAGTGAGCCTTCAAGCTCCGCAATGAAGCTTAAAATGGTGACGTCATAGAACAGCGGTTTGAAGATTTCTTCACTGGTACTTGGCGTAACCAAAGCGTTCCCATTTTGTAAAAACCGCTCAGTTTACTTCGTTTTTTCTATGGCCAAAATTGAGTAAGGTCAGCTGTTTTTCTAGTACTACCTTTAAGCAAGCGTTTATGTACTGTGAAGTGACCATGCTAAACACCGTTATGCTAGTAGCGAGAAAGAGTAAGGATTATAGTGATCGATAATTTCGACAATGGAAATCTGCGTTCTTGAAGTGACTGACCAAAAAATGCTGAGCGTGTGGTAAAGTTGTATTGGCTGCTGTTCAAAGGTACGCAGCGACGTTCTTTCCTGTTAACTTGCGTTTAGTTCCGTATTAATGACTATGTGTGGCACCAGTAACAGAGTAACGTTGAATTGGTTCTAAAGTAGGCTGCTAGTAAAAAGTCATAAAAATAACAGATTGAGGCAAGTGTTATAGCTAGCTAATGAATCAAAAAGTGATAGCAAAGTTAAGTGGCTTGGCTTCCTCGAGCAGGAAAGATAAGCACCAATAACAAAATCTATTCGACTTGTTCCAAATAACTGTTTTTATTAGCCTTGCAACCTAGAA
Source organism: Trididemnum clinides (assembly GCA_963675345.1). Lineage (NCBI taxonomy): Eukaryota > Metazoa > Chordata > Ascidiacea > Aplousobranchia > Didemnidae > Trididemnum > Trididemnum clinides. The sequence goes on from OY776306.1 coordinate 26,895,118, forward strand.
ACATACCGGCAACTAATAACTTGGCCGCAAACATTATCTCAATCGGAAGTTAGAAAGCACAGTGATCAGTAGCAGCTGTAAACGAAAGCCCTTAAAATTGCGAAGAAGGTGAACGGTGATTAAAACAAAGATTTTATGTTTGATGGGAAGCAGTTGAAGCATTTTAATGGCCAATGTATGCGGTCAACTGTCGTAATTTACTGTAGTGCGAAAAATTGTTCTCATGGCCAGCTGGATTTTATTTCTTAAGAGCAGGTTAGGAGCAAAACTGTCCAAGGACATAGAATCGGCAAATGTTGAGTTTTGATCTTAGTGTGAGCGAGGAAGAGACGGATTGTCATGTGGTAGGTCTACAAAACCCGAAAAAATATTTACGAAAGTTACCGCAACAAAGCGCCCCTAGACTTAAATTGCCTCCGCTTCAAAGAAATTGCTAATCCTAGCATGACCGCTTCCGATGTTAATTTACGCTACTGAACGAAGTCTAGCGTAGTTTAATATTGTTTCGATAGTTTTCTATGGTATCTCTCAAGCTTAAGCTACTTGGCTGTATTTATCACCTTGTGTATTCAAGTGGCTTTGAACTAAGTGGTAATTTTCAGCCAGTGAAAAACCGGTGATATGACACCAGAATGACTCAGCATATATTTAGGTAACGTCGTTATACCACAAACAGTGCAGACATTACTGAAGTGTTGCGCAACATCCACTTGCCGCTTTAGATAAAAAGTACCTTGATCAGTTGTCCCTACTGCGTCATCATGATTTCAGCAAATACAAATTTAAAGAGTCTGTTTGGGAGAAAACTAGGCTGTTATCACGCAAATAATTTTTTTTTCTGTTTTTTATTTGTGTTTTTTTTGGAAAAATATGAGGTTTATTGGACAATCTGTAAATTTCTGGCTGACGACAAAGAACCAGGTTTTTTTTGGATACCAATAAAGCTTTCTGATGCATATTCGCGGACGCGACTTTTGCTCCTCACCAATCAATTATTTGAATAGTGATATCATAGGAGACATCTAGTCAGTGCCGTGCTTAAGAGCTGTTTTTGGCTGCCATAGATTGGGGAGGAGGTTTAAACAAATAGAAACTTTTATGGAAAGAACTTTATGTATCACCTGAGAGAGAACAATTGGTAAATTTTTTAGCCATTTTAGTGGAAATGCTTCTTGAACCCCTTGCTATCCATTAAACTACAAGTGCCCCTGAATGTCGATTTGTATTAAGGCATTACATTGCAGCTGTGTAGGAATTATTTACTAAATTTTTGTTAGTTTGTCGCTGTTTGGAGCAAAGATGGCTGAAGAAGCCCTCCTTAAAATCAGAGACAAGGATGAATCGAACGCTCGGATGCACAACGTCGCGTCTAGTTTTACTCACTCTGAAAAACCATCTCAGCCGGGGCTGGAACTACGGTTTGAGAATTTGGAGTTTAGCATAAAAGGAAAGCAGATTTTATCGGATATTAGCGGAAGAGCTGTTCCTGGAAAGATACTGGCTGTGATGGGGCCAAGTGGTGAGTTAGATTTTGTTTATAGTTTGTAAAAATAGCTTCTCGATACCAGAGTTGGATATAGAGCTACTTTATTGCTACAGAATATATTTGAAGAAGTTTTTATTCTGACCAAAAAGCGATATTTTAGCCTCAGGCGTGCTGCGGCGATTCTTACTTTACTGGCCGCCTCCGCCTTATTGCTACATGAAGTTGTTGGGTGCCACTAAAAAAAGATCTCTTTATTTTTAAGGCAAAGTGGCATAGTTAAGGGGGTTTTCAGCTCTTTTATCCTTTACCTGGTTCGCTCCTGGCTTTAATGTGTAAAGTGTGGCCATGGCTGTGTTATGACTTGATGAACAAAATTTGTCAGCATTGAGTTTCAGCTTGACGATCCAAATAGAATTGCTTATTTCACTGAAAGGTTTATGTACTAAGCAGTTGATAAAATATTTATGACATTCAAGGTTGAAAAATCGCATTGCTTCGAAGGCACTTGGTTTCATTGCGTTGTTTCTTCAATGCTCCTTGATCGCTTTCTATTCGATTTTCTTTTTTGCAGTATCCAAATGCGTCAAAAGCAAATACTAAATCTATCCTATTTTCGACATACTTTTGTGCGGCATAGCATGAAATCGTATCAATGATTGCAATATTGTTCCTTCACGAGCATCGAGTTGCGTGTTTGATCCATGTAACTGCGAATATAATTTGTTTAAAATTTAAAATTGAAATGTTATTGCTAATTGTCGCTTGAATAGATTGCGATGTGAACAAATAATGCCGTATTGTGTTGTGAACAATTTGCTCCATTGCAGCTATCTTGCAGTTTACAGTCTTGCAAGATGGATCGCCTTTGTTCCTTTTAATTATTGCATTTTTTCCTCCATACAGAACAGCGATAGAGGTACCAAGCATAGGACAATTACCCAGACCTGTTTTCAAGTTTCAGTATTTCATGGAATTGAATTGTTCATATATTTTTTACTTCAGGTTCTGGTAAAACAACTTTACTGAACATTCTTGGCGGGCGTGTGGATTGCCCTCGTTGCCGAGCAACGATAGGAGGCCAACAACTGACCAAGGAAAACCGACGAAAGATGAGCTACGTCCTTCAGCAAGACATATTTTTTCCGAACCTCACATTGCAGCAAACGTTGCGGGTAATGATTACTTGCTACGTGATGGTAGATTCATAACAATCTACTATCGCACCATCTCGGAATTTATCAGTTCCTTTAGTTCAAATTTTAATGATGCCTCTTGCACCTTCTTTTCCCGATTTAAAAGTTTTCTCTCTATTTACGGTACATTTCAATACCAAATTTCAACTTTGTGACGTCATAGTTGCTTTTTGCTCTGGGTAACTTAACGTCGTGCTGTTGAAGTTTGATATCAAAATCGAACTTTCGATGTTCATCGATTCGAACGCTTTTCCTACAAGTGAGAGATTTGCTTGGTGGTAACCGGCATGTTGTTCATTTCTTGATACAACAACTGGTCCGTGGAGATCAGAGCGAGGTGGGTTCAATTCTTCCGTCGCACAATTGGTGAACTATGAAGTTAAGGTTTTTAATGCATCATTGCATGGAAAATGTTCTCACACGATTGCCAGAGGGCCAGTGCATTCAAACCGTGTTGATGGCTGAATGTTCCAATTCAGGATCGTTTTTTGATCAATTTGAATACGACGAAAATGAGCTAGAATGCTCAGCAACAACAAATTTTCATTTCAAAAATATGAGTCTTTTTTCGGCAAAATTTACCCTGATAGCATTTTGATGGAAAGGAACCAATATAACGAAGCAATTGTGATTTAAATCAACAGTATGCTGCTGAACTGCGACTTCCGCAATCGTTTTCAACTGACTTGAAGAAACAAATAGTCAGTGATTTAATCGATCAACTTGATATGAAGAAATGCACGGATACTAGTGAGTTAGAGTTGATGCTCAAGTCAAGTTTATTTCACAATTTGTTGTGGTTGTTGTTGTTGTTGGTTTACCCCTCCTCTTCCTTGGGATGGAGGTATGGCGCGAACAGCAATCCAGGTTCACTCTATCAACCTAATTGAATTAGGCCAGGGGAAAAGTGGCAGGCCATTTCGAACTAGTCGTGGATGCAAACTGCCTACTGGTAGCCCCACCACCAACAAGGCGGACTGCCATTGGTGGGTACCCAAAAGTCGCCTCCTACGACATGCTGGGTGAGCAGCTTCACTATTCTAACCCGGTGAAACACGGGTACTTCACAATTTCGTAACTCCGGTTAGGTTGAACTCAATACCGATTAGCCAATGACCATTTTTCGATTGGTTGTATGGATTTGGCTTTGAACTCCACTTCCAGTCGGTAATTAACTGGTTGGGGTTGGAAGATCTAGAGATTAATTCCGATATTGGTTCTCTTGAATTTTAATTAATCAACTTTGGGCCATACGTGCTCAATTTGTACAGTTATGTAATCATTGAATATATTTTTCTAGTTATTGGTGACAACGTGATCAGAGGATTGTCAGGAGGAGAGAAAAAGAGAGCAAATATTGCCAACGAACTTCTTACTGATCCTGCTGTTCTGCTACTTGATGTGAGTCGTTCGTTGCCTCGTTGTTTCATGTGAATGTTGCTATAGAGTCAATCATCCAGAAGTCACGTGTTGCTGCTAGTCGTGTAGCAACATTTGTAGTAGGAAATCTTTTCATCTCACAATGTACAACGTTGTGTTCAGTTCTGCTTTGAAGCTACCTGCACTGCTTGCACAGTGCCTTGCTATAGCAAGCAGTGCATCCTAGCGGAAGTCGATCTCGTTTTGTCTACTTCTGGCTCATTGAATATGCTTGTTCTAAAATCTCGAAATTGATGTCGTAGGATTCGCGTGGATATATTTTTTCCAAACTTGAAAGGACTCACAGCCGCGCAGCTGCTGCAAACCAAAGTTCGGTGTCAAATATCAACGATGTCAAGGGTTCACGTCATGATATAGTCACAACGCGGCATGCGCACTGCGATTGACGATGATGTGACAGACATCTACTTGGATTGCTATTTGTATTTACATTAGTCGCTCCCACTTGAATACGCGCACGCTGAACATTTCGTTGATTAAAACTACGCTCACGCTTGTTATCCAATAGAGCTCGCAAAAACTACCTTGTACGCCTGCAACGTTCGCGACTTTTGCTTCTGTTGCGATTTTTGTTCCAAAATTGGTAACATTTCGACCAACACGCTTTGTAACGTAGTCGCGCCTGTATCAAATATCAGCACGACGTAAGAGAGGTTCATTTGCCGGTGCATGCACACTTATCGTATCCTCTTAATTTCCTTCTCATTAATCGAACGGCATGATCAATCGACCATATTGCCGGCCACATAACCACTATTGGTTAGATCATGTGGTAGGTATTGGGTAATCTTATATTCGTCGTTTGCAATCTGTTAGCTTTGCTGGTTGATTATTAGAGATGTTACTTGTTTTGCAGGAACCCACCTCTGGACTTGACAGCAGTACAGCATACGCCCTTACCCTCTCCCTGAAGAAATATGTTGTGGAGAGTGGGAAGACAGTGATGATGACCATCCATCAACCATCCGTACAGGTATTTCATCATCTCATTGGTCGGCAATGATATGAAGTCATTAGCGTCACGATATGACGCAATTGAGCTATGATACGACACAAACAGTTTGCTACATGACGTCACAAAATGCTCTGATCTACTTCAATATACTTGTTTAGATGTTTTTCCAATTTGACACGGTGCTATTACTAAGTGGTGGAAGAATAGCGTATTATGGTTCTCCTGAAGATGTATTACGCGATTTCGAAGAAATGGGTTTCTCATGTGATTTCACTCATTACAATCCAGCTGATTTCATTCGTGAGTATTTTCATAAATTCTTAAATCATTCCTTGTATTCCTGCAATAACTGGCAGATTTGATTGAACAACGTAATGTAGGTGCGTGGCTGTCCAATTTAGACTTGTCGCTGTGCTCGAAGGATAGCCACAATGTTTCAGCCCCGCTCACTCAATTAATTTATGATCTTGTGATAGCGAATTACATGGATCAGCAGCTGATCGTAAACAAACAGAAAATATAAAAAAAAAGGACAATAAAGAACAAGTTCGTGGGTATCTATCTGGTTACTGGGACAGTTTTAGATAGATTTTAGCTAAACTTTTTTATTGGTGCAAATAATATTTATTTCATATTATTTGTTGTCGGATCATATTATTATGACGGATATGATAGTCGACATACTGTTAAATCAATCGTTATGCTTATAAAATACCTGTTAAAATATCAAATTATAAATTGATAGATTTATTATGGAACAGCAAATACTATGTATCACTCCTTTCCCCTCCATCTGTTATTGGCGATTACACGCTCATGTTATTGTTGTTGTTGTTTACCCGACCCCTTCCGAGAGATGGGGGCATGGCGGAAGACCATGGAGCCCCAGAAGCCGAGCAACTCCCCAGGGTCTGGACCAGAGGTCGTAGAGAGATAGAGAGTCGCCAAAGAGTGAGCGGCGCAAAGAGTCCGTTGCTGGACAGTGCAGAATTACACGCTGATCGAGTTGATGATCTTGCGACGTTGATCGTTGAAACAGGCTGTTACCCCGCGTCGCTTGTCAATTTATTAGTTTGGTTAATCTTCTACCGCAAAGGTTGTTGGTTTGAAGCTGACAGCAATACGATGCTGCAATGATTGAAGCGATTCATGATAACTTTAAGCTCGCTTGGCGGCAAAAGCTGTTGACTGATACGATTGCATGAAGGAGAATCTGCCATTCATGCAACCAACATTTCATCTGCCTGATTGTGATATCATATTACTTAATTCATTACATCATCTCCTACTCGCTAGGTTCAAAGTAGTTCATTCACAAGATGTTTTTTCCAATGTTCAATCTGCACTGGTCAAATCATTTGAAATTCAAAAAAGTATTAAGTTCAATGAGCATTCTTTGTGTGCTGCAAAACAATAAGGCAAAAATATCTGTAGTGTTATCTTTGTTGCCATAAAACTGGTTATTGATTAATTGCTGTAATTAAATTAGCTGTTATTATCAAATTACATCTTTCAATACTCATGACGTCAATTTGCTTGCAGTCGACGTCGTGAAATCGGGATCGGAAGCAGCAGAACGCCTCATAGCTGCATCTGATGAGCGACGGCTCAAGTCGAAAGACTGTCCCATCCGTACTAAGAAGAACGGAATCAGAAATGGAATCCAGAAAGGTATGTGGAATGCAGGAATGACGATATTCCAACAGTTACTCATTTAATGATGTGTGACTGCATATCAATACGTAATTCAGTTCCGTAATGAGGTTGATTAAATATAATTATGATAAATGTCACTGTAAGTTTAAAGTTCTAGTCACTATTAAAAATGTGTAAGTACGAGCATGTTGTGAACCTAGCATTCATCAACTATTCTCGCCTTATCGCGATATTTCATGGCTGTAGATGTCTTTATTATCACGTCAGACTACAATACCGTGCCGTCAATTGTTACTAACAATGAAATCAATATGAACGACCGAGACGATGATTCATCACGTGATCTTGAACTAGCCAGTCAAAGTAAGTTACGGATGATTGCGCAATCATTTCGCTCTTTGTTTTCGTTTCAAGTGCTCTAAGGCAGGCCTGCACCACTCAAAAGAGCAACAGGGCCACAATGGCCGACTGTTTTTTGCGCGAGCCGCATGCCCACATTTTCAATTATACTCAGGGCTATCATCTGCCGAGATTAAGAAACAAGCTTCTTGTGAAAAAAGGATGATTCCGCCGTAAATGTTTAATCAAAATCTTTTTTTTGGAAGTTCACATTTTGAGTAAGAAAATTCTCAAAACGGATATAAACTGAGCCCACAATTCAAAAATAAGCACATTACTTAGAGATACACGCGTTTTTATTTTCTGAGATATTTTTTTGAAAATAAGCACTAATCTTAGGAATAGCGCAAAATGGTGGCCCTGATGATAGGTCTAAATATTGGTTTTTTATCATCTGGCGAACCGCAACAAAGATGTTTGCCGGCTGTATGTTGAACAGACCTGCTCTAAAGTATCTGCATTTCACATTAATAAGTTTGTGACGCAATGTTATATTTTTGCGACGCAGATGAGAAGAAAGCTGCCATCAATGAAAGCGGCAAAACAACTAGATGGCCGACATCATACTTCCATCAAACTAAAGTATTAACAATCCGCAGTTTCATCCAAGGAAAGTGAGTGCTGCATGTGCTCGACATCGCCCCCTTGTGACGTAATTTTACTGCCCATTAGAAACAGGCCAACCTTTATAGATGGCTCAAGTTGTGGTCAATCTGCTTTGGAGTTAGAAGTATTGTCTGCACAGTATCGTTAGTTTTGCATTCAAGCAAGAAAGCTGCTGTATGGTGTCTTTTTCAAAGACAAGACAAGTCAAGGCTCAAGCGGGCACCGAACTAGTAGACTTCCGATTGCAAGCAGGCGTTTCATCGTTGCGTCACCGACCTATTTATTACATCATACTGTAGCGCTGTGTTAAGCTGTTACTGGTATTTGATTACAGATACCGATATCTTTCCAAACTGAAGTTTATCAAGACGATAGGTGTCGCTCTCATTATGGGGCTAATGTGGTTCCAAATCGGGCAGGGTGACGTCACAGAGGTGGATGTCAACGACATTGTGGCAGCACTTTTCTTCCTTCTTGTGTTCAATTCTTTCAACTCCTTGTTTGACGTTCTAATGATTTGTAAGTTGGCTTTCATGGCATTTTATCATAAAATGTATTCACTAATTAAATTATTTATGGCAATAGGCTTGTTACTGTGATATCGTCCGTTTATTTGTAATGCATTTGTTCACAATCGTATGATTTACGGTCGACGAAGTGTGTAGTGGTTGGAGCATCGGCTTCGCAATCGGTAGAGCTGGGTTCATACCATGCACCATAATTGATGCAATGATTCGCACCATCGTCGGTAGACCTGGCTTTGTTTCCTCCACTGAAACATACCACTGACTTTAAAAAATAAGGTATTCGCTGCTTTCCTCTATGGCGCTCAGCAAAAAAGGAGTCCTCTTTTTCGTGCGGGGAAGATCTTTGATTTTTGGAGAAGCTTCTCAGATGATGCTTCTCATTAGCCCTTTTTGCTAGTTTTCAGTCAGACTGGGCCACCACGACGAATAGACTGCTTGGCCCCGCCACCTGTTTGCCACATAGAGATGGAAGCAACCTGATGAGTATCTTGCCCGAGGACACAACAAGCAAGCTTGCCGGCTTGTTCTTCACACTATCTTTTTTGTGCTGAGCGCCAAGCAGGGAAGTTGTAAACATTTTTTAAAGTCTTTTGGTATGACTCGACTTGGGAAATAAACCCCAGATCTACCAACTGCGAAGCGGATGCTTTAACGACTACGCCATCGCGCCGGATAAGAAAGGAGTAGTGTGGAAAAAGCCAGCAAGTTCGCTTGTTGCGATCTTGAAAAATGCATTTAACGGGGTATCTCCATTTTGAAGTGATAGACTGGTGGCAAGATCAAGCGGTCTGCTCTTCGTTTTAACCTAGTCTGACGTCATCGTGGTGAGACGGCACATAGGAAATCATGGCACGTGTACCCGTATTGATAGACAACATGATTGTTGGTGAAAAAGTTCTTTGTCGAAAGAAGTTACTGTTTTAAGAGTTACCGTTTGTAACAGTGACATAAAGTGCTGTAAAGTTACGAAAACAGGCAACAAACAATTTCGACATGGGGCATAACTTTTATTTATAAAATTCTCCCTGTTTATTGTTAACTTGGGTTAATTTTTTTTATGATTGGCCACGTAAATGTGCTGCATGGTAGGTTTTGTGCTAGATCTGTAATTTCAACACCTGGACTGGACTAGCAGGGTATTAGTTGTATGCACACTAAGTGATACGTTTATCAATAAATAACTGTTACGTCACAATTGCAGTTCCTAGCGAGCGAGAAGTGGTAAATAAAGAGCGGATGAGTGGAACCTATCGGCTTTCCGCTTATTACGTATCAAAAACTTTCAGTGAGCTTCCACTGTGCCTCGTTCTACCGAGCATATCAACCATTATTTTCTACTGGTTGGCTGGTCTCAATGGTTTCCACAACGCTTGGTCATTTTTTGGGACGTGGTTGGTGATGATCGCCATCACTGTGGCATCGCAATCGTTAGGTGAGCGCTGGTTGTTAATCTTTTTCATCTTCCAATCAGGGAAAACATTCACAATTACTCCTGAAAGAAGTTGTGTCCAGACCTGCTTCAGAGTTGCTGGTACTATCTGCATGGAATATTTCCACCTCAGACGCTACAACCAATCCGAAGAAACTGTAAAGTGCCTTTTTGCAGCTCGTTACTACGCGGATGTCATGCATGTGGTGAATCCGCCATGTCTTGATTCAATCACGTTGCGTTGAACTACATAATTGCATTCTTTTATTGACCGGCATTGTATCGATGATCAGGCTTTAAAGTTATCATAAACATCATGAAAATCCCCTGGCAGCACTGCAAACATCTTTAGATTGTGTAACTATCATTAACCAATAGGAGTAAAATCAGATGGCGAACGGCGGGTAAAACTTACTTTGGCTACATATATCAAGTACTTTGAAAGAGAACTGATATTCTCTTTGTGGAAAATTGAATTCCGTTTTCTCTTTCTAAGATGACTATCGTAACATGGTCAAGATCATAAACTGAAGCTATCGACATTGGTATGATTTCCTTTTGGCATCTCTTGATACACTACCTATGGTTTGGACCAAGGGAAATTACCTTGGTGTTCCAATCCCGAGGAAAGTATCGCTTTTAACAAAAACAAATTTGTTGGTGGCACGTGATTTTTAAAACGTTTTTGCCCTAAGGCTTGTCACACTCTCATCAGTGGCAGTGTCGCGTCAAATTGAAAGAGCCAGACTGAACAAGTTCTTATATCTATAGAATTCGGACAAAGCGAGGAAATGTTTTTTTCGAGTTAGGTCTATTGACCTGTTCAGTTTCACACTTGCTCGACCCCTTTTCGCAATACGGTTACTAATTAGAATTGCTCGAAATGCACTTGGCGAAACAACTTTTTTCAATCTTGAATTGAAACAACATACGCGTTGCATTTTGTACTTACCGAGCGATCTTTCAGGTCTGTTCATTAGTGCAGCGACGATGGATTTCGATCACGCGTTAGTACTCGCGATATTCATGATGATCTCATTCATGCTACTGGGAGGCTTTTATGTCAGAAACTTTCCAATCTGGCTCAACTGGATGCGTTTTCTATCACCGTTCATGTACTCCTGGTCACTCCTTCTCTATCTTGAGTTTGATTCTGATTCTAGAGTCTTGTAAGTCGTAGCAAGTTTTCGTAAAACTTTCTGTTTCCAATTCTCTTGGAAAACGAACTTAACGCAGTTTTCCTGCTTGGTTGCAATGCTTGTGATAAAAACACGTTACGTCATCGATAGCCATCGAACATCCTTGAATGGATAAGGATTTATGTCGATTTAGAATAAATATTAAGAACTAATGAAGAAGAAATATACAGACTGGTAAATTAGTGCGCTAAGCAAGCGGCTGGACGTACATACATGGTGTGAGGAGGTTGGTGTTGGACATAGACTGCAACAACACGTCCTCTAATGTGAAAGAGCTATTTGATGATTATTTTCTGTGCAGGTGCAATCTTGACAACAGTGCCTTCCCTTCCTGTAACAACATGACTTCCTCTAATGAGACCGCGTTTGTTCCTTACGACGAGATATTGAAGGTTTACGGAGCTGATGTACCAGGATGGATTTGCTGTGTTGCCTTGCTTGTCACGTTGATAATATTCCGTGTGTTCGGCTACATCTTTTTGCGTCTGTTACATAAACCGAATTCAAAGTAAACAAGTTGCAATGCTACATGAAGGGGAGGATGCTCTCTCGCACAAAGTAACTTTTCTTCTGCATCACATTGCTTCTTAGTTCAACATGCTATATTTTCAAAGGCCAATTTGTTCGATTGCTCTTCATCCCCTTTAAAAGCACCTGCAACTCCGGCCCTATTAAGTTCTTTTTCATTTTTCTTATTTATTTTCTCTGTCAATTCTAATAAGTTCATTTTCACTTGTTTGAATAATATGGTCTGTACACATGACTGAATTTTCTTTTTCTCTAGGTGGATGGTGTACTCTGTGCTTTTCGTTTAATTTAATTCACTTTTATTTTTTACTGTTATAATTTTGGGTGTTCTTCATTGCAAAGTGAGTAATAAAAGTAGCTGCCATTGTTTGTTTGGAGAGTTATAGATTTAAATCGAGATGCTTTAAACAAAAAACATTTTTCAATTTTAAAAGGAACTGCTTTCCAGCTTCAACCGATAATTGCTCAATGCTTCATCTCCGTAGAATACATACAATTCGTGATTGCTGGCATATCTATAGAGAATTCTGTTTTATGTGAGAAAATAGTTTCGCCAAAACTCATTGTATTAATTTCGGACATTCATCAGGCATCCTGTTCATAATTTAGTTCAAGTTCAAGCTTTCAAGCCATTCTACTGTAGTTGTCCAATATAATTGTGATTTCATTGCAGAAATTCCTGGAAGGCCAACTAGCAGCTAAGATTGTGTATGTTTTTTGCCGTCGACGGCGAAAAAAGAAAAAGACGAAAAACGACTTAACTAAAACTATTTTTAAATCAATAACATTCAAAACTTTAAAAAATTAAATTTTTCAAATACAATTACTACTCTGACCTCAACTAATCTCGAAAAAGCCTTATAATTAAAAAAAAACTTTTTAACAACTTCGTGCACATGACGTCATTCAGGTGATACTTGCCGTGTTATCGCCTGCTGTTCATTCAATATTCATGACACTCCAGCGTCGTGCTTCTAATGATCACGCAAACCATGCAGTGGATTCTCGAAGTGTTGTTCAACAATCGACACAATAACAGATGTGAAAACTAGCAGGAGTTGTACTGTAGCAGTGAAAAAACGCAAAATCGACGGGTCAGTCAAGTTTGAATTTAAGGAAATGCACCTAAATTACATGAGATTTGTAATCTGTTGGTAGTTGCTACTTTGAAAGCAACACACAAATGGCAAAAATGCACGTTTACTGTTAAACCATAAATTTAGTTTCAGCTAGATCTGTACAAGAGCAATTTTAGATGCACAGAGTTGGCGAGTTTGGTGAGAGCAAGTTTTAGAAACAGCGGCAGATTTTCGCAAAAGCATTTCCTGATGAGGATACAGATTTTAATGAGTACTTGTTTTTCACCGTATCGGCAATCTTTTGACTCACCTTCGCTCCAACTAATCCTGTCAACTGCGATAAATACTTTCATGTCTTGAAGTAAAGATTTAGATATTCAACTGTGAGATTGGGAGTTCGATGCCGGCCTGATTTCTGCACTGATGTGACTATTTGAAAAGTATTTTACGGCGTATTTTCTCTGCTTGCAGTCAGTACAAGTACAAAAAATGTTCGGCAAATACCGTAACACAGCCGCACACACCACAGTGAGAATGCTCTTTGGAAAGATGCTTTATCAACTGATATTTTTTGGTGTAGAAATTAATTTAAAAGTCTACCTCTACTAAAAGTTTTGTTAAAATTGGGTAACCATTTTATTTTCACACTTCATCAACATGGGATCCGGAAATTCAAAAGTGCAGAAAATTGAAATAAATTCTTCATCCTCTCAGAAACAAGATTTTAAAAAATCGTCACCAACCCTAGAAAATAATAACGAAATTTCTGAAAAATTAGATACTGAGATTGCTCTACCGGTATCTGCTACATCAAAACCAGATACCGAGACGGAAGAGTGGACCGGACCCGGGATGGTAATCGAGAACGAAGGAAAACGGAACTCAGAACCAGACCGCAGTTTGGAGAGGAAAGGAGTCTCTCTCATTACTTCTGAGGCATTGATAATGGGCAAAAAGATGTTGAAATCGCGTCCCCAGCATAACAACAACTGCAACACAACACTCAACTCAAGTAAGCAAGCTTAAATACGATCAATAGTTTTATGTTTAAGTCACAGGCAATTTCTATTGTCATACACAGAACAACTTAAGCACAGACATGCTTCACCTTTGTTAATAAAGCTATTTGAAAACGCATTTTTGGCGTATTTTCTCTGCTTGCCGTCAGTACAAGTACAAAAAATGTTCGACAAATATCATAACACAGCCGCACACACCACAGTGAGAATGCTCTTTGGAAAGATGCTTTATTAACTGATATTTTTGGTGTAGAAATTGATTTAAAAGTCTACCTCTACTAAAAGTTTTGTTAAAATTGGGGAACCATTTTATTTTCACACTTCATGAATACGGGATCCGAAAATTCAAAAGTGCAGAAAATTGAAATAAATTCTTCATCCTCTAAGAAACAAGATTTTAAAAAATCGTCACCAACCCTAGAAAATAATAACGAAATTTCTTAAAAATCAGATACTGAGACTGCTCTACCGGTATCTGCTACATCAAAACCAGATACCGAGACGGAAGAGTGGACCGGACCCGGGATAATAACCAAGAACGAAGGAAAACGGAACTTAGAAACACATTGCAGTTTGGAGAGGAAAGGAGTCTCTCTCATTACTTCTGAGGCATTGATAATGGGCAAAAAGATGTTGAAATCGCGTCCCCAGAATAACAACAACTGCAACACAACACTCAACTCAAGTGAGCAAGCATAAATACGATCAATAGTTTTATGTTTAAGTCACAGACAATTTCTATTGTCATACACAGAACTGCTTCAGCTTGTAAAGTGGATTTCTACCACTGGTAGCAACCAAGGCCTAAAGGATATTTTAGAGCAATCCAGAGCTCAACCAAGCATTGAACTCGTCACCTCATGCAACGTTCCAAGCTCTTCATTGCGCTGAGCTATCAATGTCACCATGCAACACAAAACTCAGCTTGCAACACAAAACTCAATACTGAGCACGCAACACAACATGCAACACACCACTCAACATGCAACACAGAACTTAGCATGTGACACAAAATCTAAGATACAACACAACACATAACATGCTATACAAAACTTAGCATGCAGCGCAAAACTCAACTTGCAATGCAAAACTCAATGTGCAACACAATACTCAACACAGCATGCAACGCAACATGCGACACAGTACCAAACTTGCTGCACAATACTCGATATGCAACCCAGAACTCAACATCTGACACAAAATCTAGGATATGAAACAATACTCAACAGGCTATATAAAAATCAACATACTACTATAGCAAACTCAACTGGCAACACAATACTCAACGAGCAGCATAATACTCAAAATGCAGCACCAAGTTCAACATTTAACACAAAACACAACATGCTTATTTTGTAACTTTCACTTGTAAGTTCTAAAAATCGATTACAGTAGAAAAAACATATCAATGTCTACTTTCTAGATATGAGCCATAAGTTCAAGAGTGTTAACAAAACAATTGTTGACAAACCGCAACCCAAACCACGTAACAGCATCAACACGTTTGTTCCGATATTGTCAGATGATTTAGAAAGCATTTCGAAATATTCACCAAAAGAAATCCCCGATGCCGTAACAGTGAGTGAGTGAAAACATTTGTAGTGGTTTATAGAAGTATCAAGGTTATGTCCTTTGGATAAGTAGTAGATAAACGTTACGTTTTTAGCTTAAAAGCAGGAAGTTAGATCCAACGTAAAACCTCTTTTTAATTCATAACAATATTGAGATGGTGAAATTACTATTTGCACGTTGTAAGTGCGCAAATTTAATGGACGGAGTTAATGAAATTGTTTCGAAAGCAACTTGAGGTTGTTTTGTGCCAACATGCAGTGGTGGATTTAGAGTGAAGCAAGTGAGCCAGCTGCCTCGGTCCCCTTCCCTTCCAGCCAAGTCCTGCAAACTGCTTTTAGGCCATTTAAAATAATTGTTTTCTCCAAAAATAAAAAAAGATCTTTACAGATTACTTTTGGGTCGAAACTGTAATTTTGAACCAGCTCATGTAACTCATTCCTTCAATTAAGAGATGATCTTCAAACAAAAAGGAAAGATCTTCACTTATAAGTGCTGGGATCAAACCCTGCATCACCAAAAATGTAGGTAGAGTCACCAAAAATTTCCGGTATCAGTTTGCATTCCTACTTTTAACTGTTTATCACCTAATTAAGTCTGCACACCGTGTTAGGATCTAAGATGGTCAAATTTTTTACTTCCAAAAGTGCTAAACGTAGAAACGCGTTTAAAAGCTTTTTCGGGAGATATTAACAAGGTGCTTTCAATAAAAGTAATTATTTAACAAGTTACGGTTTATCGACAATTCATTAAGCGATTTAGCATTTAACCGTTTTTTTAGTCATGGTCTTTGTTTTTTATCTTGAGCGCATGAAAAAACATTGCTTCATCAAAGTGGTCTGTGACGTCATAATCTCTGGTGCTACTTCAGTGAAATCGGCAGCAGGCAGAAGCTGTATTTATCACCATCAACAGTTAAACCACTCGCTCACGTGCCAGTATTGGCAACTTTACGCGTCAAGCTCAAAACTTGTTATAAATCGAAGAAAATGCCAAAGCTGGGCTATGAAAAATGTTTATAAGACGTAGTACAAAGGCATTTCAATAATGGAATCAGACCTATCCATGCTAATCACCCAGCTGATAATTTAAACAAATTCTCCAAATTTCAACATGCAACAAAGATAGCTATACGAAAATGTTTAATTTTGGAAGATAAGAAAGAATCTAAATCATGGATAACCGAAGAAATCATAAATTTGTTTGAAAAAAGAAGACAACAACGCCGAGGATGAGACGAATATAAGAGAATGGATAAAGAAATAAAAAAGAAGTGCACAAAAGCTCGTGAAGATTCCCTGACAGAAAAGTGTAAGGTCATAGAGAAGTCATACAACTCAAATCCGAAAGTAGCGCATCAAAGAATCCGAGAAATCAGCAGTAAGAAGTATTACAAAACAACAACTGGATGTATCAAGGACAAAAATGGAAACACCCTGTTTGAAGAGCAAACAATAAAACAGCTTTGGGTAGAACACATTAAGGAACTTTACGACGATCCGGAGAGAGGTGGGAAGCCGATCAAATTCAATAACGATTTGTCTGGACCAGAAATCACAAAGAGTGAAGTAAGAGAAGCTATGTCGAGCGTGAAAAACGGTAAGGCCGTAGGCCCTGATGAAATACCGGCAGAAGTCAAAGCTCTGGGTGACTCAGCGGTAGACGTGCTGCATGATCTTGCAAATACCATCTACGAAACGGGCGAGATGAACCGGCGCGATGATGTAGTGGTTAGAGCGTCCACATTGTAGTCGGTAGACCTGGGGTTCATTCCTAAGTCGAGTCATACCAAAAGACTTTAAAAAATGGTATTCACAGCTTCCCTGCTTGGCGCTCAGCAAAAAAGGGATAGTGTGGAAAACAAGCCGGCAAGCTTGCTTGTTGTGTCCTTGGGCAAGGCACTTAACGGGACGCCTCCACCTTTATGTGGCAGACAGGTGGCCCACCCGTACTTCACCGGATTATAATTGTGAAGTTGCTAACCTAGCATGTCAGACGACTCTTGGGTACCCACCAATGGCAGTCCGCCTTGTTGGTGGTGGGGCTACCAGTCACTCAAAACTGGTTCGAAATGGGCTGCCATCTTCCCCTAGCCTAATATCAATTAGGTTGACGGCATGAACCTGAATTACCGTTCGTGCCGTACCTCCATCCCAAGGAAGAGGAGGGGTAAACACACACACACAAACGGGCGAGATTCCGGAAATCCTACAGAAATCGGTTTTCATAACAATTCCCAAGAAAATAGGTGTGACGGAATGCGAGAATTTCAGAACAATAGCAATCATGAGCAGGGTTGCCAGATCCCAGTGATCAAAAAAAGCCAAATCAGGCAGAAAAAAAAGCCAAACATTTTTAATAACGTCATAAGTATAATTTTAATTTCAAAAGATATTGTGGGAGTTTATGTATGGATTACTACGTGTAAGTGTATGTAGAATAAGCATACTATGTATGTACTAGAGCTTACCCACCGCAAATTGGACTGCAGTCTCAAATGTAAGTTGTATAACTAATTCTTTTTTCTTGTATGAACTATTCTTTCAATGGTGATCTTGTATACTTATGTTTTATCTTTATCTCTTTTATTGCCTGGCTGCTGCTCTGGACTTTGGTACTGTCGCAACTACAATTCTTAGTTTTCTGCTGCACAGCACAACAATATGTACAACGTAAACGCTATACATTTTCTAACCTAAGAACAAACAATGAATATTAAACTTGTGCAGAAGAACGACGCTTGCAAATACAATAAAAAAATCAGGAGCTCATACAGTTAAAAATCAGCCACACTGCGACAAAGTATAGGAGAGAGATAACTGTTTAGTTTCCTTGAAAAATAACACTAAAGAAAAACAAATGAGCAATAATTGACAAATCTGTTTAAAACAAAGGCTGCAGTAAAAGGCCAGTCAATGTCATCAAGTCGACCACAACCTGTGGTGTACTTTCTGCGCTGATATGCTGACCTTGTATTCTATTTGTGTTTTATCTTGTTGCAGCTTCTCTGGACCTCACTATCATTGTTAGAGTAACTTCTATCCTGGTATTGTATTGCCCATATCACCTCTTTCTGCTTTGGCTAACAAAATTGTAGTAGTTAGACATTATTACAAATTAAATAGTTTTACTTATGTTTAGTTTCAAAAAAAGCCAAACGAAATTTTGCAAGCCAAACGCCCTTAAATAAAGCCAAATTCGAGGAATTTGGCCTTAAAAAAACCAATATGGCAACCCTGATCATGAGTCACGTTGTCAAAATCCTCCTCAATGTCCTCTTCGCCACGGGTTGCGAAAAAGCCCATGCCCATTTTACCAAACTTTGTTGACTTGTTCTTACTACTAAGCTATTTTCTAACAGAAGAGCAAAAATTTTCTCACCTTCGGCGCAACTGCTCATTCTTAGCGCCGTCTAACGGCACCTTTAAAAGTATTAACAAACAACCCGATCAGTATGAAAACAGGAGAAAATCTATTTTCCTGTGCTGAAGTTCTGTTATCCATGTCCCCCTCGTCTGCAAAATTTGCCTTTGCAATTAAACTGATCAAGTGCGGAAAAGGTTAAAGCCCAGACAAAATCCCAGCATAAGTATTCTGAAGCACTGCGGCCCCAAATGTCTTACATAGCTTCAAAATTCTACACAGCCTGCGTGACCTATCAAATAACCCCCACAATATGGCGACCGGCCACAGATATCTCGGCACCAAAACCTAGCAAAGCAGCTGATACCCGAAAGAGCTTCCAGCCCATATCACTGCTGCTGGAACACCAGAAGATCTGCAGCCTCTAGCAAATGTACGAGTAAGCAGTCACATTTCAGTCTCTTCGAAACTCTAGGAATAAAAGTTGTTGCTCCTTGCTTGCATTGTGAACAACATAAGCATTAACAACTGCCATGTCAAGCGAACCAAAAAGAAGTCTATGCTACCACTTCATGCTTTTCCTGTTTATTTCATAAAGCTGGCGTAGCATGTCGTGTTTGTCAACCCCACTCATGTTCTGATTGTAGTCTTTTACAACCTGGGGATAAGTGATAGTTACCTTTTCTCCGTCTTTCTGCTTTCTTTGCACTGTAGCAGTTTCAATTTTGTGATAATTTGATATCAGGTGCACTGGTTTGATGTCTTTTGATTTATAGAGACTGAGTCAATCTGAAGTGCACTTAAAATCAAAGTCACTTCTTTCGAGTGGCTTTTCATCAGCTATAACTGGCAAATCTTTCAGATTTGGTCGTGCAGTTCCATATGCCAAAATATTTTTTCGATTTTGTTCTTTTAACAAAGGAACTGATGAAAAGAAAATATCAAAAATAACTTAGTGGTATTTTCCTTGCAACCAGTCGGTTAACTGTTAACAACATTGCTGGTCAAACCAAGATTTTGAGCAGAGCTCTCTTCCGAAATATTTTACCTGTATACACTTCAAATTTGTAGACATAACCATCATTGTCTGCAACGCACCACAGTTTATATTCACGCCTTATTGGTTTCATAGGATTGTACTGTTTTAGTGAGGTCCTTCGCTTGAAGCGAATCATCAATTCATCAACACTGACATGTTCACTTGGTGAATGTTTTTGTACAAAAAGATGATTCAGTCGCTGCATAAGGCAGTTAAGCGTCTGACGTAATGTGACAGCAACGTAACAGCGATTGCAAGTTTACAAGTACCGGTACTATTTCCACACATCTATTGTACAGTAGAAATACTCGTAGTTCAAAGGCTTTATTTATGACGTCAACTTGTCTATAATAACGTAACGTTCCCTCAGTCCCGGCAGAATTTCAAATATTTTAAAGTTTGCCTACGACATTGGTTTGCGTGTAACCGCACCCTTTATTTTTCCCTCAGACGTATTTTTTCGATTATGATATTTTTAACCTAATTCAATGCTTTTCAACTGTTTTTGGCATGTGGCCCATTTTCAAAAAGCAAAGAATCACATGACCCGATTAAATATTTTTCTAATTTCACAGGCAACCTCAAAAAAGTTATCATGGTAAATTTCAGGGATTTTGTCCAAAGGAAATATATAAACAAATGCTCAAGAAAATTTTGCAATTACACTCCACGTGAAGGGTTAATAAAGTAGTGGCCCCGTGAAGACTGTGGTCCGCGTACTAAAAATATCTGATCTAGGCCATCATCATCTCTCACTAATGATCTTTGTTTTTTGATTCGTTTAAGACGCCAGCTTGCGAGTTGTAGCTTGTTTACTCTGCCACTTCTTTCGCAGCAGGAACTGAAGTTAACTGTGTGTCAAGATATTTAAAGATGAACTAAAAACAAGTCCGAACAGCAATTGTATGGACGTAAACGCGGTTTTCAAATTTCTGCTGGAGAAAAGAGGAGGCAAAACTGTGACAATGCGCTTCTGTGATGTAATAATTCGCGTGATTACATCGGCCCCAAAAAAAGGTTTACAAACTTGTTTGTAAACCTTTCGGCCGCGGCGAAATACCTGGTTATTATTTCTGTTTAATAAGTCACATTTGATCACTCAAACTCTGCGACCTGAGCAACAGTAATTCGTAAACATTTCAGAATGCCAAATCAATAGTGCGTGTAAATAAAATTAACCTATGTCTATGTTTTAATTAACCATTGAACGAATATGAGAAAAGAGATCGCAAATATTTGATAGATGAAATTCTATTTTTGTGAAAAGCATTCGAAACTTGACCGCATTTCTATCTTTGTTGAAAGTATTCGAAACTTGACCCGAAGTTCTGTTTTTGTTGAAAAGCATTCGAAACTTGACCGATATAAAGGAAACAGGGAAATTCATGAACGCGAATATGCGCGAGTTTGGTAAACGCAGTTTTCAAGTCGAGCAAAAAATTGAAAAGCTGATATTTGTAGCTACGCATAAAACTACACGGTCTCATTTAGAGGCACTTTATGCAAAGCATTTGTGAAGAGGCTGCCCTTGCCAGAAAAGTTTTTGGGGTTACCCCGCCTACTTTACTCGGCGCCACTGACTGCAGGCAGACCTAAAAGACTGCAATAGCCGCGCGCGCATTAAAGGAAGGTTTCTTTGAGCACTGCACAACGCTCTGTGAGTTTAGACCAAGGGTCGGCAACCTTTTACCGTCAAAGAGCCATTTGGACCCGTTTACCACAGCAAGGAGACCGATGAGAGCCACAATAATTCTATGGAGCATAGATCATAAGTGTTTTCCAAAAAAAAAAAAAAAAAGGGTCTTCACCTGTAGTTAGAGACATTGATCTGAGTATCATTTCACACTTACCTGCTTCAAAGAACAGCAAAAGAGCCGCCGACGGGAGGCAAAAGAGCCACATGCGGCTCCGGGGCCGCGGGTTGCCGACCTCTGGTTTAGACTACTTAGTGATTTTTTTTACACTGGCAAACGTGATTGGATGATATACTTTAATGTTGAATCATAAAACAGTTTTGGAATGGTCAATTGCAAACGATAATTTTTCACAATACGCTATAGTTATAGGCAAATTTTACTGTACTACACATTACCTCTCAAGCAATTGACATAAATAGGCTACATTTTAATATAAAAGTTTTTAAAGAGATCGAGAATAGAATTCACATTTTTGTCTTGACGTTTTAGAGCTTATTTCAATCGTGATTGGTAAGCTATCATCGCACATAGCTGCCAGCAACATTTTATTTAAAAAACAACATTTTGGGGTGGTTATTACAACTAAAATTGGTTAGAAGTATTCTTTTCTACTGATAGTTTTCATAACTGGCAAACGTGAGAAGGTTATTTATTTGTAATTAATAAAAACTGAACCATTTCCTCAGAAAATGGCGTTTTTCGTGCCAAACTGAAACCGAGATCTATGTGTTTTTTATCATTTCATCAAGCGCGATTGAAACTGGAGTTGAAGGTTAAAGAAAAAATACACATTTCAACCACTTCCGGTTTCCAACTTTCCTCGAAGAATGGTGTCTTGTCTCCTTGTGTGAAGCAAAAGTTCGAGAGCTCTTTTTACTGTAATTATTGCTCTTAGGCTACGATTAAAATTAGCCGGGAAAAGTAAAAAAGCTTTTTGATCTACATGTACTTTATTTTTATTGCCTGAGAGACAGTTTGTTATACAAGTAATATTTGAGTCGCTATTGCTCACTGTTGCGTCACAGCCACGTGCTGATTACGTGAGGCGTTGCACTGCCCTAAAAAAGCGTTGGCCCAATTCACCGTTTCCCACACATTAAACGGTTGGTTGGAAATTTTGCTAGCAAAATGCATAAATTTTAACCAACTGAAAAAAATTACCAAATGTCGCCGGATTTTTTTGCGCATCGTTGAATTTAAACTGCGAATCCGCCGGACATTTTTTCGAAAATTCGCACGTTTTTCGCGTTTAAAAGCAACACTGCTACTGTGACTTGCAAACGTACCAGACCAGCTGGCTAGCTCAGGAGAATTAACCTTGCTGACCATGCACTTTATCTATATCCAAAAGAAAGTGCTACGAACTGTTGCTTTAGACTACAAGTACGGTAATATACCCGTAAATGAAATAAGAGTGAACTGCATGCAAAAGGTAGACTACTTTGACTAGCTAGGTCTAACAATACTTGGCTTAACAAATCCTATCCTACTTCCCCAGCTCTTCTGCACTAAAGTGTTTTATTTCTCATTAACAATACAAAATTGTAGCCTACTTCAAGTTGGATTTCAAAGTTTAAACTGCAACTCTAAATTAACATCACACCGATTCGCAATTATATTACCTTTATCAAAAAATTGTCAAAGTTAGTTGCTTTTTGATGCGAGAAAATTGCCAAAATTTTGAAAATTATTTTTTGACAGAGTATAGTGCAAGGTGTTGCAAAAGTCTTGGGCACATTTCAAGTCCTCATTTCTGCTGATCTATGAATGGTAGGTGAATGAAACTGCTGTCATTTTAATGCTAAATTCATTGAGTTTTTTGTCATGCTGACAACTTTTTCATATCTTTTCATGTAGCTTAAATAACTAAGATAACCTAAATCCACCAATGGCTTTCACTCAACCAGAAAAAGCGTTTTGTGTCCTTGAACTTTCAAAATCTGATTCAGCGACACTTGATGATCGCGTTCTCTTGCCCTGATATCCTAGGTCTACAGATGTTACACCTTGCGACTTCTTTTTGTGGGTTTCGTGAAAGCACTGGTCTATGCGCCTCCCACTTCCAAAAGATGTAGCTGAACTCAAGGCCGAATAACGGAAGTTGTTGCAACTTGCAATCATAGACAACACAATGCTGGAACGCATTTTAGCAGGAATTTGACTATCGGCTTGATGTGTGGCGTGTGACTAACGGTGTTCACATTGAACATTTTTGAACATTCTATGAAAAACTTGAGACTGCAAGCTTTCAGAATATATCAGATGCATTGTTATTTCCTTAATAGTTTTTGACATATTCAACGTCAAAATGTGCTCAAGACTTTTGGAACACCCTGTACAGTCCGGACTGGAACGATGAGCCCCAGGAAGGTAGCAACTTCCTACTCCTCCTAATGTGAATTTGAATTGGCAAAATACATATCAAAAAAATTTTTGTAAAATGTTCTCCAGAAATCCACGAAAAACTTTGGTCATCAAACTAAAAGAAAAAAGTCAAGTTTATATGAATAAAGAAACAAAAAAGTCAAAAATATTACCTGATCTATTATTCAATTATGAATCATGACAATCTAACAAAACATAAAACCTAAAACAAAAATGACGTTGCTAGAGTAAAGAATCTCAATGAGCCAGGTAGGTTTTTGGTTTGATTTTTTGTTGCAAATGCACCATAATGTTAAGTCAGAGTTGGTGGGATCTACAGTACCCGTCAGTACTGAAAGGATTAATATCTTTTTCACACGAAGGTATTTTGTTGTCAAGAAACGGATTTGACGCAATTTACGTAGCACATGTGTGCGACACCATAGAAGACGCGAAAATTCCAGCGCTTGTTGGAGGTCAACAACATCAAACTGCTGTGCTCACCTATTTCAAAATTCTTCGCTCTCATTTCTTAGTGTTTATGCTCCAGCTATTCGCTCTTCTTCGACAAATAGCAGAAGCGATTTCTTTTCTCCCTCCATTCTTTACTCCTCCAGAAATCTCTTTAATCTGGGAAACGTCAATTGATATCACCCCCTCTGGGACTCAAAAGGTAGTTCCGACCCCCGTAGGGAGGAAGTATACTTAGTTTGCTGGCGAAACGGCGATTTTTGTTTGCCATTCATAATATAAGAAATGCGGTGTGTGTTACGTTTTTATTGAGTCTCATTTTTCAACTGCTTGCTGTTAGCATAAGCTGCTGCATTTGGCATACGTGGATACGCATTTGGCGTTATACCTTTTTTTAGCAAACTTCTTGTATCATTCAATCCATGATGGCCTATGCTCATGCACTACTAAAATAAAATAACTTTTCGACAACATATTTGCATTTAAAAACAAATGAACTATCAGATTGCGTGCTGAGTCAATGAAATTAGGAAATAGGATAATACAGTGCGAAAAAAAAGCACGGAGCGCTATGTTGACAGTGAGCAAATATAATTGTCGGCAAGACCACTGCGCGAGTGGGACCTTGAGCTGCGTTGGCTATTCATCGCGAAATTTTATTTCATTTGACAAAACGTCCATTCTGAATATCTTTGAAACATTGAAAACGGCTCGTGAATTTGCGATTCAAGCTTCTTTCTAAATTTCCTTATTCTTTTTCCATGAAACATTTTAGCTATAAATATTACTTGCAAAATGATATTTTATGATAATTAAGCCAAAATTGCGTACTAACATTACTGTGATCCACAGAAAACTTTCTGAAAAATATTCTCCGCTTTTTTAACCCTTTATATATTATTTCTTAATTCAAGTCCGGAAAATTATATGGAGCCACAAATGTAGGTCACAATTTGAAAATTTTTGTTATGGTTTCAAATTACCGAACAGGGTTTTTCTGATTTACTGACTTTGTTACTGTGTATATTTTCACGCGGGCATTAATTGTTCAAAGCGTCCCGCAGAGCGGGTTTTCGAATGTTCGACAATCCATCACTTCGTTACGTTTTTCCTGAAAACTACATAAAAACAACCATACTTTTCTATCTGTCTAGCTGTGCGGTAGAAACAGTACCGATGACAACATGGGTTATGGAATTGTAATAATGTATGACAAAGATTTACTTTATAAAGTTGGCAATGCGATGGAAAAGTAATATTGCACTTCACTCATCAACAGTCACTTTGCTTGTGATACAATTCAAGAACAAATGCGTTCTCTATTCGCAAAAAATGCGTTTCATCATTTTCTCAAGTCACAGCCAAAGCAACAACTTACTTGCTCTAGGGCAGAGGTTCCCAAACTGGGAGCCGCGAGACTCTCCCAGGGACGACGCGAAAGCATGCGAAAGTTGTTGCATTTGTCGCTGTCAAGTCCGCTCTGCACCTCGAAATTTTATAATGGAAGAATACTGTCTGGAAGAGTTGCTCGTAAACAGATTATGTAGTCACGCGTAACAATGTAATATATTGCGTAACAATAAGCTGCTCAAAAATTTTGTTAACCTTTGAGGAGATAATGAAGAAAGATAGCGCTTCTCTGCATAGTCTATTTGGTAATGGTAAAATTGTAATTATATTCTATTCGCTCTTCTTGCTCGGATGTTGGTGTTCTTCTTTTCTTCTTCTTTTGGAAGGGATCTACATTTTCAGATGCTGGCAGCGATGGTACTCAGCCAGCATCGTGTGTCGACATCCAAAACCGTCAGTCCACATATTCCTGTAGGTGCCGGATGTACGGGGCATGTCAGAATGATGTGTTCTGCGGTTAGTTCTGCAGCGCCACACTCGCAATTCGATGTAGGAGTAAGGCCCCATTTGTGCATGAACGACTGAAAACACCCAACACCAGCTCGCAAGCGGTTGAGCCTGACCCATGATGATCGGGGCAGGCCCATCCCCATTGGCCTAGTGCTTGTCCTAGGAATGAAAGCACGGAGAGCAGATGAACACTCCGAGTATTCCGTGCTCCATTTAAAGTCAGTCCATTGAGCTGCACGAATATCCAATTCAGTTAGATCTTGCAGTAGCTTCCGTGCAGCGGGCACAAAGGGGCGTCTAGATTTTAGTCTCTCTCTGTAGCCGTGTGTGGACCCAGCCAATAATTCATAGAGAATATGGCTAGGGCCCAGACTGCCACGATATGCCAGGGAGAGCGTTGCTCCTAATCGGCGAAGCTCAGCCGGCTGGATACCTGCGAGGACGGGTAGATAGTCTGTTGGAGTTGGACGCAGGCATCTAATGACAATGCGCAATGCGTCGTTGAGAACACTATCGATGAGGCGAGTGTGTGCACTGCGACACCAAACTGGTGCACAGTACTCCGCAGTAGAGTAGACCAGAGATAGGGCGGCTGTACGCAGTGTTTTAGCTCCAGCGCCTCAACCTGAGCCTGCAAGTCGTCTCATCAGTGCAACGCGCGTTGTTAGTTTTTTGCGCAATGCCTCATGATGGTGACGAAACGTGAGTGATCTGTCCAGTTTAACCCCAAGATAGGTAGGGACTGGACAGAATGGCAGGCGTTTGCCATTGTTGTAGAAATTAAGCTCACGTTTGGCCTCTCTGTTGTTCCGGTGAAAGGCCGTCGTCACCGTTTTAGTGTGGCTGAGCTGTAGCCTCCAAGTCCGGAGATATGTTGAGATTGTAGTCATGTCTTGGCTAAAGACTCCCTCCAGGTCCTTCCAGTCATCAGAAGAGTATAACAGTGCCAGATCATCGGCATAAGCATACCTTCTGCAGACCGTTGAAGGAAGATCATGCACATAGATATTGAAAAGAAGGGGTGCCAAGACCGATCCCTGTGGGACGCCGTTTTTCAGACGTCGCAACCTGCTTCGCTTGCTGTCACCGGTAGTAAGGGTGAAACTTCTATTCCGGACAAGTTCCATGATCATACGAACCATGTGTTTATCCGGGAGAAGTCTCAGCAGCTTGCAGGTGAGGCCACGATGCCAGACAGTGTCATATGCAGCTGTCAGATCTACAAACACAGCACCGGCCTTCTTTTTTGCCTCGAAAGAATCCTCGATGTTTTGTGTTAGTAAGACAACTTGATCCACTGTCGATTTACCATTTCGAAACCCAGCCTGCTCGCCTGGGAGCAAGGGGTCGACAATAGGTTCAATACAAGCGTAGATCAGTCGTTCGAGGATCTTGTAGGGGACACAGAGTAAGGAGATGGGACGATAGCTCTTTGGGTCCTCTACAGGTTTCTTTGGCTTTGGGATCGCAACTACAAGTGCTCTTCTCCAGACTTTGGCAATTTTGAGTTGGCGCAAGCAGGAAGAGAGGAAGCCACGTAACCAGGACTTCAAAGCAGTTCCAGCATGGATTACAAGCTCCGGACAAATAGAGTCAGGGCCCGGAGCTTTCCCTGGCTTAACGTGTTGGAGAGCGGCAGCGAATTCTCTGGACGAGAAGTCACCAGAGAGATTCACTGGAGATGGTATCAAAGCCCTCCAACGGTCAGACTTTTCGTGAGGAATAAGTCGAGACGACTCACGATCAACACCCTCGTATTTTGCGTTTCTTACCAGCTGAGCAGCAATGGCGTTAGCTGAAACGGGACAGTTACGGGGCTGTGTCGCGACCTGCCAGTAAGGTTGTTAATTATGCTCCATGCCTTTCTGCTTGAGTGTGAGAAGTCGATGTTTCGGACTGCCTCCGACCATCGGTCTCTGCGTTTCTTGTCAAGCCAAGTTATTAGGGATGTAGCAGCCCTGCTTGACTGGTCTCCAGCAGGAGACTGCAGAAACGTTTGGTAGAGGGCCTCACACTTAGCGTCCCAACACGATATGCAGGTGTTACGACGACCGCGCGGGATAGCTTTCTTGGCTGCTTTGCTGATGGTATTGCAAAGGTCCTGGTAGGCCTGATCCACATTTGTTGAATCAGGTGATGGCAAATTCCTTGCAAGCTTGTTTGTCAAGGAGTTACAGTGGCTCCAGGATGTTGGTGTGAATCATGAGAAATCCCTCATTGGCTGTTTACAATTGTATAAATATAAACCTTTAACAAAAACAGTTTGGGAACCCCTGCTCCAAGGAATGCACATACTATATGGCAATTAACCCTAAATAGTTTTTTGTGAACTTTAGTTACCTCTTGTTTACGACTGTGCGTTTCGCTCTCAGGCTGCTACAACGAGCGCGGAGTGAGGTTACTATCTTTTTTATCTTTTAGTTATGTTTGTGCATATTTAGCTATCATGTGTATAAATTTGCTAATAACTTTCGATCTACGACCAACAGTCAACTCAAATTTTGTCAAAAATAAATTGAATTATTTTTAGGAAAAGTCATAAAACCTTAATATTGTAGGGCTATCGTGGGCAAAGCTGTACTTAAGAGGAAATTGCTCGGGCAATTATTGCCCCGCTTGGGACGAATAGGGTTAAGATCTTTGTTCTTCGAATGAAAAATAAGATTTACCCGGAAATAGCCAAAGAACAATATGGTTTTCAATCAGACAAAAGCACTAGAAACGCTATATTTTTCCTAAGAATATTGTCTGAGAGAGCAATTGAAATGCAGCAAGACCTGCATGTTTGCTTCATGGATTACAAGAAAGCATTCGATTGCCTAAAGCACGAGGTAGTAGCCCTACTGAAAAAGCTACGAGAGGTGGGCATAGACGACAAAGACCTCAGAATCGTTCAAAACCTATACTACGAACAAGAAGCTTCAGTGCGAGTTGGGAACGCAGAAACAGAGACAATCCCATTCAAAAAGGGTGTACGACAAGGATGCGTAGCTTCACCGGATTTATTTAATCTCTATCAAGAAATGATTATGCGCGTTACACTAAATATGGCCGGAATCAAAGTTGGAGGTATAAACATAAACAACATCCGATACGCTGACGATACAGCACTCATTGCAACTTCACAGGTGAATTTACAGAGACTGGTGGACAGAGTAGTTGTGAAAAGTAATGCTTATGGTATGGAAGTGAACTTAAAGAAAACTGAATGTATGATGATGACCAAAAAGGAAAACGTTCCAGAATGTAGAATTACAATCAAAGGAGAAATGATAAAACAGGTGAACAATTTTAAATATCTTGGATCAAACATAACATCCGATGGAAGATGTGTGATTGAAATGAAATGTCGTATCGCGCAAGCCAAGCCAGCCTTTGTTGACCTGGACAATATTCTAAAGAACAAAAAGATGACAATACGGGCAAGGATGCGGGTTCTAAAATGCTATGTATATCCCATTATACAATATGGCTGTAAAGCTTGGACCTTGAACGCGGAACTAAGAAGAGCGATCAACGCATTTGAAATGTGGTGCTTGTGCAGAATGCAAAGAATATCATACGTCACCTGAAGGACAAACGAAGAAATATTACAACAAACAGGACAGAAAAGAGAACTTTTGAAGAATGTGATGAATAGACAACTGCAGTTTTTTGGCACGTCACGAGGAAACAGAAACTTGAACATGTTGTAATATGTGGAAAGATTCGAGGAAAACGCGCACGAGGACGACAACGCCTGAAATTTATGGATCAATTGAAGGACGTATTGGGTGGATCGACTGAAGAGATACTGCTGGCCGTGAACGATCGAGACGGCTGGAGGAACAATGCAGGGAAGCTGTCGAAGGCTGGCCTCAGCCATGACACTTGAAGAAGAAGAAGAAGAACAGTTAAACCACTGTCATTTTAAAAGTAAACGCAAACACTAGAGCCTATTGCTGATGTACTGCCTGTTAAAATACAATGATTTATGACAAACCTAACGTTGTCCTTTGAATCTGGTTTTTGATAATGCAATGCCTAGCACGAAAATTAAAATAACTGAACTGTCGGTGGAATCTAGGTTACAATACCTTTAGAGAATAGACATGTCGTGCATCTGACTGCTCTCACCCCCAAAGACATATCTATCACGTGTAGCGAAGTGGAACGAAATGCCGAGCTTTAATGCTAAACTTTGCAGAATTTATAAACAAATTATTATCTTCTTTGGTATGAAAATCTAGTTTGTGAGTTTTTCCTCTAACCCAGGGCTTTCCAAAATTTTGATGGTTTGGAGCCGTTGAAGAGGTCAAATATTGATTGCGAAGCCCACAAAAAATATATAGAGATTACATTAACACTTATCAATTGTTGTTTCATAGTTAGGATGCATGCTCTATTTGGCACTTGAAAATGTTTAAATATCTCCGAGTCGGGTTGAAAAAAGAAGGAAATCCTACGTAAATAACGCCTGAGGACGCGTTATATTGCCCTAAATTTGATTGTTGTCCGAAAAATAAAAAAAAAACAAAAAAAAGTTCATCGCCCCTCTTCGATCTCGCAATTTATGCTTTTTAAGATCAATTTTTTTGGATCGAAATAGCTCTATACGCATTGAAAACACTGCGCTGTACATTTCTACTGCCATAGTGAAAAAGGCTCCGCCATGGACTACTTAAAAGACCTACTCTTTTAAGGCTTAAACGTTTCAATCAGAGACGTGCAACCTGCAGCCCGCGATGTCAAATTTTGTGGCCCGCGGGAAATTGCAAGATAGGACTTGAGCCGGTTTGGGTATAAATACACAAGTGAAAATATTGATACCAAGAAAAGGTCTTCACCTTCAATCTGAATTGAAAATGTGAACCAAAAAAGCCCACTAAATCTTCAGCTACTTTGAAATTGTGCCGCTTGCATAAGAGGTTGCACACTCCTGCTTTATGCGATTCAAAATTATTTTTTTGTTTCTATGAAAGCGCTAAAATACGTAACTGAGAAAAGTTAAACTCAATTTGAAAAATTTGAGGGAAACACTGAAAACACGAGATCATCAGTTGATGATCGCGGGAGCAAAAGAGTTAAGTAGGCCATGGCTCCGCGAGCCGGATAAAAAGCCTCTTGTTTGTACTCTTCGTTTGCGGAGCCCCTGAGCTTCTCTTGCGGAGCCCTGGGGCTACGTACGGAGCACCTTAGGAAACCATGCTCGAACCCATTGTTTAACTTTTTGTAATAGCTGAACCATAAATGCTGGACTTTGAGCACTGGGTCATTGCGCGCGCCCACTAGTGGCGTTTATGCTGGGAGCAAGTAAAAAACGCAAACTCATAGGTTTTAAATTTTCTAACCTCGGCATAGGCCTTGAATTACGAAACAGTTTTAAGCGGCAGGCCTGTTACCTCAGAGCTTCATTGCTGTAAATGCATCAATCTCACAGTAGCATTTTTGGATAATTTTGAATTTATACTTCTTTGACTTCGCAAAAGCTTGTGAAATTACTATCTGCGGTACGGTCTTAATTTTTGAGCATGAAGGTTGGCATTACGGGCATAGTTAATGAATTTCAAAGTTTGAGAGGAAATTAACTGCAAAAAATAGCCAGCAGACCTACAGACTTTAAAGTTTAAACTGTTATACCAAAGCGTGAAGTCATAATCATTAAATATAAAATCGTAGTTGTAGAGGAATATTTTTTTTGAAAATCGATTGTAACGCCGATTCGGTTATTGGATACACCAGCAGCGGATCCAGAATATTTTTGGCAGAGAGGGTGAGAAGCGGAAAACGACGCATTATCAATCTAAACTGGAGGTGATGACATTTTTTTTGGAAATTAAATTTTCCGAAGTCCAGTTTCTTTAAGCAAAATCTTTTTTGAGGCAAATTAGAAACAAATAAGTTGACAAAGTCAATACTAAGAAAGGCTGGTTGGGGGAGGCATCCTCCACATCTCCCCTGGAATCCGTCACGGACGTGAAGCACTTTTGATCTATCCCGGAACTAAGAAGCATCGGTGCCACCAAGAAACTTGGTGCCACAAATATCATTTCGAGGAAAGTGGCGTCGAGTCATGGAATAAGCTCAGCATCAAAACACTTATTTCTGTAATCGTAAAGCAAAAACTATGTCGGTGCTTCGCACCAACTTCAATTTTGTGCTTTTATACTTATTGATAGGAAAGAATAGAATTTGTAAAACAAAAGCAAATTTTCCAGCAAGACTGGTCTTTGATCATTGTAGGATGATGGGATTAGGAGCATAGGTGCAATATTCTCATTTGTATCAATTATTGTTACTTCTCCCAGAAATAGTTCTTTGCGTGTAGCCGGCGCAGCCTGATGAACTGATATTTCTATTTCGACAAAACTGACCGGTACCCATACCGGGAAACGCCTGCCAAGCCGACTGGTACTCCTTGAATTCAAAGTGCTGTTTTTAAAAATTTTCAATTATGCTGATAATTTCAAGGGGAGAGGAGCACACCCGTCTCATCCCTACTCCCCTTATATTTATTGGCTACAAATTAAAACTACAACATTAACGTTTTTAACTACGTCGCAGGAATCGACCAATCAGAACTCGTTCCCTCGTTTGATGGCAGAAATCAATCAAATGGCGTCGGAAATTTTCTATCTGAACTGGAGTGAAAAAGCTCAGCAGCGCGATGTAGTGGCCAGTTTGACTATCGAGCTACAATCGAAAAAGCGCCCTCTACCGGCGCCTCGCTTTTCGCAAAGAAACGTGAAAAAAATGCTGAAGACGTCAAAAGCCCAAAGGCCCAAACTCTCATTGATTAAAAATGTTCAGCTGGAAAGAAAGATCAATGACGTCATAGACAATTGCTTGGCTCTGCCTCATTATGATACAGAAGAATTAAAATTAATGGAGGACATTGAAAAAGAGTTTGCCAATGAGACAAGTTAACTTCAATAATTACAGCTTAGTTACCACGTAATTATTTGTATGACTATGTTTATTTTCTTTTTATGACGTAGTAAAGTAGTCTTTTGCAAATAACGTCTCTTTTCAAGACAAATGAAACGCTTTGCGCTGCATCAACTTCCTCTTAAACAAAACACAACTCAACCGGCACACGATGCAGTCTGTAATGGAAAAATCCGAGTTTCAAATTTTGAGTTGTTTTTGGACTGGTGACGTTACTTTTGGTATGGCTACTTGAGACTTCAAGTTTTCGTGCTCGCGATATTTTCACCGGAAGAAATCTTTTGCGATCCTTGTGTCTGACGTATTGTTGACTTAAACAACTTTTTACAGAGAACTCAACAACGAGGTCAAAGCTAATTTGCAAATGTTGGCTTCATATCACGTGATTGTTTACATGACGTCGTTGTTTTCCGCAAATATTTTGCTGTTTGTCCTTTCAAAGTCACTCACAATACGAAAAAAGGCGCACTAGTGGAAGAGAAAATGTTATACTTGTTTATCCTCGCAACCATTCGAGGTCACCAATGCAAACATGCTTCTGATAAGTTTCACTTTTATATTTAGTTTGGCAAACTAAGTTGCTTCTGATGTTGGTTTTTTTCTGGAATGACTTTTAACGCAGACTCACATACGGTAATACATTTTGCAGCTTTATTGTTGAAAGCAGTCATCTATAGTTTAAGTTACCTTGCTTAAAAATTCATGTGACCAATAGTTTAATGTGTAGAATGTTAAAGTTAATTGTTTTGGTGGATTAAACAAAATTGACGTGAAGTGAAAAAATAGCAAGCAGCTACGTGCTGAGATTGCAGATGCTGCTGGGTAATTGCGCCCTTACAAGAGGCATTTTAAGATAATTTCTTCTACTTTGGCGGATGCCAACAAACAATGAATTTATGAAAACAATACCGAGAAAGAGGAAGTTTTGAAACTTCGAAGTAAGTCTGAACAGAAAACAGCAAAAGAAGCCACAAGCAAGTTAAAAAAAATAAACAAAACAGTAATGATAACGGAAATTTTCGCTCGGTTCTATCGGGAGCTTGCCCCTCCTGACCCAAACATTACAATAGTAGCGGGAGCTTGCCCCCTCTGACCCAAACATTACAATAGTAGCGGGAGCTTGCCCCCTCTGACCCAAACATTACAATAGTAGCGGGGCAGTTTGGCGTTTGAGAACGAGAATTAGACTAATCAGGTGAAAATGACGTTGCACGTGGACATTGAATGTTCGGTTTTCCGATGGTTGCTTCTACATATTGATAATGTTTGAAATGTCAGTGTCCTTTAACCGGAATTTGGATATTATTGATATTGGTTGCGCTGTTATCGGAAATGTTGCGCTTTCCTGGTAAAATCGAAAAATTATGAACAGTGTAGGTTGTTCTATATTCGAATCAGGTATGACAAGCACTTAATAGCCAGGTAGACGAACAGATGGTTGGAGGTGGCCATTTTGAGTTTTGTATCGTGCGAGTTACTGGCAATGAATAATATTGTAAATGGAAGTAGGGTCTGACCAACTCTTTTCTTTGATCAATTCTTTTTTTGAAATACACCGAACATATGCGTTCAGCTTACAAATATGTAGGTAAGAAATTTTACCAACCCCTGTTTTGGTTTTATACCAATTATAAGCTTCGATACCAGCGTCACAACTTGTTGTGAAAGTGAACAGCTATTCTTATTGTCAGAACTTCGATACCGTTCTTATTTTGAAGAAATATGTCTTAGAAAAAACATGATATTTATTTTAAGAAATGCCTTTATTATTGACAATAAGTCCTTATTTCGAAATTTTGATTTTCATCGATATCTTTGAATGCGTCATCAATGTAATCTTTTAATTCATTTAATGTTTTGTGATTCTTCTCATACACCTTGTTCTTTACAACACTCCAAAAAAAGATATTCATGTGGTGTCAGGTGAGTGTAGTGGCAATTCAATGCTACCTCTTCTTCCGAACCAACGCTGCGGGAAGATTTTGTTAAGATAATCTCTTACTCTTAACGCATAATGTGGAGGTGCTCCATCTTGCTAAAAGAACAGTTTATAAAAGTTAGGTTAAGTTTAGAGTTGTGGCACCACCACTTCACAAAACATTTCCGAATAGTTCTCTCCATTCACATTTCCATCAAAAAGCAGGTCTTACAACAACTTCGCTAGATAATGCGCCCCAAACTGTAAAACCAAGCTGGTTTAGTTGGGTTTCTATGGTGAAATTAGGGTTTTCATCAGCACAATACACACAGTTATGCCTGTTCATATGACCAGATAATTCTAAGCAAGCTTCATCCGACCAAATGATCTTATTCAAATAAATTAAAGTGCATGCAAGTAACTTCAAAGCATATAAAGAATAGTTTAATAACAGTATACCTACTTATGGCCCATCCTGTATCATACGTTTACAAAACTGCGGTGATATTGTAAAACCTGACATCTGTATTTCAGATTTTTTCAACAACCTTGTTTTTTTCGTTTAAGTGAAGCCACTGATATACAAACGAGAAAAATTAATTAAGGCTGGTTCAGTTAATAGCTTCAAGGCAAAACTGAAAAAATAGTTTTTTTTTGAGGAATCATAAACAACGACAAAGTTAATATTCCCCAACACATAAGTTTTGTAGTTATTAGGCTTTACCGTATCACGGCAGAGTAACCTACAATTGTTGCGTTTTGCTAAATTATTCTCAAATAATTTAAAAAATGCTATGTTTTTCCAAAGAAAGAAGGAGGATGGACTCTTTCGGAATCCCTCCAAATGTTCTCCAGTTAAGGAGCACTGATCTTACCAATTCACGAAAGCAATTACATTGGAGCGTATAGGCAACTTATAGTCAAAGTAGCCGCGTAGCTCAACACGGCACTTCAAAAGCTCAGCATCTCAGCAATCATCACCGTGGTAGCGGTGTAGCTCAGGCGCAATATTCGCTGCAAAGAGCCAATTTGAATTCAAGTGATCGAAATGATCTGGAAACACTAGCCTTTGCACTTGTTCAATGAAATTATGACGTCACAAGGAAGTTTCAGTTTTATGACGTCACTTCCCTGCACAGCGGTTAAAGTTGTTGAGCCGAGTTAACTGCTGATAAGGCTGAATAGACACAATTAGTACAATGAAAGAGATAGAAACAGGGATTTTAAATAACTGGCAAGTAGTTGCATAAATCAACTATAGTTAATTCAAGTCTACTTGAAATAGTTTTTGATCCAGCCCCAATAAAGTGATAAAATCTATTTTTCTCGAAGAAGTTTTTACAGAACCGCGCCATTTAGGTTTTTGAAAAATTTTTTCTCAGCAAACTTTCAATAGATTAGGCCAGCCCAACCCAAAATAGTAAAATGGCCACAACAACCCAGTATTTTTTCCGCCGGCCGCATATCGACATTTTAACTTATTAGTAAATTTGAACTAAAAATTTTTTTCAAATCTTCGGCAGGCCGCCTCACCGGGTTTCGTTGAGCGTATGTTGAGCAGCTTGTATTAGACCACAAGCATCCAACCTTTTTGAGTGAAGGGCCACATCTGCTTTTGAAAAATTTTTACGGGTCAAAGCTTTGCCCCTTGGCGACGTTGACCAATGACAAAAACAAATTAAAAAATTTTTTACCTGCAAAGCAGACATCACTGCAATAATAATAATTAGTATTACTTGTTACGAACAAAGCTCATAACCTCAAATTCGGTGCTGCGGTGTATAGTTAGAGCGTCCGCTTTGCTGTCGGTAGACGCGAGTTCTATTCCGTAGTAGAGTCACATCAAGGACTTCAAAAATGAGATTCACAGCTTTCCTGCTTGACGCTCAGCCCGAAGGAGGCAGTTGCGATGAAAAAAATCGAAAAGTTTTTTTGTTGTGTACTTGTGTCTTTGGGTAAGGCAGTTATCGCTATATCTCCGTCTTTAGGAGATAGAATTGTGGTGAGGTAGTTTTAATATCGTGATAGCTCAGTCTCACAAAAGAATTGCAAACGGAGCATGAGTTTATGCTCATGAAAATATACATATTTTCTGTTTGAACGTTGTTGCACTGAAAATTAAATTGAAGCCTGATAGCCCATGCAAAACAATCGCGCAAAATTCGGATGCAGGATCTGTGTGTGTGTGTGTAACGCTTGTTATGCCGATGTTTCCTAATCTTTTCTAGCGTGCAACCCACTTTAATATTTGGGGTGACACCTAGCAATATTGTCCCAAAGCGACAACAAAAAAATTGAAATAGAAGAACTAAGCAAAATATTTACAACATATAGTTTATTGTTTATAGGAAGACTTGATCCAATGCATCTCTTTCTGCTTTGAAATCTGTAAGTCCAAGAAAGGATCACTTTCAAGCTTAGAAATCTTAATATTTGAGTTCAATCTCTGCAAAGTAACCAGTCTCCTTTGAGTTTTTACTCGGTCTGACCAATATTTAAAAAAAATAATTCCCAGAAAACGAGTTTTGCAAAGAAGAAAATTATAGAAAAAACACTTAACAATAACACGTTTATTAATTACGTTATTGGCGCTTTGATAACAAACAAATAATGAAACTGTGGATCATTGCATCGTTATATCTTCTTTTCAAGATTGGAATTTCCATTTCCGGTAAGTAAAGTTGTTTACTCGTTGATGGTAACAATGTATAGAAGATAATTATTAATCAAAAGATTGAGATTTTACTGCCAGATCAGATCTATGGTGTGCTTTTAAAACCATAAACAAAGAGTTTCACCTTGATTAGATCATGGCAGAGACTAACTAGACCTGGGCAAAAGATACGTGGTCACAGAATTTTGAAGGATAAATCTCTTTTGAATTTTTTCAACTTTGATTGATTGTTATTTGAGTTATTTGTTATCCTGCATTAATTGGAAGCCTGTAAGATTGTGCTTTTTCGAAAATGCTTGATGAAAGTAATTTGATGTTTTCTGTTTATCTTCCTGCATGAAACAGGCCAACAAAGTATAAACTTCTATCCAAGGTAATGCAATAAAAACCTTATTCGCTTAAAATGTAAAAAAATTAAAGGAAGGATATGCAACGTGAACAATATGATCTAAAAGCTGACCGTGCAAACAGATAAGCTTATGTCCAATCCTTGTAAAATCTTGAACACACAAATTTATCACTAGCTGCTTTCCGCATTGCTAAAACTATGGGTTCAAAATGAAAGTCTTTTGGTCAGACGAAACTATTAAAAACTTCTGGAGATGGTAACTATTAAATGCGTATTTTTTAATAATAAAGCGGACTTCCACAGAACCAAAATGAATGACTATCTCTTACAGGAATTTGACAAAACAATGTTGCGAAAGTTTTGTGTCAATGAACCATTATTTTGGATCAACAAGTTATATGGAGTGCAATTTTTTCATAGCTCGTTTAAATGTTTTGAGACAACATTTGTAATTGGATCCAATCGATTTATTTTAGTGCTTGCCTTGCTAAACTCCAAGCCACCAACCAGCATTGTTTCAGTGGAAGATGCATTTAAGTAAATTAAATTACGATTTATTTGAACAAGGAATTGAAGATGGTAATTAAATTTTGTTGCTACGTATTTTCCCCTGAAACAATTTCAATCGATTGCTAAGAGTTTTTTAAGACAAGAACTTCAAATGCAGTATAGTGATCATCAGCCAGGTAAACTGCTTCAGTTTAGATCTTAACTCCAAGATTACTATACAAAAAAATTTGCTTTTGTTTACAAATTGATTTATTCGCAAACGCAGTTGTCACTCAACCGTATCACTCAAAAAATTTCTTTAAGGGCATGGTGGTGTGAGCAGTTTTTTCACCTATTTAGTTGTTGAAATCAACACATGATATCTTTGCTAAATGAGTTTAGTTAGGCGACGGACAGCTTAAAATAGGTTTATTTGTGGAAGATAAAATCTTAGCACGTGCAGAGTTCTATTTCTGCAGTAAGATAAGTGTAGACATCAAAAGTACAGTACAACATAAGCAATAGAGCAAGGATGGGCAACGTTATCACCATTGGAAGACGCATAATATACTTCTTCCACTTACGAGAACCTGCAAGTAAAATCGAAATGATAAAAAGTTTTTTGGTGAATCAACTATTTGATTGCAAAACTTTCTGACTTTGAGCAAATTTTTTGTTGAAATTGAGGCATGTTTCGGTTTATGTAAATGTAAAGAGGTTCTTTGAGATTGACTGGAAATCAAGTTTAATATAAAAATGCATGGCCGCACCCCTTTTTGCACACGGCTACTCATTGTGCTTCCTTGCTGTAAAGATAAATTTCCTTTGTTGAAACTGCTACATTGGCCGTTATACACTCTGTTTCAATTATATCTATGGTCTGTTTCAAACATAAAAGCCGTCTAGCTATTTTGTTGAGATTATTGTCTTTAAAGTCAAGTTAGTGATATTGTAGGAAACATACAGTCAATATATCTATACTATAAAGCAAAATTCTGTGTGTGTGTAACTCCTCCAAAACTATTGGATGTACGAGCATCAAACATGGAACGATTGATCACCTCCCCAGGGTAAGTGCTATAAGGGGGTTCGTGAGGTCATGATGACGTTATAATCAAAGATAATATTTTAAAAATTGCATTTTTGGACTGAGGAAAGCGAATTTTGGCTTAAACGAAAGCCAGCAAACTACGTACCAACTTTAACAACTTCATGTCTTTAGGATGTCGCGTGATGTCATATAAAATATTTAACTGTAAAATTGGTTTTCTTTATTTTCTCAAAAAATATTGATCGTAGAAACACAATTAAAAGCTTTTTTGGGAGATATTGACTAGGGTATTTCAATAAAAACAACTCTACAACAATTATAGCTCAAATGACGACGCAACAACAGATTCCTTTTTTTAAGCATTTTAAGCCTTCTAAGTATGCTTTAGCTTTTTTCTGCTCGCTTCATTCATTCACGCGTATGAGTTCATGTTCGGTTCCATGTCTTTCGTCAGACTGGGCCACCACGGCGGGTAGACTGCTTGACCCCACAATCTGTCTGCCACATAAAGACGGAGACATCCCAAGGAAACAACAAGCAAGCATGCCGGCTTGTTCTCCACACTATCCCTTATGTGCTGAGCGCCAACCAGGGAAGTTGTAAATACCATTTTTAAAGTCTTTTGGTATGACTCGACTTAGGAAATGAACCCCAGATCTATCGACTGCGAAGCGGACACTCTAAACACTACACCATCGTGCCGGTTTGCTCGCTTTAGTTCGGTCTATGTTGTTATAATGCTGCCTGGTACAATTGACAAAGTCTTTCGCTGCCAGAGATCATCATCGTTTGTTGATTTTTTCAAAAATTTCAAAATTCTTACCAAATCAGTTTATTTAAAAACTGATTTGTGACCTCATTTCTTAACCAATTGTCAAACTTTCTTTACAAAATTAAAGATTATTTTAAGGCAATTCCGATAATACATGACGTGTACATTTACTATTAAACTTTAAGATCTGCAGGCACATCTTTTCTTCGTGCGCACCCCACCGAGCGAAAAATTTTGTTTAAAGTTTTATTGCTTGAAAACTCACCCTGGGGCTTCACTGGAGTTGGTCAAACTTTGCAAATTGGCAGAGTGGTTTGTATCTTTTTTACTGTACTCGAACTTGTAACCTTCTGTTCAATGCCCTCAAAGAGTTGCAAATAAACCTTAATTTGTTTTAGAATCACAAATTTTCAATTTCGAAGAGAAGAGTTTGGTTGCGGTATACGGAAGCAACGTGACATTCATTTGTGGGGGTAGTGAAGCATTATTGAAAATCGGCACTAAGAGCTTTCAAGCAGACGTGGTGAGTACCGTTCTCAATCGAAAACTTCTTGAAAATATTCACATTGATTTGAAATATTTTCAACAGACACAAAGTCAGGCAGAGCACACCATCATCGCATCCAATCATTATCACCAAGCAAATATATCTTGTACTAGTGAAGGCAAAAATGAAACGTTTGTGGATTTTTACGTCGTATGTAAGTAGCTCAACTTAGATCCCTAAAGTCGCTTTTTTAGTCAGCTTGGTATTTGACCTCACGTTATAAAAAATGTTTCCAGTCCTTAATAAAGAGGCAGAAAATCACATTTTTAAAGTGGAGCTGTTTCAGTAATGCGTGAATGGTTTGAGCTTACAACACAGCAAGGAAAAGATTTGCAACTTTGAGCAAACGAAGCAAATAAGATTTCTCTTACAACATTACGCGGATATTTCGTTCATTAACTTCATAGCCACTTTCAACGCTAAATTAATTCTACAAAAAGATTAACTACGCAAAATTGCCACAAAACTAACAGCAAAGGGGAATTCTGGTTTCAATGTCTTTTTGCCAAATCCTGGTCTTGCGCAATGACGTAGCCGCAAGGAGGAAGAGGGGTAGGCATCTACGACAAAATTTTGAACAAGTATCATTACTATGGATCTGATGACATCGTAGTGATAACCATCAGCGTACCGAGGGAGTTTTATTATGTAATCGCAGAGGCTTAACGGCATTCACTTGATATAAAATTTGCTTTTAATACCTCTGATTCTTATTAAAATCCTGCATTATTTTTACAGAAGAGAAAAGACCGACACTGAAAACGATCCAGCATAAAATTAGTTTTGCACCCCCCCAAAAAAATTTGTCTGGCTAAGCTGATGACGACAAAAAAATAGTTATGCCTCACTCCTCCTCCCAGCTTTTTTTGGCTACAAACCTTGGGTTCAATTCTATAATGCTTCAATCTTTTTCCTGGTGTCAGGTCTTTTGCGCTTCTTCTGCGGAGATTTCAGAGAATCTCTTTTGTTTTGCTAAGTGTTTACAGAATGGCGATAATTTTTGCAGCATCGTCAATGACAACATAGCAAGCCGAGTTCGAGCACTCGGAAAATATTGCGATTTTTGTTGTTCGGCTGAGTATTTCGTTCCAGTGCATCCACGAATCCTAGTGAGAATAAGCAATTATTGCCATATTTATGCAAAGCAAAATAAGAGCATTTAAAAAGCGCAACTTGATTTTTAGATAAGACCGATCTGGTAAGAAAGTGCATTGTGTAACATTAACTTGTCTTGAATAGATTACAAACCTAGAGTTAGTCAAAAAATTTTCAAAGTCTGTTGCACAGTGATTCCCAAACATTTTTGCCTGCTGGCACACGAAATCAAATGAACAAATTTCACGGCACACCAACCACTGGAATCTATTCAAATTGATGTCGAGTGGCATCTCAGGCGACCGCGAGAATGGTGATGACCTTTTTTTTGGAAATGACCACTTTTCTCGCCAACGATCTCCGGAGTTCGCTTGATGCAGCCCGAAATAATATTGATCTTAAAAAAAAAAAGTCATTGCCTCTCTTGCCGTGACCTGCAATGTCACCCGCTACTTACGGCAGTTGTCGACCATTACTTCATGGCAGCATTTTCTCAATTTGGTCAAAAAATTTCTATCAACATAAAGCACTTTAAAAAGACTCGCGGCACACCTGCAAATCTTCCTCGGTACACCAGCGTGCCGCGGTACACAGTTTGGGAAGCACTGCTGTAGCAGCAAGCTTACCGAAAATGACGTTATGAACACGTGACTAGTGGTGTTACGTGGTCAGATTGTAGTAACTCACCGAGTCCAGTAAATATAAGTTTCGACACATCTACCACCGCCTGCGATCGCTTGCTTCAATGAAGTTGTATTGTTGAAATCATGTGACTGTTTAGTTCTGATCATTGAAAAAGTTCTTTATGACGTCATAGTTGGAGAAGAACAATCGGTAATAGTGAATTATTCCGCCTATCCCAGTATCTTGCAAGTCATGAAAAAAGGTGAGTGGTAAATTGCCAATTAGCTTACTACTTGTTGGTTTTGTATTCGTTTTGTTCTAGAAAGCTTAATCCGGAACTACTATAACCTTCCAAATCCACAAACCAGCGTAAATGGAACAATAATTATTCATTTTGTAAAGGTAACATATCTTAATCAAGATTGTCACAGCAAATTGTATGTCAAGTTATACCTAAGAATACCATCTGCCTGGATCAGGAAATGGCAAACGTTTTAGTCGGAGGGCCGCATTGATCATTCAAGAGTTGGCCAAGGGCCAGTGCTTCAAATCTTGCAATAATTTCGGGTTTTGAAGATGATGGTCTCCAAAAACAAAGGTCATGACTCTCTATTTGGATGGAAATGCGTCAATTCAAACTAAGAATTTATTGCGTAGCTGGTCTTTCAATGATGGCTTCTATTGCTTTTGGCTCTTTAGTACAGCAAGTGAGGCCACCCCTGTCATATCAAATTAAATATATGGAAGTGCTTATAAGTGTTGGTGGGCCGCACTAAATGCTCTGACGGGCCGTAGTTTGCCCATTCTTGGCCTAGGCCAAAATAAAATTACACTTTGAAAAAACGGTATCTTCACCGGTAAATTTTTACTATTATACCATGCAAGCCGGACCCGTCGCAGTCGCCCGACAGAGCTGCCAGTCATTCACGTCGAATTAGTCTCATCGGTTCGTCCGACTTCCACCAGATTACGTTTTTAAGACCAAGAACGATAAAGTGTTACTAATGGGAATATCAACCTTATGTCCCTAATCCTTACTGTAGTACGATTGCTTTCAATTCAGAGAGGTTGCTTCAAATTCTGTTCATTCCTTCAAATAAATGTAGGAGAACAAACACAACGTTGGGAAGTGCGCCACAGTGGTTTTTGTTTTATGATAACGCAAACTAGTTATTTAGTTGTATGCATATTTTACGACTTCGTGAAACCCCTTCGTAAAAATAATAAACACTAAAGAAACTGATAAACCATTAATACCAATTATGTCCCTAGTCCTGAACTTCCAGTTGCTTGTTATGCGACGCGCTTCCGAGAAAATTGCATGTCTATTTGTACGACCTAAAGTCTCTGACTGGGCGCATCTTACTTGAATCTGGCATAAACGCAGTCATGCAAAGAGCAAACTAATCCGAAATGAACCAATTACAATTAAGTCAATGGCAGGCCCCAATCAGTAACGTCGAGGTTAAG
Organism: Trididemnum clinides; assembly: GCA_963675345.1. Lineage (NCBI taxonomy): Eukaryota > Metazoa > Chordata > Ascidiacea > Aplousobranchia > Didemnidae > Trididemnum > Trididemnum clinides. The sequence goes on from OY776306.1 coordinate 26,938,913, forward strand.
AATATCAAATTGGCCTGGTGTGCCAGCTTCAAAGAAAATGCAAAGGAAATTCCTTAACATTTAGATAATAAGTTGCCGGAGAATAATGTTTCGTTGCAAAAAAATAGAGCAGGACCATCTTTCTCTCCTATCTTTTTGTAGGGGGATCACCAATGCTTCGCTTGGAGTGGGCTGCTTTTTGAAAATTTGAGAGACTTCAGTTTTTGATAATTCGTTTAGAAAATTTCGATAGATAATAACAAAGAATTATGCTTTTGAAAAACAACAAACAAACGTACGACGGGACTTAGTTTTGCTTGAAACGTTGATTGTGTGGAGCCCACACGCCAAAATTTTGAGTGGTTTTGGCCAGTAGGGTACATTTAAAAATTTTTAGAGACTTCATTTTGTGGTAAATTTTTTTGGCAATTTTAGATAAATAATGGCAAAGAAGCATGCTTTTGATGGAAAATATTCCCTGCCAAAGTAGTATTAAGGTGATTACCCAGTTACCAAGATGATGCTTGCTCGAAGAACCAGACGACAATATTTTATTTTTCAAATTCCGCTTTATAAGAATATTATCTGTAGTAGCTGATAAACTCTATTTCATTCCGTTGTTTGATATTCAAAAGATGAGTGACGAAATTTTTTAAGGCAGAATTTTCAGACCATAGCCAGGTCACTCACAGATAAAGGGCACTTAATGAGGTCAACTCAACTGTGCTGAAGAGCAAAATAAATTTGCGTAAAGGAAACGGGGCAATATTTGTCACCGGCATAGACAGGAAGAAGCAGTAGATACCTGCGACACCCAAATTTTTAACTTGCAAAAGTACTAATTAACAATGACGTCAAGACACCAAGGGAATCACGGCCGGCACTGAAATATATTTGCAAAGAACCAGAGCAATTTCCATAACATTGCTGTTGGTGTCAGGCGTGGTTATCAAAAACTGTGTAGGCTGACTGAAGCTAGTGAGGCAGGCATAGATAAATAGAATTGCCCTCATTTAAAGTTCGGAGTCACTCAAATGATTGTGAACAACCTGGCTCATTGGCGAAAACGCCTGCCGCTTGCGTGATTCACATGGCTGCAATCCTGTTTAGTCGACCTTTATTAAAACCAAATGCAATTGTTCGACCAGTTAAAGTAGATGCAACTTCGAACCCCACTACTAATCTCGATTCTAGCAAGTTATTGGTACAATATTCAAAGACGCTCCAATAATTGCTTTATGCCTAGAAGATAATTCTTTCTTTTTATTTCTGTGGACATAGTTTCAAATCACTTATAAAAAACATCTTTCTGCATTGAACTCTGTGATTCAACAGTAGAGGTAATCGGTAAGTATTACCTCCATTGGTAAGTTATAGAATCCAAGGTGAATAGAAAGACTTAATTATTGTGCATTTTTATTTTGGATAAATTGCTGATCCTAGTTGTTTTACGCTGCACAAATTAAATTATAAAACGTTTTCAGCTAACAGAAAATGATTTGGGTCTTTATGAAATCAATTACAATTCTTCTTTTCCGTCAACCAACATAACATTGAACGAAGTGTCTGCCCCTCTTGATCTCCGCTTGATTTTTATCTACGCCTCCCCTGCGTTGAGTCTACTAGTTTGCTTGATTGTTATCATAGTTGCTGTTTGTTGCGTGAGAAAGAAAAAATATTCCGTGAAGGAGAAACCAATAGAAACAAAATCAGCTGTGAAAAAAAATGGTGAGAGTCATTTATTTTACAGGATAGCTTTGGGTGTGGCTGACTGACACAGATGAAAAGTACACAAAGACACTAGCTTCTCTATGATTCTCTCTGAAACCTAAAGTAGTTTTTGGAAAAAGATGCCATATCTTGACCGCATATAGTCCTGAAATCACTCTCTGTTATATGCTTTGCTCAATTGCTTTGATTTTGGTATTGTTCAAATTTTAAAACAATTTTGCAGCGTACGAAAAGAGGGAAATGATGTCAACGTCCCCTCCTGAAATGACATTTACAAATGACGAAAACCTATCTTCTTCGCATGCGGCACTCAAGCCGCCAAGGTAAAAACTTTGAAAAAAAATTGATTAAAAACGATTTTCGTCGAAGAATCCAAAGAAAGTTTTAAACTTTTTCAAAAACTTTAAAAGTTTTGCAGTGTTATTTGTAGTAAAGAGAGAGAGAGTGAAGGACCTACTTTTGTATCTTCCTCTAGTAAGATATGTGCATTGATGGTGAAATTAGCTGCAAAAATTTTCACGTTAATGCATTAAACGTTGCTAAAAACTCGAAGAAACATATTATTGGTATACCGCGTCTCACTAAGGGTCCTCTCCCGGTTGACAACGTTGTGAACTTATTCCGATTAAATGTAGACATCTACAATAAGTATCAAATCTGCCGTAGGCATTGTTTGTTTGTGGTTACCCCCTCCTCTTCCTCGGGATGGAGGTACGGCATGAACGGCAATTCAGTTTCATGCCGTCAACCTAATTGAAATTAGGCTAGGAGAAAGATGGCAGCCCATTTCGAACCAGTCTTGAGTGACTGGTAGCCTCACCACCAACAAGGCGGACTGCCACTGGTGGGCACCCAAGAGTCGTCCTTTACGACATGCTGGGTTAGCAACTTCACAATTTTAATTTGGTGAAGTACGGGTGGGCCACCTGTCTGCCACATAAATGTGAAGGCGTCCGGTTAAGTGCCTTGTCCAAGGACACAACAAGCAAGCGTGCCGGCTTGATCTTCACACTATCCCTTTTTTATGCTGAGCGCCAAGCAGAGAAGCCGTGAATACCATTTTTTAAAGTCTTTTGGTATGACTCGACTAAGGAAATGAACCCCCAGGTCTACCGACTGCGATGCGGACGCTCTAACCACTGCACCATCGCGCCGGTTGCCGCAGACATCGCTGAAGAACAAAAAGGCTCTGACCACCAAATTTCTAAAAAATTTTTCGAAATCGAGATTGCTTATTTGTGGATTACGTAAAATTTGAAAAAAATTTGCGCGTACAATCCCTTAAATTTTTTTTGGTTGGCTTCGACATTGACATCTTTTGGAACAATTCTCAAACTGGGTGCGTGAGGAATTTTTAAGAGCGTGGAGCAACTTTTAGTTTTAGGGTCATAAACTGAAATCAAAAACCCTCACCGCAAGTTATTCTTTAGATGAAAGATCATCATCATTTTAAAAAAGAGTCAAACTGGTGGAAGCCTTTTAATGTTTTCAACCAGAAAAAGAGGTTTAGCAGTTTGAAGTTTGCCCACCCCTGCTCTAAATCAATATTTTATTTTGGTGAAGTAATTTTTTGGTATGGTTGGAACTGAAATGTGTTTGTTAGCCCGTTGATGAAGCCATAAGACATGGCTTCATTTACGTGAACTACTGGTTTGCTGGTAAATAAACAATGGCAGGAAATCTATAAATACATTAACAATATGCATAACGCAATATTGCCAAATTTAAACCACCAGCTTCTAAGTTCGACTGATTCAAATTATGTCACTGTTTATCATTAATTACAATTTGCGCTTGATCACAAAGCTGCCAGATCCAAAATAATTTGATTCGTCGCTGTACAATGGCGCTTGTTTTGGCAGCCTGCAGTTGTCAGTGGGCAATTTTCTGTGACAAACACCTGACATAACATACAGCAAATGCAAAGTTCGGATCTTGGCAGTAAAACAAATTGATTGTACAGCAATAAAATTAAGTCAGTGGTGTATATAGTTTAACAAATAATTATAAACAATACGCGTCCCAGCTAACGTTTGATAAAATACCATTTTGTTGAAGTTTAAGCGAAAAAAATATTATTGTTGTATTTATTGTTAAAGTTAATTTTTTTATTTTTGTTTTAGTAACAACGCTCTAGCGCCACCAGTGTCGCAACGAACAACATCTCTCGAAGCAGTTTTAAGATCAGAAAACTTTCAACAACCGCAAAGGGTGCAGCAGAAGGTACATGGAAATTTTTGGAACAGGTAAAGATGGGGACAAGTTCAACAGAAGGGGTTAATTTGGTCCGTGATAGTAGAAGCAAACATGAGAAGTACCATCCTCATTTAAAAAAAAACTTTTGGCAACCTATGGTGCATGATTTTATTTTAGGCAATTTTGTTGAATACCACTTAAGGCAAGCTGGCCTTCAGAAAAATAATGTGACGACCTTGAGTTGATGCTTGTGTAGCCCTATCTTAATTTGCAATTTATATGAGTGTCTCGAAAAGATGCGAAAATAGTCAAATTAGCGTAAAACATAGAATATTTTACGTTGATGATTTTTGCAACTCAGTTTTGTGAAAATGTTGGTTTCGTTGAAACTTTCTCCCAAGCTCAATGGTTTCTTGATAGCTCTGTCGTGTATAAACATCGCAACTCTTGAGCTCTTCTCATCCACCAACCATAACAAAGAGCAGGATCAGATACTCACGACCCTGTTTATTAACCAATAAAACAAGTGCGTTCCACAACCATAGTGTCGTTTGGTGGTCACATGTACATTTAACTTTAGTACGCTAGAGAGCAGTAACGATCGGTTTTACCGCGCAGAACATTCGAAAAATCTCGAGAATCTTGGAATGATGAAGAAGATTATGTCGACACATGTGTCGATACCCAAAACACCACCTTGCGGCCACCTGGACACAGTAACAGCGAGTCGCACAACTCGAAGTTTTTCGCTCAAAATTTCCGTGGACAGAGTAGACATCCAGGTTATGTCAACCAACCCCCAAAACACCCTACCCCTGGGGTTAACGTCAGCGAGGAGCAGCTTTACGAAGGAATGAGCTGATCGATGTTATACTTACTCTAAAAAAGAGATAACAAACTTTCCAAAACGACTTTAGCAGTGCCAAGGAAAGTTTGAAAAAATGAATTAACTCAACCTATCACCTTGTATGAGAATTTTAAATTTTTCATCAGTTCAATCTCGAACACAGACACGACTGATTAACGGATTTTTTTAGCTTCGCGCATGTTTGGCTTGCATTGAGGAAAAGGAAATGTATGAGTTCAGGATATTAATTTAGGTTAAAAATTACAATGAAACAATGATTCATTGATTGAAACAACCTTCTGCTTGCAAGCCTTTCGCCAGGCTGTGCCAAGGCGACGGGTAAACTGGTCCACTCCACCACCTGTCTGCCACATAAAAATGAACGTGTTTTGGCGCGTGCAATTCCCATGGACACAGCAAACGTCCTTTCCTGCTTTTTTCCACTCTTGCCTTTCCTGTTGAATACCAAGCTTTTGGTATTACTCGACAAACTACCGGCTGCTATTGGGCGCTCTTACCAATTCGCTATTGCGCAGCTAATAATTGATGACCAAAATGAAGTTTACAATGAATTGTAATTCATTTGTGAATGGGTGCAATTTGTGCGTATGTCATAATCACGTCAATTTCCACTAATCAACAAGCCAATTAGATATGCCCATAACACAACATTTGTGAAGTATAAGCAATACTACATAGCAGTACAGTTTGACCCAAACAACCACAGAAAAGTTGTCGTAAAAGCAAGTTCATTGACATAAACTCTATGTCGTGTTTACAACGTAGCTCAGTGCGATAAAACGCTGGGTAGTAAAAATGAGATTGTAAGTTCAATGCCAGCATGGATTTGTGTTGTAATATTTTTGAGAAAGGCACTTTACGGCAAGTTTCCTTGCGGTAGAAATTCACTGTGCCATCAATGCTGGTAACTCCGAAGCAGGTTTGCAATCAACCTATTCATTCATACCTGCAAGGCTTTCGTGATGGTGGATAACGATACAAAAAAAACAAGCCAGCCTGCGTGTCAGTGAACACTAATGACGTCCTTGTTCAAGTTGTGAAGGCGCATTCTTTCCGAAAACAACGGCGTGTATATATGAGAATGTTATTAATATCATCATTCAGAAAAATTTTTCGTATCACGCTTGATTTGTTGCTCATTGAGTTGTTATTGGAGAACTGATATGTTGTTAATATTCCTACAAGTGATACACTACTAGTCATTTAAAAAAAGATTATTCGTCAGACGTTTTTGGCGATGGATCACCTTTATCTAGATTTACGTACGCATATTTTACATTGTTGACAATTAAAACGAAGACATATTTTGAGGAATTACCATTGTCATTTCAAATAAGGCATCTTATCTGTTTCTTGATTGGGAAATTCTATTTATTCAGATTCCCAGTGATTTTGCGGTTACAAGTTTGTTTCGATTTTTATTTTTAAAAAAATCAAGAAAACCAAAAACTTTCCGCGATACACCTCGGAGTTATTTTGCTTTCTGCTTGAAATATAAATGTATCGTGACGTGTAACCATTAACTTGTCCCGTCGTGCTGGCTTTGCTTCATGGCATTAAATTTTTTGAGTTTGACACTGTCGCGTTTTAAAATAATATATCAATCTGGGACTTTATTATGTCATACACGATTGTGACGTAATAAAGGCGTACTACAGCAAATCCAATTGCGAGGAAAAAAGGTCTTTTTTTCTCAATCAGTAGCCGAGCGAACAAATAATACAGCACTTCACACACATATGAAAACTATTCTTACAAGGCCAATTTCCTTATTCGTGACAGACACTTTGTTTTGACGACTTAAATTCTAAAAATATCCTTTTTCGCATGCGCAGAAAGTTAGATCAAAAGTTGCATTGCTATCAACTTGAAAGGAAAATGGAAATGAATGTAAAAAAATTGTAACTTAGTCATCAAAGCCACTCGGTAAGATTTCTACTTTGTATTGCGGACAAATTTTGTTGTGAGGTGGATTACTAGATCAAAACTATTACTAAGTTAACTTTAAGCAGTGGCGGCTTGTGCATATGGGCTGCAGGGCTGCAACCCCACCACGCGGTTAAACGATCTATTTTTTCAAATTTTTTATAATGTCGAAATGTCATAGTTCATACTTTATTAACCAATGCACCAGTTTATGTTGTTGAAAAGTTGAATTTTCTTATACCACTAGCACTGAACTAAGTGAGCGTGCGACATAGAGCTTCTATGTGACAATATCATAATAATACGTAGGACGGGCTGCAATTTGGTATAGCGGTTTAATTGCTTCCTAAAATGTCTTAAAGTTTTAGTTTCTACGTGACATAGCAAAATGCTTTGCCGCTGCAAATATTGTCAAAATAATCAACCCAAATTTTTCAGTGCAACTAATTATCTCTAACTTTTGAACACCATTTGTTAAGCTGCAAAAGACAGCAGCGGGAAGGGCAAAATCAATAGCGCCCAGACAAATGACAATGTGCGTTACTTTCACGGTGGTTTGATTCTTGTTGCTCTTCTTGTGACGTAACAATTCCCGCTAACCTTGCTGATGCTGCTGCTTCAAAACAGGGCTAGTTGCCGTAGTTGGTAAGTTTGTGTATAGGTAGGCCAATTCAAATGTTGCTGATCAGTTGCATCATTTAATAAATGAGGCAAAATAAATAGGGAGTGAGAAAACCTTTTTGAAAGCGAGGAAGTTGTTTAATTTATTTTTCTCTTCTACCGGTCAAAAAAAGTCGTCTTTGGTAAAACTTTTGCTTTGTCGGTTAAATATCAGACTACAACAATGAGTATATCGGATGTACCAGAAGTAGCGAGCCGCTTTTTGTCAAAGATTTTCTCGGCGATAATAAAACCAAATTTATTGAAATTTTACACTAACCTTAGGTTATTATTATCAACACTTTTACATAGTATCTTGAAGATCAGTTGCAAATCATGTGAGTATTGTCAAATTCAAAACAACTTCTCAAAAAATGCAGTGTCAGAGTAAAATTATGCGAGTAATTCTTGAATAAGCGCTTTGTGACGTCATAATTGAGTTAGCAGCAAGATGGGGCTCCTTCCGACACAAGAGGGTAAATATAGCAGACATTTCTCGTTTGTCGAGTATTATGATATTACTACCAGATCAAGTCGTTCTTTCGACAAATTTATTTTTCAAACTTGACGTTTCACTTCCCTTAGTTACCGGGGAGCTTCTTCAGAAGACGGTAGATGTTACTAGTGTAACATATAAACTGCACAACATAAAAACATAAAGACTACCTATATTACTAAATACTAAAAATTAGTTACCAATAGGGCAGGCAATTACGTAGTAACAAAAACATTGTTACATCGCAGATCCAGGAGTGGGCACAAGTAAAGTGTTGTATAATACATAAGACAGTGTTTCGGACCAATCAGATCTCTTCAGTGCAGTAGGTGACCGACTTTATTAAAAGCCTCTAGCTTCTTGTCGGTCGCCAACTTCACTGAAGAGACCTGATAGGTCCAAACAGTGTCACTGCCTGCAGTTTGCTAAGTGCATCGCTCGCCTCTTGCATTACTACATAAGACATTATTTATTGGAGACAAACACACTATAAACAGCAGGAAAATTTGCACCATCATTACGATTAATTACATTACATGAACGAGTTTTTGATTTATCAAAAAACTTTCCGCAACGCGACGCCTGTATGCATGTGATTCTGACTTCAGTATTTTGACATTATCTCAATCTATTCTATGATAGAAATCCATAACATGTTGACTCAGCGCTTACTTTTTAGTGTTAAAAGTCTTGACCGCATCAACATGTCCGCGTTTTCTGGTTCTAACACTACGTCCTATTTCACCTACATACACAGCATTGCAATTCCGGCAAGAAATTTGATACACCAAACCACGCTTTTGTTCAAAATTAATGGCATCTTTAGGTTTACAAAACAACGAAGACAACGTGTGATGTGGTTCTAAAGCCACTCCGACACCAACTTAACTCAAAATTCGGCTAATAGGTTCGGAGATACCTTGCACGTAGGGAATCAAAGTAAACCGCTTCAGTTTTTCTGTTCTACTGATTCTGTGATTTTGCAAGTACTTATTGAAACTTCTTCTGATGCTGTGATTTTGCAAGTACTTCTTGAACCTTTTGATTAACAGGGTGATGGGAAGAATATTGAAGATACCTGTCCGTGTGAGTTGGTTTCCTGTATACGCTGGTTGCAAGGAATGCCTTGCCTTGCAAGCTCCACATTTTCCTTTGAATGATTAGAGTATTGCGACCAGATATTTTTCATAATGCATAGCCAGAAATCTACTCAAAATACAAGGTCTGTCCAAAAAGTATCCGACCTTTGGGATAAAACAAACAACACAATGAATATCACAAATGTTATTTAATCTCCTTCATAATACTCCTCTTGCAAGCACACACACTTTTCCCAGCGCCTCTGTCACCTTTGGAAGCACCTCTTGAACTCCTTGTCTGGAATGGTCTTGAGATCCGCCGTCGTTTTGAAATCGCTTTAAGCATAGTTTTTAACATGGGAAATAACCACAAGTCTATCATAACTGGTGATTTACGAAGACTATCATAACTGGTGATGAGACCTGGGTTTATGGTTGTAATCCAGAAACCAAGTTTCAATCTTCACAATGAAAGCATCCGGAATCACCAAGGCCCAAAAAACCACGACATGTTCGCAGTAATGTGAAAGTGATGCTGACCTGTTTCTTCAATTCCCGCGGCATAGTGCATCACGAATACGTGTCAGAAGGTCAAACAATCAATAAAGAGTACTACTTAGAGATTTTACGTGGCCTTTGTGATGCTGTGCGAAGAAAGCGGCAAGACGTATGAATAGAGAAGAACCGGAAGCTTCACCATGACAATGCTCCCGCTCATTCCGCCCCGTAATCAAAGGATTTTGGCCAAAAACAACACGGCATTTGTACGACAGCATCCTTTCTCTCCTGATTTGGCACCATGCGACTTCTGGTCATTTCCCATGTTAAAAACTACGGTAAAAGGGACGCGATTTCAGTCTCGCAAGGACATTATGGAAAAAACGACGGCTAATCTCAAGACCATTCCAAACAAGAACTTTCAAAAGTGCAAAAGCGCTGGGAAAAGTGTGTGCACTTGCGAGGGGAGTATTTTGAAGGAGATTAAATAAAATTTGTGATATTCATTGTGTTGTTTGTTTTATCACCGAAGGTCGGATACTTTTTGGACAGATCTCGTACAAGAAAGCCCTTTGCTTAAGTTATACACACAAAAAATAGATAAAGGCTAGGCCTACTTCTAATAAAGTAAGCAATATCTTCATTTGTAAAATCTTCGTTTAGCTCTTAACAGTAACCACAAATCTAATGTAAACAAATCCTGCCAGAGCAGGCCGAAAATGCACGTTTTCCAAAACCCCGCCGCAGTCAAACTCAGACACTACCTGGTTCAAGTAATAATGGCATCTCAGTGAACATCGCTGAAAGCGCAGCTTATTATCTATATCATCAATGCCTACTGAATTCTAGAATTCAAGCAATGCCCAGCTGAATACAACTGATATAGCGGCAAGTTTCGAAAAATATGCATATTTATTGCCTAAGGTATTGAAATTAGACGTTAATAGTTGAACGACGGCAAACAGACTGCCTACAAAGAGTGCAAAGAAATTAAAAAATGGCTTGCAGCCCCACCAGCAAATTTAACCACAAGCCACCACTGGCCTCAAGTTCATTATTTTAAGTCAGCATTTTAAACTTGACGTTAGGAGCCTCGTTTTACTCTACTTACAGACAATTACTGAAATATTAAGTGTGGTCTTGTTACCAGCCGACAGTGGAATTGAAATATAAGTCGTTCGATTTCACGCTGCCAAGTTTTATTTCACCAAACAAGGAAGTCATCAATTGGCAAAAAAATTATTTCCTTGTTTTTCTATGTCATTGTCTGTAATAACATTGTCATTGCGACTTGCTTAATCGCCAGAAGGAAGTAATCGCAGCATAGATCACAAGAATTGAAAGAGAATACGTCAAGGATTGCTCAAAGCGTTGGTAAAATGGTTGGAAATTAAGACATCGCAAGTTCAAAGCCAGCTTCAGACCGGTTATCGTATTTTAGGAAGCTTTGCTGCAATGCTCTTACTTGATCACATCGCTTGTGATAGAAATACATTGTGCCAGTATGGCTGGTAACTCCAAAGCTGGTATGAACACAACGTTATTTTGTGGATAAGTTAAGACGTTCTCCTTTTGACTTTAGACTTTCTCCTTTTGAACGGAGGTATGATAAGTAGCTAAAGTAGCCAGTCAATGGTTTAATTATTGCTGAGAAGCAGGAAAAATTTCAGAAAAATTAGAATATTTTACTATGAACATGGTACCAGCAGTGTAAAACTAGTAGCAGCTAAACAGCACTTGACCAAGCGCTGATTTTTTGATGAAAAGGTGCTAGTAAAGACGTATAAATGATGCGGTTGTCAGTGATTACATGTTAAAATCAATTTTAGAAAATAGTCTGATGAAGATTTGAATTACTGATGATAAAACGAAATCAGTGTGGGTTATATTTTTGCATCTATCTGCTCCATTTTTGTTCCGTTTTATTACATTTACAATCCGCCTTCCACTCATCTTGTGATTATGAAAAGAATTTTAATATTTTTCTGTCTCATGGTGGCGCTAGAGTCTTGCTCAGGTAAGCGAATATAATTAATCCGTCAATGGTGCTTTCTTCAGAGATTAAACTAACAGACCATGAATTCCCCATGTTACCAGGCAGTATCAATATCAATAAAATTTGCAACAGGTTTTGAGTTCAAGTTGGAAAACAACAGTGTGTATGATGTGACAATGGGCGAAGAGAAAGTGTTGATTTTCAACTTGAGCAGAAAGAATGATGACGTTTTTGACAACTACGGTTTTTTCTGTGAGCGCTATTACGGTGACATTTTAGAAATATCAAAAAATGGTGAGCAAATATGTCTGTAAATTATTTTTCACGTTCAATGATGCTGTCAAACAATCGAAGGAACAACACCTTGCGAGCTGGTTTTATTTTAACAATGATGTAGATGTTGCTACGTAAGTGATGATGATTTATAAGAACAATGATTACCAACCTTTCTGTAGCCACGGACCAATTTAAAGAATTTATCAATCCTGCGGACTCTCAACTAAATTTTGTTTGGAACACAATAAACATATCATTGACAGCTGGCTCTGAAGACCTTTTTTGTGGAGACCAAGATTTTAGAAACCGCAGCAATACAACCTCGATCATAATTAATTAATCATGCGAACCATCAAAAAAAATGATCAAAAATTTAAAACACTGGCAAGTAAATCAACAATTTTTTGTTTTGTCTAAGCTTTCCAAAGTACTCCCAGAAACCTTTTCACGGATTCCCAAGGGGTCCTCGAACCCCAGATTGGGAAACATTGCATTAGGACGAATTTGATTTTATATTACAATGAAATGCCCCACTGATTTTGATCGTTTTCAATTATTTTGCAAGCCGCTGTTGCAATCGCAGTTGTTTTTGCCACACCTACGGTTTAATTATCGATGGCCCGGATCACATTTCAGAAAACATTGCATGATCCCTAAACTTAGCTTGAGTAGCAATGAAATGCTTTGTTTCTTTTATTTTTTTTCTGAGCAACTAACCTCAACTTTGTTTTTTCTAGGAAGTTCAGTTCCAAATCTTTATCAGTATAGAAGTGTACCGAAAACTAACATGGTAATGCTATATTTTCCAAAGGTAATTCCATTAAATTGTGGTTTGCAAACGTTATTGAAATACCGCAATAACTATTTCCGAAATTGATGGGTTGTTGCCGAAGTGGGATGGGAAAGCAATGTTGTCGCTAGAGTGCAGCAGTTAGGGAGAGGCATGACCATTTCTCAGGATTGACGTCGTTTCAAATTACTTCACTTCAGATTTGAGATAAAGAGTTTTTTTATAATTATTGGCTGCAAAAATTAGATGATGATGAATTTGAAATTCCTCCAGCTTTTTTATTTCAGCTGACTTTATTGCCGAATTGTTCGCCTGAACGGGTAAACGCATTTTTTATGAAAGCATTGATCGATAGGCTGAGATAACCAGTAACTACATACATGTATCGGCGATAATATCTCTCGATACTTTAGCACCGATATCGGTACCGAATTGTCGTTGCTTAAAAGTGTCGAGTCTTTGTGCCGATTTATTCTATTTTCCGGTATCGCCGATACAAATAATATATTGATTAAGGTGGCTGCCAAGTGGGGAAATGTAATGAATATGGTAGCACACTTCACTTTTTTGTATTCACACCTTTTTGATGTTGCTTTATCCTGACTTTGATCAAACGTGCTGGTTATATTTGTTCTTCCTTACATGCTGTAAATTGCACCACTTTGATCGAAGCATAACAGCTGTTAGTAAATTGTGATATTTTTCACAACATATTGATTGGGTTTGATGCCAGGTTTCTCAAACTGGAGTAGCCATACCACCAACTGTAGGCGAAAGAAAGTTTGGGGGGTACGAGACAAGTCTCTCGTAGTGGCACTCTAAAGGTTTTCGACAAAAGCTTATTGAAATAGCAGATCACCAAAAAAAAGGTTTTCACGGTGGTTTTCAGAAATATTTCCCAAACTAATCAGAAATTTTACTCTAAATACTTCATTGCCAAACAAAAAAAGGTCTTTAAGTTGATATAGGACAAAGAAAATTCTTTTTTTGAGGTACGTCACCAATTTAGGTTCTACAAAAAGGTACGCAGCTAAAAAAGTTTGAAAACCACTAGTTTATTCTAATGGTTTTGAGCAGCAGCCTGAAAACAACTTTAGTAGGGAAGCAGGTTCGGTAGAAATACTTTTAGAAAAAGCATGTGGGCTAGTAGGTTTACGTAATTATATTAAGTGAGCCGAACCTAAGGGATTAAATAAAGTAAACAGTTTTCAGATTTAGCTACCGGTATATTAGCTTTTATCTTTATTCTTATTTTCAAAACAACGTTCAATGAAGAAAATTAATAATAAAATGCGATGCATTTTCAAGACGCTAAAAATGAAAATTTCAGTTTTTTCAAAAGCGTCACTAACTAGATTGTTGCATCCGGTGAGAAAGCTGCTGTTATTGTTTGCTGTTTGATTTAGGCGAAGAGAGCTGCTTATTTTACCATACATACCAAACTGTGGTATGTCAAGATTATGCAGCCTGCGGAGGTTCCGCGAACTGAAGTCGAGCAGGCATTAAAATCTATATCAATTAAGTGGAATGTGACGTAATTTAATTAACACCTGTAAATGTGACGCAACAAATTAAAGTATTCAAAGATATTTACAAATAATAAGCATTAAGAAGACGCAATATTTATAAAGGCTTGAAAAACATGGTCAACTTTGATATTATTAATAATATCTCTTCATAATGCGTGTTATTTGTATTTATCGTCGAACGTTTTAATTTATTACGACACATTTACAGATCTATATTCTTGAAAAGGGCTTTGTGAAAACTTTTGAAATTAAAATGTTTTGCTTATTACAGCAATCACATAAAAGGAATTATTTATTACTTTGTAATTAGTTATAATCAGCCTTTAGTTGTGGGCGAGCTTGCGTGATAAAGCAGAAATTCACCGTATGACCAACAGGAACCCCATGGCGCAGTGGTTTGGAGAAGGTAAGCTGCGTCACAGGTACCTGGTTCACGTGAATCTTTCTGATGAGGCGTAATGAAAGCCGAAACCGGTTTATTGTCAACAAAATGTGGCATCTTCTTCCAAAAAACTTTCAAACCAAATAATTTTGATGTCGCGTGCAATAGAATTTTCGTTCTATCTCAACCTTAATTTTATTCTTAAAATTGAAGCAACTTTATAGTATCTTTATAGTAGGTCGCTTGAATAATTAATTCTATCTGCAACTTAAAGCTAGGTGTAGATTGGTTTCTACCAACATACTTTGATTCACGCACTTCTCGATCACAAACAGAACAAATATATTTATAAAATGCCTAGAAACTTTGAATTCTTTTGCTTGTCGATCACAGAAACTATAGCACTTTAATATAATGATCCAAAACCAACCAAAATTAAATCCACCAATTACTTGTCACGCGAATAGAAATTCACAATAAATCACCACAGAGCAACCCGTTTTTTTCCTTCAGCCTCTATAACACTTCTACTCTCTCCACACTTTGCTCTACTCTACTGCTGTATTGCTCAACTGAATGCCTCAAAATCTTGCCGCTTTATGTATATAAATAGGCAGCGTTCCACAAAAAGCCAGAACAACATTACGTTACACACAAAAAAAACGCCGGTAATAAATTACGTAATCGACAATCAAAAAAAATCTTCGAGAAGAAACAAGATTCATTCGAATACTTTGGAGTTAAACCACGTAATCAACCATTGTGACGCAAAAAGACGTCGAGTTACAAATCTAAATGCGAAAGAAAAAAGATCGTTTTTCCAAAACAGCCGAGATACAAAAAGCAAGTTTAGGGCTTAAGACAATTCAGATTTACAAATAAAATAACCACGACACAACAAAACCACAAATTACAATAACTATACATATATAAAAACTATTCTTTCAAAGCAAATTTACTTATTCGTGACAGTTGATATTTATTATTTAGTTGATTTTAACTCATTGGAGTTCCATGATAGGCATACCAACCTCACTATCCAAGTTCCCTAGAGCAATTAGCAAACATCTATGGCCCTTTCGGCCGCTTTTATAAAATTTTAAAAAGTATCTAAATACTTGTATCGGCAATACTGTATCAATATTGGAATCGAATTAAGTCGACAACAATATATCGAGTATCGGTTTTAAATTAACAAGCTACAAATATCGGTATCGGTATCGATTTGAAATGAATTTGAAACATCGCGCCCATACCTTTCGATAGATCAGGGGTTTGAATTTCACGAATGCTGTGATGTAGTGCCCTTGGGAGAGGCACAAAGAAATAACCATAATTACCGCTTCTTCCTCTATTTTGCATGTTTGGAAAAGAATAATAATGCAACACAGTCAACACAATGTGAATTTGTTTAGATTACCAAAGAAAATCTGGGCTTGTACAGGGTAATCGTAGATGACGGCAACAACACTGTTTACGAATTCACGCTGATTGAAGCCGAATCAGAAGCAAATCCAACAAATGTGTTGATTTACATCTCGCCTGCTGTGAGCGTTGCAGTCTGTCTAATTGTCATCATTACTGTCGTTTGTATCACCAATAAGACAAATCGAACTAAGAAAGAAAAACTTGGCGACATCCCAACAGCGAAAAAAAATTGTAAGTTATAGGCATTAATCACGTTTGAAATGCATTGACCATGGTGACATAGGATTCTGTGTGTTTCTGAAACAAGCTAATTGGCTGTTATTGGATAAAATTAACAGAATTGGGATTTGATTGCCGCTAAAATGTTCCTCAAAATAACATAATTGGTCCGGAACCGCCACTGGGCGCCGACGCCGCGATGGTTCGCGACTTGAATTGGTGAGTTCGGTGCCGCTTTTTCAGTTAATTGTGGTATCGTTGGGAAAGTCATTTTACGTCGATTTTTCTGCGTGGTTGAAGGCTTGAGGTGGAAATGAAATGAGCTAGCGCAACTGATAACTCTGAAGCAGGTCTGAACACAAAATGTTTTACGTATAATTGTGAAAATATTTCTGTGATATAGTGATAGCTATAAAAATGAGACAAAAGTGGATAAATTCCCTCCTCGATCATATTGCTTGCTCAGCAACAAGTGTTTAATAAGTATTAGAAAAAAGTTTTGTCAAGGTAGTTTCCTTCTTCCTCTTCATTTTTATTAAAAATGCACAAATTTCTCAGAATTTGCATAAAGTTGATTTTGCTGAGCATCAACCAATCAGATGCAAGCATTTTTTCTGCTGCAACGTCAAAATCCGATGACTTAGAAGTATTTTTAGATTACACAAACTCGAACAACGCCGCCCCAGAGCCTCGCAAGGTGACGTCACAAAGACTTCCGCTCACGTCAACCTCATCTCAAGCCCTCCTACACAAAACCAGGTGCCTTTTGACACTAATTGTTATTTGATCGCTAACTTTGATTGACTGGCCCTTTGACGAGTACGTGTATAGCGTCATACCTAATTCTCGACTTGCTAACAAGAAAATCATAAGAGACTAAATCCTGTGTGTCTTTCTACCGGTGAGCAGTAAAACCACCCGCATTGCTTCGATGGTTTCGTCATTCTGGTCTACACTTCGTTGGCCGGAAAGGTCAATATCTTTAAAGAAACAAAGATAGGATCAAGTTTTTATCGTAATGTCTGGGAACGGCTTCATTAAAAAGAAATGATTGTGGGAGTAAAAGAGAGGTGTCAAAACTGCCGCTTGCTGCTTGTGCAGAAGCACGCTGTGTAGTTAAGTTCTTTCCAAAATTCCACATTTTGTTCAAATAAAAGAAACGAGAAGTCTTCAGAGCCTGCAGAGTGCGTATGCGAACACCAACGTAATTGCGGGTTATAGTCTGTTGTAAGTATCGTGATTATAGTCTGTTATAAGTTCTAAAGAGCGAGTCAGTATACCTGAGTGCAATTCCTTTGTCAAATACTATCGATTTAAAGAATGGAATTCACAAGTTTTCTGCTTGACGCTTAAAAATAGAAGTGATGTTGACAATGTGATATGAAACTAGGCTACGTTCCTTGGCTACAATTAAAAATACTGGGCACTAAAAGCCTGTACGAAATTAAAACAGGCGGAAACTACAAGGTATTTGATATGAAACCAATTATTCATCAAAACAGTTCTTTTATAACAATTACTGCTCGATAATTTTTCAGCAACTCCGACAGCCCACCCCCACCTGTTTCTCGGAGAACTACCTCTCTTCATTCAGCTTTCAGGGCCAGTGCACAAGTGCCTGTGGCGGGCCATACTAATGTCTTGAATCACCTAAGGTTAGTTATTTATTGAGTAACAGTAGACTTCATTACGCAATAATATCAAAACGACCTTGCCATCTGACAAGGGACAGGGTTTTTCACTTTATTTCCAGGCCCTTTCTTGACGTTGGTCTTCAAAACTGGAGTTTCAATGACCTTGACATTTAGAAACATAAAACCAAGCAACAATACGAGGTGCGTTTGCAAAGTATCTGGACTGTATGCTTTGCGCAAGCAACTTTTACAAAAGTGATAAAAGCTTTGTTTTTTGTGATGTCACAATGCCCTGTGATTGTAAAAATGCAGCTTTAACATTCTGTGATAATCATGACTTTTTGACAGGCTTTTCTTTAAAGATACTTCACTGTAGTTCCTTTGGAATTATTTATTAAATTAAGGTTGTTTGCTGTTTTTTCTTTGGGAAACAATGAGCATCAAACAACGAATCGACTAGAAGTTTCTCGTTTGGCTTTGAAAACTCCAATTGATACATTCACGTTGCTCCAAGAGCTTTGTGGGGATGCCACAACGTTAAGGACTCGGATTTTGAGTGGTACAGGAGGTTCAGAGAGGAAAAAGAAAATGTGGAAGATGACCCCAGGAGCGGAAGGCCAACAACAAGTAGAACAAATGAAAATGTTGAGCGCGTGAGAGAAAAAGTGCGCAGTCACCGCCGCCTTACTGTTAGAATGATAGCAGATGAGTTGAACATGAATAGTGAGAGGGTGTGGAGGATCATCACGGAAGATCTGGAGATGAGAAAGATCTAAGAAAAAATGGTACCGAGGTTGCTGAATGATGAGCAAAAGGAACGGCTTGGGCAGGTGTGTCAAGTCATCTTAAAAGAACTTGAAATTGAACCAGATATGCTGACTAGAGTTGTTACCGGTGACGAGTGGTGGATCTTCGAGTGTGATCCACTCACCAAATGGCAAATGTTTTTTCTTGGGCCTTGACGACGACGTTGTCGTCCACAAGGCCCAAGAAAACGAGGCTGTTCAAGTTGAAAATTAAGGTGAAACTTATCGTTTTCTTTGATGTTTATGGAATTGTTTAAATAGAATTCTTGCCACAGGGCTAAACCATTAACCAGAACGTTTACAAAGACATCTTGCGACGTTTGATGCGATCAGAGCTGGGAAAGAGAAGAGAATTGTGTGAGACGAAGTCATGGCTGCTTCATCATGACAGTGTTCCTGCTTACAACGCCTTGAACATGCGGAAATTTCTTGCTAAAAATAACATCGCCGTGCTGGAGCAACCGCCCTACTAACCAGACCTGGTTGCCTGAGATTTTTTCCTGTTTCCTAAGGCGGAAGGAGTCATTAAAGGACTCGTTTTCAAGTCTGCACAGCCATTACAACAGCCGTGATAAAGGAACTACGAGTGATCCGGAAAGAATCTTTTAAGGAGTGCATGGAAGTGTCGCAGCGGAGAATGAAAAAATACATTCAAGCTCAAGGAGATTACTTTGAAGGGGACAAGTTGTAATTTCTACGTGACATTTGAAATAAACGAAATATTTGCTCAGTCCCATTACTTTTCAAACTTCCTCG
Source organism: Trididemnum clinides (assembly GCA_963675345.1). Classification (NCBI taxonomy): domain Eukaryota; kingdom Metazoa; phylum Chordata; class Ascidiacea; order Aplousobranchia; family Didemnidae; genus Trididemnum; species Trididemnum clinides. The sequence goes on from OY776306.1 coordinate 26,958,162, forward strand.
TATTTTTCGCAATTTTATTTTGTTAAACTTTGCTTAATGAGAAAAATGAAGCTGTTTTTGAAAACTGTGGTTTTAATTTACAGTTTTGTAGAAGATAATGCTAAGCCAACATCTCCATAATTGCACAAACTTCATTGATAGTTATTATTAGTTTACAGTATTTTTCCGGTAGAACACTCTGTCACAGATGCCTTTTTATTTCCTGTCTAAAAGCCCGATCTTTTTTTGGAAATTAATACTGAGCAATAAAGTCCGAGCAATTTTATTAACTTTTTACCTGGTATTTTAATGATGACTCTGGTGAGATCCAGTGGCTTATGCAACAAAACCTTTATGAAAATACGTTCAATCATTGGAATTTTTTTATTCTCCACATTCACCAGACCTTTACAGCTCCAAGGAAGACGTGTTTTCCGATTTTAATAATCAGTGGACTATAATGTAAATTGTGGCCGGGTTGTGCGATCCTTGCACTTCACATGCAAGAGGTCACCATCGGTCACCATCGGTCACCGATGCAAACCAACCTTGCTGGTCGCGGGGTGCCAGTCTGTTGTTACGACTGGTTGTTCTAGCGATCGCGTTCTTCTATCTAGCTTTGTCAAATCTGTGACGTGGAGAATGAAGCCAATTAAGAAGCACAGGGATTCAACTCCGATAAGGAGGGTAAATTTCCAGCACTTAAAGACTTTTTGGAAATAATTATTTGTTCGGTGAACTTTTTTCCGTCACGCTAAAGCCCCCCTTCAGTACAAAATCCAATCCGCGACCCCCTAAACTGTTTCTCTTTCCCGAAAAACAAAGAAAAATTAAAAAAAGTTTTGAATTAAAATAAATCTTTTTAGGAGATCGATGGAATCTTTGAATTCCTTTGAAGACGATGCCGAACACGAAATTACAGCCCGCCCCAATTTTAAGCCCCCCCATTTTTTTCATGCTCCTCCCTCATCCATGACCTTGAATAACCACCATACTCAATATAGTAGTTCAAATGTAGCTGACAACAAAAGAAGAACCTCAACTTTTCCCACATACGTCAATCAATCATCAACTCTGGAAGTAGACGATCAAGATTATGAATCATTTTATGAAGAAATGTGATAAATGACGTCATAAAAAACACGTCGACAGCGGTCACCCGATACAGAGCCAATCACGTTGTACGTGATTGAGCTGGTTTGACTAGAAGTAAATTTTTGATTTTCTTCGTGCTTCCTTTTTAAAGAAACGAAAACCTAATTTTTTTCCAGCACAATCCGACGTATCGTCGCACAAATATGATTATCAATCTGATTTAAGCGAATCTTTTTGCATTACTTATTTGTGCAAGAATGATAATGATGGAGGCTTGCGAATTTAGTTGCGCAACACCAAAATATATTTATGGGAATACAGAGTTACTGAATCACGGAAATACGTAGAAACAATAAACTGAGAAGTAAGAAAATCGCGAAAGGCAGAAATTCACCGAAGTGGATAAAACCCACTGGGATAAACAGAAGGATTGAATGGAGTAAAACTGCGCATCTCGATATTCAATAACAAATTAAAAAAGTATAAATTCATTCCGTTTTCGCAAGTTTCCTTTTTTCAGTGATTTCCTTTTTTTTTGGTATTTTTGTAAATCGGCATTACCATTTTTATTGTTTCTGCTTTAGTTCATTTGAATAAGTTTTAAATTGCTTTAGTAGAAATAGCAGTAGCTTTTTAAATTTCCATGCTTGAACTTTTTGATCCCGTACAAGCAAATTTTCTTTTTTTATCAAAAAACTTGTATTATATTGGCTTAAAAATATTTCAAGGTGACAAGGTCAACGTGGGCGCGTAGTAAAGATGATGTGCAGGGTGTTTTGTTGTGTTTGCTGTCAACAATTCTTTTTATTTTTTGTCAATGATATTTGTTTATAGGCGTGCGCTTATTCTGAGTTTGGCTCGTCAGCTGCTCACTGTTTTCGCGAGTTTGTGAGGTGTTACCTTTTTTTGATTATTATGTAATAGAACGTGGATGTCAAAATGTTTTCCAAAGCGAGGTGGGCAATGATGTTTTGAGAAAACTTTTGACTGTTAATATGACCTATATAAGTGCTTTTTTAGACCAGCGAACCTTGCTATGATGCCTCTGCATAATGAGGCATCCACCCGTGCTGGCGTAATGACGTCACAGGTTTCTGTGAAGGGGAAGTTTTGTGGCGGCGTCTGCAAAACAAAAGTGCAAAGTTCAACGCTTGCACCGTTTGGCGCAGCTTTCTCTGCTTGCGGACAATTTGGGGAAATTTTTTGTGCTTGGAGCATGAATGCTCCGTGCTAGCAGCATTAGTTTCTATGAAATAGGCCTGAACACAGATAGTGCTGTGTAAAAGTAAAAAAAAAGATTTTTCAATTTAGGCAAGATAATTGTTGACCGTTTATTAATTGGTGAAAATGTTCACGAGCTTCAATCTACAAATTTTATAGTAAAATTACGAGTTCTCCTTTTTCGTGTGGGCAAGATCTTTCATTTTTGGGGAACCATCTCAGATTATAAGCTTCATATTTGCCCCTTTTTTGCTTGTCTTTAGTTAGAATGGTCCACCACGACGAGTAGATTGCTTGACCCTGCCTCCTGCTTGCTACATAACGATGGAGGCATAGGCCTACCATTTAGTGTCTTGGCCAAAGACAAGGTACACCAAGAAAGCTTGCCGCCTTGTTCTCCACACTATCTCTTTCGTGCTAAGCGATAAGCAGGGAAGCTGTGAATGTCAGTTTTCAAAGTCTTTTGCTGTGACTCGACTTGGGAGCTAAACCCCGAGTCTACCGACTGCGAAGCGAACGCTCTAACCATTAAGCCATCGCGCCGGTTGTGCAGCTACTTGATTGTACTTAATGAAATTTTAATAGACGTAATCAAAGAATAATTTTTGTTTGGTTGCTTAAATATGGATTACAAGATCTACGTGGGTCTCTGCATTGTGACGAATCGTGACATATGTATCACGAATTGTGATGTCAAAAACTATAATAAATTACACGATTGCCCTTCCGACGAATGCTAATTATCACAGGCTATCATAAAATTTTTGGCATATAAGGCGAAAGCGGTTTAAGGGCAAATTGGGGGCGCTGAGTTCGAAAATGACGTTTTTTTTTGCAGATTGACTCTAGTTTTTGAAATATTTTGAATTATTTATTTATTTTTTACCGTAATTAGGGCTACTTTTAAATGGACATTCATATTGGGCTGGTCAACGAATAAAATGTGTTTTCAGTGTAACTGATCCATATTGGTCTGACATGAATAATTATTGAGCCAAAATGGGCAAAGATCTTAATTCACGGAGTGACTTAAGCATGCTAGCTAGAAAACACGCATTGTTCAACATCATAAAAAACTACAAAGAATTGAATCGGTATATCATTTGCAAAACACAGCCTCTGGAACAAACGGTTACATGGGGATGTTCATAGACTTAAAGTAACATTAACTAGCGTGTCACATTGGATTTTGACTGTTCATCTGAAGAAAAGTTTGCTTATATAATTTCTGGCTATGGCTTTGTTCAGTACAATTACGGATCAATGTCCACCAAGAATCTGCCATTATGTGAGAGCCCCAACGGCCTTGGTATCTTTCTTTCATTGTCCTAATGTCTTGATGGAACCTCTCCCTTAGTTCCTCGCTAATACCACCAAGATTCTCTCGGAAATAGTCTAGATGGCTAGATAGTGAAATTTGATGCTCATCCTTGCACCAAGAGCTTGAAAGTTTTAAAGCATCACATCCACAAGGTTCCGGTAGTTGCTAGCTTTTGTGTTACCTAGAAAGTCTCGTATCACTGAGACATATGAGCACCAGGTAGCCCTCTCAGCCATTGCCATTCGAGCAGCGAAGGTTTGATCTTGCATCAGTTTGCGAATTTGGGGTCCATCAAAAATACCTGCTTCAAGTTTTTCCATGCTGAGACCAGGAAAGGTTTTGGCGGTATAATTGAAACAATCACTATCTTTATCAAGAGCCTTCACAAATTGTTTCATCAGACCCAACTTTATGTGAAGCGGACGCAGGATAATGCGATCCCGATTAACCTGTGGATCATTTATGATATTTTTATTGCCTACGCAGGATCTTCTCGTGCCGGCCAATTCTTCTTTACTCAATGCTGATGACTAGCGCGGCTGTCCCAGTAATAGAGAAAGCAAGAATGTTTTGTGTACCCCCCTTGCTCTCCTAACAAAAAATTGACCATTTTAAAGTCTAAGCATACGGCCCAGTTGTGCTCATTGTAGCGCGGTTTCTGCAAAACTATCTTCACATTCAGGTAGTATTCTTCAACAGTCACGGAATGTCCGATTGGAACACATGCAAACTGTTGCCATTATGAAGTAGCATACATTTCAAACTCCGTATGGAGCTGTCTACAAGCAATCTCCATTTATCTGGGTTGTACTCTGAAAGCCTTGGATGTTGTTGCAATAAACAAAGTCACCATCCATAGTGAAAAAACGAATCAACAAATCATCCCTGTCACGATAGAATGAAATTTTAGTAAGCGAATCCAGTATACCATATTCACCAAGACGAGATGCCAAAATCTCAGACGATTCTTTGGATAGGCCGAAATCACGAACTAGGTCATTCAGTTGGCCTTGACAAAAACGTTTTGGTTTTGCACAGAGCGAAGATGCTGCAGCAGCCACGCTAAAAGAGCTACTAATACTACTGTCGCTACTGTCAGTATCATCCATCGCTTCCAGTAGCATTTCATCTGCAGTAAGGTCAGGTAAGAAAGTGAAAACTGGAACTGGAACTTCAGCGAAATGTGGTATGGGTGGTCGAGCAGACTCAATATCAGGATAATGCCAATCTCTCTTCTTCACTGATTCCATCCAGATATATGCACCATGCAAAAATAATAATTATCATGGTGATTTTTAAGCTCACGCCATACCATAGAAACCTCACCCCGCATCGAATTGACTTCAACTTGGGTCTAAAAGCAAAGCGTTTCTGTACAATGTTTGCACACCTTGTGGGGTGCCCAAGACTTGTCTTGGTCCCCAAACTTCATGCCAAAGTAGGTATTACAAGCTCTCTTGGTAAAATCTCTCACATTAAATCGGTACTTTGCCATCACATATTCACCACAAATGTAGCAAAGTACATTTGGATTATTTCGGCATTGTCTTCGCTGAGTGCTCATCTCTATTACATTCTCATATACAGCTTTACTCAAGACAATGTAACTAAATTTTCCTGCAAATATATATATGGTACCCATTCAAATGCTCGCCAAAAAGCAGCAATTCATTGTTCATTATGTTCTTAAATCCACAAAATTTGCCTTTTAGTTAGCTAAATGATACATGCTTTCCACACTAGGCTGCCTTTAGGCCTTATCATGGTTGTTTTAAAGCACGGGGGAGGACAAATAAACTAGAACTGACAACTCTTCTCTAAGAAGGAATATAAACGTAATAAAGAGAAACTTTTGATAAGATTAAGCCATAAACTTTATGGTTATTAGCTGATAGTAATGCTCTAAACCGCATCAAACTTTTACTAATCATCAACATTATGACTTGTTTTTATACGAATCGATGTACATATACCTGTAGATTGTATGGAGTAAATGGACACCAAACTTTGAAAAGGAAACCAATAATATTACATTAAAGCTTCGTATGCTTGGGAATGCACCGTGCTCAAGCAAAATTATAAAAAAACAAAAGTAAAAATATATCCAAAACTAGAGCCAATTCGGCAAAACTAAGTGCATTTTCAGACTCAGCGTCCCCGATTTTACCCGAAACGATTCAACATCCTTTGCCTTTTGACAAAAAAATTTTTTGTAGGCCTGTGTTATCAATACATAACACACAGTGGTATTTCCCAATTCTCTAATAACTTCTCTTCATGCAGCAAACACATTTATAACCCTACCATGATAAAACCGCAATCAGTTTTATTACTATTGAAAATTATGGAAACCAATTGTAAAGTACGTGGTGGAGTAAGATTTTGTATAGTCTACGACAAAAACTTTTTTTCACACAACGCTTTGCACGTGTTAACCAGGAAATATACGTAGCGCATTGTAAACTATGTCATTAAATTTACTTTGGACAAGCTAAAAACAAATTTTCAGCCAGATGGACAAACTACCGTGTGTTTTGGAAAAGCAAAAACACAGAACAAAACTCTGACAAAACTGCTCTCGCAATTCCTTTTGTCGCGTTTCGATAAAATTTTCGTTCTATCTCAATCTTTAATTTACTTTTTAGAATTGCGGCGACGTATAGTATCGCTTGAATAATCAAGTCTGGTTGCAACTTAATAGCTAGGAAAAGATTGGCTACCACTAAGATACTTTAACCCACCCACTTCTCGATCAAGAACAGAACAAATATATTCACAAACCACTTTAAAACTTCGAATTCCTTTGCTTGTCAAATATAAAAACTAAAGCACTTCAATATATAAATATCAAAGACTGACCAAAACTAAAAACCACCAAAATAATCGCTTGATTCCTATCACAACAATTACCATAAACAACGCCTTTTTACTACACTCTACTATCTCTACTGAACTACACTCTCTAAATCTTGCCGCCTTATATACAAAAATACGAGCTTCTAGAACATGCTAGAATATCAGGTGATACAGGAAAAACACCGTTAATATATTACGCAATTGGTAAGAATAAAAAAAAACAAAAATTTTCGAGAAGAAACAAGAATCACTAGAATACACGGGAACTTAGTTACGTAATCAACCATTGTGATGTCGGAAAAGGCGTGTGAGTTACAAATCTATTAATAAATCTGAAAGAAAAAAAAAGTCTTTTTTCGAAAACAGTTTAGCAAGTTTACGGTTTCAGACAATTCAGATTTACAAATAAAACAATCACTGCAAAACAACAGATTACCACAACTAGCCTATATATACAAGTATATAAAAACTATTCTTTCAACACAAATTTACTTATTCGTGACACATTTCCGTAACTACCACAAAATTCATTAGTTTTCATCCACAAATTTCTGAATGCTACCACACCATATTTTTGCATGAACCTAGCAATTATCATAATTTTGATATCAGTGAAAGTAAGGTAAATAGAAAAACTGCTTAAAGACAATCACCAACGTCATGCTGTACAGTCATCCCTCGTTATTCGCGGGGGGTACTTTCTCAAAAGCCCCTTGAATGGCTAAAACCGCGAATACTCTTTTTGAGAAAGCCATTGAAAATCTTCGGAAAAATGCTTTACATAGATTCTTACTTAAGCAATGAATATCTAAATATTTAATTTAATTTAATCTAAGTTGAAGATGTACTCAAGATGTCTGCTGCTGCTTCTAAATATGCTGAGGATATTGAAGGTTGTGGCCCTGGCTGGGCAAGCTGTACCGCAGGCACCTTCTTCAAGAACATGGTAATGAGAGGCTGAGAACGTTCTCTTTTCATCTCCTTTAAAATCCTTATACAAGGAGATATACTGCAAATTTGTTGAACAACAATTGGCTGCATTCTGTGGGCTTTTGTCTGTGGTGATTAGGTGCTTTGATTTTTCAAGGGATGCATCAGTCACTTTCCAATCGATTAAAGTTTATTTTTTGCACTTATTTTTTAAAATTGAAATCCGTGAATTGTCAAAAGCGCAGATAAAATACCTGCAAATAACGAGGGATGACTGTATCATAGAACAATCAATAACATGTCAACAAGCTGCCACCGGTTTTGACCTTAATGTGTCCTATCGGGCGGGTGAGACACACAACAACAAAAATGCTAAGGTTAGATCATAAAGAATTTACCATTGTTAGCAAAATAATGATATAATACAGAAATACCTATATTAAGGGGGTCTGATTTAAGGACACATACACACACACACACACACACACACACACACGGTATGGACAAAAAGTCATATCTTAAGCCTTAATACGGGTGTGGGATTAATATTAAAACATTATTGATTTACAAAGTATTGATAGAGCTAGTTGCTGACTAGCCAAATTTAGGCAATCTCAAAGTTAAGAGGAATCTGCCTTCGGCATCATACTAACATAAATAGAAAAATTACTCAAAAACAATCACCAGCATACGGAACCATACAGCCATCCATTACAACATGTCAACAAACCACGACCGGTTTCGATAAACCAGTTGCGTGTGATTTACACCCGCCTGATGAGTTGTGTGCCATTTACACCCGTCTGATGAGACCCAATATGGTCAAAACCGGTCGCGGGTTACTGACAGGCTGTAATGGATTGTTGAATGGTACAATATAATGTTTGTGATTGCTTTTGAGCAATTTTTCTATTTATCGTAGAGTAATGCTGAAGGCAGATCCCTCTTTAATAGGAGATCACCTGAAATTGGCAAGCTAGCAACTAGCACTATTAACAATCAGTAAAAGTAAACAGATCAAAAAACTTACAGCTACGATAAATATAGGTAGAACTTTAGTACCTAAATTTTTTTGACGCCATTTTATAGTCTACTCTTTAGTAATTACTTTTTTATTTTGCGTTGCATTCTTATTTCAGTGGTTCGTTCAGGTTTACAAACTGTTTGTTAGGTCTGCAGTGATTCATTATTATGATTGCTTGTCGTGCCTTGTCGCAATCGTTGTCGTATGTATTACGCTAGTGGTCATTGTTCAACACCAAGGTGATTAAGGTGAAAAAGGATCTAGTCAAATACTTTGACCAACCGAAAACTGAGCAATTATAGCTGAAGATCATCAGTGACCGTATCTACATCCTTTAGTTAATTAAATACAGGTAATCATTCAGCTTAAACTTTTAACAATAAAAAATATATTTCAACGATTTAAATAGTCATCATCAGTTCCTATTTGAACAAGGAACTGATGATTATTATCTTAATAGTTGAAATATGATTATTATCAAATAGGAACTGATGATTATTATCTTAATAGTTGAAATATGTAGTCAGTCGATTTGACAGTAGAGAACTCAGTGATCGAGTCAGAGAAATAAAATGAAATTTATTCAAGTGAAAGATATGGTTGAGGTGCTTTTAACGTCAATAAATAGCCTAAGAATTTGAGTTTACAGAATCGTAGTTTAAAAATGATTTTCAAAAAATTAAGGAACGCCCTTATGAGGCTACTTATATAACGTGCTAGATGCAATATCTCATAAAACAAAGACCGTACAGGCTTGCGGTACAAAATAATAAAAAGAATTTGCAAGATTTTGACATAACATTAGAGTTGCCAGCAAGGGCGTTTGCGAAAATTTTTTGAGGGGAGCGCAAAAATGCCCTTTTAGCATATTTTAGCTTTGTGAGCGCCCAAGACACTATTATTCTAAGGGGTTCCACACGCATGCCCCCAGAAAAATTTTACCAAATTACACTCAAATATACCAGATTTCAGTGCTTTCTGGAACCACTTTATAGTAATTTTTGTTTAAAATTTGTTAACCTTTGTCGCTCCCACGTCTTAGAAATTATCAACCGCTTGCGTTTTCACTTGTACAGCGGACACGGTGCAGCTGCACAACAAGCTTTTCAAAGAGCTCATTAATTATATTTTATAACCTGAAAAGATCCTACTTGTAATTCAAATTGTTTCACCCTTTATTATTACCACATTACCTTGTATCTCATACAACTTACAACCCTAACAACCCCTCAAACAAAGTAGGGCAACGTTCTATTATCAACAGCAAACACTGAGGGATTTTTTAAACAAAATTACAGATTACATGAAACAAATTATGTTTTCCAAGGTCTTAGACATTTGAACTAATTCTGTCACTATGTAACAGGTTATTTGTTTGTTACCGTTACAAGCATAAAGCCTACAAGTAATAATTGAAGTTTTTCTGAGGGGCGCGTGCATAGAAGGTCCTTCCGTATGTCACTGGTAGCTAGTGAGTAAAAAATCATTACATAGCAACACTAAACCACTTTTCATTTTTGATAATTGATTTACATACACTGTAAGCCGAACGTTTTTGGCTTACATCAAGCCCCTTGTCAAAGCGTCTATAATATCAAGCATTAGAACTTATTTATGATCTAGAACTGAAACTTCAAAATATAGAACTGAAACTTAATATAGGCTTAGGCCTTACTCTACCTCAGCAAGGCAGATTTTGAGTGAAAATTTGAAGTCACAACAACATATATCGGTAATTCAATGGTAAATATAACTTGTCCTGGCTAGCCAACTTGTGCTAGGAGACCAAATACTATGCATTGTGACGAATAAGACAAGTGATGTCAAAACAAGGACAAAATGACAACAAATAATTTAACAAATTAGCGGCAAATACAATAGACTGATAGACTGTGACAGAATAAGACAAATAAATTAAAATATTTTTAGCAAAAAGGAACCACGACCATTCGATATTGCTCTTTATTAAAAAGTGATTTGGTTTGTTTAATTATCCGAGCTTTATGAATTTTTGCGTTGTATTCAGATGAACATTTCTTTAACACCGTAAATGACGAGTGCAAATTAATTTCACTTTTAAAACAAGATTTATGCTGTTGCAAATGATGCTTAATGGCACTTTTTCTTGTGTTGTTAAGGTCCAAATATTCCCTGCCATGCTGACCAAACGTCTGGATGGCATACCAACGTATGCCTTACCCGCATCGCACGGACATGAAAAACGACACACGACATTAGACACCAAAAGTAAAGGAGGGTGAGAATTTAATTTAAAATTATTTCCAACTTTAAATGTTTTATAAATGGGCCTAACTTTAACATCTGACACTTTCAAAATCATCCTGGATAAGCTTTTATAAAATCTGTGTGATGGTTTTCCCTCATAAAGTACGCCAAACAAAATGAATTTTTCGCTTACAGCTACATCGTGTTTTCGGGCAGTGTGGGCCGAAGAAACTTATTCAAAACTTTAACAAAAAACAATTTAAATGACTATTGTCAAAAAAATAAAGATCTCAATTATTTGTTTCAGCAGACCAGTCGAATGTTGACTCAACTCTTGAGTCATAGTATTCGAGACTATAGTCGAGTCTTGAGTCACTGGCGTCGAGTCTCCAGTCACAGGTGTCGAGTCTCCAGTCACAGGTGTCGAGTCTTGAGTCGAGTTGAGTCATTTTGTACAAATGACTCGAGTCTTTTTTTACACCGACTCGAGCCGAATCGAGTTGAGTCATTGCTTCTAGTCTCCCCAACACTGCTGATTCCAGCTTCAACTTCACTCTAAAGTTTTAGTTGATTTACGTCCATAGCGGAATTGTCACTCGTCTTTACTTTTGTGAAGATTCTCCTGAAATCGATATGATTCACTTTATGGGTTACTTGCACAAAATCTCAAATAAAGTTGAAGTGAATTCGACTTCATCAAATCATTATGAACGCATGTAATTGCTTGCTGGGTGATCCACTGATGCGTAAACTTACGTGTCTTGTTTTTACTTTTTGTTGAAGAAGAAAGGGAAGAGGGGTAAAAATATAGTAATTAGCTTGCCTGCTCTAACCATGATTTTTGTAAATAACGTAATTTATGAAGAGTGAAGTGCAAAGCTGACAAAATATCCGGTACCACGCCTCAGATACGGCCTGTACTCTCGAATTACCGGTCACTCGGTCGCAGCAGTGTCTTTGAGCGTGGTCGTAGCAAAACTTTGATGTGCTTGAGAATTCAAATTTAATGAACTGACATGGGTCAAAATAATCCCTGGAATATCTGGTAAAACGCGGTAGGGAGACAATTTAACATTTTGAAGAAAAAAAGTGTGAGTAAGATAATAAAATTTGAAAAATGCTGGACAACTAATTCTATCAATCACATCATCATGCCGGATACGCCCCAAGCAAAACTCAAAGCAACCTCGCACAGCATTTGCAAACACGTAATTAGTTTCCTTCAAGCGCTTCTACGCAAGCTGTCGCCGATTATCGTGAAATGGTAAAAGAAGCTTAGTACAATTGCGCAATGCAATCTATAAAAGATATCAGTAATTTGATATACTGTGCATTACACAGTTAATAGCAAGCTGAAAAATCAGTTGATAGTCAGAAGCATAATGTAAGTGCGGTTCCGAGTCGACAGTGGGTGATCTAGGGCCCGAAATGAGTTTTCGAATATTCCTTATTCGAATTGATTGTTAAAGTATTTCTCTTAGTTTCTTTAAAAAAATCAAAGTTATGCTAAATAAACTTTTATTCACTGATTTCCATCGCCAACTTGCAGGGCACAACTCCAGTTATGATGTGACATATACGTGATAGTCGCATGTGTGGCGTCACAACTGGTTTTAACAAAGCTAACTCCTTAAGTTGGATATTACTTTTAATTAATGGATGTTAAGGCATATAGGCTAACTACAATCAGTTGAATAAAATACCACTTCCACGACCGGTTTCGTTCCTATTAGAACTCGTCAGGTGGACTCAGGTATTGAACCGACTGTCACATGAATTGCTTCATGCGGTTTATGCCACTCCGCCACCGGCCCTTTCAACTGATGCTGTTAATTTTAAGCTATATAAGGTGCACGCTCATTACAATGAGCTTGATGCGATATATGCTTTTAATTTCCAGCCAAGCCAGTGCCTTTATTACGTTATAATACGAATTATAGGAGCTGGTGTTAGCCTGTTTAAGATATTACTTTTAATTAATGGATGTTAAGGCATATAGGCTAACTGCAATCAGTTGAATAAAATACCACTTCCACGACCGGTTTCGTTCCTATTAGAACTCGTCAGGTGGACTCAGGTATTGAACCGACGGTCACATGAATTGCTTCTTGCGGTTTATGCCACTCCGCCATCGGCCCTTTCAACTGATGCTGTTAATTTTAAGCTATATAAGGTGCACGCTCACTACAATGAGCTTGATGCGATTGTTGCACTACAATCCAGCTCCTATAATTCGTATTATAACGTAATAAAGGCACTGGCTTGGCTGGAAATTAAAAGCATATATCGCATCAAGCTCATTGTAATGAGCGTGCACCTTATATAGCTTAAAATTAGCAGCATCAGTTGAAAGGGCCGATGGCGGAGTGGCATAAACCGCATGAAGCAATTCATGTGACCGTCGGTTCAATACCTGAGTCCACCTGACGAGTTCTAATAGGAACGAAACCGGTCGTGGAAGTGGTATTTTATTCAACTGATTGCAGTTAGCCTATATGCCTTAACATCCATTAATTAAAAGTAATATCTTAAACAGGCTAACACCAGCTCCTATAATTCCTTAAGTTGGAGTTGGGGATCAGTGCAGAATTAGAAAAAGGGGAACACGGATCGCTCATGGGCCATGACCGTAATATAAAAGATTCCTGTTGTCACAAAAACTTTTTAATAATTGAAAAAAATGCGAGATGCTGTACAATTAGTGTTCTTTCCAAAAAATATTACCCACTTCAACCAGCTCTGATGAAAATGTATTTTGCAAAAAAATCAGCCATTGTAGCTTTCCTGGTATGAAGCAGAATTTAGCATCATAATCTATTTGGCTTGCATCACTGCTGATTGTTTAAATCGCCTCAAGAGGTTCTGATAGGTGGAATAATTATATTGAGCAAAATTATTCTTCAAATAAATAAATCATTTGACCTGTTTGAAGTACACCTTTAGCAGATGGATGCCTGCTTCTTAATTGAAATTTTGTAATTCTCATTGGGTGAAATCGCTGATGAACCTGGTTATCGCAGTGAATACCTTACACGTGCATGATTCTTAATTTTTAAGGAAAAAAAGAAAAATATTTTAACAAATATTTGTTAAATAAAGCAACAATGTTTGTAAAATACAGAGGCGCAACATTAGCTGACGAAACCCTTCTGTTGGATCAAAGAGCGAATCCCCTAATTGATATTTGAGTGAATCCCCATGCTGATACTCGTGTGCTCTATCAAGAGATAGATTTTGTGAAAAGTTAGTTGGCCTATTTATATAAAATTTATATTTGATTGAGTTGCCACCTGATGAGGCGCTTGGCGAAACAGCTGTAGTGGTTTTGGTATCTTATCCCGAGGTGTATTGTTTTAAATTATATACGTATAGCTCTAACCTTGGTTGTTATCGAACATTGTGCCAGCAACACGAGATTCTCTCAACCTGATAGATAAACTTTAATGTGGTTTAGGAAAAGTTCAAGATAAAATTTTAGCAATGAATTCTGGTTATATTATAAAATTATTGGTCGTCCTACTGAGTTGCCAAGGATCGTTTTCAAGTACGTTTGTAGTTTTGTTGTGAAGTTGTTAGGTCGAGCCACCAGAACTATTTGCTGTGAGATTTATTTTGCTCGCCAATGATCTATAAAAGTTGTGCTCTGCTCGATAATTCGAAACGCAACCGTTGATTTGGTTACTGAGTAAAAGGAAGAATGCTTATATCAAAAGAAACAAACTTTGTGAAAGAACATTATATGAAATAAAAGTTTCAGGTTTTGAGAAAGCACCGATAGCGGGGCTTCCCCCCATCCCAACCACATTTAACTGGCCGCTACCAAATATATAAACCTCTGGAAGCAAACTTATTTTATTTTCACGCCAATTCCAATTAAAGTATTTTTGCGTTTCAGCTGACACTACGGTCATTTTGCCTGGACATCACCTCTCCGAGGTACAGGTGAACCAAGGTGATGATGTCTTGTTTGTATGCCACGGTACCGATCCAGTATTACGAGTTGGTGAGAACATATATGAGGACGATGCGGTGAGTGGGGTGGATATTAGAACCGAATTGACTTGGCTCCTCTCGTGGCAAAAGTTTTGAATAGAAAACCGTGGTGTAAACGTAGCTCCCGAGTGAATGTTTCAAAAAAAATATATGTAAACATGTGGTTTGGAAAAGAAACCGAATTTAGAATTTTCCACTTTTGTTGGTCAAGACCTTGAACTCATCGCCGCCTCCGCGCGAAAAGGTGATGTGGTGAAAGATCTCCTGCAAATCTGCTGCGTCACAAGCTTAGGCCGACTGTGGGGTGTCGTTGCCATGGGCAACTCCACTCTCAGCAATATAAAGCAAGCATCGCGATCGCCTGGTTCGCCTTTGCTTTTTGTTTACTTGAAGCGCTTGTGAGAGAAACGCACTGTTTCCGCGGCGCTGGCACTCGGGAGTAGGTCTAAATCTGTGACGTCACTATAGTTCGCAGCACCGACAACAATCTCGAAAAGTGTTTCCACGAATAATTTCAAAAAATAGCTTTCAGCTCTTATCAATAAGATTTTTAGAAACGGCTCGATATGAGGTACCCCCTAAAATTGGGGACTACGGTTCTTATTCGCTTTCCCTGGTGAAAGTAGTGGTCTGAACACACCGTATTTAACTGCATAGGTTCTTTAAGGCTAGAATAAATAAAACTAAATGATCGGTTTGGAGAATGTTCGCAGTTTTATCCATCCATTTTGATTA
The DNA here is from genome assembly GCA_963675345.1 of Trididemnum clinides. Taxonomy (NCBI): domain Eukaryota; kingdom Metazoa; phylum Chordata; class Ascidiacea; order Aplousobranchia; family Didemnidae; genus Trididemnum; species Trididemnum clinides. The sequence goes on from OY776306.1 coordinate 26,973,542, forward strand.
TCGTACTTGACGTACCGGCAACAAAAAACTGTTTTCACTTCCAGAGCGGCGCTGTGCAACAAACGATAACAGTGACATCAAACGACCATCAAACTGTTGCTAGCTGCGCCACTAGTAACTCCACAACCAACGTTTCATTAAATGTTGAGTGTGAGTATGCTACGTTTTAATAAGCATGTCACATCACATCACATCCCTGATTTTGTCGAGCCTTGCTACGGAGGACATCGCCGAGTTGTTTTGCCACGCCAGACAAAAAAAGTTCAGCAACTATTAACACAGTTGCATCTATGGCGTGACAATTGTTTTTGTGTTTAATCATGAGTTGCTTCTTTATAATTTGTTTGGCTTGGCACTCGTGATTGTTTACCATTTTTATTTTGTATGTTACCATATTTTCATATGGATAGATAATGCCTCGCACAAAACATGGCTGTTATTTTTAAGTTATAAATATATTTTTCAGAGTACAAGCACAATTTTTTTTTAGTAAAAAGAATAAAGCCAAAATGCTGGTAAACATTTGATTAAAACGTTTCGCTTTTACACTAAAAGCATCGTCAATTAAATAAATGATCACCAAAGGCTAGGCTAAGACAGATACTGCATTGAAAGCTAACAGTTGCACAACTGAATTTAGTAAGGTTATCAAAATTATGACACCACAAAGTGATAAAACAAACAACTGCTATTGATATACTTAGCAGGACAAGGCTAACTTAAGAAGCGCACGGCAGATATACTTTCTATGATAATTACGTATTAAACAAATAACTTGATTGCGATGATCCGTTCAGGCTAATTTGTGGTTGAATTTTTTGAATAAGTAGGATTTCTTTGATTCTTAATTTTCTGCGGTTGTTGCTGTGACCAAGTATTTCGGGAGAATCGAAATTAATCTAATGGTTGGGATTGCTCACAAGGTACTTTGCAACATCTGATTCTTAATTTGGTTTTCCGTTTGGTACATGTTCTTGAATCCGTGTGACTACTATACGGTGAGTTTGGCCAGTGTAAGATTGTCCACACGAGCAATTCAGTTTATACACAACTCCAGCATTGTGCAATAGGGCTTGACGATCTTTAAATTTGAAGCATCTGATATATAAAGCGCAATTCTGTCAATCTGTCCGTCTGTATGTCTGTCAGTCTGTTTTAACTCTTCTGAAACTGCTACAGGTGCAAACATCAAACTTGGCACAATTGATCATCACCTCGTGGTGAGTGCGATAAGGGTGTTGGTGACGTCATCATAACGTCATAACCAAAAATAATTTTTTTAGAATTTGCATTACTTAACAGAGGACAATCGCTTTTTGATCAAACGAAAACCAGCTTCCGACTTACCACATTTCAAAAACTTTCATTTGTTTGGGGTTTAAAATGACGTCACAACCAACGATTCATTGAACAATCTGTTTTTTGTTCTTTCTCAAAAAGTACTCATCGCACAAACGCGATTAAACGTTCTTTGAGAAGATATCAATAAACTGTTTTTGATAAAAGCAACTTTACAACAATTAATGTTTATTTGACAATGCTATGAGCACTTCATTATTTAAGCATTTCAAGCTCTCTAAGCATTTTTTCTTATCTTTTTCGCTTGCACGCTTAAAGTGGTCTACGATGTCATAATATGTCTCCCAGGATTAACGCAAATCTTCGCTACCTCAGACCATAATATTAAGATGTTTTTAAAAATTGCAACTTTTTCGCAAAATTAGTTTATTAAAAGCTGATCTGTGGCCTCATTTTTCAACCGATTTTCAAACTTTATTCAACAAATTTAAGAATATTTCAAGGCGATTCCGATATTGTATAATATATACAATTAATATTAGTTTTTATATTGATAAAACTAAACTTTAAGACCTGTGGTGTAATTTTCTAGCCCTCCCAAAATTGGTGAGCTCAGTAAAAATAGGTGACTTTAATACAGAACGTTTTAATAAAGTACTAACAATCACTGTCCTTTGAAAGCTTAGGGAATATCCTTTCCAGCAATATGTGACTCCAATTACATAAACTTTTAGCAACTTTTAGAAAACACAAAAACTTTTAGAAAATACAAAAACTTTTAGCAACTCTTCATACTGGAACCTGATAGGTAAAGCCGGATCGGCCGGCTGAACCAACACTCTCAATTCCGACGTTACTGATGGGGTCTCTGCGGGTGACGCCGTCGTATATACTATAAAACAAAAATTTTCTTATGCTGATATGCTGCCTGTTATGGTATTTATGCATTTATGTCTATACTCTACATCATTGTAATAAAATCCCCAGTTTAAGAAAAAATCAACATAAAACGATAACCATAACAATTTGTAAAACTGAATATCGAGAGAACAATAGCCGTTTTTGTCACTATGCCGGAAACAAGACCAATATTGCAGCCAAATTAGGAACTTGACACTACAAATACAAATAGGAAAGCGGCAGCACCAAGTGACAAAATAGGCTTACCATTAAACAGTTTTTTCTTTAATTGTGAAAGCAACCACCATTTTGTCCCTACAATCAGTTTTAATTATGTACAATTCCTGCTCCCTCACAAGTATTAACGATAATTTGTTGCAAGATTCTTTGTGAACATTGCCAGTCACGAATAAGAGAATATGATGATCACAATTTTGTGAACAAGAATTGTGAAAGTACATAAAGTTCATTAACTTTTCGATACTGCTAACACAAGAGCCGGATGGGTGAAGCCGGCTTGGCCGGTTGAACCGAAATACTAAACCCGGTAATTACTGATGGAGGGCTTCTGCCGAGCGACGCCGGCTAATTTGCCAATATTGTGAGTGTCGTATACCAAAATGAATTGAATTTTGTAGAAAGATTTTTAACTAAATAACTAAAGATTTTTAACTAAATTTTTAACCAAATATTTGCAATGATATATTGCCAAGGTAAGGTAATCGCATAAAAAGGGAAATTTCTTTGCTTCCTGAAGTTTTCAGACTTTCACAGTTGTTACCAATATCATATTTTTGCATGGTTGGTGATTCATGTCGCTTGTTCAAAAATAAACGTATTTGTTTGTCAATGTACCAAAGAGGATAGCCATTCCGCTTCAATATAAAAGATATGCCTTAAAAATCTTCATGGATTAAGCTATACGAGTTGCACCATGCAGTATCTGTCTTAGCCTAACCGTTGGTGACTAGTTACTTAACTGACGATGCTTTTAGTGTAAAAGCGAAACGTTTCAATAAAATGTTTACCAGCATTTTGGCTTTATTGTTTTCACTAAGATTTGCAAATAAATCCCATTTTTATGCTCCTAGAATTATTTTTCTTTCACAGTTTTGATGCTGAATGACAAAACGACCTATGATGTCATAGTGGGAGAGGAGCAAGCAGTGGAGATCGATTTCTCGGCAAACCCGAGAGGTTCGGTTATACTTCCGGCGGTTTATATAACAAAAAATGGTAAGTTGTCGGAAATTCTTCCGCAAAGTACAACTATCATGATCGAAGTTAAAAGATAGTAACAAGGAATCAAACTCACATTTTCTGACCTTTATTTTCGCAGGAGAAGAAGTTCAACACTCCTACTTTCTTTTTGACTCTGGTTCGAACACAAAAGGGAAAATCATCTTGCATTTTCTTGAGGTAGGGAAAGTATAGATCAGTGATTTTTAAACTTTTGATATTGTTACCCTTCAGAAGAACGTAATGAACTTCAATTACCCCCTTTACAAAAATAACTAAACATAACTTGTAATCAATTAAATATAATAACAAAACAACACATGAACAACATCATAATTTACATTAAAATGTCTATTAAGAGAATAATTATTACAAACGGTGATGCTGTTGTTGTGCTATCAAGCGGTCAAACCTAGGCACGATGGAGGATAGACAGTACTTGATATCATTACCCATTACAAGCTTATTTCGATATTTCGTTTTTATAGATATCATTGCAGAAAATCCTACTTTTCCGCAATAAGTTAAAAAACATTGAATCAAAAAACTTAATGCCTTTCTGGATAGGATGGGGTATTCATGTGGAAGACTAACCCAAAAGTTTTCAATATCTATTCTTGCAAAGTCGATTTTGAGATTTAAATCTTGACGCAGATCATGATACTCTATTTTTGCCGCCATATCGTTATCGCTAATAGAACTTTCTTTAATTGAAAATGGCTCGCTGATTCATGGATCTTTATGCCTTCCTTCAATTCCAGGAAAGTACTGTTTGATAGCTGTGACTATTGCTTTCAAGTGATCAACGATTCCCTGCGAAAAGCTGCATTTCTTGCGTGGATCAGATTGCAAAAACATTGTTAAATTTGAAAATATGCTTGCGTTGCCTTTTTGCACCATTTTTTCGTAGTTACATTTTGCTTGTGAAAGCTGCTACTTGGTCTCGAGTGGTATGCAACCATTGAAAACGTCCTTGTAGCGTCAAATTAAGGAAATTTGCTTGCGAAGAAAAATCACCCAAGTAAGCCACCTTCAGTAAGAAATCATTTTCATTTGATTGCGCAAATCTATTACTTTTGTATTTCTTCCTTTTTGAATAAAATAGTTACTTCTTTCCGGAGCTGCAGCAACCGATCCAACAATTTACCGCGTTGTTAGCAGCGTAGGTAGCAAAAGAGCTGCCAGGGGCGGATGTTAATTTCGCACCCCTTTAAAAGTTCTGGCTGTACTTCAAAATACCGACAATGGAACTATGCAGATATAGAAGTTGGACAAAATAAAAGAAGTACTTTAAAAAATCAATAAAATTTATATAAATGTGGTGTAGGCCCATCTTTTTGAATATCTGTAAAAAACGTTATTTTAAATCAACATATTAAATGACATCAAATAATAAACAAAAAGCATTGAAATATGTCAAGTTTTGATTGTTCAAAACACGTTCAAAGATTGATGCCAAAATGTTAAGTGTTTCTTTTATTTTGTCCAACCCCTGTATGTGGGTTTGCAAAAAAACAAAACTGTACCAACCATTTGTTTTCCCCAAATTTACTTTTGCAATATTAATAGATAGTCGAATAATAATATTTTGAGTCACAATAATATGCCGCACTCAAACTAGTGACCGCCCCTCGCAGCGTATTCTTTGGTGGTTGCAAGAAAACAAATCACATCACAAGCAATTTTAAAGTCTTCCCTTTCTTTCCGACGAAATCATCCACTGTGTTGTATTTAGAAAATGACGTATTTGCTCGGGGTTTCGGTAGTAGTTATTCTCCTTCAATGTTCTCCGAAGCAGAGTTGGAAACGGGTCCAATTGTAAAGCACGAACCCGACATTTATTTTGTTGTCCGACTTAGGCCTGAAATTTAAATTCCTCTCAAAAGACTCAAAAATTAAGCAAAAATGAAGACACAAGTCAAAATAAGGACATTTCTTAGAAAAAAGAAAAAAAATATTTCCTAAGACACAGACCTTCAGAAAAAAAGACAAATCTTAGAAATAAGGACGTTATGGCAGCCCAGACTATAAGCCTGCACTATAAACGCGTACAAATGGGCAAGATCGAAACGTTTTGTCGTCGTTTCTCAACATTTCAATGGTGGTTGGTTTTACAGCATGATCTATCAGCACAAACCAATTGAAAACACGATCCTAGGTCCAGCCCCAATGTGTTCAACCATAATCTCGGCAATTACACAAAATTGTCTGTGAGAATCCAACGTCGCATTTTGTGAAATCAACTGACAATTAAAATAAAGCGATTACAAGCAGCCCTTCAATTGACTACCCATTGAGATTGAACTTGAAGCCACTATATTAAACAGAGATGGTTTTCATGAAATTACAAGCAGCACTTCAATTGACTACCCGCTATGATTGAAGGCACTATCGTAAACAGTGATGTTCTTCCTTGCAACGAAAAAAAGTGGTTGCCGAGCTGAAATAAATCCTTACTCTTAATAGGCCTACTGTGAAAAAATTTTGCATACGGGCCCGAAATCGGTCTGAAAATTTTTTCGAACTTAAGCCCGAATCCGAACTCGAACCAGACCGGAAAAGCCTAGACCGTTTCCAACTCTGCTCCGAAGCTTTCAGCACGGCTAGTTTTGCAGCAAGATGTCTGTCAGCATCAAACAAGTCACGAAAAATTAAACCTTCTGAAAGGTACCATAAACAACCAACCATCTTACGTAAAGCAGCTGCTTTGATTTGAGGTTGGGGGTACCAATAAAGTGAATAAAGTAGGTTAAAGTCGTGTCTGGCACTAGTGGAGCAAGTGTATAGCTCTTGTCATCCAGTTTGCTTGATGCTTGGGGCCAGATGTTCTAAATCTCCTTCCTCAAGACGATATACTTTCATGAAATATGAGGATTATGTCAAGTAACTCAAGGTAGTAATCTTTAAGGTGGTTTTGCTGCAGTTGCAAGTTGTAAAAACTAATGACCCCATCACGAAAATCTTCAAGCTCAGATGATGTAAAATTATTCCTCAAAGCGTCCTCAAATTTGTCTGTGCTCACATGTTTCCACTATGCCTTAAAACGTTTGAATAAATAAATTTCAGATAAGACTACCAGCCCTGGCACTCTTGAAATACAGACCCTGATATCATCTCAAGAATATGATAACGACAGGCAAAAACCAGCAGATTTTTTTCCTAAAAGCTGCTCAAAAATTGTATGAGCTCCTGCTGAACGCCCAGTGTTTGATGCTGTGATTCCAAAGCACATAGCTCAAACTGATCTCTTACTTGCCACTCTTGCAATGCATTGTGCATAGTAGGGCCGTTGATTTGCCAGTACCATTATCAAGTTTCGGAATCCTCAAAAGTTTCTTTTCTCCCGTTCCGGAAACAAGTATGGGAATTTACCACCTTTTCGTTTCCTGTGATATCAAGCATGAGCTTCCCATCCTAGTGTACCGTTAAAGCATGATTAACAGTGAAAGTTTATTCAATTGAAGTTGCTGTTAGTTTTTGTAATTGATGACGTTGGATTGCACAGTGCAAACTCTTGTGGACCATTTCCAAGGACTCCAGATGCCTCAAAACAGATCATCAGCGTAGCTCGGTGACTTACTTGGGTGCGATCAAGCCCGCCAGCTAGTTGAGGCGACATCATGGGCCGAGGTTCCTTCTTTGAAGAAATGGAAGTGGTTGCACTTGTGCACAGTTGTTTTTCACTTTGGTCAGAGTCAGCGCTGTCTGTGCTGCTTTTCAATACTGCACTGCTTAACAAAGACGATTTTTCTAGCTGTGAATGTTGTCTTCTTGTTACTCGCCTCCATTACCTCTTTTTGTTGAAGAGCTTTGTCAAGTCCTACCATGCAGTACGGACGTCCGGGTTTTCTGTGATTTTCACGAAAGGGATTGTCTTTACTATTTTCAATGAGGTGTGTGACGTTGGCATGTGCAATATCAAAAAGTCGCTCAATCTTATTAGATAGATGCTTGGGCGTCAGTAGATTTCTGCTTTATTTATTAAGTGCTTTTCTTTCAAAGAAAAGTTTTTTCAGTTTCTAGATGAAGCCCTAGATATATATAGTCGGGATTCAGGCACGTGACCAGAAGCTTACTATTTGCTCAACAACATAGGTTGATGCTGTTCGAACCTTTTCCTATCACACGTGGTGATGACATAGAAAGACATTTAATGCTTGTCTACCAGTGGGAAGTTTTGTACCATCAATGCTTGCTGCTCGCGTAATTACAAAGTCATGTGATGGTAAATTTGTCATTTCAAATCTTTTCAGTCCTGTATATACACATTACAAAAGTTTGTTTAAACAAACAGCTTTTGAAAAAATTAACATTACAGATACGTCATTAAAAGAGCAGACCTATCATGCCAACTTGAACACTAAAAATACGACAAGCTTTCTATTCCTAGAAAGACGACAGCGGTCAGTTTTAACTGCCTTGTTTGTTTTGATTTACTTATATTTCTAGCAATCTGCTAAAAATCAGCAAATGTTACATCAAACGAAAACTGTTAAAACCTTCAACCTTTATCGAGTAGAGACAACCGAAATCATTTCAACTCCATAGATTTCTATATACCGGGGTGGCCATAAGTCACTTTACCCAGTTCAAATAATAATAATTGAACTGGGTAAAGTGACTTATGGCCACCCCTGTATATAATATATCGATATAATATACTAATGCTACTTCTGTTTTACCATGCCAGTACGAAATATTTCAGATATCCGGCTTCATGTCCACAACACTAATGATGGAAACTTATATTTCTTACGGAAGAAAAATAGTTTCTTCAAGTATAAGAGCGTCGAAGCAAATTTTGAGCACAGTGTATTAGGGAATGAAATAGAATGCAGCAACTTTTCAATATCCTACACTGCCAAAAATCTTTCATACCATTCCATTCCATAATTCAAATATTTCATTCCATTACATACCTAAACAAAATTTTTCATACCATGTTACACACTGAAGATTTTGGAATAATCAGCAACAATGGCGCCACAGGGATGGAGGTAAGACCCCCTCCCCCTAGCCATGAAAAATACTAACAAAATTTAGTTTTTATCGATTTTCGCAAGATTTTATGTCATAGAATTTGCACTAAAATGGCCATTTTCGTTCAAAATTGCCAAAATTTCCTTTCCCCGGACCCCAGAATCAGCCTCCTTCTAATCAAAATCCTGGTTGATATCGCCTGGTTGCCTGATATGCTGGCACCGCTCAATCAAATGCTTACATTAGCTGTAGATTACAGAAGAGCTAAAAGCGATCGTTTTTCACCGGTTGTCTGTTTGGATAGAGCACTTCATTGTTTTCGTTCTACATTAGGATAAATTGAAGAGTTTAGACGGCCTGTAAAGTTTATTTTTCAAGACCTCAAGATTTCGTTTAAATCATTTTTTTATAAAACGGAACCGTTTGAAAGATTCTGAGGTGAAACTTTTCAAAATAAATGCCATCCTACTGAGCACAGGGAGAAACGTCGATGGATTTGCAGAGCTGTAAGGAAAACACTGGACTGGATATTATATCTACCATTACTTGCTGCAAGAAATATCATTACTCATTTTAGAAATACGATTTTTGATTGTATCGTGTGAAAGCGAAATTACTTTTAGCTTGCTTGACTACTGCTTTGCTAATACCTTTTGTTAATCCACCAAGACAAGACACAAAGTATTGCTTGAGTTTGCACGGTTTTATACTTTCCTGAGTCAGTACTCTACAACAAATCACTCATTGTAGTTTTTCGATGGAGTTCTTGAACAGTTGCAAATCCAAACTTCAAAAAAGCTTCTTTGTACCTTCGTTTGCTTGGAGACATCGTAATAGTTTTAAGCTTAGGCTAAACTAAACCACACTGCAGCCATAAACTACTTCAACAATAAGGACTGTCGACTCGCTCGGCAGTGTTACGCCTAATCTTTCTGGAACTATGTAACGCGCGCTTGAAACGTGAGGACGTTTTAAATTCACACGCGCACTTTTACTTTCAACTTGCTACTGGTATACTGTCAACTTCGGATATAAGGGATGCGAATATAAGGGATTTTCGCTTATAAGGGACGGTTTTAAATGGTCCCAATCATTTTCAATTTAAAATAATACAAAAATTATTCGCTTATAAGGGATGCGAATATAAGGGATTTTCGCCTATAAGAGACAAATTTCAAAGTCCCAATCATAATTTTCTATAGTAATTTCAGTCGATTATAAGGGATAACTCATTCTGCCAAGGGATTTTTGTCTGCGAGATGTCAAATTCAGCTTTATAGGCTAATTGTACTTCTGTAGCTGCCTTTTGGCTTTCAACTACGGTAACAGTCTAATGCCCATTGCGACGTTTGTATGCGGGGAATGTATGAAAAGCTTCAAAAAGAGTGTTTTAAGCATTTAAAACTTGCGATCTTACGGTATCGGATCAAACTGTACATTCGGCTATAAGGGATATCCGGATACAAGGAACTGATTGAGCTGGTCCCAACGTGTCTCTTATATCCGGAGTTGACAGTATACAGCACTCCCAACAAAATCAAACTTTCAAAGCGTCAATGATTCGACAACTGGTTTGCTTGTGAAAAAATGCAAAAATCACCAAACTTAGGTAATTTTATTACTTATTCGCGCGTGAGATCTTGTGTGAGATTAAGTGCGGTGTCATAATATTACTAAGCAGCTAGCACGCACACGAAATTCTAGCTTCCACAAAGTTGAAAATACTCAAGTGTAACGTAACCTAAAAAACGATAACGTAAATTGTCTTCTAAAAATATCAAATTACCCTTTGGGGGTATTTACCCACAGTTTAAGAGCCTCTTGTCTAGAACATTTTAACTTGAAACAAAGTAACGTTTAGGAAAAACACCTCAAATTAAGAGTGGTGAATCCATGGGATATATTACTTATTACGCTGAACTATTAGTTGGAACGGCACTTACTAATTAGAAATTCAGCCATCTTACCCACACTTAAGCGTCAGCTTTGTAACCGGTATATCTCGATTCAACTCGAATAATGTCGCAGAAAAATTGAAAACAGTGTTCTCAGCTTCCGTGCTTGCCTCTAAGCGCGAAAAGGATAGCGTGGAAAAAAAACAGCAAGTTTTCTTGTTGTGCCGTTGGGTTGTGGTTCTCAAACTTTTTGCGATGCGACGCTTTCGACAACATCCAGAAGTTTTAGTTATGTCGTTCTGCAAAAAAAATGCGACCTTTAATCCATATAACTATCGTTATACTAGCGAGATTTTGTTTTCGGTCCCTCATCTTTATTGGTAATACTACGCTCCTCAGCGATTGTAGCTCATCTTTTTTGTTGTTGTCCATTTTGCAACTGAGACTACCTTAGTCCTTTATTATCTTGCGCCAATTTAAGATAAAATAGAGCAAATTTATTCTCAAGTGGCAAGTCAATAATTACAAGAGTATTAAATGCATTTTGGAAAAAATGCAATTGATTATGCGTTTTAGAAGAAAGTAGATAAGGAATTTACTTTTAGAACTCTTTTGACGGAAAAAAGCGAGAATTATTGGTAAAAAATGAAATCATCATGCGACACCCGTGGACAATTAGAACAACGCACAGTTTGAGAACCATTGCTGTAGGGAATGGCCCTTAACGGGTTTCCTTCACCTTTGTGTAGCAGGCAGATGCTGGGGTAGATCGGTCCATCCGTCGTCGTGACTGAATCTGGTAAATGACCAGCAAACAGCGCATGAGCTTATCCATCAATTAATTTCTTTGCACAAACCATGAATGTCTGCTTCTTTCATAGCTTCAAAATTTGTTTAGAAAAATGCTTTGTTCACCTTAGTGTCATAATAGCGTAACAGAAGCAAAAAATTTACCTCCTTTTCAAATTAAATAATTATACAATATTTCTCTGAGAGAATTGAATTTTATTTCTAAATTTTCCACCGTTAATTATTTACGCCTCCAAAGCCAACTCAAACTACCCTTATCTTGTGTCACGCAAGAACGCGGCCGTTTTTGAATTGGTTTCGGGGGGAGGGAAGATAGAGTTAAAAAGTAGGGGGGTATTGGTGAGATAAAAAGTGATGCTCTTCAATAAACAGTGATCGAATTTTTGAAAAGTGCAAATATCTTAAAAAGTAAAATTATGACATATTTTGAAAACCTAATTACAATTTTGTTCTTGTCTTTCCTACTACCATCCGATCTAAGCTTAAATCTTTACTATTGTTTTTATGTTAAGGTTACTGAAGAAGACCTCGGCCAATACGAAATCAAACAACATTTCAGTCCAAACGCCGTCAATATTTCATTAAGGGAGGTCTCTTCCCCCCTTGACCTCCGTCTTGTTTTCATCTACATTTCTCCTGTATTGAGTTTACTGATTTGCTTGATTGTTATCATTATTGCTGTTTGTTACGTGAGAAAGCAAAAGAATTAAAAAAGTATAAATGACTTTTGTGGGCCAACAATAATATCAATGATAAAATTTTTATGCAAAACATTGTTGTAATGTAATCTAATGTTGGAGTTGACATCTAAACTGGGAAGCAGTATTCCTGGCTGATGATCGCTTATGCCGAAACCGAAGTTCACGTCTGACATAACACTGAGCAATTAATCAGCATTTTTATCGGAAAACATACTTCAGTAAATCTAAATTATCATCTTCAGTATCTAGGCATAAAAACAAGACCATAAAAGTAGGTTCATTTAGCCTTCGCTGCAAAATTTGACCCTCAAGTAAAATTATGTCAACCAAAAAATAGTTACTACCTACTCTACTGGTTCAAAGCTCAACTGGATATAATATAAAAATCATGGATTAAATAATGCATTGTAACGACAAAATTAGAAGCAATAATGGCACAATAAAACTGGTGTTATGAATATAATGTAACTAAAATTAGACACCTTTAATTATCTTATTTTAAGGGTAAAAGCATCTTTGACGTTAATAATAGTTTTGTCGATGACACCAGAAATCTTTGCAAAAATCTTATTTTAAAACTCAAGGCTGCTGAATAAATACGGCATCAAAACATGTAGATATATCTAAACTGTTTTGCATAAAACCTGGGAGAAATCTTCCATGATGATGTAGTAAAATAGGTCAATCAGTGGTATGTTTGACCAAGTCTTGTTTCCGTAAGTGTCGATGGGCATTTCATCGGCACGACAATTTGTTGGTTTTTGATCCACATAATAATGCGAAGACTAGATGAACTTTTTTTGATTGCTTAGTTTTTATGCTAGGAACTAAAGATGGTAATTGAAATTCACTGAAATGTTTTGTCTGATAAAAATGTTGATTGATTGCTTGGAGTTACGTAAGACAAGATTCTGTTGCACATCTAATTTTATATCTGTCTCCAGAATTCATATATTATGACATGAGTAACGATGATATGAAATAACTTTTATCAGCTCACTGTTTAGCTGAAATGTCTCAACTCTCCTGTTCGGTGGTCCAAGAGCGGGTACAATTCCTTTGAGGGCACTGTAATTTCCAACTTACCATCCATAAATAGATACCAAGAAGATGGTTTCAAAGTGATTGTTGATAAAACTACTGCCGTTTATAATTTGTGACAAAGGTATTTCAACTCCTCTCCGGATGATGCGGAATGTGGTGATACCACTTCTCCTCACTGCAGGAAGCATCTTGATGTAAAGATTCTTAACTGTCTTTATAATTGATTAATAATAAAATTTTTCGTTTTCTCTGGTGTATCGTCGATACAAAAATATTTTTTTCGTTACCGGTCACGTAAGTACGGTGGTGGCTTAATATTCTCAGCAAGTACTACCGCAAGGTGGCGCTAGCGGGCAAGCTTAAGGCCGGAAGTTTAATAACCCCGGCAAAGTGGACGTTATCTCAATAAACATTAGAAAGAAGGAGATTAACTTGATTTGAATCACGATTGTCAACGTCGTCGGGTGAGTTGTAACGCAGTCTATAGCGACGATGTTTGGGTGTTCAAGCCTCACAATGGCTTCGTTGTTGTGTTTTTGGCAAAACTTTGGAATAACTTCTTCTTTTCGATGGCACTGCTTGAGGCAAAAATAAACTGTACCAGGTGTAAACTGCAAAGCAGGTTCGAGCACAAGTTGTTCCATTACCAACTGCCAAAATTTTTTTAAAAAGCTGCTGAAAAAGAAAGATATTACAAAAATTTACCGCTGTACGGTAATTAGCGATATGAGCGATGCACAAGAAGGCGTTTGACAACATAGCCAGCAGTACAAAAGTAGCAGAAGTTAAACGATGCCAAAAATCTTTTGTTGCTAGCGTTATTGTAAACTCAAGCAGAAGAAAACGAAAAAAAGTGCCGCTTATGAGCACGTAGTGTGAGAAATACGTCTCATGACATGCTTTCCTTATAAAGGAGAACTGTTTTAACGAATTTTTGGAAACATTACTGTTACAAAAGTTCGTAAAATGTAAAGACGTTAAATGGCACGCGCATTATTGTAAACAGGACTGATTGCTCAACTGAAAGCACTATCAAGTTTTTACCAAAAATCTAAAAGTTTGAAGAAAAATTTGATTTGTTCTACATGTAGCTACGTTAGTAAAAGTTAGTCGTAATAGACACTAAACTTTTGTGAGTGAAATTCAGCAGTCTTAGTTGGTAACTTTTTCCAAAATTCTTGCTCTTAGTGACGAGAATCCAACAAATAAGATGTTTACGAATCACTAGTTTTTGTAGGTTTGGTCATTTTGAGATTTCAGTTGCTTTTTGGCTAGAATTTTGGCGCATATCTTTTTTCAAATACGGGGATTAGCTTTGGAACAACAGGAGAAGTGGAATATGCTGAAAGGAATTTATCCGGTTTTTCTTCTTTTTATCTTGACCAGAACAACACTTTCAGGTGAAATGTGATGAACAGCTGCATACGTTGTTGTACGGATTGATAAGCATGTTTTACACCTCGTCATCTTGATAAGTCAAAAATTGAATAATCATTATAGGCTACAAATTCATTTGATACACCACAAGATTACAAACAAATTGAGATCACTGGTCAAACCACTTGAACCATCTTGTAAGCGCAACTATAAGAATAGCTGACCTACTGTCACCTTATGTGTTTTATACGTCTTTAAATATTTCTTCGAAGAATAGTCAGGCATACCTAAAATGTGGTCACATTTACTACTCTCAGACTTTGATTACTTCTGAAATCTACAATAGGCTAATTAGTAAAATCAACAGTAAACTTCAAAGCGTTTCTATTTCTGTAGCTAGTTTAGTTGTCGTTATTCATTAAATCTTGATATAACCTTTTTGGAAAAAAGAAGGCAGTTTTTCACCTCTATTTTATCTTCATTTCCTCATAGACTTAACAGGATAGCGAACCGGTAGCTTAAGTCATGCCGTGTGGCGCTAGTGGCTGAATCAGCGTCACCGTCTGCTCGGGGCTACTCGAGTCAGCAAGTAGTTACAAGTAGTGCCTTGTTGGTCGTCAAATTTAAATGTAGTTGGTGAAAGCGTTAGATCAAGCCTGTGTTGGATGAACACCGCCAATGAAATAATGACGCTCTTCAGTGACGTCAGAATACAACCCCCTATCTTATCCTTGATTTGATTGACAGTCAGACGAATAAATCGTCATAACAACTAGGGTAATATTAAATTAAAAAACTGCTTCCTAAGAGAGGAAGGATAAGAAGAGAAGCAACAGGGAAAAGGATAAATTTCTAAAAAATATGTAGTTCCAACAGAGCACCATTCTTTGAAAGAGTGTATGCTGCGTATTTTTAGGGGATGAAGTTTTATTTCCAAGGCTCTCTAAGCGAAAGCGGACTGGCTCCCCATTGATGAAAGTTTCGGCGGTTGGGTTGATAATGACTCAAATGTGACTCACAATTCAAAATTTAAGTCCAAACGACGAAACAGGATTCTTGTTAGCAAAAACACGATCGAAATTAACAATGAGGTCATTGTGACTTTATCATTATGTTTCTTAGAACATTACTACATCATAAACAAGTATGAAGAAGCTTTCATCTACGCACAACCGGGTGATGACGTCACGCTCGCTTGCTCCGGCACAAACGGTATTCTACGTATCGGTGGTGACACATACCACGATAACACGGTACGCTGAGTGCCGCATGGTGAGGTTGTAAAAGTTTGCACCCTGGGGTAAAAAGGGAAAGCAGTCGCTAACCACTTTTCAATTCAAAATGCTTGGCATAGAATTTTTTTATTCATTGTCCTTTATAAAAACTCCAGTTATTACGCGTAGCACCACTAAATACTTCTACTTTCGATTTCCCAAGCCGCCTAATTGTGATCGTAATTAAAATGAGCAGAAGTAACGGCCTTGTTTTGTGATCGAAAATCTATTTTAACAGGCTGTGTAGTTAAATGGCTTTATATCGTACAGAGACAATGTCCACTTATGAGCAAAAATCTTATCAAATAGACTGATAACTATACAACTTGTTGTAGTATATGCTAAACTAGCAGTTACTCAGGTTGTACACTGGGTAGCCTGTAAAAGCGACATATTTCCAAAGTGCTCAACTACGTGCGGTCTGCACCAAAGAAATTCTCGAACCAAACCACACCAATCAGGCAAATCGGTCAGAGAAATCTATCCATAACAGCGATGGCCCTATCACTGCATGGGTTGCAAGCTATCAAGTGAAATCTAATTTGCAATGAATACATACGATTTGATGAAACCGGTATCATCGTCAAAGTATACCTGGCTGAGCAGCACTAAAATTCATCTGTGTCCGAAAAAAAGGGGTGACCTATCATAGTCATCTACTGGTCGAACGCAGAGCCTCAACAGGTCCAAAGCGTATGGTTCATTAATTGTTGTTCACTTGACAAAATTTCTAAAAAAGTGTTTATCACTTAATTCAGCTGAAAATAGAAAAAAATTGTTCATCAGCTCGGGATAAATTCAAGTAGCGCTTTTGGTGTAAAGACAAAATATCTGCCCTGCTCCTCTCTTGGAGCATATCGTAATACAGAACGTAAAAGCTTCTCCTGGCTTGAGATTCCTCGGGGTTTCTAAGACTCTTGGAGAGGCCATTTTGAAGTTTTTTTAATAA
The DNA here is from genome assembly GCA_963675345.1 of Trididemnum clinides. Classification (NCBI taxonomy): domain Eukaryota; kingdom Metazoa; phylum Chordata; class Ascidiacea; order Aplousobranchia; family Didemnidae; genus Trididemnum; species Trididemnum clinides. The sequence continues at coordinate 26,990,010 of OY776306.1, forward strand.
AAAAAAACACCAAATACCTTATTTCTGTGGTTGTGAAATAAAAACCATTACGGCGTCCATCCCCAATTATGACTTTTGCGCCTTTATAATTATTGGAAGGAGCGCATAGCATTTGCAAAATTATGGAAAGGTTAAGAGTAAGATCAGTGTTAATTCAAAGTACCAGAACGACGATCGGCATTAGAGATATAGGGGCATGCCTTCATTTCCGAAAACTTATCGTCAGAAAAATTTGCTCTCAGAAATTTAAGTTGAATGAAGCCCGGGTTGTCAGCTGAACCGATATTGATAATCCGTCACAGCGGAAAGAGTTTAGTTCAAAATAATAAAACTATTTTGAAATTTTTTGATAAAAATTTCATTATTTTGATAATTGTGAAAGCAAGTTTTCCAAAAATTACGAAAATTTAATCCACGATTTTTGGTCTGTGTGTAGTCTAATTTTTGCATGTGAAGTCATAGAACATGGTTTGGGTTAAAACTTGTAATTGACGTGATACAAATAAATTAATCAATTCCGCTCTTTACGACAACAATCTAAAGGAGAGATATATAACAAAATTCAAACTGACAGAAGATCGAAAGGAAAAATATGTTTATATTTTACGTCTATGCTGTTTGTTTTTTCCTCCCATCACTGAAAAACCTTCGCAGCCGCGCGTAGAACGTTTTCACTTCACAACCACTTCGGAGCAACCGATACTTCTGGCTTCGGAATTACTATCACGGTGCATTTTTACCACAAGGCTGCCACAGGGCAGGGGAAATAGCCGTAAAGTTCCTTTTTTCCAGGACGCAATAGCATGATTATCGTGAGGTTCAAACTCACGATCACTGTCGCAATAATCTCCGCTTCAACTCACTTGACAACGTGGCCCACTATCTCAACGGGCATTCAAAAGTTTTATCATTTTGCTCCTTTCCTGCTTGGCGCTCAGCACATAAGGGATAGTGTGGAGAACAAGCCAGCAAGCTTGCTTGTTGTGTCCTTGGGCAAGGCACTTAACGGGATGCCTCCGTCTTTATGTGGCAGGCAGATGGTGGGGCCAAGCAGTCTACCCGTCGTGGTGGCCCAGTCTGACGAAAGACATGCAAACCGAGCATGAGCTCGTACGCGTGAATGAATGAATGAATCATTTTGCTTAAAAGTAATTTTCAACTACGATTGGATCCAAGATTTTGGGGGCTATGGCCCCTTTCACCTCTTTCCCCAGACTCCATCTATGAATTGGATTTGCATTTTTTATCAACATCTACTAGCAGCTGCCATTAAAAAACGAAGCCATTAAAACTGCAAGTCAAACATGACGATCCAGAAGTCCTTTTGATGATAAGTTAGGTTTGATTCAAATCTTTTTATCAACCAGCGCGGTGACCTTGTGGTCGGAGCGTCATTTCCAGGCAATAGACGTTGGTTCGATTCATTATTCAGTCGTTCCAAAAGACTTTACAAATGGTAGTGGTAGATCTCATTTTCGGCGCAGAGCAATAGAAGTAATATGGAAGCTAAAACATGAAATTGAGTTTACCCAGTCATGATTACATAAGTGCAATAGGCCTCAATCAATGGCCTGAGCACATTGCCACTGTTGACGCTAGAACAACATCAAAACTATTCATCATTAGACTGGTGGCACATACCTCGCTTTATTTAAAAGCAACAGCTTTCTGCAGGCAACAAAATTTTTGTTCGCGTGTTCCAGTGTTCAGGCCTGAGCAATATTTCGAAACGTCTGACCACATTTTCAAATCTGTTGGGCAAAAAAATCATTTTCATCATTCCAAGCGTTTAGCCAATCAACACTGCTTTTTATATTTGCCAACATGAAGCTGACAATCACGTTGTCATGGCCTTAGACTACGTCATAGCAAACTTAATCAAACGCTCTGATTCTGGGTGTGGCCGCACAGAAAAACTAAAAATTATATCAGGTAGAATCTTGTGCAATCATTTTACACTTTTGGTCTTCAGACACCATTTTTTTTGAAGATCTTCTTTAAAACGCTAATTAAGACAAATTTTCATGCAATTGGGATTAAAGGGGTTATGATACCGCGGCCTCACGCTCCCCACGTTGAGAACCCCTGCTTTGAAAGTTTGCTTGAAAACACTTTTTATAAAACCTATTTTTACTGACACCACCTAATACTTCTGGTCCCGAGATGGATATATTTAGCGAAATCTACTTTATTCATAAATTAAAAAATTTGGAAGTTGTATGAGAGTTTCGAATCAGTTCCCGTTTGAATAAGAACTTGAAAAAGCTACTTTGATGGCAAAAATGATTTTTCTCCAAAAAGTTACTCTAGCTCAGAAGATCTTGGTTTTTAGTTTTTTATGGCCATTCACCTGGAACTGTTCAAGCAAGTTACTTCATGGGAAGATTCCTGGAAACAATTTTTTTACTGTGGTTTACTCATATTCGCTTATGGGGTTTGCTTTGCTAGCAAACCTCATACGTGAATATGAACCACCTTTTGAGAAAATCTCGTTATGTACCTTTTTCACGGACACAACAAGCAAGCTTACCTGCTTTCGCTGTGATACACGTTTTCAGCTTTCAACTTGGTGATTCGAATTTTTTTTATTCTTTTAGAGCGACATTATTAATTACACTCTAACAGCGACATCTAGCGACTACCAAATCCCGATAACTTGTACCACGCAAAACAAAACATACAACGTCACATTGCTTGTAAACTGTAAGTGATGTCACATTGTGATTACGCCACTCTCATTAATAGTACGGACTGCTTTTAGTTTTGACTTTGGAAGGGGCGGATAGTTATAATGTGATAGTGGATGAAGAACAAACAGTTGTGGTTGATTACTCAGCAAATCCGGACGCAAATTTGTTCGTAGTAAAACGAGGTGAGTACAAGGGTTTCACAATTTTTTTAAATATTAAGGCATTTTAAGGAGCGAGCTTCGGGAATGGAGAAGGGGGCATAAATTATGACTTGTTCACAGCAACTTAAAGTGCCTAATAACTTTAGTTTTGAAAAAATTACATTTTCCAGTATTTGAAAACTGTTGTTTCTAATATTATGGTTCCATTTTTCAACATCCCCCTGAAACAAGTTATTGCCTACAAGTGCATTGTAGTCTGGATCTATGCTATTGTGTACCTTATCAAGTCAACTTCTTTTTTAACTCTGGATCAGCTAAATTCCCAAGATTCTTTCCTAATTTAATCTCAACACTTTATTTTCAAGGAGAAAAAATCCGGAACTTTTATAACATCCCGGATACCAGTTCAAAGCACAGAGGAAAACTTGTTCTCCATTTTTTAAAGGTAACTGTTGTACTTTGTAGCAAATGGAAAAGTAAAGTCTTTTCCATTTAAACGCTTCTAGTGTAAATAATTTTGTTTCAATCAGCCGTATGTGGGGTTCTGTTTGTGGTTACATTTTGGGGATTGGAAGAATTACTTCAAGTACAAACCTCATTTTGTTTCAGAGGCGTCAATTATCTTAATACCTGACAACTATTTGCGAAAACTTTTTTCCACAGGCTCGTAGATACTCTCAATCAATTTCTGCAATCGTAGTTGGTTTAGCACACCCTACTAAATCTCCAATTGGTTGCAACTTGTATGCAAACTAGAAATTACATTGGTTCAAAAGTACGAAGATCGACACTTAGAGACAGACACAATCACAAGCAACTTTTTAGCATCAGCTGTATTTAACTTATCAAACTGTTGCCTTTGTTCAGCTCACGAAAAGTGATTTGGGATATTTCTACGTATATTCCTCCAATAGCACGTTCAAAATTACATTGAGAGAAGTCACTGCCCCCTTTGACCTCCGCCTGTTTTTTATCTACGTCTCCCCTGCTTTGAGTTTACTGATTTGCTTGATTGTCATCATCATTGCTGTTTGTTACGTGAGAAAAAGAAAGTATTCCGTGAATGATAAAACGACGAAAAGCAGTAAAAAAAATTCAAAAAACAACGGTGAGAAAAAAATAATTCATTTGTGTGTGATCTTCTGATCTACTTATAAAAATGTGTACAACCACATGTTCGACAAAATCTTTACAAGTTATTTTGAAGATAATGTATCGCTTCTGTAAGCCCAAGTTTTTAAATAAAATTGTTGAAAACTTGAACATGAGTAAAAAAGTTTGTAAAAATTGGTCTCAACAGTGGTTTCTTTTTCTGCATTTTTGTTCAAACTTGTGAATATTAATGAAGTTTGAGCGTGAAAAAAGAAGCTGTGTCTCCCTTCAAGTACGACTCTGAGTTACTAGAGTTGTTCGGCGATTTTCACCTAAATCGTTCGACGTCACTAGGAATGAGTTCACAGAACGAGGAAGACTGCAAAGAAAATGTTGCTTTATTATAGTCAAACAATACTCGTTTTTATGACTCATAATGCTATCACATGACTCGTTGCTTGGTTCCTATTAATTTCACGAAACGTTGTATAAATAGTTTAAATTTTCCTGAGAGGTAGCACTGCATCTTTTTAAAGCTGATTGTGCAAGATCTTTGAAGAACAAAAAATTCTCTTTGCTCTTCAGCCTCACACCAGCAACTCGTGTGGACTGGACCTGCCATTAAACTTTTGATAGGCCTTGATTAAAATTAAAACTTAGCGTATTTCCTTCTTCCTATTTAATGATTTGCCAGCTAATGACGTTATATTTTAGAATATATAAGAACCAGCAAGGTGACGTCATCATCGATTCGCGATAACACTATTCATTCTACTTCATCGCAAGCACCCCTGAAGCCCGAGAGGTGAGATTTTTAAATTATTATGGAATTAAATCCCATGTAAGGTTTGTACAAAGAAAATTCATCTGGATTTAGAGCAACAATTTATCTGTAGCCCAACATTTCAATAACAACTCATGTATTTTCTAATCACAGCATTCTTATTCACTTTTTACGAAATTTTTTCTCTGAAAAGGATGGAAAATCCTGGAAAAGTTTTTGCGTTTGAGGAACCTAAACTTATATAACTCCTTTGTGGAAAAAGGTTTTTACTTTCAAAATTAGTTGCCAATGAAGATTATTTTTTTTATTGAGGTCACATATTTGTGTTTGCTTCTGATGCTAAGGTCTTTGCTCTGGACTCTGACGCAGCTCTAGCAAGCAACGGCTTGAGTCCTTAGCACCAGAAGCAAGGGTTTTTTAAAGAGGATTTTTAGTATCTTTTTCTTTTTTGTCCGCTTCAAACCGTTACAATATATCTTAAAGAACTGCGGAAGGAGAAGATCCCGATTCCGACGATTCTTGGGATGATGACGATTATGCTGCCGTAGCGGCAGTTGACACGCCAGATAACAACCGATGCAGATCGCAAACTTCTCCTCTTCGACCAATAAGAAATCCCAAAAAAACCAGCGGTGATTCAACAGCAAATCCAACCAATGGCAATCGTTCGGCTCAATTGCGCCACTGTGCGACTTTTGTAACAAGTGATCGCAAAAATCGTTCGGCCAAAAAATCTGAACCAGATTACGTGAACCATATACCAATGGTAATAATGCGAAGTAATGATTTTAAAAACAATTCACCTCCTCAAGTGATGGCAAAAGTGTAACAGAAAGTCACTAGAAGAAAGCGTCAACGCTGCTTCGTTCCAGCTGAGCGCAGATGCTTTTTGAAGACGTTTATTTTTACTTTTCTCTGCGCGTTTGCCGCGAGCCTTCAGTTGAACAGAATGTTTTAAAAATTTTGAGTTTGTATTTGTTTAAATGTGGAAAGCAAAGCCCATGTGTTCTACGCGCATCCGCATTATACACTGCTTGAGTTCTTTTTTCTTCTCTTTCCAAGAAATGTGTGAAGCTGATGACGTGAATCTGAAATTTTGTTACCTCTTCTTACTCACAAAAAGTCACTTGATGACGACACTAGGCGGAAGCTTGTCATATGTAATACATGTATATTTACTAATACATACGACTGAATTACGGCGGTTTATTATGAGAAAATCGATTTTGTAATCAAACAGAAATTACAATGTCTTATGAAACAGGGCCAGTTTTTGTTGACCGAGAAACTAAAAAAAAATGAATCTAAAAACAGATGAAAACTGACTTTTTTGATCAAAACATCACTTGATTTTGCTATTGAGCTGTTTTGTAAAAAACATTAACAAAAACACGGCCAGCTTTAATACGTCTTCTCGGTTTTTCTTCTAATCAATTATACTCTCTGAAAGAAGAATAAAAACACCGAAGCCTGCGATGCTTGATACTGCTAGAGGCAGAAGTGCTGCCTTCAACCAAAAGTTGACGAAGCATTGAAAAACTTCTTTCCATCGAAGCAATTACATTGGGTTGATACTACTGTTGCAAACTGTAATTTAGCTGGTGAAATGTGTAATCTTGTTGTTGTCATTTTTGAAATATGTCACTTTTCTGCAATATTTTTGTGATGTAGGCCAGTGGTTCTTGAACTTTTTGCGATGCGACGCATTTAAAAAAGCTTGCGAGACTTTGCGACGCCCAGACAGCATCCCACAGTTTATTTTGCCGTACTGCGAGATAAATGTGACCTCATAATCTACATAAATAACTGCCCCTATGCTCCCGAAATTTTGGATTGGTCTGTCATCTTCAATCGTAAAATTACGCTCTTCTAAGTTTGTAACTCATCTTTCCTGTTTTCGTCCAACATACAACTGAATGCTTTATTCTTTATATATTTTTCGCCAATTAAGTTAAACTTCTGCAATTTGATTCTTGAATAACAAGTCAACCGTTGCAACAGTGTATTAAAAACACTATTGTGAAAATGTCAGAAGAAAGTAAGAAAGGAATCTACGATCAGAGTTCTTTTGACGCAATAAAACCTAGACTTAATGGCACAAAACCAAAATATCCCGCGGCGCCTTTGGAAGCCGGCGCGATGGTGCATTAGAGCGTCCACATTGTAGTCGGTATACCTGGGGTTCATTCCTAAGTCGAGTCATACCAAAAGACTTTAAAAAATGGTATTCACAGCTTCTCTGCTCGGCGCTCAGCATAAAAAGAGATAGTGTGGAGAACAAGCCAACAAGCTTGCTTGTTGTGTTCTTAGGCAAGGCACTTAACGGGACGCCTCCACCTTTATGTGGCAGACAGGTGGCCCACCCGTACTTCACCGGATTATAATTGTGAAGTTGCTAACCCAGCATGTCAGACGACTCTTGGGTACCCACCAATGGCAGTCCGGCTTGGTTGTGGGGCTACCAGTCACTCAAGACTGGTTCGAAATGGGCTACCATCTTTCCTCTAGCCTAATATCAATTAGTTTGACGGCATGAACCTGAATTGCCGTTCATGCCGTACCTCCATCCCAAGGAAGAGGAGGGGCAAATACAAACACAAACAAACATGCCTTTGGAAAATTGAAACGACGCACCGGGGCGTCGCGACGCACAGTTTGAAAACCACTGATGTAGGCTTATCTTTATTATCACAAAAACCTTCCTCATAGTCAAGTTCTTGAATGACCAGCGAAGCCTCTTTTACAACTGTACTTAGTAATTTTTACTCCTTCTACAAGCCCAATCAAACATTATTTTGCGGAATTATCGCAAGTAGTAGAGTAGTTAAATCAGGGGTGTCTAAACTAGCTTTTGCTTCAGTTGCTAATTTCCCACACCCTTCAAAATTTTCCATAACTGCTTTTACTTCAGGAAGTGTTTCGAATAGAAGAAGGAAGCTTTAACCAACTTCTCCAAGGAATTACAATTGCAACAGACTGGGATGAGCAGCCAATGGTAGCAAATTAGGTTTGTCTTTTTTAACTGCAGCTGGCTGCTTTGACTTTCGTTACTGCTTGGTCAACATAAAAGTGAGATTTGAATTTAATGGCACATTGACGCAACAAGTAAGTAATGCAAGAAACATGAAACAGTTCAGGTTACAGAGATTTCAGTACGGCACCGGCGGCAACCATATGTCGTGCAGCATTAAACAACAAAAGGCAGAAAAGATAACAATGAGAGCATTGGTACCTAACAGTCTCACTGCATCGTCAAGCGCTCGATATTTACTTTCGCTAGTTGGCGCCAATATTAAAGATAGGCAGTCATGAATGTGAGTGATGTACGGCAGGACGGTTGAACTCGTGAGCTTCTGTGGGCCACATTACATGTTGGCAATCGTGCTGAGGGCCACATGGTGTTTTCCGATTTGGAGATCACCACTTCTTCGGGCAACGGTCCCTGTAATGTAGCCCGCAGCGAGGTCGATCTTCAAAAAGTAAAAAAAGGTCATTACCTCTCCAGCAACCCCAAACCATCGCCTTTCTTCAGGCATCGTTAATAAGAAGCAGAGACCTGGATGCTTGAAGAGGTGATGAACCCTCTTTTTTTGGAGATCAACTCGCTGCGGGCTACATTACAGAGACCGTTGCCTGGAGAAGAGGCGATCGTCTCGCGGGCCGCATTGAAAGGCTGCGAGGGCCGAATGCGGTTTGCGGGTTGCGAGTTTGACACCTCTGATGTACGATATTTCTGAGTTTCCAACTAGAATATTTAAGCATGTTTACCAGATAAAGGGCTTTCACCAACAGTCAGGAAAAATTTTATCAACTAAAGCAGTTTTAACGCGCAGATCTATAAGTACTTTCCGAGGATAAACTGTGATTAAGTTCTTGAAAAAGGTTTGTAGTTTTCTTCTTGTTCAATTCACAAAAAGGGATTATCAGCAAATAAAAATTTCTTTGTCATCTTCTTCACAACGTTTTCATCACTGCCCTTCAAAACGGTTTGAAAATTGTGTGGAATTTAAAACTCAGATTCATTACTTAACGCTTTCTGGTGTTTGAATGTTTTCCCATGATTTTCAACCCAAAATCGCATGTAATTTACTTTACTTGACGGCTACATAATACTTGACGGCTACAAAATTATATGCGATTTCGGGTTGAAAATCATGGGAAAACATTCAAACACCAGAAAGCGTTAAGTAATGAATCTGAGTGATTTTCAACCCGAAATCGCATATAATTTACTTTACTTGACGGCTACATAATACGCAATATAAGTCATATTTAGGATTCTGTGAAAAATGTTGTTGTTGTTGTTACCCTACCCTTTCCAAGGAATGGGGGCATGGCGGAAGACCATGGAGCCCCAGAAGCCAGGCGACTCCCTAGGGCCTGGACCAGAGGTCGTAAAGAGACAAAGAGTAGCCAAAGAATGAGCGGCGCAAAGAGTCTGTAGCTGGACAGTGCAGAATGAGATGAAAGGTGTCCTGGGACGAGTGTCTACAGGCGCCGCAGGAAGGATTCTCGATTCTGCCAATCCTAGAGAGATAAGAACCTAAGAGAAGCCTGTGTCCGTTGCAGCGTAGACGAGAGAAAACACAGCGAGCATGACGACGGAGCACAAGTTCCTCTGTGGAAATCGAGGGAACCTGTGTGTCAAAGAACTTCGATGAGACAGTACGTCTCCAGCCCGAGAAAAGACGAGAGTGGATACGAGAGATAAGAGGAAAGAGACTACAAGGGATTGCGGAAAGCGCAAGTAGCGCTCCCTGTCTGTCCAGCTCATCAGCCGCGCCGTTTACCGGGAGAAACGAGTGTCTGGGGACCCATTGTAGTCTAATAGAACAGGAGGAGAGAGAAGACAGTTCCTGCCAGATCTGCCACAGATTTTGAGATAAGAGGAAAGATGGAGAAGAGAACAGGGTGACGAGGACAGAACGAGAGTCAGATAGGAGGAGAAAAGATGAGAAGTGGCAGATTTGATCGTGCTGCTGAGACCAGCAAAGAGCTTGCAAAATGGCGCAGGCTTCAGCAGAAAAACTTGAACATACTGGGCCTGCTGAAAAGGAAAGAGTGGCCTCAGTGGCACAATGAGAGCAGTTGGCAAGTACGCCGGAGCCGCCTTTGCCAAAAGGAAAAGGAACAGAGCCGTCAGTCCAGAGTACCAAATCATGAGGGAGGAGAGAGTCAAGGTGTGGCGAGAGAGGGGGATCAGAGTGAGAGCATGAGAAGGAAAGGGTGGACTCCACCGTGAAGGAACGCAAATTTCAAGGAGGAAAGGAATGGCAAGCAACAAGAGCCTCCATAGAACAAGTAGAAGGAAGCATGAGCGGGTGAGTGGACGCAAAAGCTCTCCAAGACGATCTGCAGAGTCGTGGTTTCACTCCGAGTCTGGCCAAACCTGAAATGGGAAAGGAGGTTGAGAGACGAAAAGCCCGCTCTCACGATCAAAGAATAAAATGTATCAGGGTATCAGAAAACAACAGCAACATCTTTCACAGAATCCTCACTATGACTCTTAGGGGAGGTAGAGAAGCCTCGGAGAGAAGAAGAGGGATAGAAGAAGACAAGAGGCAGCCGGTGATGGCGCGACTAGCCGCTCGGTGGAGGCGTTTCAATTTGGTAAAATTGGTAGCGCTTAGGAAAGGAAACCATTTGGGTGAAGCGCAAGTGAGAAGGGACCGAAGAAAAGATTTATACAAAAGAGAGAGGGACTCCTTAGATGGATCCCATGAGGAAGCACAATTACAGCGTAAGGCCTTAAGACGTGGGAAAAACTTGGCCTTCAGCGAAGATACATGCTTAGAAAAGGAAAAAGTACTGTCGAAGGTGACCCCAAAAAAGTTGGAGTGGGATTGAAACGGAGGCGGGAGTTGAATAATAGGAGGTTGGGCTGGAGGCTAGCTTGGTGGGGATCCAATGAAAAAAAGGAGGCCTCACATTTGCTCGGATTGAGAGGAAGACACCAGTACTCAGACCAGCGCTTCAATCGAATCAGAGCTCCTTGTGTGGTCTCCAACGCAGTGGGGACCGAGGGGAGGAGGATCAAATGGCCAGATCGTCAGCGTAAAGAGAGCACCTGACGGAAGAAGGCAGAGAAGCAGGAAGATCATTGATGAAACGAGAGAAAAGTACAGGGCCAAGAATGGATTCTTGCGGAATACCTCGACGGACTCGAAAGGAACGACTCTTGTGATTTTGAAAAACCACACAAGCGCGCCTGTCAGAAAAGGAAAGATTGAGTCCAACGAGCAAAGCAAGAAGGGAGGCCAGCCGAAATTAGTTTATGGAAAAGGGCGGGATGCCAGACAGAGTCAAAAGCTTTGGAGCAATCAATAGTAAAGAGGATCGTCCAAGAGTCCGGGCTGGGTTTGTTAAACCCATTCGAAGTGGACTAAGAAAGGAACAGAATTTGATCTAGAGTAGACCGTCCAGGGCGGAAACCTGCCTGACGGGGAGAGAAAATGGAATTAGATTCCAGAAAGAAGAGTAGACGGGATAGAATGATGCGTTCAAAAAGCTTTGATACGCAGGAGGTGAAAGAGATAGGCCGGAAAGAAGCAGGAGAGTCGAGAGGCTTTCCTATCTTGTGTATGAGAATAATGGAAGAAGTCTTCCAGATGGAATGAAAGGAATGGGAAGACCAGGAGAGATTAAAATCTGAAGAAAATCCATGCCAGAGCGAGGAAGGTGCTTTAGCATGGGATAGGCAACTTTGTCTGGGCCGGTCGCGGTGGACGAGGGGAGGTTGGAGGCAGCCCCAAAAAATTCAGCGAGAGTGAAAGGAGAGCAAAAGGACGAGTGAGACTCCTCAGGGCATGTGGCTCGGCGGAGCTCAGAGAGGTAGCCTCTGACCCTGCTACGCAGGGCCTTTGGCTGAGAAACGGGAAAGTGGGATCTTAGGTAAGCGGCATAGACCGAAGCCGATTCCGTGGGAGAAGAACAGTTGGGAAAGTTAGGAGAGGAAGAAGGCGAGGAAGATGAGCCAGCGATAGAGCGAAGAAGAGAGTGTACAGATTTAGGTGAAAGAGAAGAGCAAGTCGTCTGCCATGCCTCCGTCTTGGCCTTGGCGATGACAGACGAGGCGCGTCGAGAAGCGGAGATGTAAGCCTGGCGGTCTTCATCACTTCTGTGAGCGGCAGCGAAAGCCTTGCGTTTTTCACTAACCGCTTGTTCCACCTCAGCAGACCACCAGACTTTAGAAGGGCGTTTGATGAGACCGAAAGGAATGGAAGATTTGGCCGCATTTAGTGCCAGAGAGGTAAAGAGAGCAGTAGCAGAGGAAAGAGAAAGAGACCAGTATTCCTCTGCTGAAGGACAGTGAGAGTCAATGTAGGAGGCAAAGCCATCCCAGCCAGCTTTCTGAAAATTGAAGAATGGGGGGCGCTCGTTGGGGCGAAAGTCCGGAGAGAGAGGAATAGATAGAAAAATTGGTAGGTGGTCAGAACCAAGGTCCTGTAGCACCTCCCAAGAGCAAGAAAGGGCAAAAGAAGAGGAGGCAAAGAAGATATCAGGAGAGGAGCGACTGCCAGAAGAGCGATGGAGAAGGGTGGGTGTGTCAGGGGCATTGAGGGAGAGGAGGTCAGAGGAGATGACCCAGTCGAGTATTTCCTTACCGCGGGGTTCGAAGTAACTCTTGAGTCTCAGAGGGGGTATGGCAATTGAATTCCCCCAGAATGAAGAGATTTTTGGACGATGGAAAAATGGAGGAAAAAAAGGAATCGGTTCTGCCATCCGTTGGGGAAGAGCAAATAGGGAGAGCATACATATTAAGAAAAGAGAGCGAGGAGGAGTTGTTTAGAGAGATGTTGATCTCTACATAATCAGAGTAAGGATCAAGCGAAGAAAGAGAGGAGGTAGAAAGTTCAGAGAAGGATAGGCCCTGCCTATCGAAAATGATGACGCCTCCGCTAGCGTGCGTGGTATCAGAAGAGAGAACGCCAGACCGGAAGTGGGTACGATCAGAATGCAGAGCAGAGAGCCCAGGAATCCGGAAAGAGGAAGATGAGTTAAGATTGAATTCCTGAATGCAGATAAGGTTGACAGGATGGGACGAAAGAAAGTGGAGTAGTTCAGTGCTCCTGGCTCAAAGACCTCCAGCATTCCATTGAAGAACCCTGAGAGAGTCAGGGGGAGTGGAGGCAGGAGGCGCAGAAGGACAGCCAGGAGCAAAGGACGGTTGTGGGGGCAGAAGGAGAAGATATATAATGGGCAGAGGGGGCATAAGAGGTTTGGAGACGAGGGTGGGGCGGGAATGCAGCGTTAGCAGAGGGGGAGGGGCTAAATTGCACAGTGGAGGTATGCATGTCGGAGGAGTCCGAGGAGGGAACCACAGTGATTCGGCAGGGGGGCAGCTCCAAGAGTGAGAGCTGCCAAGAGCTCTCAATTGGGATCAGGAAAGTTGTGAGTACCTTAGATGAACCCATTTGGAGCAGGTGCAGCATTGCGCTGACTTGCCCCGCCAGGTCACATTTCCAGCGCACACAGAGCAAGGAAAGATGGGGCCAGGGCTGGGATGAACGTTACCGCTCATCAAGAAAAGGAGGAGAATGAGAAGACAAAGAAGGGCAAAAGAGGGGCAGGAGAAAAGAAAAAGAGAAAACAAGCGACCGATTTTGAAGAAGCTGTGTGCTGCCCTTCTGCGGTCGTTCAAGGGGCAGCATAGCGAAAAAATGAAGGGGAGTGCCCGGGGTAACTGGGACCCTCGGAAAGTCCAACAGCCATTTCGACCCAACCCAAACGGAGCCGGGGACCGCACCACCACGTTGAGGCGGCTGTTGATTGGTGCAGAGCTCGCTTCCTCGCACGCCGAGTTTCGCTGCATTGCACCACGTGCAGCCAGCCATGCCTTAAAGCATCGCATTTAGTTTGTAACCTTTGGAAGACCTATTTATGCCTAATCACCGCTTGTGTGATCAGCTTTACATAAGGATAATAGTTTTAGTCCATGATTGAGCGGCTAGCAGTACGTCAAAACGAACCTAGTTCAAAAGTTAACGGCACCGAAGTCTTGTGCTTTTTGTCAGTTTGTTTTATAAAAGTCAACGTTAATGCTATTGAGGGATCTCTTGGCTCTTGGCACGCCCTGCTGATGAGTCCAAAAGGACGAAACACGTCCAGGAATGGCTTTGTAAATTTGACAATATCTCTCAATAACATTGCTCCCTTCGGAAGCCTCGTGCCTTCAGCACTTGCTTTGTTGTTTCGTTTCTCGCTTATAAGACGCTCTTTATCGATCGTAACCACTCGGAGCTAGCAATATAAATATATTTAAAAATATTTAAAATTAAACATATTTAATGTGCTGTCTTTCTTTGCCTTCATCCTTGCTACAGCTATCGTTAATAGATCTCAATAACGGTAAGAACGAACAAAATATTGATATGCATAAACATTTTAAAATATGGCCAACAAAAACGGAAGAAGTCGTTTTTGGGCTAGTTTTTCAAGTTACCTCGCATTTCTTTATACGTCATACGTGCTTTCTTTATGTTTTTTGATTTCTTCCAATCGTGCCTCAATTCAAAATCATTGGGATAATTTCTACACCAATACTTAGCCTTAATTCTGCTTGACGCCATCACACTAATCGCCTCAAAACTTTTTCAAAACCAATTGCACCAATACTAAGTATTGTTGCAGTCCTGCATACTCACAGCTATTGCCGTGTTGAACCGAAACCATGAACAATTGTAAAAAGTTTTTATCCCCGAAAAGAGGTCATTTGAAACTTGTAGCATTTTTTGTTTGAAAGTTAAACCTATCAGTGATCGTTCAAAACGTTTGTTAAATAGTTACTGTAAATTTTTGTGTGCAGATTGATGTGAAGACCTTTACCAAATAGTTCCGGATTAATTTTCTCTATATCTTAAGTCAGCTAGTCAAACGAAATAAAAAACGTTTTGATTTAAAATTATTGCATTGCTAAAAGTAAGTCAAAATTAGGACCTTGGTCAAAAATATAAAGATTTCTTTAAAAATAAGAACGATATTCTTTTCGAAGACGCGTAGTCTTTTAAAGTAAAGTAGTTCAAACAAGAATAGTATGTAAACTTACCTAAACTGAAGGGAGGATGATGGAAAGAAAGAGAATGAAATAGTTGTTATTCTTATCCATAAATCAAGGGTGTGCAATCTGCAGCACGCAAAAGGAGACTTGTTGCCCGCGTTCTCAGGTTGATCATCCAGAACAAAAAGTATTCAGTCTAGAAGCCTGGCTTTTTGACTTTAATGTTCAAACAAAAAAATTGAATTTGAAAACTTGAAGTAGTTTTCTTGGCGAAGACCCTCTAAAAATAGTTACGGTATTAGTGTGACGGCGATTTGAGTTGGTGGCCGTCACATGGACTTTGACTGAGGCGTCATAGCCTCAACACTGATTTCCCAATACTTGATTTTACTTGAAATTGTATTGAAGAAACCAAAGAAAGATGGCATCAAGATCGGAGGACATAACATAAACCACTTGAGATATGCCGACGACACTGTCTTGTTGGCAGATTCAGAAGAAAAATTACAAAACTTGATACAAATTGTCGATAGAAAAAGTATGATATATGGAATGGAATTAAATGCTAAGAAAACCGAAACAATGGTTATAACAAAGAAACAAGAAACCAACATTCCAACTTGCAATCTAACTGTGAATGGACTATCTCTTCGACAAGTTAACAAATTTAAATATCTTGGTACCATGATAAATTGGGATGCAAGAGACGAAATTGACCTAAACACAAGAACTGCCCAAGCAAAAGCCAGCTTTCAACAAATGAAAACAGTTCTCTGTAACAAAAACATCTCCTTCAAGACAAGATATCGTGTATTAAAGTGCTACATATATCCGATTTTTCACTACAACTGCGAAAGCTGGAATATTTCAAATAGAATGGCTAGTAAAATCAACAGTTTTGAAATGTGGTGCTTCCGAAGAATGCAACGAATCTCGTGGATGGCTAGAAAAACCAATGAAGCTGTTTTACATCAAGTAAATCAAAACAAATCTTTACTGAAAAACATCAAAATCAGACAATACAAATTTCTTGGACATATCAATCGAAAACTGAAACTAGAACAGCTCTCTCTCACCGTTAAATAATTGGAAAACGTGCTCCTGGCAAACAAAGACAAACATATCTGACCCAATTCAATAAAAACACTCAAACCATTATCCATAGTTCTTACGAAAGAGATCAATGGGCAACATTTACTCATGAGGCCGTCAATGCCTGGTTCAGGCAAGGCAATTAAAGAAGAAGATTGAAGAAACCGTTATCTACAAATAAACAAACAAACCATAAGCAAATCATAAGCGAACAATCATAAATTAACAAATAGCACGAACTTACTGGCAATTGTGACACTTCGTTTTCTTTTTTATGGCAATAAATTTAGCACAAATTTTGATACATACAAATTTAAGGTTCTGCACAATAAAAATACAAAACTTCATTACTAAATAACACCGTAGACTTTACAATACTTATGTTGTCTAACAACCGAGCTCTATCCAACTGTCTGTTTAGCGAGGTTTCCGAAATAATTGAGAAATGAGGTACGCAGACAATTTACGCCTACAACCAAACGATGATTGATCGAAACAAAGAGAACTGATTTATTCGAGTTTAAAGCCTAATAACAAGTGCCATTATACGGCAGTAATAATTAGTGTAAATAGGTCAACCCCCGTCTATTTTCGGTTTACGTCTAGAAAACAGTCTTGAATTCGAAAACTTCACCACCTTGAAATTGATCTCGGATAAAAGGTTTTTTCTTCAAAAACAAACATATTGACCCGCTGTATCATCCGTTTGAATGAAATTGGTCCGCCTTCATCAAGTTTGCTCACCCCTGCTGCAGGTGAATCCTTTGGACTGCCACTATTAGAAAAAATTTAATAACTCTCTCGGTTTAAGTTGTATAAAACAAAACCATTTTGAAATACATCATAAAGCGAACAAAATGAATACTGCAACACGCCAAATTGATAAAATTAGCTCTATAGAAAGAGAAACAGTCAGAAAATTTTTAAATAAACGCGCTAACAGTAGCAGCAAGCAAATAAAGCAATAAAATTTTTTCATTAGTTTGCTGCTACTGTTAGGGCAAGTTACACAGTTTAGTTGCTATGTTGTTTGAATGCAAAAAAAAACATTTTGAATTAAATGCTATTGATCGAATAAACAGTGGTGAAAACAAATTTTAATGCTTTTAGCTTATTTTTAACGCATCGCCTTTGGATTTTGCCACCAAATTCGAAACCAAATCATTCCTTTCACCTATAAAGTTAGATAATATTTTTCATTGCTTAAGGCTTATATCTCTGTTGAGTTGTGACCCTAAACGTTTGTCTTGATTTAAAATAATTTCAAAGGAATGTATATGATTTAGTACACTCGAACAACAAATTTTTATGAGACTGTTTTGGCGCGAATTGAAATTTATTTATCGTTTCGCCCGCGTACAAAATATTAATCAAATACTGTAATTCCGTTGTTTACAACAAACATTGATTATTCTAGGAGGCGCTGTCGATAGCTATGAAGAAAATTGTGGATGTACCAATTCCGTCTTCTGCTGCACTGATAAAGAAGCCTACCAAGAGCAGATCCAAGAAAGCATCTTTGGGAATTCGCATGCGATATACCGACATGATCACGTCTGCTGTAAAGGCTCTTAAAAAGCCACACGGTTCAAGCCGGCAAGCCATCGCCAAGTATGTTCAAAATAATTTTGACGTACCGGCAAAGGGTGTTAGTAGGCACGTAACCAAGAACCTTAAGCAGATGGTTAGTAACGAGCAATTGGTACTCGCCAGTGGTATCGGTGCTGCTGGTCGTTTTAAGGTAAATAAAAACGTGGCAACTCATGCGGTATCTGCAGGTACCAATAAGCGCAAAACTAAGAAGGTAGCCACACCTAGAAAAAGGGTTATCAAGAAGTCTTCAAAGAAGAAAAGTCCAATCAAGAAGAAGACCGTAAAAAGAACTACCAAAAAGCCAGCCAAGCCTGGCAAAAGAACTTCCAAGAAGAAGGCTGCTACTAAGAAGACCAAGTCTAAGAAGTAATACCACTGAAAACGGCTCTTATCAGAGCCACCCGTTATCGTAAAAGAGTTCGATAAGTTCCAGTAATGGTTTTGCAATGTCCTGTATACATCATGCGGTACAGTTTTGGTAATAATTCAAGTAATGTATATCCGTAGATGTCATTAGCTAACAACTGCTGAAAACAGCCAGCAGTAGCATTCAACGTTTCATATCTGCGTAGTTTTACTACTATTTAAAATGATCTTGGTAGTAACTCTCTCGACTTTTAACGAGGTGGCATACTTTTTTGTGAAATAATAAGCTGGCAAAAATTAAAATTGACCTTTTTTGTTCTGTGATACCATTCACATGTTTTTTTGAACAAAAATTCTGCTCTTTTTGATCATTTTGTGGAATCGACCCACAACCTACATTTTTCGGCAGATTGTGCATACCCTTGCTTTAAATCGTTAAATTTCTTAAAACAGCGATCAATTTATGTCGTCCAGTGAATAACCGCTCTGGCAGCTCCGTAACATGACATAAAACCTTAGAATCACTGCCCAAAGGTATCAGTAATTCACATTGCTATGTAACCATAAAAATGTTTTAATAAATGAACATTTAAAATTTAAAAAAATAACCATGAAAAATTCAATAGATTTGAAAATTATAGGCGAAGATATGAAAATTGTAAACCTTGCACCTAACGGTTCAAGCCGGTTAAACCTTGCACCCAGGACGAAACGCGTCCAGGGATGATCTCGTCTAAATTGGTTGGGTGGTATACCCGTTATTGTTTCCTGGCATATTCATTTTAATAAATTATGAAAAATTCAGTTTTTTTTCAACATCTAGTTCAACAGTGAATCGGATTGGCTAAATTGTACAATCTATAACAGTGAATCTGATTGGTTAATTGCATAGTTTCGCTTGCAGACAAAAAAGCGACATTTTTAGCATCTAATTGGTTAACTTTAAAAGAAAATGGTGGATGCAAATACATGCTTACATTTTTTATTCAACAAATCGATTTCGTTATAAAAACAACATAATCAGTACTTCGCAAATAACTGCAATAAACAATAAATCGAGTAGTACCTTCTGAAAACCAAAAGCAAACGAACAAGTTCACAAAATTAACACATTAAAACCAAGGACAGCAAGCCAGCTAATCGCTGATGCACCTCAAATCTGATCTAAAGCAGAGTGAGCTAAAATTGACAATTTCTAGCTATAACTTTGCTCCAAAAGTTTTTGAGGTTACTGATAAATGTAGCGGAATCGCCCTTTTTTTTCACTTGCAAATTCTCTTGAAATCATTATGATTAACAACACTGTGATTGGTTGCAGAGGAATGACGGCACAATCTGTCATTCTTAAAATGTAATTGGCTTGTTGTTAACAACCTACGGGCGCGCTACCAGCTATTACTGAACCAGTGCTTCACCAGGTTAGAGTAATGAAGGCTACTCACCCAGCATGTCACAAAAGGCGACTTTTGGGTACCCACCAATGGCAGTCCACCTTGTTGGTGGTGGGTCTACAGGTCTGTAATTTGCTTTCCTGACAGGTTCGAAATGGCTTGCCACTTTTCACTAGCCAAATCTTGATGAGGTTTCCGGAATAAATCTGAATTACTGGTTCACGTCGCGCCTCTATCCCGAGGAAAAGGAGAGCTACACACAACAACGTAAGTTTAGTTACATCAAAGCAACCACATTTTATCACATATCATTGTCTCAATGGAATTTATGATCAGGTCCAAGTCTAAATGTATTTATTTTAACCAGTCAAAAACAAGAGGGAGACTGGGATTCGTACAAACAACCATACCAACCAAATGTATAATGACCACGGAAATTATGTAACATCTAGTCTAATTGGCAAAGCAGCATACGGGCGTAAGGGGCATTAACAATTTATTAAAATGAATATGCAAGGAAACAATAATGAGTATACCACCCAACCAATTTAGACGAGACCATCCCTGGACGCGTTTCGTCCTTTTGGACTCATCAGCAGGGCCGGTCCCCTCACAAGCAAAAGTAACCCACTCATTAACGTCATCCTTAAAAAAAAATATCCAACTATGCACATGCAGAAGCACTGAGACTTCAACCGACGACGTATTGCGTTGCTTAACAGGGCGGGTTGACAAACTGGTTGATTTTGGCTGCATATCCACTGGGAGATCAGTTTACTCACTGATCTGAAAAAGCAGATTAAACGCGTCCAGGGATGGTCTCGTCTAAATTGGTTGGGTGGTATACTCATTATTGTTTCCTGGCATATTCATTTTAATAAATTGTTAATGCCCCTTACGCCCGTATGCTGCTTTGCCAATTAGGTGCAAGGTTTACAATCTATTGTATTACCAATGTTCTTAAAGCCGCGATCAGCAAGCACGTGCTGCATAATGTTTTCAAAATCAATATAAATTCAACGTTGACTTAAGGGTAAAACATGCATCGTTTGGATCGAGACCAAAGCAGACGCTTATAAAATGGTAAACAAAACCTTGATGTCATTTGCAATAACATTAAAAGTTCGAATTACCGAACAAAAGAATAACGTTTTGACGCTGCCAGCAATGTAAATATTTGCACAACATGAATTCGATTTGTTCATGCAATTTATGAGGACAAAGAAATTGGCGATTGACCATAATACCAGTGAAACGAGACAAAAAAAGTTAACAAAAGCAATATGGGGAGAAGGGTTCCAATAACATTCTTACCTAACCCAAGCTATGGAGTTATTGAAGAGGTTTTTGATCAGTTTAAAATATAATTTAAGACTCAATTTTTGCCGCTACGTTGTCATCCGCTTTCGAAGTATTCACGAACACCTCATTGTTTTGTGTTCGGTATGTTCTGGCAGTAAAATGAAGAATAGTACTACGCTACTATACGAGCATACAGTGATCGAGAGCAAAAATTTTGGAAAGCACTGATTTTTGGACGTTTAGTTGAAACGCTTCTTGGTCTGAATATTATGTCTGTATAAAGCCCTCAAGATACAATGTAGCTGAATATACAATTGAAGGCATCAAATACACATATCAAGCCATTACAGGAAAAGTAGGTTAAAAAACTAAGTAAAAAAACTCTTGACTGGTTATTTGCACTTTGAAGTCAAAAACGCAGTGCTGCTGCACCAAAAGTTCAGCAAAATTCACGCGCTTGATTAAGTTTCAACCAAGAACTCGGCCAATGATGTCATTATAGAAATAAATTGCTGGAAAATTGCACCATCATAACAGCCAATGGATCGACCAATAGCACGCAGAAGTTAAATAAACGATGTTCACAGCATAATGAAGTGGTGACGTCATCACAAGAAAAGTGCACTTTTTGAACAGGTTACAACCGGATTCGAAATGAACTGAAATAAAAAAGTTTATTTAAAACATGTATTGTAATCACAGGTAAACGGAATTATGTTTCACGCTGTCGTCACTCAACTTGACGAATCAGCTCAACAAAGCTGATATTAAGGTTGAACCGATACGTTGCTAGAAATAGTTTTGCTTCAAGTTTTTGTTGCACGGCAAACCTTCAGGCTATGTTGATGCATGCGAGCGAGAAGGGTGGGAAATACGATTTTAATTAGAAATAGAACAAAACACTTCAATCACGCTTCGATTGATTTCTGAAAGGTCTGCTGTTTCCTTGGCTGCATTTTAAATAGCTTTGTAACAACAATCATTTGGATGATAAATTCACTATATTTTAAGCTTGCGTCAGCTCGCAGTTCATAGCTATCTGCGTTTACTCCGAAATTCAAAATCAAAATAAACGGCTTTAACAAACTAAAATCGACAGCTAAGCGAAAGTTCTCTACACACGTGAAGCTTGACTTACTTGAGAAAGTCAGGTGATTTGGAGACCACGTGTTCAAATTCAGCGAAGGAGAGTTTACGATCGTTGTCAAGATCAGCCTCCTTCATAATCTGAAGCAAATATTAGTTGATTTATGAATAGTTACAGCGATAAGTAAAACAACTTGTGCTTCGACCTGACTCGCAGTTGTCAGTAGTGCTGGCACAGCGTTTAAAATAAATAACACGGAAAATCAACGTAGCGTTTTCTCACAAGAACAGGGCAACCCCAGAACTAATGGCGTATTTAGCAATTATTTTTTTTGAGGGGGTGCAGAGCGTTAAGTAAGCACAATCATATCATCAAGAGATGTCATAAAACAAGTGAGGGGTCAGGGCATTTTTTTTCGGGGTTCAGAGCATTAAAGAAAAGAAATACTTCAAAAGTGAAATTTTGGGCCATACTGAAACCCAAAGTCATATAAAAACTTTTTTTGGAGATCCCTCTTTGAAGCCGGAGATTTTGGCTTCAAAATCACTTCTTTTTTACATTTTTTCGTCTGCCATAGTGTTTAGGTAAGGGGGACAACGCTCTCTATCCTTCTAAATGCGCCTCTAGCCAGAACCGCTTGTGTGCTGACGACACAACCTACCGTGACAACGATGGTTGGCGTTATACGAGTAGCCACTTGTCTGGGCATTGACTTTGTTTGCAATCATGAAAATATCTTCGAGGCAGGTAATTGCATATGCAAATGTTAAAGGTCTTGCAGTTTGCTGGTATCGGAATCAACCTCGTTTTACCAATTTTGTAAAAAGCAGATGCAGGAAACACGACCTGTTCAACCTTAATGAACTGTAAGGCTTGAATGGTTGATACAACAGCTCTTAAAGTTAGCTGTTGCGTCACGCATCAGTGCTTGTATGAGGTGAAAGGACTCGTTGACGTTGTGACATAAAAATAGAGCCTTTGTTTGAACAACGGTAAAGCGATTGGTTTTGGAACACGTGACCATTTCTAGCACAATGCTTTGCGATAGAATGACGTGACAAACCAATAAAACTAAATTCGCATCTCAGTGAACAATGTTGTGTGTACCTCATTGCGTTATTGTAGCTTGAACACCGCCCTAGCCATAGGGAAGAAGGTGCCAATGGCCTCACAAATTTTCTAAACAATGTGAAAAACCAATAGTGAAGGCCATTTTTCACACCATCTACTTGGCAGTAAAGATAAGCGTAATTTACCGGTACCAACTTTTTTCTGGAAACGTCACTGTATATGAAACTTATTCTTATAGCAAAGAGGGGTTCTAGGTTTTGCGAAAATTGTAATTTCTTAATATCTGCCACCCATTTTCACAACATGTTCTTGACACTCTACCGAATCACCCTTTCCACAAACCAATTGCTTGTTTTGAATGCAAGCTCCTTGCTCAGTCTTGTAGCAATGCTGTTCACCAGCTTTCAACTCACGTTCTCCACAAGCTGCATCAGTTCATCTTCTTTTAGTAGGTTATCCTCACCAGTCAATCGCGCAATCATGGATGCGATATCATCTGCGTCCAACAGATCGTCGTCGTTGAAGTCTATACCGGAAGCAACGTTAATGATGTGACAAGTAACGAGGAAATTCTAACATATCAAAAAAGAGCTACCTCCAAGCAATGACCTCGTTCATAAAAACGATTACACCCTGTCACATATTCCTCTCACCATAAACTTTGAACGCGTATTCTGCTTTGAGGTTACTGGGAGCATCATCACTGAAGACGCTCATCATGTCCAGGAAATCCTCGAATGAGATGCTTCCATCCTCCTCCTCGGATGTGGAGAACACTTGACAGATTCGATCTCTGAACAACAATTGGAACGTGAGGATGGAATGAAAACTTTCGAAGTCTGATTCAACTTCAGTCGCGCTTATCACGCAAAGATTGAGAAATGACGTCGATTCAAACTGAAGGTACTTAGAGATAAGGCAATCAACGAAGTTCTTTACGAAGGTTAGAAACACATTCCTAAGTTACTATCGCAAGACAACTCCTGGGTCGTACATATCGCAGAGCAACTTATGTACAAATCCGCTTTCCGGTTACCATTTTTGTCCGGACAAGACAATAATGCTACAAACATCGCATTAAAGCAGGAAAATTGACACAAGTATCCAAGAAAATCACAAAGCACATACCACGAGAGAAGTGGGCCTATAAATGATTTGGAATCAGTAAAACAAGTTAAAGTTTAGGATATTTGGCCACATGAAATATTGATCACCAGTAACGATGGAAATTTGCTCAGTTAAACAAAAGATCAGAAGTTGCGTCAACCAAATCACATCTCACCCAAATGGATTAACTTTTAGTTCCGGCATTGCTCGGATCTTTTCCATTGGAATCCGACAGTTTCTGTTTTTGTTAACTGCTTCCGGATCCAGTTCACTGAAGCGCTTAAACAAACTGAAATACAAAAACTTGCATGTGCAAACTAACCAATTTGTTACCAGTATCATATTTCGCAACACAATTTAAGTCTTTATTTCAAAACCACTAGAAAATCAAACTCACATCAACGATTCAATCATTTTTGTTATCTAATCCTACGTCATTAAGGTTGCGAGATGTCATCTCCACAAGCCTCTTTTCAGTTCGTTACCAACCAGTGTAGTCAGTTCAGCGGTTTTCCCGCGGAATTGGGCTAGTTTTGATTAGGCGTTGCGGGAAAAATTTAGCAGTCGCGGATTGCGGTTTTTTGGGCTATTTTTTGCCGTCTCGTTCCGCTCTTTTGGGCTAGTTTTTGGAGTGACAGCAAGTGTAAGAGTATAAGACAACGGTGTGTGATATGGAGGTTGTTACCATCGCTGGCCTATTTTTGTAGGAAAAACAGCGCGAAAATAGGCTCAATTGGCACTAAATCGCATTATTTTTTTGGACAACATCGTCTAGCCGAGGGAAAATTTACCATAACTGTGGAAATCATACTGAAGCACAGGCTGACTTGTCTATGGCCATCGATGGGGAACCACACACTGTACTGATGCCGGGCTTGAACTGTTCTCCCAACGGTCCTTTATGGACCAACTTTGAAATTTTCGGCTATTTTACAACGGGCAAGCGTTGGGCTATTTTGGGATAGTTTAAGGTACCATTTGGGCTGGAAACTTAAAAAAAATTTAGCAACAGTGTTACCAACTTTACAATGCCAGTCTGTACAAGCATATTGTGTAGTGTATGCTGCAATGGCATCTTGTTTTCTACTTGCTAATGTCACCAACAGAGCAAACTTCATAGTTTTATAGCAGATACGAATAAATAAAACAGCAGCCATTCCATGCACGCTGGCATTTATGTACTCACTGAATAACTTGTTTCTTGGTAAAATAAGTCAAATCCTGTAACAACAACATTCAAATAGATCAAGTCCTTTTAAAAATACGTAAATAGGTCTTAACTCGAATGTTTTGCTTGCGCTCAACGAAATGATGAATTAGCCCTTTATGGATTGCTGAAGTATGGTTTATAGCGGTTAGTTGTCAAGGACAATAGTTAGATCAGATGTATTGTCTTACGTAACCTAAGTGCTTGAGTTGGTGTTGGCAAATGACTTCATAGTTCAAAGCACTGTAGTTAAGATTAGCAAAACTTCCGTTAACCAAGGTGAAAAAATTCATTACAGAAAGCGTAAGTTGCATAAATAATGACTTAGAGTACCACGTCTAGGTAACCTGGTAGACCCACCTCATGCAAACATACTGGTGAGCTACACATGAAAGCCGGGCTTACGGTACCATAGCAACAGGGACCAATTTTTAGGGGAGGTGGGGGGTTATATCCGCCTCAATGGTGGACATTTTGTATTTATGTTACTTAGTTGGTTGCTTTGTTGTTGTTTGTTGTTGTTGTTGCTACCTGACCCCTTCCAAGAGATGGGGGCATGGCGGAAGACCATTGAAACCCAGAAGCCGACAGCTAGTAATATGCCAATGAAATAAATTTTGTCCCCTGCAGAGTATCCTAGCTAGCTAGATCCAGGTATAGCAATATCTTCGGTTAAGCCTACAAAATTACAAAGCGATCTGGCAACTTACAGAATATTCTTGAAGTTCTTCTTTTGTGAAATGACTGTCGGAGGCCCCCATATTGATATAACGCGATTAGATAAATTGTTTTCTTGAAAACTCAACTTCAGCACCTACATAACTGCTATCAGTAAATAAAAGCTCAATCACCAACCAACCATGCTGTTTGCTTTTTCATCGTAACTTGGCAACTTATTGCTCTGACTTGTCATCGAGCAGTTGTTGACATTTTTTGAAGTAGCCACAACTTGGCGCTAAAAATTTCTTAAAGTGAAAACATTTGTCGCTTAATTTATAGGGTCAGTTTTGTCACAGGTCGTGCGATTGCAAATCAAACTAAAACAAATTAGAAAGTCAAACGAGTGATAGTCATTGTGTTCTGTATCATAGCGGGTCTCTCGCACGCACATAATTTTTCACGATTTGTTCTAAATACAAGCTAAATACACTGTATAAGCAATTAACAGAATGTGTGTATATCGAAAACGTACATTGCCAAAAGCGAAAAAATATTCCTTCCACTTTCAGTCAAAGCTGAACTGTCGCTAAAATACTTTTTTGATAATTTTTTGTTTCATTGCAAACCATCGACGAGGTGATGTGGGTTGAAGCACTGTTTTTGGTGGCAATTAGCTTGCGTTTCAACCTCTCGATGGTTGCATTGTTCTGTTGTCATTTACTATAATTGTTTTTGCTTGGTTACACTGTTTGTAGTAAAAATGCCCAATTACAGACTGATGATTCCTGAGACCGTGGGGAAACTTTGGATTGTGGAATCCCATCTCTTGCCACGTAATGTTTGTTCTTGTACAGTGAAAGTTAGCAAGTTGAAACATGGCGATGTCACAGCATTAGTTTAGTATCGTTGCCTCATTACCATCTTCACTGCGGTATATCATTGCATCACTGCAATTACAGCTTGGTGACTTTGGAAGTCTTGGGAAATATCCAACTTTAACTAAATCTTTGCGGAAAAAAGGAGATCAAGGAAGTAGACGTAATGTTTATGATACAGATAGCAATAAGTTGACAATGGCCTTTGTTATCGACAAATTAATGACCGACTTCTCCTGCTTGAAAGTTAGGAGATATACTCCACTCGTTCAGTATTCTTGCAAGGTTGGAAAACTTCAACGAACAAGAACTGCAGCAAGCGACTAAACAATTGATCAATACGCACAATAAAGATTTTTAGGACTGACTTGCTCATCTACAGTACTGGTACAATTTCAAAACTGATCCTAACTCCAAGAAAACTTGTTAAAATATAAAAGAGGCCAGTAAAAAATTCAAAATATCTTGTCTTCTTGTCGAATAGGGGCCCGCACCCATTTTCTTACACGTTTAGATTCTTCTGCAAATGTATGATGTTCAACTAGCTATAGTGACTAACGTAACTTACATTTTGATACCAAAAGCAAATTGCAAATCATTTTTTTCAGCACTTGGGAAAAAGAGGGTGAACATGCTCTCCCTAATGTGCATCAAAAGCAATGTTCTTTAGTAAACTGAATTTTTATCTGTGGTCAAAGATTTCGTCTTCAAAAAATCCCGCAAAAATGAGCGTTTAAAAGTACTGTAACTTTACGACAATTGCCTCGTTGTATTATGCCCTTCTTGGTACGATTTTGCTTTTTTGTTTTTGCTTTGTGTTTCGTAATCGGTATCACAATTTGCAGTGGTAAATAATCGATCGCAACTTAATTGTGGCGATGGGTGCATGATTCCGTAAAATATCAAATTTAACATTTTTTCTTAATTTTTAATGCGTGATTGTGTCTGTGGTTGTTTTTTTTTCGTTTACCAATATCTGCGCAGCTACAGAGGTAAAGCTCTTAGAGGCTCGGGAACTAGGAGCAAGTGCCCCCGGATCTCCAAGGCAATCTGCCTCTGAAGACGCACCGTTTGGTATAAGCAGTGGGCCTACAGTCAACACCGAAGCAGGCCTGAACACAGCGACCTTCTAACTTAATCCTTTTCTGCCTAAAAAAATTTTTTCCAAAAGATAAATCCAGCAACTCCGAAAACCAAATCGTGTTGCTAAATAAAAAAAATTGATAATTTTATTTGAATTTTCTAAGGGGAAAAATAGCACTTGGAAAAATCGCATCATCCGGCAGCTGTGTTCGAACCAGATTTTTGCTGGAGCAACACAGCAATATGTATGCCCTTCCTTACTGCTTGCAACGGTCATTTTATGGAGCTTCATTCTCCAAACTTTTACTTTCGAAGTCCAGAACGATTACCACCAAACGATAGAGGCAAATATATAACCAAAAAATGCTTATACTTGAGTTTGTCAATATTTTTAGGAAGCTGTTCTTGTGTTCAAGTTTCGAGTGCGTCCGAATCTGAAATACCTGTCTTTAATGAATTACATAATTGCTCCATGATGGTTAATCAGACGCTATTGATTTTTACTGGGTTTTGGAAATTAACTTTTAAATGGAACGATGTTTATTCGTACCGCCTAAAATACGAAGATTCACAATTGTCTAAATTTGTTCTAATATTGTTTTTAGATATGAAGCCCATGCCTACGCAAAGTTTTCCATCTAGAACACCGTTGGGCTAAGATAAACAAACAGTCTTTATTCAGTCTGAGTTGCACTTTATACTATTTGGCTTTTTCAGTGATTTTTCACGCAGTTTTTGCTTCATCTTGTTGCGGCGTTGGTCGCCTCGAAGCAAAACTGCTCAGCTCTCGCGGGATAATTAGTGACGTTATCTAAGGGGGAAAAAAGTCGCTAAAAACTACATTTTAGTTGCCTAAATCCTCTTCTTTTCCATTTATAGCGATTGTACTCCTGAAAAAGCGTTTAGTTTTTGTTGCCATCTTTATCCCGCACCGAGCAGCGCTATCTTGCAACACGGCTGCTTTGATTTGCGTTTTCATTTTTTGTTGCTGTGACGCTAGGTTTGAACAGCTTGTTCATGATCTATATGATGAAGCTGTTTATCTGGCATTAAATATAAAACTTATTTGTTTAGTATTTGTTTTGCCGACGAGTAATAATTACTACACAAATTCTTTCGGTTGTGCCTTTCTCTTGGCCAACGTTTCGTCGGCCAGAACGGCCCAGATCATCAGAGCGAATTGGCAACTTATGTACGACAGCAACATAACGCTAAAATTTTCAAAATGTCTGTACGCACAAGATGCGCCAGTTTTGATAGTCAGATAATTTAGCATTAAAACGTAATAATTGAAAAATGAAACACAACTTGACACTGGGTACACTAAGCGCTGATTGTGATTGATAAGCGTAGCGTGACATTATCATGGAAAAACTGAGAAGTGCAAAATCGTGAGTCAACTAAAATTAAGCTAGAAATAGTAGCGCGGACTTGAATCAAAACAAGCGATAATCTAATCGTAGAACACAAAACATAACAGGTAGTGGGCAATGCCACAACAACGACATTGAAGCGACTGTTGATTCCATTGTCGAATCAGTTTCTTGTGCACAGCAGGTAAGGTTTTACCATCGCTTCTGTACATGTGAGTTTTTGTTGATAAGCCCACTTTTTGCGACAAGGCGTTTTGAATAGCCTTTCCCAGTCTTAAAATTTTGTTTCATTCCGATCTATTCTGTGATCCATAGTAATGAGGTGTTCACCAAGAGCAAATTTTTCTGGTCTTTGGAATTTAGTGGCCCTCTTGTGTTCGTCTAATCTTGACTTCAAATTCCGCTCCATTTGGCCAGTGTAAGTGTACTTGCAGTCATGACACGGAACTTGGCATACTACGTCTGATACCATCAGTGTTCATGATGTGACCGTCTTTCTACAAATGTCGCACTATCAAGTGATTTTTACAAAAGTCATTGTTTTGCATGTATAGTAATGCAAGAGGCTAGCGATGCACTTTGCAAAACTGCAGACAGTGACACTGTTTCGACCTATCAGGTCTCTTTAGTGCAGTTGGTGACCGACAAGAAGCTAGAAGCTTTTAATAAAGCATAGCTTAGACCGCCACACTTGCGGGATTTATACTAGATCCACTTTGTGGAAGGTCTGTCAGTACTCTGCGAAGCCGTATCATTTTGATAAAGCTTATGGTTTTGCTTTTTGATGCTAAAGATCTATCCGCGAGCTTTCGAAAATAGTTTTACAATTAAGGTTCTGTCAAGGAATGGTTCTCAGGAATTCATGCTGTTATTGCGTGGTTCGAACTACTAAGCTATTTTAATGATAATTTTCGGAGAGATTAGTTGATTGTACTGCAAGTAGTTGCTTCTTGATCAACCCCGCAAGAGAATCATATTCTACTCTATTCTTACACTTTATTCACTCCGAGTTTTCCAGTCTTATTTTTGCAATCTAGTTGGACCCAGACGCAGAGCTGTTGACCAATCAACCTCGAACAAAAAGTAAACAAACCGGTCTGCACAGAACAAATTAATAAATCATGGGTAAATCGCCAGATGATGGTCTGCAGACGGCACATGGTCGGCACCGTAGCCACTTGAAACAAATTACCAGCATTTATTACAAACTTGGTGGACTTGTCGCCGTGAACGGGCTAGTATTACAGCACAGGTACAGCAAATGAAGAGCAGTGGTCATATAGCTAGCATAGCATGCAAGAATAGAAGCTATTGGTAATAACTAAGCAGCTATTGAGTGGTGAGGGTAGAATCTTGTTTTATGAGTGCTCCATTCCACCAGCCAGCAATTTATCGGGCGGTAACGCCTACTGCCTAAGTTTTATACTTCTTTTATTGTATCAAAGCATGGCTGATTTAAATTTGACTTTTCATTCAGAATTAATTCTCCGTTTTGTAGTAACTTTGACAATGTTGTCCGGTGATTTTGGAAGAAGCCTCTTCGCGGCCCTTGTTTGTACTGCATTATTTGGAATCCTAGTTCCGTATTTATCGTATCAGCTCATCAGCTGTTTGTCGCTTTCACTGTCACAAGGTAAATTTTGTTGGTCATACTCTAGTATGTCTTAGTAAAAAGTTCACTGACCGACCAAGTAGTGTTTTAGTAAAAATGTATTTTGCATACGGTAAGAATAGACAGGTTCTGGAAACATATTTACGGCTCTTTTTGTAATTTTCAACTAGTAAATCATGGACAATGGGTGAAATTAATTGCAACTGTAGTGAGAAGAAAACAGAGATTTCAAGGGTTTGAGCAAGCCGATGCAAAATAAACTAGCATTCGTTTAAGTAGAGAACTGAACACGTAGCAAATAGGCCTACTCACTTTAAAACAATTAATTTTATGTGCGATTTTAGTTATGTAGATGAGTAAATAACACAAGTTTTTCAGGAACATTTTTTGTCCTTTCATTTTTCTTGACATGTTTCATCGGAGTTTTGTTTCAATCCGTATTTCCCAGATTGAAACTGAATCCCCAAAATAAAGCAGTTCTTATTACTGGTTGTGATTCGGGGTTTGGTTTCCTACTTGCGAAACGCTTGGATCAATTGGGAATGATTGTATTTGCAGGTGTGTACGGTAAAGTTGAACAGTTGTAATTTACCCTTAAGGGTGTAGCCAAGAGAGAGGGCAGAGTGACAATTGCCCACTTGAGAAATTTATCAAAGGTCTATTTGTGATTGAATTTCTACATTCTCTCTAACAAACAGATCATCATGAATACTGGGCTAATATTTGTACATATAAAATTTGCCTGACAACTTAATCCTATCCCAAACTCTGTAGGACAGGGGTGGCCACACCTGCCGTGATAGAGCCAAAAATGATAGAGGCCATCATTGAAAGAGCCGCTACACAATCCTTAGTTTATTTAAATTGACGCATTTTCCGTCCAGATAGGGGGTGATGACCTTTTTTTTTGGAAACCATTATTTTCAAAGCACGAAATTACGCATTCGCACCCTTCCACCGGCCCCGAAACTCAACGTGTCGCACAGCAGGTAACACACCCCTACACTACATTATTGTCCCAAGTGCAACATGAGTCAAAAGAGCCGCAGTCAAGGACTTAAAGAGCCGCAATTCGGCCACACCTATAGTATAGAATATAGAAAAATAAGTCATTTCCAAAAACTGATTTATGATAGAGTTTTATTCCCCAAAATGTTTGACAACGCCCTTGTTAATCCACACTATTAGAGATCAAGATAACATTGGTTTGTGGAAACGAAGCAATACAAACAAGTTTGGTTTGTTAAAAGTAAGGCTGTATTTTTGTTTTTTACTTGCAATGCTTTTGCTTTGCTTTCAGTTACTTTTTCAGGATGTTTATTAAAGAATGCGGGAGGTGATGGTGCAAAAGAACTGGCTAGGACTGGTTCAAACCGGCTGCATGTGATTCAACTTGATGTGACAAATGAGAAGCAAATAGAAGATGCTGTGACTTACGTCAAATTACATTTGCCTAAAGGACAGAAAGGTGCGATTTATGCGGTGCAGTTATTGAGAATGCTTCTGGAAAATATATTAGTATTTGCGTTTTGTAATAATTGTTTGCTGTTCTTTTTTAAATCCTAGGTCGAGGAAGGCTGAAAATTTCAGAAAAAGTAGCTTTGGTTAAATCGTTTTTACCTTCAGGTTTGTGGGGCATTGTGAACAATGCGGGTGCATCAGCGTTTGGCGACATCGAGTGGTCATCAATAGATCTGTACAAAAAGGTTGCTGAAGTTAATTTATGGGGTTTGATTCGATGTACAAAAGCATTCCTTCCTTCAATTAGAAGGTGACCTGATTTTACTTTAGCAAGGATAGTAAAGTATCGTGCCGCACCTATTGTAGACAATCGACGTGTTGATGTCAATACTTGTTCTTGACGTAATTTCAGAAAAACAGTGGGCCTACTTCTAGTATTTATATTTATATTCATGAATGTAACTCTAACTTGTCACAAGTTAAATTTTTTTGCAGCACTGACCGAAACGGTTGGGTCAATTTCTTAAAAATGTCTCGAAAAGTCTTGGCGGACAAATTTATTTTATTATTCAGCTATCCAGTACAAAAAAGGTTTTCGCCGTTATGTATTTGCCCAATGTAAAGACCACCTTGTCCAACTTCATAAATTCATATTTCTGGTATCTTGTTGCCTGACGTCATTTTCTGATAGATCGAAGGGCAGAGTCGTGAATATGGCGAGTGGGTTCGGTCGCATGATCGCGCCATCCAGGTCAGTTTATGGCGTCACAAAGTGGGCAGTGGAGGGGTTCTCTGATTGCCTGCGTTACGAAATGCGACACTGGGGAGTAAAGGTGCGTTGTTTTGAAAGAAAGATTAATTTTTGTTATTATTGTCCACACACGCCGAACAGCAGGGGGAAGGGGCGGGGAGCAAATGCAAAGTGCATTGCCTTAAAGCTTTGTTTTGACTAATTTCCATAGCGTAATCCAGTGGGGTCTTCAAAAAATTGAAATGAAAAGTCGTCACTAAAATTTTCCCTCCAAACTTTTTGACGGCTACTCACGCATCTACAGAACAGTTGCACGCTAAGCACTTGACAATTGTGCAGATCTTCGGAGTTTCAAATTTCAACTTTTCGCTTGAATTGCTTGTTATTTTGATAAAGAGGTACTTTTTCTTCAAATCGTTAACATATAAAGCAGCCGCAATTTTTTTGTTAATAGCACGAAGAATTTGTAGCTACGAATATGCGTAATGTGTAGCTAAATTCTATATTACTTTTTATGCTGGCTATCCCTATTTCTGAAAAATTAAAAACAATTGCTTTGCATTTTAACATCATGAAAAAGATATGGTTTGAAGCTTTGTGAAATACGTATTCTTAAATACTGCCTTAATGTTTATAAACTCTCATCATAAATATTGTAATAAATTGATATTGTTTGAAATCGAATGATCATTTGCTCCATCAAGTGTTTGCTTTCAGGTGTCCATCATCGAACCTGGCAACTACATTGCAGGGACAAACATTTTCAGTGTAAAAGGGGTTCGAAAACTGGGGGATTCAATGTGGCGGGAGATGCCGGATCAGGTCAAGGAGGATTATGGAAAAGACTTGTTTGAAAAAAAGGTAAGTTCACTGAGAAAGCGGTGGTTAACACTTGAACAAGATTTGCGGCATATTCAAGATAATGCGTTTATAGCTGCCTAGTAACGGCTGTTTCCACCTGGCCCCTAACATCGGCAAATTTCACTGGGGGGCTAATCCTGTGTAGGTGTTAAATCTGGGAGGTAAAGCTGTTTTAATTTTACATGAGTGGTTTCCCCGATTTTATAAAATATTGACCGGGTTCAAATCTTGTTGTCTGTAAATCATCCTTGATCGCCGTTTCCTTGATGTGTTTCGCAGTCTGTTGACGTCACTGCGTAGTGAAGTATCTATACGTCATTGATATTAAGTAAAATAATGATTAATATTAGGTGAAAATAATGGAATCTTATTGCAATGCTGGAACGAAGGATTTGGTTCCCGTATTGAACGCTTACGAGGACGCACTGTTGTCCTGCTGGCCATTTATACGATACCAACCGATGGAGGCTTACTGGACAATAAGATCTTTCATTTTCACACACTTTCCTTCTGTTATCGCCGATTAGTAAGTTAATCTATAAATGTTAAGCTGCGTGCCTATTTATTGTGATATTGTCCATGCATGATTTAGACAGACAAAATTTCTTTTGAAAAGCTTAATGACCACATTTTATAAGGTCCTAATGATTTCGTGGCTATTATTGAGTCATGCTCAAATCACACACTACGCCATTATTAAAAATTCTTGGATTTATCAAATGGCCATTGGTCAGCTATGTTACAAAGAAATTTCATCGGAAGACGAAGTCAGCTTTTCTGAACCAAGGAAGAGGTCCGCAATGTGATCACGCGCTTAGATCATTATCGTTTTTATGGCAGCTGTATTAATGATGGTTGCCGTAACAACAACGAATGACAACTTTAAAAGATCGTGCTCGATAAAAGCACTTTGTGATGATTTCTTTTTCTTGATGGTTCTAGCGAGAAATAATTTTGTTGGAAGTGACGCGAAGCGAAATGGTTGAACTCCCGAGCTGATTCAAGCAATTAAACGTTGCTGTTTGCGAGTCTAGGGAATGGATGACTTGATATAAAATGTTATTGCAGTGGTGGTTATGACTTCTCTCGCGAATACAAGAACTCGGCGGTTTCAAAATTTTTTTGAATTTTATTTTTGTCTCTACTCGCCTAACTGCAAATGAGACGCTGAACGTGAACAGCTGTAGAGATCTAGGTCGTAATTTCCAAGTTTCAACTTTCCGCTTAAAATCCTTGGCATTAATTTCGGTAAAATATACGACCAAGAAAAGTAATTTATTGTTAAATGTTTTTTCCAAAGGCACAACAACTTAGCCATCAATAATCTACCCTACAACGTACTCGGTCACCTTGCTTTTGCTCTTTGGTGAGTCACCCTTCACGGGAAGGGTACTAGGTGCGGAACATAGAAAGATGGGGGCAGCTTACAATTATTACTTCTTAAGATTTCCAATATTTTTGTTTCAGTATTTACATCTACAGCCGTTCGTAAAAAGGTCGGTGTTTCCAACTTTTATCTTGAAATGAACATGCACTGTAATTCCATTGAAGAGCAATTACGTTTAATTATACGGCGAAGCTGCTCGCGGTTAATGCTTCAACAACATACACTATGTTGTGTGCGTAAAATGATCTTGAACTTGTAAATGTATTGAGAGGTTGTGAAACGACTACTTGCAGCAGTTTCTCCAGTTTGGCGTGCTAAATACAGCTAAGTATGAGAAGGGGTTCTGCAGATGTAAGATATGTTCATGAGTGGTTTAGCAAAAAAGAGCAACATGTAAGTATGAGAGCACGCATAGACTATGCAAATGAACACTCATGATATTCAGAAGCTCCATCAATGCATTTGTTGGGGGTTAATGATGATAATGGCGACCGATAATAAAAATTGTGTGCAAAGAAGTAGTGTCAGGTGAGATATGCTGTGCCCTTTATACGAACAAGAATATTCGTGATCGCGGCAAGTCTACTTAAAAACTGCGTGTCCAACGTTTGTTAACTGCTTAAACTCACTTGAAATATACAACCAATGGCCGCTGGTAAAGAAAGTGGCAAAAGATGGGATCACTGCACCAATCAACAGATGCCTCAATGTGGTGGCCACCCTGTTTGGGGGGGGATCAAAATGGTGTTGGCCTTTCTGATGGTCCCAGTTACCCCGGTCACTCCGCTCATCCAAACATTTTTTTGCCGTGCTGCCCCTCTGAACCACCGTAGAAGGGCAGGACTCAGGCTTTCTAAAATCGGTCGCCTGTCCCTCTTTCCCGTATTTTTATTCTCCTCCTGATTAGTGGTAGCGTTTATATTAACCCTGGCCTCTTTTTTCCCTGCTCAGTGTGTTCTGAAAATGTGATATGGAGAAGCAGGTCGGCGCAATGCTTTACCTGCTCTAAATGGATTCATCTAAGGTGCTCACTACTCTTCTACAACTTCAATGCTGTAGGCAGCTCTCATTTCTGGAGCTGTCCTCCTTGCTGCGCATCTGCTTCTCCTGGGGGGTCTCCAACCTTGCAACACTGTGACTTCTTCGCCCCCCCCCCCCCAGCAAGCATACCTCGACTCTTCAGTTTTCCCTCTCTCCAAATGTAGCGCTGCTTCCTTACCCCCGCCTACAAACATCCCGTCTTCCTTCCGCCCGCTTTGCAACTCTCCTATCTTCACCCTCCCCACCCTTTTATGTTTCTGGCTGTTCTACATATCCTGCTTCCTCTTCCTCCCCTGACTTACTAAGGTTTCTTCAATGAAATGTCCAAGGTCTTCCAGCCAGAAATCTGAACTTCTCCAATTCTCGCTTAATCCTGTAAACGTTATCTGTATCCAGGAATCCAACCT
Organism: Trididemnum clinides; assembly: GCA_963675345.1. NCBI lineage: Eukaryota > Metazoa > Chordata > Ascidiacea > Aplousobranchia > Didemnidae > Trididemnum > Trididemnum clinides. The sequence goes on from OY776306.1 coordinate 27,026,461, forward strand.
CAACTCGTCTTCTGGGATCTCTGTTCTGCGATCTGATCGCACTCATTCCCGGTCTGGCATGCTTTCTCCTGATGACCACACGTTAGCGGTGGTGTTATTTTTGTCTGGTAAGGAGTATGAGCTCTCTACCTCCTCTCTCTCTTCGCTTGCCCCCTTCTATGACTATAAAGAAATCAATATCTCACTAAATAACTCTTTCTCGCTCTGTTTTTTTAACATTTACGCTCGTCCTAGTTGCTCGTCTTAGACGGATAGCTAAACTGACTCCTCCCTCTTCGTTGATCCTTCCTACAGAAACTTCTTCATTCCAGGGGATTTCAATTGTCATCACCCTCTCTGGGACCCAAAAGGTACTTTTGACCACCTTGAGGAGAAAGTATTTGATTGGGTCATCTCTTTGGACCACTCTCTCCTCGATAAAGCTTATGCTTGTACCCTTGTCCATCGGTCTTCTGACATCTCCTTTGCTACTCCCACTTTTTCCCTATCTAGCTCCTGAAAGGTGCTTCAGAACTCGGGCTTTGATCATCTCCCAATTTTACTAGCTGTCCCTATTTCTACGCCCTTCCACCCCAACAAAATGTTCCCTTCCTTCAATTTTCTGAAAGCTCGTTGGGATGACTTTGTCTTTTACTTTGACTCTCACTGTCCTTTTGCAGAGGAATACTCCTCTCTTTCTTATGCTGCTACTTTCTTTACTTCGTGACAGTGAATGCAGCCAAATTTTGCAATCTTTTCGGCCACGTCAAACACCAACCCCAAACGTGGTGGTCTCCTGAAGTGGAAATTTGAAGAAAGTTGTAAGGCTTTTGCTGCCACTCATAGAAGTGATAAAAATTGTCCGGCTTACCTCTCTGTATCTTAACATGCCTCGTCTGTAATCGCCATGGCTGAGGCATTACAGGCGACATGCTCGTCTCTCTCTCCTAAATTAGTCTGTTTTTTCTTCCAATCTGTCGCTGGTTCTTCTTCCTCACTTTCTTTCTCTCCTAACTTTTTCAACTGTTCTTCCAGGAAGTCGACATCGGTCTACGTCGACAACCCGAGATCTCACTTTTCTGTCTCCCAGCCAATGGCCTTGGGTAGCAAAGTCAAAGGCTACTTATCCAAGCTCCGTCGGCTACGTAACCTGAGGAATCGCATTCCTTTTTCTGCTCTCCTTTCTCTCTCACTGAATCCCCGCGGCTGCCACAAAACTGTCCTCGGTCAAAGCTACTGGCTTAGCAAAGTCGCCTATCCCATGCTAGAACACCTTCCTCGCTCTGGTACAAAATTTCTTTGCATTTTCAATCATTCCTGGTCTTTGGGTTTTTTCCTTGCATCAGAAGACCTCTTCTATAATTCTCATCCATAAAATAGGAAAGCCCCTCGACTCTCCTGCTTCCTTCCAGCTTATCTCTCTCATTTCTTGCGTCTCAAAGCTTTTTGAACTCATCATTCTATATTTTTTATCTTTCTTTCTTGAGCCTTAACTCCATTCTCTATCCTCTCCAGGCCGGTTTGCGCTCTGGTCGGTTTACTGTTAATCAAATTCATTAATTTTCTCAGTCTATTGTAGATGGGTTGTACAAACCCAAGCCGGGCTCTCCAATGATTTTTGCTACGATTGATTTTTCTAAGCCTTTTGATTCTGTTTGGCATCTCGGTCTTTTTCATATACTCATTTCGGCTGCCCCCCCCTCCCCTTTCTTTGCTCGTCGGACTCAATCTTTCCTTTCTGACAGGCGCAGTTGCGTGGTTTTTGAAAATCATAAAAGTTGCTCCTTTCGAGTCCGTGGAAATGTTCCGCAAGGATCCGTACTTGACCCTGTTTTTTTCTCTTTCCTTCAATGATCTTCCTGCTTTACTGCTTATTTCCGTGAGTGTTCTCGGTATGCTGATTACCTGACCCTCCGGTCTCCTGTCTCTGTTGTTGTGGAGGCTACACAAAGAGCTCTGATTTGACTGAAGCACTGGTATGAGGACCGGTGTTTTCCTCCTAATCCAAATAAATATGAAGCCTCCCTCTCGGTGTATCCCCATAAAGATAATCTTCCAGCACCACTTCCTCCCAATCAACTCTACTCTCCTCTTCAATCCCACTCCAACTTTTCTTGGGATCACCTTCGATCGTACTCTTTCTTTTTTAAGCATGTGTTTCTGTTGAAGACCAAGTTCTTTCCTTGTCTCAAGGCCTTACACTGTATCTCTGCTTCTTCATAGGGCCCCTTTTATGAGCCTTCTTTCTTTTGTACAAAGCTCTTCTTCGTCCCCCTCACCTATGCTTCACCCGGATGGTTTCCTTTTCTTAGCGTTACCAAGTTGGAGTGCCTTCACCATTCGGCTAGTTGCGCCATCACCAGCTGCCTTTCGTCCTCCCATATCCAACTTTTTTTGAAGCGCCTCTACCTCTCTTACGAATCACTCTGACTCATTTCGCCCGGTCATCTTATGAGAGTGCCCTTCGTCTCCCAACCTCCTTTCCCATTTGATTTTTCGCCAGACTTGGAGTGAAGCTAAAACTCTCCAGATCCTTCTATTGAGCTTTTGTCTCCACTCACTTGCTCTTGTTTTCTCCTGCTTTTTCTATGAAAATTCTCTTGGCTTGTTCTCCTTCTCCTCCTTGGAGCCCGCTTTCTTTATTGTGGAGCTAACCCTTTCCGCTTTGTGCTCCCTCTTTGACCCTCCGATTTCGTGGCTCTCGCTCACCTTGATTCTCTCCCATCTCTCAATCTGGTGATCTGGACTGATAGCTCTGTTCCTTTCCCCTTTGGCTAGGGCAATTCGGACATCTTTACCAACCGCTCACTTTGAAACGCTGAGGCCACCCTTTCCTATTCGGCAGACCTAGTTTGCTCAAGTTTTTCTGCTGAAGCCTGCACGATTAAGCAAGCTCTACGCAGGTCTAGACAGCACCAACAAATCTTCCATTTCTCTTCTTCTATCCGAGTCTCTCTCTGTCTTCTCCTCCGTCTTTCCTTTTACCTCAAACTGTCAGGTATATCTGGAAGGAACTGTCTTCTTTTTCTTCCTTTACTCTCAAGCTACAATTGGTCCCAGGACGCTCATTTATTCCTGGCAACGACGCGGCTGATGAGTTGGCCGGGCTGGCTGCGCGTACTGTTCCATCAAAATTCTGTGACACACATGTCCCCTCGGAATCCATTGAGGAGCTTGTGCTTCCTCGCTCCCTCCCAACCTCCTCTGCCCTCTCTCATTTTCGTTGCAACCGATACAGTCTTTTCTCAAACTCTTATCTTACTAGAATTGGCAAATTCGAGAATTCTTCATGCAGCGCCTGCGGTCATTCAACCCATGAAACCTCTCATTCTGCACTGCCCAACTACAGAATTTTTGCGCTGCTCGCTCTTTGGTGAATCTATCTTTTTCTGCAATCTCTGGTCGAGACCTTGGGGAGTTGCACTGTTTCTGGAACTCCATGGTCTTCCGCCATACCCCCATCCCTCGGAAGGGGTCCGGTAACAACCACAAGATGGGATCGAGACGAAGTGAATTTGTTGGTGGATTTGGTTAAAGAAAGTATGCTCTTTCAACTCGGGCTTTGACTAATACAAAATCCAAGTAGTTAAGCTCTAATCAATTTGAAGTGGAACAATACTGCTTTGGGAAAGAGTCGTTGTTCCCTATGTTGGCGTTGTGTTTTGGTTGGTTTACCCCTCCTCTTCCTTGGGATGGAGGTATGGCGCAAACAGCAATTCAGGTTCACGCCATCAATCTAATTAAATTAGGCTAGGGGAAAAGTGGCAGCCCATTTCGAACCAGTCGTGAATGCAAATTGCCGACTGGTAGCCCCACCACCAACAAGGCGGACTGCCATTGGTTGGTACCCAAAAGTCGCCTCTTACGACATGCTGGGTGAGCAGCTTCACTATTCTAACCCGGTGAAACACGGGTTTACACAGCACATCTGACTCGAAAGAAACGAGCATATTTGCCAATCATCAACCACATCATTGAATGCTCGAATCGAATGATGACATTGAAGCAAATGCTTTTTTTGAAATGCCTTTTAAATCAATTACCATGCTCCTTTTATACTCTTAACTACTAGGTGACTCTGCCATGCGTCAGACGGAACTACGCCTTGCCATACGACTTAGTCACCCAGAATTATCATAATTCGTTATTACAAGAGAGCAAACATCATTCACGAGGTAAAGCTATACATAGCCCATGTTTACTTTTTTGTGTCAAGTTTTAGGTCAACGAATGATTTAATACATAACAAGCGCGCGAACAGAGCAAGAATGTTTATGAGTCACCCACAATGTTTGATTTCAGCAAAATATCTGTTACCCAATGTTCGTATCTTGCGGAGTCGCTATACTACTACCGCAATAAACAGCTTAGGCCATGGATTGCCATTTGCTAATAGGAAGGTGAAAAAAGTGATTTGACATTGAGAGCAAAGCAAAACGTTGCTCAGCACAAAAAGAAGTCACTTTGTACAGGTGGGGGACAAAATCCAGTGCCAAACCAAACTGAAATGCAATCTAAATTATCAATGTAATAGACGCTTTATGCACTGAAGCCATTCGTAATACTAGCGATGATCCTAACAATATATCCTGCTGACCAGTCGCCGTTTTGTCAACATCGATACTTAGTCAACCACATTTTTATACCAGCATTAGCTCTTCTAGTTCTGTAATATGTGATATCAAATTTACACAAGCATACAAGAACATCTACTGCCAGTTCCATGCGGGATGCACAAAGTTAAAAAGTAATAAAGTTGCAAAAGAACATTGAACCTGCTGTGGTTGCCATTACAGAGCATGTATTAAATTTTATGAAATATGGTCCAAGAAATGCAAGGAACCAACGACCCATTACAAGTGTTTCTTATGAGGCCTCAAACCTCAAGCATGCAATATATTGAAGATTCGTTTCAAGTAACGCTGCTGCAGTATATGAAATTGTAGCCTAACTTGACATGTAGATTTACGGTCAATTATATTCTATTAAATTTGCTTGCGCTCGCACAAAGCGTAGTTTTATATCTATGTAGATTATTTTAAAGATGCCGACAGTCCTATTTCGATATATAAAATCTCGTAAGAGCACTTTTGTCATGGCAATCGTATGGCTACAGTAGCCTAGTCACAATTTAGCTCTTACTGATACTTGGCTTGGTGGGTCTTATTATATTCACTGTTCAAGTAGATTTGTTTTGAACCGCGTTACCTTTTCTGTACCTACTGCCTCAAAGCTCTAACACGGCACAAAGTTTTATCAGCAAAGAAAAGCAGAATTAAAAAGTGCTTTTACACTTTAAGTACAGTGCATTACGATTATGTCACTAAAAAAGTTGTTGTGCACTTCTACGCCTTTGACGTAAACCAGTAACCACGTAATAAGAGTGTGAACCATAATCTTATACACTAAGCCAGCGGTTCTCAAACTTTTTTCGTTGGCGGCGCCCTCTTAAAACTTATCAATAGTCACGGCGTCCTTTCAAAACTTATGAGCGACGCCGAAATTGGCAAATTTCAAGTTTTATCAAACAGCTGTGTTTAAATCGTGTTTATTGTAAAAAATACAGAATACAAATACAACAAATTACACCATATCGCGCTGATTTTCTTTCTCTATCCTCAACTAACTCTGACTTTGAGTTAACTTTAATTCTGATCTTCATTACGGACTTTCTGTCCGTCCCCAAAACTCGTATTGACTCCAATCTTTTTGGATAGTGAAGTGCGAAATTTCTGTCGTATATATAGTATAAACATGTAAACTCTCTCAGGGTTCTTCAATGGAATGCTGGGGGTCTCCGAGCCAGGAGCACTGAACCGCTACACTTTATTTCGTCTCATCCCGTTGACCTTATTTGTATCCAGGAATCCAACTTTAATTCATCTTCCTCTTTTCGGATCCCTGGATTCTCTGCTCTGCGATCTGATTGAAGCCACTCCCAGTCTGGTGTTTTTTCTACTGATGTCACAAACGCTAGCGGCGGCGTCATCATTTTCGTCAGGCAAGGCTTATCCTTCTCTGAGCTTTCTAACTTCTTTCTATTTTGCTTGATCCCTACTCTGATTTTGTAGAGGTCAACATCTATCTAAACAACTTCTCCTCGCTCTCATTTCTTAATGTTCATGCTTCCCCTATTCGCTCTTCTCAGAAGGATAGTAAAACTAATTCCTTTTCTCCCTGTGGCACTGCTATGTCCAACTGCTCTCTCTTTGGCACCGAGGCCACCCTTTTCTTTTCAGCAGACCCAGTATGCTCAAGTTTTGTTTTGTTTTATTTGCCATATTTATCCTCCATTCACGAGAAAGCGAATTGTATCGCTATACTTTGGACGGTAAGTCCCCACTCGCTTGGGAGTTGCCTTTTTCGAGGTTTATGGGTCACCTGTCTTCCACATGAAGGTGGGGGCGTCCCGTTAAGTGCCTTGCCCAAGGACACAACAAGCGAACTTGCCGGCTTGTTCTCCACAACCTCCCCTAAATGCCGAGCGCCAAGCAGGGAAGCTGTGAATACCATTTTTTAAAGTCTTTTGGTATGACTCGACAAGGGGAATGAACCCCAGGTCTACCGACTGCGAAGCGGACGCTCTAACCACTACGCCATCGCGTCGGTTTTTCCGCTGAAGCCTGCACCATTCTGCAAGCTCTTTGCTGATTTGGCCAGCACCAACAAGTCTACCACTTCTCTTCTCCTCCTCTTTGATTTTCGCTCTGTCTTCGCCGCTCTGTCCTCTCCTCCATCTTTCCTTTTACCTCAATCTATCGCAGGAACTGTCTTCTTTCTCCTCCTGTGCTATCAGGCTACAATGGGTCCGCGGACACTCGTTTCTCCCATGCAACGACTTGGCTGATGAGTTGGCCAGACGGGGAGCGCTACTTGTTCCCTCACCAATCCCTTGTAGTTTCTCTCCTCTTATCTCTCGTATCCACTCTTGTCTTTTCTCGGACTGGAGGCATACTGTCTCATCTAAATTCTTTGACACATAGATTCACTCGATTTCCACCGAGAAACTTGTGCTCCCTCGTCCCGCTCGCTGTGTTCTCTCTCATCTACGCTGCAACGGACACAGTCTTCTGTAAAGCTCCTATCTCTCTAGAATTGGCAGAATCGAAAATCCTTCTTGCAGGGCTTGCGGATGCCCATCCCAGGACACCTTTCATCTCATTCTGCACTGTCCAGCTACGAACTCTTTGCGTCGCTCTCTCTTTGACAATTTTCTCTCTCTCTACAATATCTGGTCTAGGCCTTCGGGAGTTGCCCGGCTTCTGGGGCCTCGTGGTCTTTCGCCGTCAACCCATCCCTCGGAAGGGGTCAGGTAACAACAACAACAGCACAACTGAAATTACAGACGCACTATTATGTAACAAAGGGAGTTGGCAAATTTAGACGTTCCTAAAGTTGTAAACAGAATTACGTCACAATTTGCAACTTGCTGTCACAAGATTCCATTGCTATTTATGTACACGGAAACCACTACATATACGAAATCAATATACTGAAATAAGAAATAAATACTAGTGATAAATGAAGAACCTTCGTGGTCCCCTCACAGAACCCTTAAGACTCACGAAACAAAACTGCATGTTTTGCAAAACCTCTGTTGAAGAGCACTGATGTTGACTGATCAAATTCTTTCCGTCGTGAGTAATTTCTTTTTCAACATTTTCAACCCCCTAACCAAGGTTAGTTAAGTTTAATCAAATCATCATTTTGTTAGCTACGTTTTGTTGTCCAAACTACTTTTTTCTTACCCGTAATCGATATAAAATGTGATGCTAGTATTACTTTTTTTTTTCTCTCGCGCTAGTGATATCACACGTTTATTCAGACTTATAGTGCAACTTCACCGTTTAATCCACATTGGGAAATGGACAAAACTTTTTTGCCAAGCTACTCTTCTAGTCGAATAACCTATGTGGAAGCGGAAGCGGTAGAATTTTTGCGCAAGGAAAGTGGCTTCCACAAAAAAAGGACCGCTTCCGCTTCCAGCTTCCACTTCCGCTTCCACATCCCTGTTTTAATGTAGGCTACATTAAAACAGAGATGTGGTATAGAGTTTGTTCGTGCTTCCTATTTTTGGAAGTTGCTTTGTTGGTGCTTTCGTTTAACGTGTGCTTCGTCAGGGCCGTTGACAGAACAGTTCGCGCCCAGTACCAACGTTAATTCCGGGCTCCCATTAACAGGGATCTGGTAAAATCTGAAAATTCTGAAAAAGGTGTGAATATTTTTCCAAAAAAGGATTGCGGCTGAAATTGCCTGCACCGCGAGGCAAAACATCCGTAGACGTAGTAATTACAGGGTGGTGACCTTTTGTTGGAGATCAAACTCAACCAACTGCTAATTTCGATCGCCTTATCGATGACAGTGTAGCACAACGGCAGGCATCTGACTGTAATCCGAGTTAAATGAGTGCACTCCATTTGGTGACTAGTCACTTCTATCATGATAGCAACTGAACGTAGATGGCAATCCATATATAAAGCAAGGTGTTGTTGGCGACCTTCTACTTGTGGTTTGTAGTTGAAGTTGCTGAGGTTGCTACAACAGGGTCTAAATGACTGAACCGATACTAAACGCGTGGCAACCAAAACCGAATCGCGTTGTGTATAACAGCGCGAGCCTTCCAAAAGAATCCCGGGCCCCCTCAAAAATCCATAGCTTGGGTACTCTACACCCCCTTTCCCCCTCTCAACGGCCCTGTGCTTTGTTGGCTAAAAAAATGAACGTATCAATTCAAAGTTCAATCTCCTAAAGCTTTTTTCACTTTTAAATGGCAACAAAATGGGTTTTGCAATGTCAAAATAGCTCGTGTAAACACAACTATAGCACCGTATTCCCTTTAACCCACCACTTGGGGGAAGTTCTTTAACTAGTACCGGTAGTAGTAGTAATAGAAATGTTTGATGATCAGCTAAGTAAGGAACCGACGTACAAATTGCCAAGTTTGTTTGGAAAGAGTGCTCGTCTTTTCCCTTTAGCGTGTAGCAAAATATGTGCAGTCAGTTGAACCAGAAAGTAGGTACAGTTACTGGGCATGCACAAACTGCAATTACTGAAGAGTTAAGATTTTGGAAACATCTCCTAGATCAGTAGACCTTGGCACTTGCACGAAAAACTGCAATTCTATTGCTGGCTACCCTGCGCTGCGTTCATGAGACCTAGACAGGTTATACACAGAAATCGCAGGCTTAATGATATGGCAGTGGCTATTTTGCCATCGACGGCAATTTGCCCTTGGAATCTATTTTGCCATAATCATTCACGTGTGTTTATATAGCCGTATTTGCTATAATACGCTAGTGACACTGTGGTGTAGTGGATAGTGCGCTGGTCTGGAGATACCATGGTTGCAGGTTCGAAACTCAGCTGGCAGGGCATAAAACGAAAGGCAGTGTACACTGAAGGGGCACGGCTGGAATGTAAATGTATGGGGCAGTGTACACTGGAAGGGAGTGTACAGGGTGGGGAATAGAGACCTGGGGGTGTAAAACTTTTTTAATTGTTTTTTTAATTGACCAATCAGAAACGACCAAAAGTCACATGTTTAGTACGTTATTTAGATTGATCAGTCACAAATAACTCACAGCAAAATAGTCTCTGAGGGTAAATTACCGTCGACGGCAAAATAGCCACTGCCTAATGATATAGCTAGGACATTGAGGTTAGTCCTGTGTAATTTGGTTTGGTGGTGCAGTCGAGCAACAAATCAGCTGTCGTTTTGTTGTAGCAGTGGCTATTTTGCCATCAATGGCATTTTACCCTAGGAGGCTATTTTGCCAGGCACATTTGTGATTGGTCAATTTTAATAATTAGGCAGTGGCTATTTCGCCGTCGACGGCAATTTGCCCTTGGAATCTATTTTGCCGTGATCATTCACGTGTGTTTATATAGCCAAATTTGCTATGATAACACTAGTGACACTGTGGTGTAGTGGATAGAGCGCTGGTCTTGAGATACCATGGTTGCAGGTTCGAATCTCAGCTGGCCAGGGCTTTAAAAGAAAGGCAGTGTACACTGGAGGGGCAGGCCTGGTATGTAAATGTACGGGGCAGTGTACACTGGAAAGGAGTGTACAGGGTAAGGGGTAGATACTGGGGGTGTAAAATTTTTTTTTGGTTTTTAAAATTGACCAATCAGAGACGACCAAATATCACATGTTTAGTACGTCATTAAGATTGACCAATCACAAATAACTCACAGCAAAATAGTCTCTGAGGGTAAATTACCGTCGACGGCAAAATAGCCACTGCCTAATAATTAATGAAGGAAAGTGGCTATTTTGCCGTCACTATTTATGTGTGTTTATACAGCCATAACCTGATAATAGCTGGAATTCTGCCAATGACGCTGTGGCGTGTGGATAGTGCAGCTGCCTTGAAATACAATGGTTATGAGTTTGAATTGTTGCTGGCAGGGCACTTAGACAATGGCTGTGCACACTGGAGGGGGACCTCGTATGTGAATGAATGAGGCAGTGTACACTGGAATGCAAAATTTTTTTAATCAAACATTAAAATTGACCAATCAGAAACGAGCAAAAGTCACATGTTTAATACATCATTAAAATTGACCAATCACAAATGTCTCCTGGCAAAATAGACTCTAGGAGTGAAATGTTATTGATGGCAAAATAGCCACTGCCTAAATTAAAAAATATATGCACCTCCTGAGTGTACTCCCTCTCAGTGTACACTACACCCTATATTTACTTACCAGGCTGCCACCTCCAGTGTACATGGGCATTGTCCAAGTATCCTGCTAGCAAAGATTCAAACTCATAACTATTTTATTTGAGGGCAACTGCACTATCTGCTACACTACAGCATCACTGCAAGAACGGTAGCAAGTATGGCTAATTAGACATTAATTAATGGTGACAGCAAAATATCCTCCAAGGGTAAAATGCTGTCAATGGCACAGTTCCCACCTTCCTTTTTAATTTTGTTCAAAAACGATTCCAGCAAATCAATGTTGGAGTTAAGGTTTAATAGTTGGCAACTGTTTCATGTTGAAAGACACTAAAACGTAGAAATCTGCTGGAAGTTTTTCATAGACTTAGATTTTACTGAAACAAGGAAATCTCCATGCAGATTAGAGTTTAGGGTTAGGGATAACATTTTGGTTTGGTTAGACATATTGGAGTTAGGGTTAGGAATGATTGAGGCGGGTTAAGGTTAGGGTTAGGTTTAATGTTAGAGTTTGGATTACAATTGGGTTTAGGACTAGTCTGTGGGATTCCACAGAATTTCCAAGTTTTAGCAGTAGACTATTCTTTCATGTTGGCCTAACTTAAAATAGAAAATTGGTGTTTGGTCAAATATTAAATGTCATTGAATTTAAATGTGACCCCAAAAGTGCAATTAATGTCTATAGTTTTATTTTTTCTTAGTATGCTATCAGCAATTATCATATATCATTAAGATGTTGTCTGGTGATTTTGCACGGAGTGCATTTGCTGCTTTCATTTGCACAGTGTTGTTTGGAGTTATCGTTCCTTTTGTGTCATCATATGTGAGAGAATGGCTAGGATTGTTGCCATTGTTACCCACTGGTAGGTTATCACTCATTGGCTGAAACATTTTATAAGGGTAGTTGCCAATTTGTTGTTTTTGTTGGAATTTTTCCCTTGAAAGCTTTTTTTGCTCTTAAATACTCCTGATTGGTCAATTGAAAAAAGTCACAGATCGCAAAACCAGTTCTGAGAGAAGAATTGGAAAGAATATCCATAGTCATTTTTGATGTAAGCTGTTGGCTACTGCTGTGACTTCATTACTCAAAAGAGAAAATGGTTTTTGACAGAATGGGAACTTAATTTATGGAAAAAGAATGTCAGTAAGGGAAGTTTGTTTATATCATTGGTGGTAATATTTGCAACACTTTAGTGTAGGATCTTTGTTCATTTTCAGCCTTCAGTCTCACATCACAAATTTGTAACTGCTAGGCAAGAGTCTTAAGATTTAGTTACACACAAGTTACTCGCTGCCACTAAATATTTTCACTTTTCCTCTTTGGAGTAATGAAATTATACTGGTGTCATAAGTCACCAGATCTACTACGTTGATCTTTTCAACTAAGCAAAAACTTTTAGCTGCAAATCATGAACCATTGACAAATCAAAGAAGTTTCAGTGCAAAATAGCCATTTCCTTTATTATTGTTTGTAGTCGGCAGTACTATCTACCAATAAGATGAGTGGATAGCATGTTTCAACAATTTCCATGTTTCATTGTTTTTCTATAATTGAGTTGTCTGACTGAATAGATTCTACTGAGCTTAAATTTTTACCTTTATGAACTGGACCAAAATATTAAAAATTTGTTGGCTGTTGATTAGATAACAATATGATTGTAACTTTTATGCTATTAGATTTTGGTTTGTAAGGAATTCCTACTGTTATTAAGATTACACATTTATAAAACACCTGTTGTTTAATATTTTGGTCAGCAAAGACTGTTTTGATGCTAATTTTGTTGTAAAAATTTTGGCAAGATATTAATTGTGTAGGTCACCAATAACTGGTTTCGATTATTGGTGGTATGAAACTTAAATATAGCTTTAAATAGTGCTGGTTTACTGATAGTGCATTGCAACACACTAAACACTGGCAATTATACTGCTAAAGAACTGAGAGTAGTATAATGTAAAGTAAACACGCATTTATATATCAAGATTTCAGACGTATGCAAAGCAATTGTAAGCCAGCCAAAGACCGCGTTTTTGTGACAATCTAATTGTTATTCTTTGGCTTACCTTAGCAATCACATCAGTTGCTGCTTTAGCGCTATTGTTTGCATATTTCTTTTCATGTTCGAATTATTTAAACGTATTTATTTACATATATTCAAGGATTAGCATTGAATAATGTTGTTAACAATAAGAGCATTTCCGAGAGTTCTAACAACGCTGCGTTTTTCAAAACTCCGTAAACTTGTGTTATATTTTTTGCAACAGTGTTTAGTTTCAGTTTGTCCTTTTTCAGGTGCGCTTTTTGTCCTTTCATTTTTCTTGACATGTTTCATTGGAGTTTTGCTTCAATCCGTATTCCCCAGATTGAAACTGAATCCCAAAAATAAAGCAGTTCTTATTACTGGTTGTGATTCGGGGTTTGGTTTCCTACTTGCAAAACGCTTGGATCAATTGGGAATGATTGTATTTGCTGGTATGTGTGTTTCTTTATGAATTAACATTATAATGGCTGCAATAACTTATTTGCAATTAAAAAATGATTAATTTGTCTTTTGAGCAGTAGCTCATGATTTTAAAAGCAGTTATTGTTGATTTTTTTTCTCAAAAGCTATCTTTCTTTTTCTTTAAATTTTGAGCTAATGGAACAATTACATTTGAACATCACTTTTAATGATATGTCCAATTTTAATCATAACTGTGATGTAGTAACACTGAATAGAGCCTCCAGTAATTGCGTTGTTACTTTACTCTGCATGCCTTTAGATCTTTATGGTGTTTTCAGTGCGTGTGCAAACAAATTTGAAATTATAAAATTTAGTTCTGTTTTTTGCATGAGAATAACTGTGATATGTGTTTTAACGGCTTTTAGGTTGTTTAATGAAGGACGCAGGTGGAGATGGCGCCAAAGAACTAGCCAAAACTGGCTCCATCCGGTTGCACGTAATTCAACTTGATGTGACCAATGAGAAGCAGGTAGAAGATGCTGTAACTTACGTCAAATTACATTTGCCATCCCCACAGAAAGGTTAAGACATGTATTTGTTACTTTTTGAATAATAATTAGTATTTTAACACAAGACGAACAGGAGATGGTACAACTTTGCATTTTTTTTTAGGCATTACGTAACGGCACTATGGTGTAGTGGTTTGAGTGCACGCTTTGTAGCCTGTAGATTTGGGTTCCATAACGAAGAATTTAAAAACGGTATGTAGCCTACAGCTTCCCTGTTTGACTCTCAGCACGAAACACATAGTGTGGAGAAAAAGGGGGAAAGTTCAATCGTTGTCACCTTGGGGAAAGTAATTATCGAGGGACCTTGATCTTTATGTGGCAGACGTGGGGCCAATTTTAGAAATTGTCTTTGTGGCGTCAAATAATTTTTAGTGGTTTTGTTTTTCTAACATTCTCACTGCCTTACCATTAAAAGGGGTGCAGAGAGATTTTACGAACCCTAGGCCGGGGTTTTTATAGGGGTCCAGGGAGAATCTACGAACCTGGGCCCGGGATTTAAAAAAGCGTCCCAATTTAAAATGAGGATAGCTTTCAAGACCTACAGTAAAAGCATACGCGTTCATTAGTGTTTGTGCGAGATGCGTTTGGACCTCCAAAAATGTGAAGCCTTCAACTCCAGTTTCGCCCCAAACCGTCAGATCGATCTATGAAAAACCCAACGTCTTTAGCTGCTAATGGCTTAATTGATTTGTCACCTCTTCAAAAATTTGGTACCTTGCGCGCGTCCTCTTAAGGACTTTGCTTGCGTCATATTTTTGTTTTGCGTAGGATAAAGGGTTTACGTAAGACGCTGCCTTTATATAATTTTCTTTGTGCGGAGGAAAATGTGTAGGTTGCAATTATACGCTCTTAATTCAAGCAAAGACCAGCTTCTAAGTTAGGTCTGGCCAGTGCGTTCAGAGAACTCAAACATTGCAAGTAAAATTTTATTTGCAAAGGCGCGACGGGGCGAAAACTCCGTAAACTCACGCCGTTGTTACAATTACGTTTCAGCGCCTTAACGAGCAGATTAAGAATTTAATTTCAGAGAGTAGTGTCGCTTGCACCTTGATACGGTTGTACACAATAAACCAATTTTGATCATTTTACCGCGTTACCTTTAGGTTTGTGGGGCATTGTGAACAATGCGGGTGCATCAGCCTATGGCGACATCGAGTGGTCATCGATAGACCTTTACAAGAAGGTTGCTGAAGTTAATTTATGGGGATTGATTCGATGTACGAAAGCATTCCTTCCTTCAATTAGAAGGTGAGTTGATGTGATCATTTAACTTAAACGAATCAAATCTTAGTTATTAAAATCTAAAATAAATTTAGCGAATCATACGTGTTTTTTGACTGTACTGAATGAATTATAACAATGAAGCAATTTTTGGATACCCAACATCGTTGGTTTGCTTTGATGGTTCGAAACCAACCGCTTTTTCTTCCCCTAACCAGAACATCCCCCTCAGTCTTGATCGGGTGTACAGGACTGAACGTCGCGCTTTGTTCGTATTTATCTCCAGCAAGGATAGCAGTAGTTCCATTTCAAGTCTTTGTAAATAATATTTTTAGAGCGCATGGTCGTGTAGTGAACATGACTAGTGGTTTGGGCCGCATCATGGTCCCATCCAGGTCTGTGTACGCCATAACGAAATGGGCCGCGGAAGGTTTTTCCGATTGTTTGCGTTATGAGATGCAGCATTGGGGAGTCAAGGTTGGTAAACTTGTTTATGCATTTGGATGTTTAAAATGGCGCCAGATTCCTTAAAATATTACTAGTTTTTTGCAAAAACTGTGTCTCAATTATATAATTTTTGTGTCAGTTCAGGCGTTCCATCTGTAGCAGTGTCGCAAATAACAATATATGTTTCGATTGTGATTTCTATAAAAACTTGGCATGAAAAGTTTTGCTTTCATTGTGATTTCTATTTAGGTTTCCATCATTGAACCAGGCAACTTCATTGCTGGTACAGATCTGTTCAGTAGAAACCGAGTTCAGGTTCTCAGAGATTCGATGTGGAAGAGCATGCCAGATCAAGTGAAAGAAGATTATGGTAAAGAACTATTTGATAAAAAGGTGAGTGCGAATGTTATTTATTGTCATCATTATTCAAGCGCGGCCAAAACTTTCACGTAAAACAGTTTGTGTTCTGATTTACGTGGAGTTTTCCATGCTACTGCTGGCAATGCGTTTCTACAACTGCAATTACGCGTGAAAAATACCGTTTAGTAGTGTTTCAAAAACACAACCTTGGTTTCAGGAAACGACACGGTAGTTGTTTTATGAACTGTGAGGCTTTCTCGCTTTTTGGTAGAGCTAGCTTCGACAGGGTAATCGGGGTGTACCTTCAGGCCTCAGATTTTTAAGGGACTCGGATATTTCAAAATAAAATAAGGCTTATCCTCTGTAGCCAAATCATACAATTTTATTGTGTCTCTTAAGTTTCAATTTAAATTTTAAGATTTGTCTCTTAACTAAAATATGTAACAAGTCGTCCATCCCAACAACAATCAATAATTTCCAAAAATCAAGCTATTTTCCCATTTTTCATATATACCGGTATTCTATGCACTTGGTGGCTACTTAATGTGCCCAGTTATGTACCTTTCCTAAAGATTAGTATCGAACCAGAGGCATCCTCTTATCGGCTCAAAGCTTTTATGAAAGTATTTTGTCAGGTGAAAATGATGGAGACTTACTGCAACGGTGGTATGACCGACCTCACACCAGTGATCAATGCATACGAGGACGCTCTGTTGGCTCGCTGGCCATTCACTCGTTATCAGCCCATGGACGCATTCTGGGCCATTCGCTATTTTATTTTTACGCATTTTCCAGCGATTATCGCCGATTAGTAAGTTTTCGAATGTATTAGTTTTACAACTAGATGACTAATAGCTTACTTTAGGAGTTGTCATCTCAATTGCACGACTTTAATGTGCGACAGCGTTAAAGCTGGCTGTGTTCTTTCCAGAGGTTCCCAGTTACCCCGGGCACTTCCCTCGCACAACCATTTTTTCGCCCTGCTGCCCCCTAAACGACCGCCGAAGAGCAGTACACAGCTTCTTTAAAATCGGTCGCCTGTTTTCTCTCTTGCCTGTCTTCGTCTCTTCATTCTTTTCCTACTCTTAATGAGCGGTAAAGTTCGTCCCAACCTTGGTCTCATATTTCCCTGTTCAGTGTGCGCTGGATATGTGACCTGGCGGGGTAGGCCAGTGCAATGCTGCACCTGCTCCAAATGGGTCCATTTAAGGTGCTCACTACTTTCCTTCTCTAAATTCAGAACTCGCACTCCTGGATCTCCCCCCCCTGCTGCGTGACTTTCTCCTCGGACTTTTCCAGCTTGTATACCTCCACTGTACAATCTGGCCCCCCTCTGCCAATGCAGCACTTCCGCCCCACCTTCGCCTTCAAACCTCTTATCCTCCTTCCGCCCATTTTGTATCTTCTCCCTCTGCTCCCTCACCACCGCCTCTTGCTCCTGGTTGTCTCTACATCTCCTGCTTCCTCTTTTTCCCCTGATTCTTCAGGGTTCTTCAATGGAATGCTGGCGGTCTCCGAGCCAGGAGCACTGAACTGCTACACCTTTTTTGGTCTCATCCCGTTGACCTTATTTGTATCCAGGAATCTAACCGTAATTCATCTTTCTCTTTCCGTTTCCCTGGATTTTGTACTCTGCGATCTGATCGCATCTACTCCCGGTCTGGCATTCTCTTTCCTGATGACACGCATGCAAGCGGCAGCGTCATCATTTTCGTCAGGCAGGGCTTATTCTTTTCTGAACTTTCTACCTTCTCCCTTTCTTCGCTTGATCCCTACTCTGATTTTGTAGAGGTCAACAGCTATCTAAACAACTTCTCCTCGCTCTCATTTCTTAATGTTCATGCTTCCCCTATTCGCTCTTCTCTGACGGATGGCAGAACCGACTCCTTTTCCCCTTCCATTCTTCCCTCCTCCAGAAATCTCTTCATTCTGGGGGACTTCAATTGCAATCATCTCCTCTGGGACTCAAAAATTACTTCCGACCTCCGTGGGGAGGAGTATTCGATTGGATCATTTCTTTTGACCTCCTCCCCCTCAATCACCTCGAAATACCTACTCTTCTCCATCGCTCCTCTGGCAGTCATCCTCCCCTGAGATCTCCTTCGTTCCCTCCTCTCCTTATCTTGCTGCTGGGAGGTGCTTCAGGAATTGGACTCTGATCACCTACCAATTTATCTAATTGTCCCTCTCTCTTCAATCTTTCACTCCAACGAACTTCCCCCATCCTTCAATTTTTCAGAAAGCTCGCTGGGATGACTTCGCTTTTCACTTTGACCCTCACTGTTCTTCTGCAGAGGAATACTCGTCTCTTTCTCTTTCCTCTGCTACTGCTCTCTTTACTCCTTTGACACTGAATGCGGCCAAATCTTCCATTCCTTTCAGTCGCGTCAAACGCCATTCTAAAGCCTAATGGTCTGCTGAGGTGGAAGAAGCGGTTAGTGAAAGACGCAAGGCTTTCGCTGCCGCTCACAGAAGTGATGAAGATCGCCAGGCTTCTATCTCCGCTTCCCGACGTGCTTGGTCTGTCATCGCCAAGGCATGGCAGACGACTTGCTCTTCTCTCTCGCCAAAGTCTAACCCTAATAATAATCATGAATTGTAATACACCTGACGATTGGGCTATTGATGGAGATAGCGATCCAGCCCATTCAGCCATGTTGCCGAATTCCTCGTAGTGCTTTTTCGTCAAATGCTTTCTTCCGTCCAACAGCGCAGGGGTTCTCAACTTTTTTGTGTTAGTAGCCCATTTTTGATCTGCAAATTTTTTCGTAGCCCACTTCAATTTTTAATCCAAATTGAAGGTGATAACGTTTTTTGAGGGAGGGGGTGGTAACTGACTTTTTTTAAGTCTATATTTACCACATTATATAAACCACTGTCTTAAATATTTAAAATTTATGCCGTAGTCCACCGGTTGAGAACTACTGTTTTAAGTAGAGACAGAGTGCAGTTTACTACCTCTCCCGTAGTTACTAAAAATTATTCTTTTGAAGAATAGCTTTTTTGTAATCTGGGGACATTTTTTTAGAGACTATTTTGTTTGCGTCTTGCTCTCCCACTGCGAGTCCTGTAAACAAGTTTTTAGTCTTTGTCTTTTTTGAGCACAGATAGTAGTTATTTCAATTTTTCTTTTTTTGGGGGGGGGGGTGAGAAATAAAGAACGCCGAGAAAAATAATCGAAATGTTTTCAGTTTGTTCATTTACCTCCGTCCGTAACTGCTCAACGATCCAAAACCATCATGTCCGATCATCTGTACCGCACTTGTGTTTTTAAGCCTTTCATGCAGTGTTAATATACGAATTATTGGTGAATTTGTGGTGATTGCTCAGCCAGGAAGTTGTCACATTAATATGTAAACGACGTAGAAATAAGATGTTAAAGATCTATGCCGTGCGGCCGTTACGGTGCGGCGTGCCATCTGATTGGAGCTATTTCACATTCCTGGTTTTGCTTGGAACGAGGAGAGTAAAGTCATTACTGTCCGCTCATAAATACAAACATTGATCTCCCCACACCTCAAAAAAGGTCTTCACCTTTTATTTGAAGAAAAAATGTAATCAGCCAGCACTTGCACGTGTGTAAAAACAAACTGCATTCGCCATATGCAACCCACAGTTTTGGAAAATAAAAAAAGGGAAACATGCCCCCCCTTACTTGAGGTTTGTGCCGGCACTGGTACTGGGCCTATCCAAATTACACTAGCTTTCTGTCCCTTGTCAGGCTCTAGGTGATTGATTTTGAAAACCAGAAACGCATCGCAAGTCTTAAAGCGTTGCTTCATCTTTTCTCCTAGAATAAGGTTTTCAATATTTGTCGGGACAAGTCTGGTTGTTCTACCGCATTATCCTGCTTACTGCTGTCTCCAAACTATATCTCTTGACTACATTTTTTTAGATTCCGAGACCAGTTCAATTTGTTAAAAATATAATCCAATCCGACTTCAACGAAATAGACAAAAGTGAGAGCCAATAGTTCAAACAAGTTTGTGTTTGTGAAAACTCAAGGTTCAATGATCATTACTTGTTCTACAGTCCACTTCGGATATAAGAGATCCGCCGGGACCAGCTTAATCAGTCTCTTATAACCGACTTATTAATTTATATTGAAAATAATTTGGGACCTTTTGCGTAGTCCCTTATAAGCGAAAATCCCTTATATCTGAATCTCTTACATCCGAAGTTGACTGTACAATGGTTCCACGTAACACCAATAGGAATTACGATCGCACTTACCATACCCTTAATCTTCTTAATTACAATGACAAATAGTTTTAAGACTTAATCCCATTCAAGATTCCGACTATATCTAATATTCAAAGCGCAATTCTGTGTGTCTGTTTAATTTCTCCAAAACTGCCAGTCGTACTAACATCAAACGTGGCACGATTGAATACCTCTGGATGAGTGTCATACAGTGGGTTGGTAACCTCATAATCAAAGATAATTTTTTTTAAATCGCATTTTTGGACCTTGGAACAAGGTTTTCAGCTTAAAACAAAAGCCGGTACCAGAATTCCCAATGTCAACAAATTTTACTTTCTTACGATGTCATATAACGTCATAATTAACAATTATTTGAAAAATTTGTTTTCTTAATTTACTCAAAAAATGCCTTTTAATATAGCTTTGAAAAAAGCTGTTTGAGCTATAAGCTTTTCGTGACGCTTTCATCAGTGCCAATATCGCGTCAAAAGGCGAAGATCTAGAGTGAGTAAGTGTTTTATGTGGTCAATTTGGACGTTAGGCAATTAAGACAAGCCAATGATAGCGCTAGTATCGTAAAACGCGCCAAAGAAAAATTTTGCAATAGCGAAATGCTAAAGAAAGCGCAGCAAGAGGCCAAATAAGAACCCCGCGATTATCGAAAGACTTTGAGAGTGTAAACAAACTCTTTTCTGTCTGCATAACACCGGGCGCCGGGTCTTGATATAAGCAGCCTCTAAGAGAGTAAGATGGAAAGAGCTGCGTGCTGTGGCGAGGATTGAAAACCGCTTGTTATCGTAGTTTAATGCACATTGATCATTTTCTAAAGGATGCTGATCAATGGCACAGTCCGGTTTGGTACCGTTTCGTTTGCAGGATCTGTGTGGTTGAGATCGGCGTGGACGGGTCAATTGTTATCTTAACCATTGCGGAACATGTTGCGTGATGCGATCCTGTAACCGTTGAGATGTTGGCCCAACGTACAGACTATCACAGTGGCACTTATATTCATATATGGCTGAACTTTTCTGAGTGCTAATTAGAACATCCTTGCGAGCCACAGGTAGCATGCGCTTAGACGGAAAGACCAAGCGGGTGCTGACGGAACCATAGCAGCTTTCCACGGCGGTTTTGACCCTTTTTTTCCAAGTTTGTGGAGGGCGTACTAATCCAACGGACCCTCAAGTACACCGGGCACTTTTCTGGGCCGAATCGCTCAAGGGTCGAAAACTGAACAATTTTGTAGGCGATCTGAGCGTTGATGACGTTTTTAGGATAGCCGTTGTCCAGTAATATTTTCTTGATCCATTTTATTTTTCCATTGAGTCCACACTTGATGCAAATCATTAGGGCTCGATGCACTAAAGTAGATATTAGACTTATTTTACGTTTGAGAGAACTAAAGGACTGCCAACGTAAATACTGGCCATTGAAAATGAGTTTCTGATATACACTGGTTTCAAAGCCAATATCTGTTGTTTTGACTAAACATCAATAAACGGTAGACGTTTTCCTTTCTATTTTTCAAAGGTGAATTTGAGGGATGGATAAAGGCAGTTGTGTTTGGTCAGGAATTCATCTGCTTCAGTTTCGTGATCGAAGGTGATAAACGTTTCGTCAACATATCTGAAGTATGTTGGAGGCTTCTGCGTTTGAGAAAATAACTTTTCTTCACAACATCCAACAAAGATGTTAGCCAAAGTCGGGCCAAGTGGTGATCCCATGGCTACTCCGTCTTCTGAACAGATTTCGATGGTTTCACCAAGGGGAACGTTAGTGAACAAGTTGGAAACATAAAAACGAACACATGAAGAGATTAGGGTCGATGTCAAGACTTCGCATGGTCTTAGCAAACGTAAACGAATCTGAAATGCAATGTGACGAAAACCGTTCCAACACAGGTTGTAATAGGACAGTCAACCACTTGCTAAGTTCATGATGGGATGAACCAGTCATAGACAGTATAGGGCGAAGTAGAGAGCCTTCTTTGTGTGTTTTCCGCAAACCATACATTTGAGGTCTTTGCGATCCAGTTGGTGGTATTGCGTCATACATCCATTTAGACATAAGATCGGCTTTGATTACTTGTACATTTAGTGTTATATTTTATACTAAAAAAGTTGGATTTTAAGACTTTTGTGTAACTTTATTTTCCCAAAAATATGGTAAGCTGAGTAAAAAGAGGTTAGTTTGAGTTACAAACATTACGACAAGCTGCCAACAATCAGAGACGTTTGAAAGTTGAAACAACTTGCTTTCCAGTAATATGTTATTCTAATTAGTTAAGGCTAAGGATTAGTACATAAGGGCAGATCGAAATTGGTTGTCATGCGTCATGTTTTGTTAGTTGAACAATCTTCCCACTAGATTTCAGTTCCAGTCTATCAGTTTGTTCGTCAGTAAAGATGCGCATTCCAATAGAATACTACAATAAATACGAAAGATACACACACAAAAAAGTGTTTACAGACCGGGAGATACCAAAAAAATTGTTAAGTTGTCACGTCAGGTATCTTCTGAGAATATCTAGCAAAAGCTGACGCGTACAATTCGTAAAGAGCTTACAAAAATTGAAGAAAGACAAAAGAAATGAAAATAACAAAAATAAAGAAAGCAAACATACATTGGATGAAATAAATGTCTATGCGTGCATATAAAAAGACAGCTTCAGCAACAACAAACAATGATTCAAAGACTCAACATCATAATATAGACCTAGCAATAAAAGATACGATTCGGTCAGGAGACTTAAGATAAAATAAAATGCAAGCTCTATTCATCATATTTTTTCAGAAGTTTCATTTTTAAGTGCTTTTTAAAGGAGAGCCAACCTAGACTCTTTATATCAGCGTCTAGTTCAGACCAAAGCTTAACTCCAGCAAAAGACAGCATTTTGTGACCGTAGTAAGTATTCACTTGGGGTAAGTGGATATTATTGCAATTAGGTCTGGTATAATGTTTATGAACAGAAGTGAGTTTTAAAAGTCCTTATCAAGTTCATGTGGGATGTTACCTTTAAATGTCTGGTACATGAACTTTTCTGGTTCCAGTTGGTAAATATATTTAGTTTGTAAAATATTTAGCGCTTTAAATATAGGTGACACGTGACAGAATTTTTTTGCGAAGGTAATAGTTTTAATCAATTTTTTAAGGCGAGTACACAAAGCTTCAAGCTTATTTTTTTAGCTGAACCCCAGGTTAAAATACCATGTTGTAATTTAGTAATTAAATTCCAAATTCAAAATAAAGGAGTAAAAAAAGGTAATCATTGTACCAACTTTGAGGTAACTTTTTATTCGGTAAAACATTCCAGTATATTTTGCCAAATGTGTTTGATTGATTGATTTCCAAGCGCTGAATATGAGTATGGAATTTTAAATCATCATCTAACCACAAACCGAGATACTGTACATATTTACTGCGACTAATTTTTATATTGTTTGGGGATATTTCAAGATCAATATCGATGGAATATTGTGGAAACTTGTTTATTACAAAGTAAGAAGATTTTTTGTAGTTTAGAGATAGTTTATTGGATCGAAGCCATTTGTCTACTTTGGATCGAAGCCATTTTTCTACTGCACCAATCAACAGCCGCCTCAACGTGGTGGTGCGGTCCCCGACCCCGTTTGGGTTGGGTCGAAATGGCTGTTGGACTTTCCAAGGGTTCCAGTTACCCCGGGCACTCCCCTTCATTTCTTCACTATGCTGCCCCCTGAACGACCGCAGAAGGGCAGCACACAGCTTTTCCAAAATCGGTCGCTTGTTTTCTCTTTTTTTTTCTCCTGCCCCTCTCTTGCCCTTCTTCTCCTTCTCCTGATGAGTGGTAACGTTCATCCCAACCCTGGCCCCATCTTTCCTTGCTCTGTGTGCGCTGGAAATGTGATCTGGCGGGGCAAGTCAGTGCAATGCTTCACCTGCTCCAAATAGGTCCATTTAAAGTGCTCACAACTTTTCCTCTCCAAATTCAGAGCTCTTGGCAGCTCTCACTCTGGGAGCTTTCCCCCTGCCCTAACACTGTGACTCCCTCCTCGGACTCCTCCGACATCAATACCTCCACTGTACAATCTGGCCCCCCTAGGCTAATGCTGCACTCCCGCCCCGCCTTCGTCTCCAAACCTCATATCCCCCATCTGCCCATTTTGTATCTTCTCCCTCTGCCCCCTCACCACCGTCCCTTGCTCCTGGCTGTCCTTCTGCGCCTCCTGCCTCCTCTCCCCCCTGACTCTCCCAGGGTTCTTCAATGGAATGCTGGAGACCTTCGAGCCAGGAGCACTGAACTACTTCACTTTCTTTCGTTCCATTCTGTTGACCTTATTTGCATTCAGGAATCCAACCTCAACTGATCTTCCTCTTTCCTGGATTCCTGGATTCTCTGTTTTGCGTTCTGATCGCACCCACTCCCGGTCTGGCTTTCTCTTTCGCGATGCCACGCACGCTAGCGGCGGCGTCGTCATTCTCGTCAGGAAGGGCCTATCCTTTTCTGAACTTTCCACCTCCTCTCTTTCTTCGCTTGATCCCTATTCTAATTATGTAGAGATCAACATCTCTGTAAACAACTCCTCCTCACACTCTTTTCTTAATGTGTACGCCCCCTCCCTATTTGCTCCTCTCCGACGGATGGCAGAACCGACTCCTTCTCTCCCTCTATTCTTCCCTCCTCCAGAAATCTCTTCATTCTGGGGGACTTCAATTGCAATCATCTCCTCTGGGACTCAAAAGGTACTTTCGACCCCCACGGGGAGGAGTATTCGACTGGGTCATTTCTTCTGACCTCCTCCCCCTCAATGGTTCTGACACACCCACTCTTCTCCATCGCTCCACTGGCAGTCGCTCCTCCCCTGACATCTCCTTTACTGCTTCTTGTCTTGCCCTTTCTTGCTTCTGGGAGGTACTTCATGACCTGGGTTCTGACCACCTACCAATTCTTCTATCTGTCCCTCTCTCTGCGATCTTTCACTCCAACGAGCGTCCTCCTTCCTTCAATTTTCAGGAAGCTCGCTGGGATGGCTTTGCCTCCCACTTTGACCCCCACTGTCCTTCAGCAGAGGAATCCTCGTCTCTTTCTCTTTCCTCTGCTGCTGCTCTCTTTACCTCTCTGGCACTGAATGTGGCGAAATCTTCCATTCCTCTCGGCCGCATCAAACGCCATCCTAAAGCGTGGTGGTCTGCTGAGGTGGAACAAGCGGTAAGTGAAAGACGCAAGGCTTTCGCTGCCGCTCACAAAAGCGATGAAGATTGCCAGGCTTACATCTCTGCTTCTCGACGCGCCTCGTCTGTCATCGCCAAGGCCAAGGCTGAGGCATGGAAGACGACTTGCTCTTCTCTTTCACCCAAATCTAACTCCAAATCTGTACACTCTCTCCTTCGCTCTATCGCTGGCTCTCCTTCCTCGTCTTCTTCCTCTCCTAACTTTCCTAACTGTTCTTCTCCCAAGGAGTCGGCTTTGGTCTATGCCGCTTACCTGAGATCTCCCTTTTCCGTTTTTCAGCCAAAGGCTCTGCGTAGCAGAGCAAGAGACTACCTCTCTGAGCTCCGTCGAGCAACGTGCCCCGAGAAGATTCACTCGTCCTTTTGCTCTCCTTTCACTCTCGATGAATTTCTTGCGCCTGCCTCCAACCTCCCCTCGTTCACTGCCACTGGCCCAGACAAAGTTGCCTATCCCATGCTAAAGCATCTTCCTCGCACTGGTATGGATTTCATCTTCACATTTTCAATCGTTCCTAGACTTCACATTCCTTTTCTTCCATCTGGAAAACATCTTCTATTATTCTCATCCACAAGATGAGAAAGCCTCTCGACTCTCCTGCTTCCTTCCAGCCTATCTCTCTCACCTCCTGCGTATCAAAGCTTTTTGAACGCATCATTCTATCCCGTCTACTCTTCTTTCTGGAATCTAATTCCATTCTCTCTACCCGCCAGACCGGTTTCCGCCCTGGACGGTCTACTCTAGATCAAATTCTGTTTCTTTCTCAGTCAATTTCGGATGGGTTTAACAAACCCAGGCCGGGCTCTCGGACGATTATTTCTACTATTGATTTCTCAAAAGCTTTTGACTCTATCTGGCATCCCGCCCGTTTCCACAAACTCATTTCGGCTGGCCTTCCTCCTTGCTTTGCTTGTTGGACTCAATCTTTCCTTTCTCACAGGCGCGCTTGTGTGGTTTATTAAAATCACAAAAGTCGTTCTTTTCGAGTCCGTCGAGGTGTTCCACAAGGATGTTCTTGGCCCTGTACTTTTCTCTCGTTTCATCAATGTCCTTCCGGCCTCTCTGCCTTCTTCCGTCAGCTGCTCTCTTTACGCTGACGATCTGGCCATTTGGTCCTCCTCCCCCTCGGTCCCCACTGCGGCGAAAGCCATACAAGGAGCTCTGATTCGATTGGAGCGCTGGTCTGAGCACTGGTGTCTTCCTCTCAATCCGAGCAAATGTGAGGTCTCCTTTTTTTCATTGGATCCCCACCAAGCTAGCCTCCAGCCCAACCTCCTCCTACTCGGCTCCCGCCTCCGTTTCAATCCCACTCCAACTTTTTATGGGATCACCTTCGACCGCACTCTTTCCTTTTCTAAACATGTATCTTCGCTGAAGGTCAAGTTTTTCCCACGTCTCAAGGCCTTACGCTGTATCTGTGTTTCCTAATGGGGCCCCTCCAAGGAGTCCCTCTCTCTTTTGTATAAATCTTTTCTTCGGTCTCTTCTCACTTACGCTTCACCCGGATGGTTTCCTTTCCTAAGTGTTACCAAATTCACCAAATTGGAACGCCTCCACCGAGCGGCTAGTCGCGCCATCACCAGCTGCTTCTTGTCCTTCTCTATCCCACTTCTTCTCTCCGAGGCTTCTTTACCTCTTCTACGAGTCACCCTGACTCATTTCACTCTTTCATCTTATGAGCGGGCCCTTCGTCTCCCAACCTCCTTTCCTATTTCAGGTTTGGCCAGACTTGGAGTGAGACCAAGACTCTGCAGATCGTCCTGGAGAGCTTTTGCGTCCACTCACCCGCTCATGCTTCCTTCTACTTCTCCTAGGGAGGCTCTTCCTGCTTGCCCTCCCTCTCCTCCTTGGGATCTGCCTTTGTTCACGGTGGAGTCCACCCTTTCCACTCCATGCTCTTGCTCTGATCCTTCTCTTTCGCCATGGTGCGGCTCTCGCCCATCTTGACTCTCTGCCCCTCATGATCTGGCACTCTCGACTGACGGCTTTTTTCCCTTTTCCTTCTGGCAAGGGCGGCTCCAGCATACTTGCCAAGTGCTCTCTCTGTGGTACTGAGGCCACTCTTTCCTTTTCATTCCGCTGAACCCTGCGCCATTCTGCACGCTCTTTGCTGGTCTCGGCAGCACCAGCAAGTCTGCCATCTCTTCTCTTCTCCTATTATCTGACTCTCGTTCTGTCTTCGCCACCCTATCCTCTCCTCCATTTTTCCTCTTACCTCAAACTCTGTGGCAGATCTGGCAGGAACTGTCTTCTCTCTCCTGTTCTATTAGACTACAATGGGTCCCCGGACACTCGTTTCTACTGGAGAACGACTCGGCTGATGAGCTGGCCAGACGAGGTGGGCTACTTGCGCCCTCCACAATCCCTTGTAGTCTCTCTCCTCTTATCTCTCGTATCCACTCTCGTCTTTTCTCGGGCTGGAGGCGTACTGTCTCATCTAAATTCTTTGACACACAGGTTCCCTCGATTGCCACAGAGGAACTTGTGCTCCCTCGTCATGGTCGCTGTGTCCTCTCTCGTCTACGCTGCAACGGACACAGCCTTCTCTTAGGTTCTTATCTCACTGGGATTGGCAGAATCGAGAATCCTTCCTGCAGCGCCTGTGGACACTCGTCCCAGGACACCTCTCATCTCATTCTGCACTGTCCAGGTAGAGACTCTTTGCGCCGCTCACTCTTTGGCGACTCTCTGTCTCTCTACGACCTCTGGTCTAGACCCTGGGGAGTTGCCCGGCTTCTGGGAGTCCATGGTCTTCCACCATGCCCCCATCCCTCGGAAGGGGTAGGGTAATCAACAACAACAAGAAGTCATTTTTCTACTTTATTTCATCATTAACTTGAGTTTTAAGGTGAATCAACAAACTGCTACATAATAATAGATACGTGTCATCTACAAAAAGAGTAGTATTAAAGCAACTAGATTTGGGTAAGTCATTTATATACATCAAGAACAATATCGGGCCTGGGTTCGACCATTGAGGAATCCCGCAATTAATTTTTGCCTTTCTTGGCCTAGAGCTATTTATACGCACGTACTGAAAACGGTTTGACAGATAACTTTCAAAAAATTTATTTGCCAGTCCTCTGATTAAAACTGGTCAGAAAGCTTTCGCAGAAAAATATTATGGTCCACAGTGTCAAAAGCTTTTAATAATTCCAAAAATAAGCGACAACTGTATTGCTTTTTATCTGCATTATTAAGTAGGTCATCATACACGGCGCTTATTGCGTGAGAAGTTGAGACACCGCATTGAAAGCCAAATTGGTTGGGTGAAAGTAGTTTAAATTTTGAAGGTAAGTGTAAACACGTTTGTAAAGAATTTTTTCAAAAACTTTACTTAATGGTGAAAGCAGCGAGATCGGTCTGTAGTTAGAGCAATTCATTTTACTGCCCTGTTTAAAGATTGGTATTACTTCAGTTACTTTTATATCGTCAAAAAATACCCCTTTTTTAACACATAGATCACTAATAATTAGAGAGATGATAGGACAAGCCAGTCTGATAAATTTAATGTCAATGTCCCCTGATAAAGTTGCTTTTTTAATTTTGAGCGTTTTTATTATTGCTTCGACTTCTGAATTGGTCAGAAAGCAAAAAAAAATGACTGAGGGCAGTAATCTCGACTATCATGCGAGTAATTAATATTGGGCACGGTAATTTTTTTGCAAAATTTTTCCTGATATTTACCAAGTAATTACTGAAAAGTTCGGCTGATTACGTTTCAGAGTTGGAATTTTCAATCAATGTTAGTTCGCTTTGTTTAGGTTTGCGGGATTGAATGAGTTTTCTGATTGCAATCCAAAGTTCACCAGAATTTCCTCTCAAGTTATTAATTGCGAGATCACAATAACGTATTTTTGCTTGCGTAATTACACGATTTAAAAGATTTTGGAATCGCTCATATTTATTCCAACTTTCAGATATTTTGAATTTGATAAAACGCTTTAATAAACGGACCTTCGTTTTTCGACCTTCGATGTTGGAAGTCCATTTGTGATCCAGGGTTTAAGCGTGGAGAATTGTTTTCGTCTTGTAATAGGTCTCCGAGCGACATGTTTATCAATTGTCTGCGAGAATAGATTGCAA
Organism: Trididemnum clinides; assembly: GCA_963675345.1. Lineage (NCBI taxonomy): Eukaryota > Metazoa > Chordata > Ascidiacea > Aplousobranchia > Didemnidae > Trididemnum > Trididemnum clinides. The sequence continues at coordinate 27,055,661 of OY776306.1, forward strand.
AAATCAGAGATATAAGCGTTGGGGTCATCATCGTCTTGGGTTAAATTTTCATTTAACTGTTGCCATAAATCATTCCAAAAGTGATCTTGGTTGAGATTTGTCATGTCATGAATAATACGCCTGTTAGGTTTATTACACTTATAAGATGCAGGTATTATTGCAAATACAGCTAAGTGATCTGAAATGTCAGACAGACCGATCCCACTAATCGCCTCGCTAGTTACATTATCACTAATAATATGATCTATAAGGGTTGCTGATGAAGAGGTTATTCGAGTTGGTTTATCAATTAATAATTTACAAGAATTACAGTACTCAAAAGCATTTCGGCACATGCTTTGATTTTGGAGTGGATCGTATATTTCAATAGGTCAATGTTGAGGTAGCCTGCTATATAATACCGCAAGGCATTTGAGTTAAAGTGCTCAATGACGTCATTGAAGGAATTTTTAAATTTTTGAAAGTATTCAGAAGAATAGTTAGGATGACGGCACATTACTCCGAAAACACAGTCTGATGTTTTCAATCGTAATTTTATAAATATATATTCTCTACCATGAATTTGGCTGACATCATCGTAGAGACATGGATTAGATTTACATTTAATGTAAATACCTACTTCCCCAGCGTTGGTTGTACTATTGGCATGAAAAAGTATGTACCCTTGAATTTATGTTTATTAGTAGTGAATCCCTCTTGAGCATGGTTTCGCTCACCATTATTATGTCAGGTTTATAAGAAAGATTATCGAGAACAATCGCAATCTATGTACATTTTTTTGAAAGCTGATGCAGTTGAAATGAATAAGAAAAATGTTTGTTTTGTTATCGAAAGGTTTAAGAAGCAAAGAAGCTGGGGAGTATGATAACACACGTTCGTTACAAAATTTATAGGTTTGATGGTAACTTTTACCAATAACTGTAACATTGTATATTAGGTCATTTAGGGAAATCAAGTTAGCTGAATTTTCTTGATTAGAGCTATCAAGGTGCAGTTGCCGTTGCGTAGACCTGGTGGTTAATTGATTAAAAGGCGCTTGCATGTTTACGGGCTTGCCATGATCCGAGTCACACTTTTTGCGTAAGTCAACTGGAATCGAGCAAGACTTACTATTACAACAACGTTTGTAGCAGATGTTTTCAGTAAGGCCGAAGTCACTTGACGCATCACAGCAAGGCAAATGCACGTGTACACAACAAACATTGCAGATTACACACGCGTTACTGATAAAGGATTGTAACAAACTGTGCATTGATTGTGAGAAGTCATTTTTCACAGATAAGAAAGACAAAATAAGAAACTAATAAAGAATTGATTGGGGAAGGCTTATAATTTAGTTTTCTAAAGTCAATATCAATTCCCAGATGGAACAGGTCGTCCGGTGACTTTACTACTAACCATTTATTCTTACCAACGTTGATATGACTAGATTCAGCTTCCCCCATTTTGATATTGCTGTTAATTGTATGACATTACATAAATTTACCGTCACATTCTTCCTTAACGTAGTTGAGAAGTCGAGCTTGTAGAGGTGTTAAATCTTTAGCAATGTAAGCACCTTCGTAGTTGGATAATTCTTTTACTAAAGACATTTTATACATAAATTCATTTCGTTTTTTGTAGCTGATAAAGCGAGCAATAATTGCTCGAGGTTTGGATTTAGGAGGTTTTTAAATTCTACTTCAATGAACCCGTTGAACATCTTTTTCATGAAGTTCAATGTTCAATTCATTAGCAACTTTTATAAGAACTTCCAAACCATCATCTTTTTTGCTGCAGTTTCAAGTAAGCTCATTTCGTAAAGCCTAAGATTTTCTTGCCATCGTATTGTTCTAAACTGTCAAGTTTGAAATGGTTTAGGCAGTGGCGTGCAGAGGTCTGGTGATGCCCGGAGCCAACTGCTTGATTGTATGCCCACTCCCAAACTGTCAAGTACTCAAGAATGTGACAAAAACAGACACTTAAAATACGTAAAAGCTAGTGTTGAGAAAAACATTTCGAAAAATTAAACTAAAATATTTCAGAGTATATTTTGTTTTAATGTATTAATTAAAGGCTAAAACATAGATTTATAAGAAAAATTTATCTGGTGAAGGTTATGCATTGAGGAGCAAGACATTGCGTTTATGCATGCAAATAATTATCAAATAGGCCCACCAAAATGATCTATTATATACTGTATATATAACTTCGTGAGGCAAAATAGGAGATAGAATTGTCTATTTTTTCCATTAGAAATAGTATCTGAAATTGTACAAGTGCAACCATGTAGTTTGATGCATTGCTGGCTTGCTGCCCTTAATATCGTTGTGAGCTATACAATAAAAACGCTTTAAGGGCATTGTTTAGTGGTAGCAGACGAAGAAGTAACTCTTTATATAAAACTAGAGCATGTGATGATGTGAACAAATCAATTAGACCAGGGGTGGGCAAACTATAGCCTGCGGGCCGCATGCGGCTCGCCAACAGTTGTAGAAACTTCCATATATCTAATTTAAAATGACAGGGGTAGGCCACACTTATCGTTCTAAAGAGCCAAAAACTTTAGAAGCCATCATTGAAAGAGCGGCTACGCAATTCTTAGTTTGAATTGACGCATTTTCCGTTCGAATAGAGGGTGATTACCTTTTTCCTTGGACACCATCATTTACAAAGCCACGCAATACGATATTGCAAGAAGTTATCGCAAGATTTTAAGCTAATGCAAGATCTTTCATTGTATACAGCTATTGCAAGATTTTAAGCACTGGTCCTCGGCCACTCTTAAATGGTCAATGCGGGATTCAGCCAACTCTTGAATAGTCAATGCGGCCCTCCGACTAAAAAGTTTGCCCACTCCTGAATTAGACACTTACACTTTACGATTTATCTTTCCCATATGAGCTCTCCTATCGGAAAATATTTGAACTACCTCATTTTTTACATCTGCTGAAAGGAATTCTCTTTCGATGCTGATTAAACCCTAACTTGTTAGGCGTTCCTGTAGCATAGATGACCTTATACATGCTTTTATCAATTTCAGCTTTGAAAATGACCTCTCACAGCTTGCAATTGAAAATCCGATGGTGAGCAGTAACCTATATGCAATATATAAATTTGGGAAGACATTCCTCCCAAACTGCATTAAACATTCAAGAGCATGCTTAGGATTAGAGGAAACTGCATTTCCTCTAGCTCGAAGAAGCATAACAAAGTTAAAGATAATTATAGGTTTGGTTTTTGTACAGTACATAGCAAACTAATTGAAATTTGGTAAACAATAATTTCAGTACAAACGCTAACACTGCAGTTCTACGAAACATAATCACCCCCGTGCCTCCCGAGCAAGATCCTATCAGGTCCATGCAGCATGTGTTAGTAGACTTACGATACGAAAAAGCATATATTTTTAACAATTTAATAAAATGTAAATTTTGTAATTTCACTCTTTTGATGCCCGGGTCGTCGCCCCGTTTGTCCTCTCCCCCCCTCCGCGCCAATGGGTTTAGGTTAACCAATTGTTTAAGTTGATTGTTCTCATTAGTGACTTGGTTAAGCTTTTCTTTGTTGACACGTAGTTCTTTTAAAATTTGAATTTCATTCCCTAAAGATTTAACTTTCTATCATCATCTAGAATTGTTACTAGAGCCATAGTTTCTAGACTTACTTCTGGGCATATCTTAGAGCAATTTGCAAATTACAGCAACTTAAACTCGGAGACAGAAAAAAACAAGTCTTTAGTGCAGCAAAACTTTTGCACTAGACCTAAAAAACTTGCAATTTTTAGAAAAAGTTGATTTTTGGTACATTTTGACTACTTTTTCCGAGCAAGCATGGTTCTTTGGCATTACACCTATAAAAATTTTTAAAAAGATTTATCAAAAAATAGAGATTTAAAAAGTTTTCTGGTATAGCCTACCGGTTAAAAGCACTCAAAATTTTGGTGCCTACACTTCACAAAATTGCAATATCTGGAACAAGTTAGTTCTTTGGTACATTTTCATTATTCGTTCTCAAAAGCGTGGTTCTTTGGCATTAGCTATCTACATTTTCTAAGACTTATCAAAAAATTAAGTTTCTAAACATTTTAAAATGTAGCCGCCTACTATAAACAAAAAAAGTGTTGATCCCTCTACAAAAACATGGAAGTAAAGATGGTCCTGTTTTATCATTTGCAGTATATAATAACGTAACTCTAGGTCCATCACTTCGGGTTATATCTTTCCAGTTGCGTACATGCCGAGACCAAGCATCATGCTCGCAGGCAAAGGCTTTAGGTCGCACAAGTAGACATTCAGCTATGAAAAAGTCCTTAAAACTGGTCCTAATAGGGTAATCCTGAAAATACTTATGTAAATTACTTTGGCACCTCTCCTAACCATAACTTTGAAACTTTGCTTTGGTGCACTTCATACAAAATTGAAAAATATAGCTTTTTGAAATCGCTGGCTGTTTCAATTGCGAGCAAGTTTAGTTCCTACATAGAAAACAAGCCAAACAAGATGTAGCCAGGAACTCCAGAAACTTTTGGAAAACAACAGCAGCTATGCGCAACCCCATAATGGTTTCCAAGGCTTAATCGATTTCCTTTAAAAACGATACTTTTGATTTTGGAACGACAATTGGCTGCGTCAACAGCAATTTAACTTTTAATCGCTGTTCTCACCAATAACAATTTGGTGAAGCCGGCTGAACCAATATTCTTACACTCGAATAAACTAATCAGGGGCTGCTATTTCTACAACTTAGCCGCGAGTGTGTGATTTCGTGTTGGTTTGCTTTTTGTCAACTAAAAAGTTGACTACGTTTAAGATAGGACCAAGCAACATGCGCCCAGCCACTGGCGTTAACTCATGCAAATACCCAAACAGCTATGATAAAGTTGTAAGTAGTGGGCCTAATATTTAATAGCTTAGTCCCAAAAATACATACCAATTGCTATGGCGTCCTTCCACAATTTTAATATACTTTCAATGGAAGCACTAGCTCGTTTTAACGAATCAAAGTTTGTTAGGTTTAAGACCGCTTATGGTGAAAACAGTGCAAATAAGACGTTGGCAGGGGTTATAGAAACTTGGAGACATGTAGTTGCTATGCGTAATTCCCCGCTAATGTTTTTTTATCAATTGCGTTCCAAAAACGATCGTTTTATTTCGGAACAAGATTTAGCTATGCGAAAAAGCACAAACTTTATATTAGCGTTTTCACAACTAACGATTGGATGAAGCCGGCTAGGTCGGCTGAACTGATATTGCTAACGTCGATATTAGTGATGGGGGGGGGGGGGGGGCAATGCCGGGCGACGCCGGCTAGTTTACAATACAATAAAACATAGCATAAACTGTTTAGTATAATTTTTTATCATTAGCTTCGATAAACTATAGTATAGTTTGATCTCACAGTACTGCTACAGCATTAACTGGCACGTGAAACTTAAATACAAGAGTTTAGTAAATTCTTGGTAAGAGAAAAAGCAGCATTCACACCAATGAATGCAAGAAAACTAAAGATAAACACAGTTCTACATAAATACAACGAATATAAGTAACATAGCTTTTACTAATTCTGCTGGAGTGTAACGCAATGGCTGCGTCAAAATTGGCAAAAAATAATAATCAAGTACAATCAGCAATAAACAGTGCACATATATTTTACCTCGTGCAAAAAAAAGACCAATACCCTACTATGAAAAGCAATTGAGCAAACCTGTGGCAAGAAAAAGTATTTATTGTAAGTACCAATGAAACAATTGCAATTAATAACAAAACAATGTTTCAAAGATAAAAAATTCACAAATATTGTAAAAAAGTACTTACAATGTGGCTAATAGGCTACTAATAAAACAAAGACAATTAATTCTTTGGACCAAAAAATAAACTGCACGAACACTGTAGTTGTCGACTAAAACACACAAAATAGTTTATTGCAATTCAATTACTAAATTACGCTAGTTGAAGCATGCTACAATTTCACAAAAATGTGAAGAGTTGTTCAAAAATAAATCAGAAAATTAAGCACGACACACCTTCGGAAAAGGTTGCATAACAAACTAATGCTGAGTGTTTACTGACTTTATTATGTTACTGGTAATTTCTAAGACTGTTTGCGCTTCTTTGATTGTAAACTGTTAAAAGCAGCCACTGATTCCAAGCCGGTTGAAGTTAAACAAGCTCTTCTCTCAGTAGGTGTGTTGCTGCAAACACTGAAAGCTTGTTTGCTTGTTGCACAGGCTGCAGGTGTTCTTGAAATTCTAAAAGATAATCAACTCAATTTATGGAAAGCTTTTGATGATCACAATAGTTGACTAATATCTAACTGTTGAATCTTCCTTCATCAGAAAAATTACCCAAACAATAAGTTTATTTAGGTCTACCATACTGGCTAACCTGAACTTTAATCTAAAAACCTATGCTTGCAGCGATCTATCACTCTAACAAATCTACTGCTCTCACATCAACAGTTTAATCCTTTTTGCAAATTATTTGGAACAAAATCACACCCAAACCGGACAATTTGACAGTTTACTTACTGAACAACCAAACTGCGCTGCCTGCTTAAGACTTACTTTTTACAGAAACGTTTCATATGCTTTCATATATTAGTAACCTTTTCGAGGGTTTGGATTTGCTGGTATTCGGGTTTACCCACACTTCATCACGCGACATTTCATCACGGACATAAAACCACTAGACATTTAATCACGTAGACATTTAATTACGTAGACATTTAATCACGAAATTTCATCACTTAGACATTTTTTGTAGCCACACAGATCATCACGTGGACACGTAAGGCCCTAACATGGACCCAAACAGGTGCAACGCTAAAGTTTAATTCGGTTTAGACTGAGCATACAATATCCATAGTTGGTCACCATTCTGTTTAGCGAGCCATTTACCCCCGGCAAATATCACGCGATTTGTGGTTATTTTGATGAGCCGTTTATGGCGGTCCCACCAGGAAACTTTGCAATATGTTAACATATTGATATTGTTGACGAGTGTCGAAATTATATCCAAATCCCTTAATAGAAAAGATGTTCAATTTCGCTTAGACTGAGCGTATGTTTTCCACAGTCGTTCGCTCTTTTGTTTAGCGAGCAATAAGCGCACGACGATTATGTCGCGAGCTCATAATTATTCTGATGAGCCGTTTATGGCGGTTCCACCATGAAACTTTGCAATATGTTAACATATTGATATCGTTGACGAGTGTCAAAATTATATGGAAACTCTTAATGGGAAAGATGTTCAATAGACTGAGCATAGACTGAGCATTACGCATTACGCATTACGCATACGCATAGACTGAGCGTATGTTTTTCACTGTCGTTCGGTTTTTTGTTTAGCGAGCCATACCAGCCCGGCGATTATCACGCGGAGTTTGCAGCTATTCTGATGAGCGGTTTGTGGCGGTTCCATTATGAAACTTTGCAAAACGTGTTCTTGTGTTTTTTTTTTTGAAACAGTTTTTTCATAGTTTCCGCAATAGATTTGATGTGTGCAAGCGAGAGAGTTTTTTGTGCTTGCTCTCGCGCAATTTTTATCTCGAGTTTGACTAAGAGTAAAAGTGTTTTTTTCTGCCAGAATGACAGTGTTATGAAAAAACCGGCTTGATCCAGCTCTAATCCGGCTCCGGCTTATGCTCATATCTACTTCAACTCCAAAGTGACGTCAGTAAAAGTTTAGAAGCAAGATAAGAACTTGCAAGATAAGAACTTGCAAGAAAGAGGCTTGCGGAACAAATTTTCCTATTTGAGATTCCTACCCACGCGTCTGATTCACAAAATTGCGTGAAGACATCGTACTACTGTAATGATGATGAGCGGCACCTGTACTGGTATTTACAAAAGATTGTGATTATCATCTTCAAGTCCAAGATACCAAAAAAATGTGATCTTGAAAACCAAGATCATATCACCACGTCAACGTGATCTTGAAGATAAAGATCGTGCCAATCTCTGATTATGTAAGCGAGTTGGAGTGCTACTCGAAGGACAAATCATTGAGCGTTCGAAACTCACGATGGCTACATTGTTGCGTCCTTGAGAAAGAAACTTTGCGGAAATTTTCACAGCTTGAGATTTTTCTTGTTTAGAAAGTCATTACATAAAAATGTTGGCTAGGTTTTTTCGAGATAATACATACCGGTAGGCTATACACAGATGCATATATATATATTCACATATAGGCCTTAATCTATGTCCGAACGGCGGCCATTTCTGCCTTTGTGGCGTTATTAGCGGAGCACAGAGCGTTCTGACATGCACTACCAACCGACACCTTAATATGTGGTACATTTATACTGTACATACTGTATATATACTTCTTCTTCAAGTGTCATGGCTGAGGCCAGCCTTCGACAGCTTCCCTGCCATTTGTTCCTCCAGCCGTCTCGATTGTTTACGGCCCGTAGTATCTATATATATACAGGGTGTCTCAAAAGTAAGTATACATTTTTTAATTTGATTTTCTTTTCAGGTACTGATCATACGGCACTCTTTTTTCAGAGAACAGAACGTGAATAACTACTAAATTTTAGTTATAGTTTGCATTTTTCACCAATCCACATAAGACAGGAAGATTATCTCAAGAAATGAGATGTAAAATTGCTGTTGGCAAGAAGCGTATGGATTGTTTAGGCAAATTTAGCGCCTCTTTAAACATGAGATTTGGAATTAATTCAGTTCCTACACGACAAACAATTTATCGTAAATTTATAGCAACTGGCTCTGTGGCTGACACACAACGATCAAGGAGACTAAGGAGCGGACTCACACGAGAAAACATTCAGAAGTTAGAGGAGGCATATGCATTGAGACAAGAGAAATCCATACGTGGTGCAACGCTAAAGCTGGACATCAGCCGATTATTCATTCAACAAATGTCACGCTATGTAGATTGAGGTTTTCTTTGGGGTTTCCTTAAGAGCAAAGTTTTCTCCTCAAGACCGAAAAACCTCGAAGAATTGGATCGACAGATTAGAGCATCACGTCGACTAATTACACAAGATTTATTGCAAAGTGTCGGACAAGAAAGCGTCAAAAGATGGCTGGAATGTCTCCAAATTGGTGATTCCCACGTTGAGGTCTAATATCCCGTGAATAAGTAAATTCAACGAGATATCAGGATGCCAAAATTTTTCTGGTTGTTTATATTTTTGTAAACTTTTAACAAACTTGAATAGGCCATTCAATTTTTAATGTGTATACTTACTTTTGAGACACCCTGTATATATACTCACTGGAAGGAAGGTTTCGCCAAAGCTCCATCATGTATAAAGCAGAAATAACATCAGGAGGTGATGCAAAGCATTATCAAAGGCTATAGCGAGACGGAGTTCAAAACCCACTTCTACAACCATATTCAAAGCTTTAAATACCGATACAAAAGTAACTCAACCGAATTGTGGAAAGTCGTTTGATGAGGGAAAGACGCTCGTGAAGTCCCCACCATTAAATGGAGCATTATGGCACACCCTGCACCATACCAGCCTGGCGCAAGAACCTGCAACCTCTGCCTCACAAAGAAGCTTCTTATTGTTCAAGCAGACCCCTTAGCAGCGCTCAACAAACGATTAGAACTCAACAGCAAATGTCGACACACTAATAAATTCAAACTGAAAAATTTGTCTCAATGCCGTATTTCAAATTAAATTAAATTAAATTCTACTGTTCATGTAGCGGATAGTTGACCTCTTTTGGTTTCGCACCCGCTTCACCTTCACTTGTCACTTTGCTGTTGTTGCAACTTGTTAGTTATTGTTATCAACCTCCGGCACATGATTCAGGTGCTACACACGGTGGCAATTTTTTTCGCTAATAAATTGTTTACGATCGCCTGTAGTTAGCCTTATATTCCACCTTGTTGAGACCTCACTTGTCAAGCAGCTTGTAATTACCATCTGACTTGTATCTGGTTGCATGGTTTTAATTACCAGAGTATCATTGACAGTCATATAGTGTTGAGGTTTTTATGTTTTATGATAAATTTTATATACTTATATTTTATCTTATTCCCAGTGCCACCTGATGAGCCGCTTTGCAAAACAGCTGTTGTGTTTTTATTTTTAGCTGACGTGTAGTGTTTCAAATTATATACGTAAAGCTCTAACTTTTGTTGTTATCGAGCACTGTGCCAGCAACGTGAAACTTTCTCTTCCTGATATATATTCCTACATATATTGTGTCCTTGGACAAGGTACCAGTATCGGTACTCAACGAGATACTCCCACCTTTATGTAGAAAACAGGTGGCCCAGAGACCTCGGAAATAGCAACTCCCTGACATGATGCTAATTACTTTTTCTGATCTTAACTTTCAGGAACCAAGTATTTGGAAAATTGAAAATAATCTAGTGGTAACTCGCATATTTAATTCTAAAGCAGGTGTGCATAAAGAGCGACCGGCGACTAGTCTCCTGACAATTGTCTGAAACAAATTTCGAGTTCAAAACTTTGATTTTGCTTTCTAAGATAAGATAACGCTAAGTTAAAACAGTTCAATTCCCCCAAAATAGTTCTTTTGTAGATCATTAAAACTTTACATTAATAAAATGTGGTCCGAAACGTAAAAGCCTTGGGGCACCCCTGATTTAAAAGAATGAAGATTATATGAATATTTAAAATAATTGGCAACTTTGTTGTAGAATTCGAAAAGAAAAGAAAATCTGACGTTTTTGTGAGTACTGAGTACCTAGGCTAACCAGAAAATAATAAGTATTCTGAGGTATTAAGCACACGAAATATTATGAAGTTGGTTGTGTTTCCGAGCTAAGATGACCTGTTTTTCGGATCATGTGTGACATATAATCAATGGAATTTTATGAAACCTTTTGATTACGTAAACGGATACACCTCAAATTAGGCTTTAGCAGCCAAAAGTGCAATATTAGCTCATAATTTGTGTTTCAAACGTTTTGTTCAAAGGTAAGATTTGAAAGATGGTGTGTAAATGATAAATTAATCACAAACCTCTTCTGCTTGATCTGTGATTAAGTTCTACTTTAGAGCATGTGATAGAGTGCTGCTACAAAGCTACATTTGTTTTAAAGTGTGTAGTTGACGCTAGGAACTGGTAGTTGACGCAATTTTTCTGCCTCGGCTTATTGGGTGGTAATTTGGAAAAACCCTCATTTTTAGAGCTAAAAATTGACCTCGGCTTATTCGACAATCGGCTTATTAGCCGGAAAATATGGTATCTAATTCATTATTAAATAAAACCACTGCTATTACTAAAAGTGTGTATAGAAAAAGTGCTCCTTCAATTTTTTCCAAAATTCAATTGAGTTAATTTTGCTTTATCAAAATTGTATTGTTTTTTTATCTCTTTGTATTTAGTTAGTTACCATACACTGTTTTGTACTGAGCTTCTGATGGGACTAGATAGCAACAAAGCTATGATTTGTTTTTAAGTGTTTTATTCAAAGAGAGTATCTGCATAACGACTTACCTTAACAGAACTTTTGCAGTAATGACACCAGTGACACTGAGTGCTAGTGTATCTGTGTATCTGTCTATATTAACTTCAAATAAGTACCATATGTATTGCAATATAAAAGTAAACAAATATGTAAAGCTGGCATAAACAGATGTGTTGAATGCAATTGCACCAGCTTGATTGCTTTCTTTTTCCAAAATGAACTTTAAACAGAGATCCTAGTTTTTATTAAACTATATTTTTTATTTCTATGTTTGAGTTGGCAAATATTTTTTGTTTTTCTTTAGACTAATAATGCAAGGTTTGCTTTTTTTGCAGAAATTCTCATGGAACAGATTTTGCTATAGTAAAGTTTGTGGAATTTTTTAGCATTGTTTTTGCAATCTAATCATGTAAATTGCTTTTTCTGTAAAATGTTGTAAAGCTCAGTTAACATTTTGTATTTTCTCGAAAATGTACCCATTAATGAGAAAACTAATTTTAGCTTTAATGTATTTTTGTAATAATCTTGCAGGAAAAGAAATCAATTGTTATAGTGTGTGAAATTGCAAAGAAAGATACCACAAACACAAGAATATCTAAGATGGCAATACTGGCTGAGTAGTTGCATTTATCAAGTGGTTGTCATCCCCTTTTTTCTTACATCTATTTCTTAATACTAATGCTAATCCTAATCTCCATTTTAACTCCCAACATTAATTTTTTACATCAATCCTAGTATTAGCTATTTTCAGATAAAACAAAAGGAAGTGGCTATTTTGGCATTGACAGTATTTTACCTTTGGAGGGTATTTTGCTATCACCATTCATGTATGTTTAAATGTCATATTTGCCACAATTCATGGAGTGATGCTGTGGTGTAGTAGATGGTGCAACTGCTCTCAAATGTGGTGGTTATGGGTTTGAATTTTTGCTGGCCAGGCACTTGAACAAAGGCAGTGTATGCTGGAAGGGGAGGCCTTCTATGTGCAGGAGGTGTACAGTGGAGCATGAGTACAATATTGGAGAATGTATACAATATTGGCGAGTGTGTACTGGGGGTACAATTTTTAAATGTGTCATTGGAATTGATTGATCAGAACTGACTAAAACTCACATGTTTAATATGTAATTAAAATTGACCACAAATGTCTGACGGCAACATAGCCTCATAGGGGAAAATACCATTGACAGCAAAATAGCCACTGCCAAAACAAATTTGCTGCAAAATTAAAGGAAAGTTATCAATAGTTGTGTCTTTCATAAGGTTAAGTATTATTTTCTTTTTATAACCTTTAAAATTGTAATCGTCTGTGTTACAAAAAATAGAAAAGCATTTTTTTTGTAAGGAAATGGCTATTTTTCTATTAATGGCAAAATATCCCTATTGGGTATTTTATGCATATATAATTAAAGTGTCTTTAAATATGCATATTTGCTAGCTTGCATTCAATGTAGCTGTAGTGTATTGGTTAGTATTGCTGCATTCAAATGCCACAAATAAGAGTTCAATTTTTTGCATTTTTTTGTTTGGCATTGGGGTTGGAATCCGTGGAAGATGTATAGCAATAACATTTTTTGTTTTTTCTCCAATTACCATATCAGAAGTATACACTAGGGGAGAGGCAAGTATATAAAATGCAAGGGGGGTGTACACCGAGTATTTTTAACATATCAGGGACATTGACTAATTATAAATGATTAAAAGTGATCTTTTTGTTCATTGTAGAATTTTACTGATGAGAAACAACTGATGGCAAAATTGATTTCAAAGTTAAAAAATTTTGTTGATGGCAGAATCATCACTGCCTTTTCATTATGCAGACAGCAAAATAATCAAATTAATTATCATTTGTGTTTGGATCATTGACTACCATGTGTAACTCCTGTGAAGCCGAATTGCCTTGGGCAATCATCAGTTTTGTGAGTGCTCACAACAATGAAAAGAAAAATGGGTTCGGTGTGAACTGCAAAACAGAAGCAAGCAAATTTTCCTCATGTACTTTTGGGAAAACTCTGTGCTTTTGATTTTGCCTTGGCTTTGTGCCTGGTCATTTAATGTTAATTAGTTTTAAAGTCAGGATTTAGTAGTTATCAGCAAATCAATCTATTTTGCTTTGTGCGAGTTGTGGGCATGCTAGTTTAATAAAGAGATTTTTTTGTTTTTGCTTTTGGTATGTAAAACTTAAATGGATGATGCAGAAAACACAACACCACAAATGCAAAACAGTTTATAATTGCAGTAATTATTAGCTGTTCTGTATGTGCCTACAAATAATTAACTCCTGCATAATAATCATAAGCTATTCCAAAAAGGTAATAAACAGATGGTAAAGTACTAAATGGCCCAGATGCATGTCTCATCAATAGCTAGCCATTGCCAACAATTGGCATTATGAACCAAATGTCAAATGCAATTTAATGCAAAAATCATTTCAGACAGAAAATCACAGTGTTTTTAGATTTCACAAACCTAAAACCAAATTTAAATAAAGTTGCTTATCCCTGTTACAGTAGACTGTAGGTGTTTTGTTTTAGTTTGATGCTATTTTGCTTGACATTTAAATCTGGTGAAACTCATATTGGGTTTTCATGTCATTAATGTAATTCTGCAAAGAGAAAATTTTGTGTATTGACTCAAATCATTTTTTACCTAAACTCTAGTGGAGTATGAGTCACTTGTTGGTTTGAGGACTTGAATAGAGTTCAAGTCTATTGTAGTAAAGTTCGACTCCAGTCCAAATTGGGTTTACGAGTAGACTCTAGTCTTTTGAGAGTTATTACAACTCTGAATTGTAGTGTTTGGGAGTAGTACACTCACTCTATTTCTCTTGTTTATGTATTCTGCATCAGAAAAATTCATTCCTTTTGCAATCACATATTTTTGAAATTACATAACTGGTCTTAGTTGCTTTCTCAGGTGTTAAGTCCATTTTGACTAAATGCTTACTTGAAAAGGGTGATTTTTCCTTGAACTAGCTAGCTTTTTGACTTTTTCTTCTGGCAAGGAAGTAACTTTGAAGTATCATTTGAGTTAAAATGTTGTTCAGTAGGCTTCACGTTTAGAACAGCAATAGTTTCTATACAATTGATTGCACAGACTTGATCCACTCTTCTTTGCCAAGAGGTAATCTTTTGTCCACTTGTATTGAAATACATGATTTTCAATATTAACCTTTTTTCAGTAAATTTCAGCAGGACTTTTACAAAAAAATTAAGCAGCAAAGCATGCAAAATTTTCTGTGAATAGGTTTGATCTAATTCTTAATGTAGTTTACAAAAGACAACTTTAGCAAACTCATATGTAAGTAATGAATGCATGCTCTCCCTTACATTTTTGAACATTTCCTCATGATCCAACCAACTCACAGATAAATTTGACGTTGCTAATTTTATTGTTATTATTTATGTATCCTACCTTACTCTTTTTCATCTTCAGTATATAATTACTCTTCAACCTTTGTTGCCTTGGTACTTCTTTTTAAGATTTTCAGAATCCTTGTTTATCTCACCAACAATTATGACTAAATTAGATGAGAATCATATACTGGTAGCAAACAAACTCATGGCAGCTACCATCCAATACTTGTGTTGAACTAATTACAAACTGCCAGATAATGCTTGTGCTTCAAACTCAAAATGCCTACCGTAAATTACGAATTTTGCAGCACTTGCATCAGCTAATGCAGGGTTGATAGCATTCTAGGTACCAAACACATGTGTGATATCAGAGTGCTGGTGCACTGCACAATAATTTCTCAAACAAAAGCTGCAATAATTGTTAAATTTATCTTTGCTTCTCTGCGTTGTTTGCAAGGTAAATCATTATAAACAAATGCGTCCTGTTCTAAGTAAATCACTGTTTTATGCAAGTGAACATCAAAATTTTTTTGTATTTAAGCTTTTAATTAAAGGAAATTTTTTTCTGTGGTTCATAGTGTCTATCAAGATAAAATTGTAATTGCAGCAAATGCTTTTTGTGTAATTACATCTTACAGTAATTTAGGCCAAATTATTAAAATAGTAAACATTTTTGGGAAAGCTCATGAGCCAGATTAAAACCCTTTGTGGACCAAACTTTCAAGACCACTGATCTATATCATAGAGCACAATTCTGTGTATGTGTATGCATTTTAGCTCCTCTAAAACTACTGGGCAAACAAACATCAAACTTGGCGTGATTAATCACCTCACTGAAGTGGGTATCATAGGGGTTTCGTGATGTCATGGAATCGTCATGAAGATAATTTTTTTTCATTTGCTTTTCTTTACAGAGGAAAATCATGTTTTGCTTAAGCAACCTTCCAACTTTCAAAAAATTTTAACCTTGTTGAGTGTAAAACAGCATTACAGTTAATGCTTGATTGCACAATGTGTTCTCTGGGTTTCTTCAAAAACAACTGATTATAGAAACGTGATTAAAAACTTATTTGGTGCTTTTGATAAAAAAAACACAATTAAAACTGAATTAATGATGCAACAACACATTCTTTATTTTTTAAGCATTTAAAGCCTTCTAAGCATTCTTCTTTGGTTTTTTCCTATGTGCCTCAAACTCACTCTACAATGTCATAATGATATCTGGTATGATCAACACAGTTTTTTTTATCAGAAATAATGATTTTTTTCAAAAATTGCAAGACTTTTACAAAATCAGTGTACTTAAAAACTGATTAGTGACTTCTTTTCTCAACTGACTTTCGAAATTTTTTACAAATTGAAAGTTATTTCTAGGTAATTCCAATAATATATGATTTGTACCTTTACTATGTGTTTTTGTACAAAAAAAGCTGAACTTTAAGACCTGTAGTGTAACTTTTAACACCTAAAGTGGTAAGGTCAGTAAACACAGGTAAGTTCAATCTATAAAGGTTTTGATAAATCACTAAGATTTAGTGTTGTTTGTAAGCTTAGAATGTTTGCTTTCAGTAGAACACAGTTCTGGTTAGTTAGGGATAAGCGTTAGTTTATTATAACTGATCAAAAATTGGTTGCCATACATTATTTTCCATTTTTGGTTGAATAATTTACCTACTAGACCTAGGTAACTTTCAATTTTTACAAAAAGTTAGTTCTTTGGAACATTTTGACTATTTCTCCTCAGAAGCATGGTTCTTCAGCATTATCTATCTAAATTCTCAAAAAGATTCACCAAAAAATCAAGTCTAAAAATTTTGAAAAGTAGCCTATTCCAAGTGAAAAATTGTCTTGCATACTTCCAAATTAAGGCAAACACAAATCTTCCTTGGCAATGTGCATGATATGAACAGAGCATGTAGAACTAAAGTGTAACCCAGACCTTGAAGTTACAAATTTGACTATGAAAAGAAGTGCACCAAGATGTGAAAGACTCTTACTGCTTAATACCCAAGTTTTGTACTTTTCAAAACAAGTACTAGTTTCATGCCACCATTCCTGTCAGTTTCACTTATATTGTTTCACTGTTGGCCACTTATTTAAATAGAGAAGTTGGTATCATGGGAACAATGGATATGCCTGTCCTGTCCATCATGTTTTCAGTTTGGTTACTTTCTCAATTACTCTTGCTTTGGACATTAACTTTTTGTTAGTGCTTATGCAACTAACTGTCAGATGAAGCCAGTGCAGCTGGCTAAACTGATATTCTTAACTCTGATGATATTAATGGGGCCCTCCAGGTGAAGCTGGCAGAGCTGGCTAATCTATAGTAGAAACCAATATTCTTAACTCCATTGATACTGATGTGGACCCTGCTGGTAATGCCAGCAGAGCGAAATAGTCTATACCAGGGATGGCCTCACTTGCCGTAGTAGAAAGCCAAAAGCAATAGAGGTTATGATTAGGGATGGGTAATGCAGAACATCAAATCGAAAGGATTTGAATCCCAAACTATCCAATCCAAAATGCCAATTCAAACCAGATAATAGGATTTGGTTTATATCCTGCTTACAAGCTTTATCACGTTGCTTGATCACAGATTTTCTTTTTTGTAAAAGTATTAATTGCGTGCAATGATTTAAAAACTAACTCACACACTCAGGCAAACATGTAGAAAGTTTAAATGTATTGCACTGCAATAAACTCGTTCTCTGATTGTGCTTTTGTTGTTGCAAACTTGTAATAAATGCTTTCATGTTGATTGTGTTTATTGAAAAACAAGGATTCGGATTCTGGATTTGGTTTGACTATTCTAGAATAGTATATTATTCTGAATTGCCCATCCCTAGTCATCATTGAAAGAGCCACTATGCAACCTTTTGTATGGATTGATGGATTTTTCATCCAAAAATCAATGCATTCTCTGTCCAAATAGAAAGTGTTGACTTTTTTTGGGGGACCATCATTTCCAAAGTACAAAATTAGGGATTCATCATCCCCAAAACTTAATGTGGTGCACAACAGGTTGTACACCCATGCACTACATGACTGTACACAAATACAGAGAGGGCGAGGACCTTTTTTGCATGAAATTTGGCATTCACCCTTCCACCAGCCCCAAAACATAACATTGTGCATAGCTAGTTGCACACCCCTACTCTACTTCACTGTACACAAATACAACATGAGTAAAAAAGAGCTGCAATCAAGGACCTACAGTGCCACAGTTCGGCCACCTCTGGTCTATACTATAAAGTGCAATTATTTTTGTCCGTGTGTTTTAGCTTCTACCAAACTACTGGGTATCCAAACATGAAACATGTTACGATTGATCACCTCCCTGGGATGAATGTCCTTAGAGGGTTTTTGATGTCATCATGACGTCATAATCAAAGATAATTTATTAAATTTGCATTTCTTGATGGAGCAAATCGTTTTTGCTTTACAAAAGCCAGCCCCCCAGCTTGCAAAAACTTTCATCCCTTTGGGATCTAAAATGGCAGCACAGCTAATGCTAGATAGCACAATTTGTTTTTTGCATATTCTCAAAAACTATTGACTAGAAAAGAGATTAAAGCTTTTTTTGGAAAATATTCGCAAAGTGCCTTTGTTCAAAAACATTTTTCTGCAATATATGCTCAAGTAACGTTGCAAGTAGCAACTGTCTTTTTAAGCATTTTATGCATGCTTCTTTGTTTTTCTTGAATGCTTCAAATTACCTCTACAATGTCACAATGTGTCTGGTATGATTAAGGTGAAAAAAGCAGCAGGTGGTGGCTATGCATAAAGCTTTTCTTCACTTATTTCAAAAGAAAGCAAGTGGTATGATGCCTGTTAAAGCATGATACATTAGAGTAGTAACATAGTGGTAGGTCGAGAAACCTGTTTTTTAATAATGCAATGGCAAGCTATAATACTTTTGTACAGTCATGTTGCAAGCCTGACTGATCATAACATTTCACACATTTTATCAAATGTAGTACAGTCGAGCAAATGAACAATTTTTTATGTGAAGTCTTACAGGAATCACATTTTCCGCATATTTGGCACAAAAACCTGGTTGAGGGATTATTCTGTTATACCATTACCTAACATATTGTAATAACTTTGAGTGTTTGCCTTTGGTAAATTTGCATTTTCCTCAGTTGTAGATAGGATTATGCCAGGTCCTAGCAATACAATGCAATTATATTGCTAGTGATGTAATGCACCATAGTGCAACTATATGCGCAGCCAGAGATGTTAGGTCATATGTAGAGGTATGCAGTTGCAAAATGTCAAAAGCAGTGTGCCAAATATGTAATAACTATTTCAGAAATTACCTAATAATCATTTTGGAACACCTACTTCACAACTTCACATTTATGCTTCCATGCAAGTGCTAAAATAATGATAAAAAAATGTGTCAAATTGTTGGCTGTTTCAATTCTTAGTGACTTCACCTCCCAAGTCATGTTGAAAACAGGGCAAATAGGATGTGGCTGGTGACTTCAAAAAGTTTCGGAGAAATGTAGCGGCTCTGCACAGCTCCCCCTAGTGTTTTTCTACTTCATTTCTGTTTAAATCACAGTATTTTTAATTTTTTGATGAGAATTGGCAAGGTCAAAAAACTTAACTTTTTATTGCTGTTCTTATAGCTATGCATTGGGAAAAGTTGATGCAGCTGGCTGAACTGATATTTTTAACTTCAACACTACTTATGGTGACATTACAATTGTAATAGCTTAACCGCAAGTGTTTGATTTTGGGTTATTTTGGTATTTGCCTGTCTGCGCTTATGCCTCGATCTAACAACATGTGCCTGGCCAGAAGCTTTAGGTTATACAAACAGACATACAGTTACAAAAATGTTGTAAGTAGTGGTCCTAATATTTAATGGCTAATTTCTAAAAATACATATTAATCACTTTGGTGCTCTTCCACAATCTATATGATTTCAAGCACTTGCTTTATTAAACGCATAAAAATTTAAATTGGCAGATAGACAGAAAACAACACTTCTTGTACATCTACCTGTACAGCAACCATTTTCGGATTTGTTTGCTCATTATTTTTGCACCAAGTTATTTACACAATGTTCTGGAACACTGGTTTCTAATTTGGAGTTTGCTAACCTTGTGAGAGTGCAAGAAATGGTTTCAGAGGGTCCACAATGCTTTGTTGTAGCTTAGAACAATGTATTTACTTAGTATTTGCTTTTGATGATATTTGGTGATGGTTTGGGTAACCAAAGTGTGGTTTTAAAAAAAACTAATCTTGACATTGATTTGATTAGAAAGTTTGTTATGTGGAATCTTCAATGTATTAATTTTCAAGAAAAAAGGTTATCGTGTCATTGTCCTCAAACCAATAGGGGTGTGCAGAACTGATGATATTTTTAAAGGGGTTTGTGATTACAAAAAGATTGGAAACCACTGATTTATTATAGAAGCAGCTGCTTATTAGCAAGATGCCATCATAAAGCCCTAAAACTTCCAACAGCTCAGCGACCATTCAAGTAATAGTGCAGATGAGACATCAGTGATGGAAACACTTGTTTGGTGATTGAGTGCCCCCATGACTCACTTTTCCAGTCTTTTGTGATATGCTACTACTTAGTGTCTATTGGCTTTAATACGCCTAAATCTAGTGGCTGTAGAACATGGGTTGTGTTGGGTAGAATGATGCCATTGTTGATACAGTTGGAGTGCCACATGTAAGATGGCTGCCATGGTGCTTATATAGCCCCATCATTTAAAAAAAATTGTTTTAGTGTTTTGTCCTTATGTTTAAAGTGTTTCTTTTGGATGCAAACTTGCGTGTGTGAAATGTTTTTGAAAACAAACAATGCCTAGGGTGTCCTTTAAAGGTTTTGCAGAAAGTACTGTGAAAATAACCTTTTTTGCTGTAATTTTGACGTTTTTCATTCTAGAAACTTTTTGTATAAATGTTCACAAAGTCATTTACTAGCACTTCACTGACACTTTCTCAATTGGATTCCAGGCCAGGCTTTCATGATTTCTGAAAAATTTTGATACATTGTGCTAGAAAAATAGATATTTTATCAATTGCGACTGAAAATTATTTTATTGCAACAGGTTACCCAGAAGCACAAAATCAAATAATAAGCACAATCAATTAGTTTCCAATGAGCTTTGTGCAAGGCTCTTGGTCTTTTTGATACAAAACACATCAGGCCTGCAACATATTTGATGCAAATTTGAATTAGTTCAATGTAATTTTCTCTTGCTGGTATATTCCGCCAAGCTGCTCTTGAATACTTACACAAGCTGCTATGAAGTGACCAGTAAAAAATGATATTCACTGCTGTCAGTGCATATGTTGCTTGCTGTGGTGTCAAATGTCATGTTTACTGTATTACCAGTAAAGTTACGTGTTTCCATTAATTCTGTAGTCAAATCTTCCGATCTTTTGCAAGCTTGTCTGTTACCTGAAAAATGTGATGGACATGCTGTAGTACCAAGGAGCTTTGTTGCTTACACTGTACGAACAGAAACTGTAAGATGCTCTTCCAAATGATTTGGATGCTTCAACGTAGGAAGTTTTTTTGAATCCCAGTGTATAGATGTTGACTTAAGAGAAACCCAAAACTCTGTGGTTGTAGAAGCTATACAGGTATGTTGTGTAGTTTTTCATCTTGTTTTGTCAACAAAACTGTATGAAAGATTCAGTTTTGATGATTCATTTCCACGTTTCTTAGTTAGATTTTTATATATATATATGACTTGCTGGTTTTGCCTGGCAGGAGTCCCATCAATAATGTCTAGTGTAAGAATATTGGTTCATCTGGCTTCACCAAATTGCTATTTGTGAGAACAGCAATTAAAAGGTAATGTGCTGTTGATGCAGCCAATTGTCGTTCCAAAATCAAGAGTACCATTTTTAAAGGAAATCGATTAAGTGTTAGAAAACCATTATGGGGTTGCGCATAGCTGCTGTTGTTTTCCAAAAGTTTCTGAAGTTCCTGGCTACATCTTATTGGCTTGTTTTCTATGTAGGAACTAAACTTGCTCGCAATTGAAACAGCCAGCGATTTCAAAAAGCTATATTTTTCAATTTTATATGAAGTGCATCAAAGCAAAGTTTCAAAGTTATGATTAGGAGAGGTGCCAAAGTAATTTACATAAGTATTTTCAGGATTACCCTATTAGGACCAGTTTTAAGGACTTTTTCATAGCTGAATGTCTACTTGTGCGACCTAAAGCTTTTGTCAGTGCATATGTTGCTTGGTCTCGGCATATAGACAGCTTTTAGAAAATATAGATAGCTAATGCCAAAGATGCATGCTTTTGAGAACGAATAGTGAAAATATACCAAACAACAACGTTATTTAAAAATTGCAATTTTGTGAAGTGTAGGCACCAAAATTTTGAGTGCTTTTAACCAGTAGGCTATACCAGAAAGTTTTTTAAATCTTTATTTTTTGATAAATCTTTTTGAAAATTGTTATAAATAATGTTAAAGAACCATGCTTGCTCAGAAAAAGAAGTCAAAATGTACCAAAGAAATGATTTTTTCAAAAAATTACAGGTTTCTTAGGTTTTTCAAAAATCGTTCAACTAACAATAAAACACGATGTATGCAACCAATTTCAATCTGCCATTATGAACTAATCCTTAGTCTTAACTAATTAGAATAAAGCAAATTTCCTTAGCTTTCCAACATCACCGAGTTAGTACATTATCGTAATGTTTATACATAGAACTAACCTATTTTTACTCACCTTACCACATTTTTGGGAAAATAAAGTTACACAACAGGTCATAGAGTTCAGCTGTTTTAGTATAGAAAGTAGCAGTGCCGGAAATGTCGTATATTATGAGAGTCGCCTTGATTACACTCTTTAGTTTTTAAAAAAAGCTTAAAATTGGCTGAGAAATGAGGTCATAAATCAGTTTTTAACTAAATTTGTAAAAGGGTTGCAATTTTTGAAAAATCATGAAATGATGATCTCTGGTAGCAAAAGACTGTGTTAATCGTGCCAGGCAGCATTATGACATCAAAGAGTGAGTTGAAGCATGCAGAGAAAAAGCAATGGCGTAGTGGTTAGAGTGTCCACTTAACCAGCATGATGGCATAGTGGTTAGAGCGTCTGCTTTGCAGTCGGTAGACCTGGGGTTCCTTTCCCAAGTTGAGTCATGCCAAAAGACTTTAAAAAATGATATTCACTGCTTCCCTGCTTGGTGCTCAGCAAAATAGGGATAGTGTGGAGAACAAGCCGGCAAGCTTGCTTGCTTGTGTCCTCGGGCGAGACACTTAATGGGATTCCTCCATTTTCATGAGGCAGACAGGTGCTGGGGCCAAACAGCCTACCCATCGTGGTAGCCCCAGTCTAACTTAAGATTTGCAAACGAAGCATGAGTGCTAACGCAGTGCAACCTATATATACATCTCCCTGCATAATGCTCACAACAAACAGCTCATATGATGAAGAAGAAGAAGAAAAAGCAAGAAAAGGATAATTAGAAGGCTTAAAATGCTTAAATAAAGAATCTATCTGTTGTTGCACTGCCAATTCATCATTGATTGTTGTAAAGTTTCTTTTATTGAAGTCACTGTGTTAAGATCTCTCAAAAAAGCTTTCAATTATGTTTCTACGATCAGTATTTTTTGAGTAAATTAAGAAAATAAATTTTGTATTTAATTGTTAATTTTGACGTCATGTGACATCGTAAAGAAGTAAAACTTGATGAAGTTAATAAGTCGTTTGCTGGCTTTTGTTTAAGCTAAGATCTGCGTTTCTATGTCCAAAAATGCGATTGTTAAAAAAATTATCTTTGATTTTGACATCATCATGATGTCACAAACCACCTTATGACACTTACCATGATTAATCGTGCCAAGTTTGATGTTAGTACGCCTGGCAGTTTTGGAGGAGTTAAGACAGACAGAATGGGGTTTTAAATGTTGAGCAGGGGGGTCATTTTCAGGCATGCTGTCAATGACGTTAGCCTTTCAGATTTCAGTAATTCATGATGAACAAAAGGTGCAGTTTCAATTTTAATTTGTTTATGTATCCTTGTTCAAGTAGATTCTGATAGATTCCTTTCATTTTGTTCGGAATTGATTTCATTTTTACTTAAGCTTCCATCAGTATTAACTGATCTTTCATCAGTGTTACTTTCTAGCACAACCTTTTCTCAAGTTCTAATTGCTTTTGTTCAGCCTTTTCATTTCTTTGTGATGTCTTCTTTTTTCTTGTGGCATTTAAATTTGATCATCCTATTATGATCAAGTCCCCCAAATGATGTAATTCTACCAGTCTGCATGGACTTAAGAAACCTAAAGTCTTCTTCATTCGAAATAAGCATTTCTGCATTTTTTGGCCAAAGTGAGAATGTTTTTGATAATCTTCGTTTTTTGGCTTCACTACAAATTTTTTGGTTCTACCATTAGGAATTGCTCTCAACTTTGCATTGTTTTGAACAAATTTGTTCATATCTTTTTCTTTCTGCAATTGTTGATATGAGGGTAAGCTGAAAAGTTTATAGCTTGACTAACATGCAGTACTTGGATTTGATCAAATGTCATTTTTCAACAAAATCTTCTATGTGGTCCACGCTTTTCTTCCATGAGTGATGCCGTGCTTGGATACCAGTGGTGTAGAAGTTCTGCTCCTGACTCAAAAAAGTCCTCTACAGCAGAAGTGATGTCATAATCAATCTGATATCAGTTTCCAGCCAAATGTTTTTCATGATAAGGAACAGAAAATAATTAGATGGTGCCAAATCAGCAGAATGTGGAGGGTGATCAATTAGTTCAAATCCACAGTCATGCACAGTAGACATTGAAACCACAGACTTGTGAACAGAAGCGTTGTCTTGATGAAACAGGACACCTTTTGTCAGCTTTAAAGCCTTTTTGACTTGATTGTTTTTGGTAGCTGCCTTGGCAAGTTGGCATAGTATTCTCCAATAATAGTTTTACCTTTCTGAAGGTAGTCAATTAACACAATGCGTTTTACATTCCAAAAGACATAGGCCACCACCTTCCCTGCTGATGGCTCCATCTTATCCTTTCGAGCAGGAGAAGTCGAGTGCTTCCACTGCATGGATTACCATTTGGTCTCTGGTTTGAAGTGATGTACCCAACACTCATTTTGGGTGAGAAAACGCTCTACAAAACCATGTGGATATGCTTCAAACATTGCTAAGTTTGCCTCTGACATGAAAAGTCTGGTGAGCCTTTGATCAGGTGTCAAAAGCTGGGGCATCCATTGAGCTGAAACCTTTGACATGCCAAGCTCTTTGTGAAAAATGCTCATAGCATTAGCTATTTGATTACCTGTTAAACGTCTGTCATCCATCACTATTTAATAAATGCTGTCAGTGTTTCTTGAGTGGTGGCCGAGGATGGACGTCTTTATCTTGGGTCATCTTCAAGGCTCTTCCTACCCCTCTTAAATTCAGCTGCCCACTTCTTCACAGTTGATAAAACTGGAGCATCATCCCCGAAAGTAGCAATCATGTCACCATAAATTTCCTTGTGGGATAATCCATTTTTTTGCAAATATTTAATAGCACCATGGTGCCGAATCTTATCCATATTCACAAGATCTTCAAAGGCAAAATTCTGTCAATGTTACAAAATCTCTCTACTACTGAATTTTAAAGTGCTAAATTACTTATCCAAGGTATTTTTACCTGCAGAAACATTGCAGTCAGTTTCAAGAAAGCTTGATTTTAACACATGCCAAGTTTCACTGTTCTGTCTTAACTGCTTCTTAGTTAGGCTGCAAACTTTTCAGCCAACCCTCGTATATTACCTTTGTTAAAGAATAGTATTATCTGATTGAAAACTTTTTGTGCCATTTTATATTTTGTGTCTCCAAAATGACATTGTTGGTAGTTCAAATAACAACAAATAATTTGGCTGTAGGTAGGCAATTTTGATCCTTTAATTTCACCATCTGCAATAGAAATATTTTTTCCAAGTCCAAATACTTCATGCTGTTTCTGAGTTAGTTTAGCATTCTAATTAGCTTTTCCACCTCTGGATGTAGTTGGTGCATTAGAGTGAAGTTAAAAAGGTGCAATTGTGTTGTCACTCTCATCAGAGAATAATTGATTTGCTTTATTCATATTTACCAACGAATAAACGTTTATGGTCAACTAGAACAAACTATTAACCTAAAAAAGTTACTGCAAGTTAAAGGATAGCAAAAAAATTATGCTAATCAATTGTTTGCATGGTCAAAAATGACATTTATGATTGCAGATACAAATTGAATATTTCAGGAATCAAAGTTTCTTGTTGGTTTTTTCTTCATACTTCTGTTATTTCTTGTTAAGCCATTTTTGTCATCAATGTTTATAAGCATGTGAAAAGGGTTTTTGTAAATGATGTACAGTTCTGTAACTGAGTGCTACAATGGCTAAGACATAAGACTACTCAAAGCTAGATGAAGTAAAAAGGGATTACGTAAATGTCAGCTCATGCTCAATTGGTGAGTGAACACTTGAGTGCAAAGTGCAGGCGATTTTGAGGTACTTAATGAATGTATAATGTTCCAGAATGATTACTGTAAACATTTGACGAGTAACTTAAGGACTATCTTGATTGTTTATGTGATCTGCTCTCTTATCGGTTTCAAGAATCATGTGCTAAAATATTTTTTGAAAAAAAAATTAGGAGAATTTACAGTTAACTCTGGGGAAGCTTGGCTCAGATTCCAATATAGATTCTATTAATGAAATGCTTGTTGAATTAGTGGGTGCAGAGCCAAATAAATTGGGTTTTTAGCATGAAAAATAAAGAAGTTGGTGGGAAAATTTCTTATTTTCACAACTTCTCAACGGTTCATGCAAAATCTCTGGAAGATGACATAGACATTGTTTTGTTTTCAAAATTTACAGAAATGTTTTTAGTCAAAATGGAACACTTCGAACATAGGAACAAAACAAAATAAAAGTTTGGGCAAAAGAAGCACCATAATGGCTGCCGTGACCATTCATTACAAGAAGACATGGTTTTTCTCCATCTGTAATATGTAATGAAAAGTTTTCAAGCAGATTTCAACTGTTTAGTATTCCGTTCAACCTTTTTGTTGAAGCTTAAAGCCCACCTTTTGGGCTATTGTCTCTTCATGTTGGTATGAAGCATTGGTTTGAGCTGATGCTGTTTCTTCCTTTGAAAATATTGAGCGGAAGCATATGTTTTCCTAACGCAGAGCAGCAAAACATCACCATAAAAGTTGTTTTGCTTCCATCAGAACTTCCCAATTAACTATTTCTGGCTTGTTTAGAAATGATGACTTCCAATGTCTACCTCGTACTCGTACATCACTAAATTAAAGCAGTCTCATCAATATCGAATATGCAATTAGGTGAACTCTCCCAATTGTTTGATGTAATTTCATCAAAGTATTACTCAAAAATCCATTGCACATACAGCTTGTCAAGCCGTCTTTATGAGCATTTATTAGAAGTTCTGTTTTTTTTTTCATTTTCAACACAAGTATTTGTCTTTTTTTGAAGTCTGAAAGCTAGTATTTTGTGGAGGTTGTTGCTCCATCATGCATCTAATTTGCATATAATTTAAGTGAGATTGCAGAAACATTCGCTGGTCATGGTGGTCTATTGAGAAAGCATGGTGGGCTAAAGTTTTGGTTGCTTCACCAGTAATGTCTTCCTCTTCTGTTGATAAATCTGTAATTCCATCTGACCTTCTTTTAAATTTTTCTTTGATGTTTATCTTGGTGCTTCTAGAAGAATCCCATACCCATTTGATACACTGAATGACTTATAGTGTGTTTACCGCCAATTAATGATCTTAAGTAGCTTATAACTAGGGCCATTTTTGACCTAAAAAAATATATATTTGACTTTATTTTGACCTAACCGCTTTTGCCTATTATTTATGTCTTGTTGCACTTTTTTGATTAAAAATGTTTTATGATCTGCAATTTACATAAGTTTTTAAAGAAGAAGTTAGCCTACTTTAAACATTTTCTCAATCACTCAGTGTTGAAGCTAATGCAACAAAGCGACGCATGACGTCAAAACCTAGGATAACAAGCCATTGTGTGTACCGGTATCAATTAGTGTGTAATACAAAAAATGCGTTGTTATCGCAACTGTACTGTACATGAACAGTCTGTCTATGATGTTTTTAACGAAAGCCACACAGTATAATTACCAGGACTTTTTATTGTAATACAGCATCATATATTTTTTTATGTTCTTAGCATCAAAATTTCTGTCTTTTCTCAGTAATTTACTGAGCATAGAAAACGACCTCTCAACAGCAGCAGAGGTTGGCTGGGCTTTTTGCAATAGTGCGTAGCTTGTTGGGTCAATTGTCAAGTTGGTACAGTTTATTATTGTTTCTAAATCAGAGTTGGATAGTCGTTTTTTAATGTAATTTTTAATTGTGCACAGATCATCATCGAATTGCATATTCTTCAGCAGTCCGTATGCTTCGGTTATTGTGCAGGCACTTCCTTCTAAGAACTCTACGTTGGCAGCTAGAGTCCGGTATTGATTTATTTTAACCAAGTCTGGCACCAAGTCTTCCACGTCGATAGCATCTTTTGCTCTGCTGACTAAGAGGCCTGCACTTGTCCAATTGTTGACAATGGTATAAACAGCTGCAAGGTTCTCACTGTAATATAAGGCAGCTCTAAGCCAAGTTGCCCGTCTTGTAATTACAGGGTCAGGAGGAGATGGCAGACCAGCATCATGAAAATCTTTCTTGCGATCTTTGTTTTTGATTGTTACTGCCTTGATTGTTGCTATTATTTCATCAATATTTTTTAAATGAGCACGCACACGCATTGTGCAGTTATGTAGTAAGTGCGCAACGCAGGTGACATGCATCAAAGAAGGGTATAATTCCTTTAATGTCTTTCCAGCCAAAGACATGTACTGAGCAGCATCAGTCAAGAACAATGAAAAATTCTCGCATTTTGTTTCAAGTTGTTGCAATGTGTCATCCACAGTGTGCAGAATAATAGTGCTGTTTAACATTGCTACTGCTGTCAAGTGGATGGCAATCAACGAGGAATGTCCGATTTGGGGCATCTAAGCTGCCCACAAGCACACTAATATACTTTTGTTTAGCAATCTCTGCTTCATCCACAATTAAAAACATTTTTTTGTCACGAAGTAATTCTTGAATTTGTTCTTTTTGGGATGCTAATTTAGCAACACATGCCCGGGCTGCAGTCTCCAAAGGCAATACTTTTCCCATTGTAGCAAACAGAGACTTCAAAGAAGGATAGTTCAGTTTATGAAGTGGGATATCTGCAGCTAAGAATGAAGAGAAAACCTGTTCCTGGAAGTTTACTTGATCGAGTTGTAAAAAGGTTTGCTTATTTGAGATTTGCTCTTCATCTCCAATTTTCTTTGGTGTTGCTTACTTTTTCAGTGGCTTTCCACAAAAAACTTTTTGTCGCATTTGACTAACATGTCGCAAAGGTTGCATTGCAAGTCGCGGGCAGGAGTTGCCGAAACTCATCCGGATATTCGTGGCAAATTTGCCTAACTTTTGCTGTGGAAGATTTGGCTTGTTTAGGCATTCTTTGCTTTGCAAGCTACAACTTAAAAGACCACATGTAAAGAGCGCAAAGGTTTTATAGGAATAGATTAATTGTCTAACAATTATGTGTTTATGCATCAACAATGACGATTTCATGCATAATAAGTGCTATTTCCTTCTCAATTACCGCACGCATTTTTACCATTGCAACTATTTGAGAAGTTTAAAATCAAATAAAACTGCGCATAAAATTTAAATAGCAGCTAAAAAATTCAAAAAAATATGAATTTGCTCGTTTTTGTAAGAAAATTTTAGATGAACACAATTTTGACAAGTTTTGACTTTATTTTGACTTATAAAATCTACCAAAACAGACTCCTGAACACCTGAAACGAACGTTAGTACATGTTTGATCATGTAACAAGGTCCTGAAAAAATTTTGACTTTATTAACTTTAGCGAGCCCTACTTATAACACATCGTACTTGTGCCCACCCCTGGGTCTATGACATAATAATGTTGTTTTTATTAAATAATTGCCTGCCTTGTTAGTGATATTATTTAGTGTTTAATAATACAGGTTTTCTTGATATTTTTATGTTTAACAGTTTATAGGATACACTGGTAATAGTGTTTACCATATTCTGAGGAAGTTCCCCAGTTACTAAGGAAAGCAAAATGTCAAGTTCACCAACAAAATTCTGGAAAGTACGACTGTATGTGTTATTAATATTGGCACCTTTCTTCACTTCATCTATTGCTTTAGATAATTTTTCTCTCGTGTACTTTTTCTTTCTTTCTTAAGTGCTTTCTAGGCATTTGGGCTGGGCATACATATCTTTACTGAACTTTTTTCGCTCTACATATTGTGATTATCACTATTGGCTAGAAGTCTAAACAAAACATAGGTGGTAGAACTAACAAGTATTCCAATTTTCAACCCCTGAAAATTTTTGGTATACCGATATCACTCCAATTATTATATTGCTACAAAATAGAACACATATAACAAAAATTTGGAACATCAAATGTAAATATGAAATATTCAATCAGACTCTTACATGTTAAAAATATCTGTGCATAAAATTTTTAAGAATAATACAAAGCTAAATAATCCAATTTTGTCCTAAAAGAAATGAAAGCACTTCTATTTCAGTAAGTTTAGTAAAAGTGAAAATGGTAGTTTACTCTGCATAATACATCTTCTACATTGTCTTAATTATGAAGCAAGTTGAAGAAAAGTTTCTCTTGCAAATGCATGAAAAATTTACAGTATAATGCTCATTTTATACCTATTTCACTTCACATATTAGGTTTCCCCACTTTACCCTATCACTATTTGTGTATATGTAAGCATGCACACATATTTATGCATCTGGTAGGACGTAGCTGACTTAATATCCATTAACTGTGTTAGCTGCCTGCTCGTCACATTGAAAAATATAGACTTGACATTGAAATGGCTAAAGCGGCTGAAGCCTTTGCGCCCATTCATACAAACGCCTATTACTCGTGTGTTTTGTGGGCAAAATCATCAAAACAAAGATTGCTCTTGGACAGAATTACTAGTACCGCAATCAATGAGATAAATACTACTACTTTTGTTGATTTCTGTTAACAACTATCAATTTTAGTTAGATTCTTAATTTGCAATATACCGTAACTCTTTGCCAGTTGCAATAGTTAATACTTTTGCTGTGTAAGCCCAAAAATGCATCTACGGATTTCAGTTTTTTGTAATTCTCTGTTCTTCATTTATGTGCAGGGTTGTCACGTTTTCTGTGCTTTATGTATGGCTGTCTATTTCAATCGTTTGGATCTTGTCTAGTCTGTTTCTCAAACCTTTTTTGCGATTGTTGCCGTTTGCGTCAAAGTTCTTGTCCTTTTGGCGTAGCACATATTGCAATTGCTAATATTCAAGCTGACGTCAGCTCATGCTAGAACACAATAAATACAAGTTCTGAGACAAAATGACTTTAAAGTTGTATCACATTGAGGGTCATGTGAATCCACGGAAATATCCATACTGATGTTGGATATTCCTGTGGATTTATATTAACGATGCTTAAGAATAACCACAGTAATGTAGAATATTGCTATGGATTCACATTGTAAAATGCAAAGCGTTGTAAGTAAGATGATCTAATGGAACTCTTTAAATCAGATAAAACTTGTTTTTGAAAAAAAAATTAAGTGGAGTGACTGGGACATCTAACTCTAGATGCTGAAGTGGCAGATGAAGAAAATTTGATGTGCCAAACTAATGGAATTTTTCTACGCTTGCTTAACTATATGCAAGCTACACTGAGTAAGCATACACAGTGCTTCTGATCTTGTTCAGTTCGTTACAAGCTTTTTAAATTTGTGGCATTACGTGTTTCTGTTTCAATATTTTTGATATGTTCATTTCATAATGGCAATATATTTGACTTACCAAACACTAGGTAAACAGAGAGTTTGTAAGTCTGCCGTGTTATCAGCCACCGATAGATATGATTCTAGTTGGCGCAAGCTGGGCTTCATTGCATGCCTTAAATGTACAGCAGCTCTTGTCAAGACGTTTCTCCGGCTGAATAACTTTTTGATATCAACAGTTCTGGCTCCGTATCGTCTTTGAATTTACTCGTGTTAGCACAGTTTGTATTTTTATCCTTTCGCTTCCCTACAGTTAAATTAAAAAAAATTGAAGAATGTAAAAGTCTAACTAATGGATGGAAACTAGAGCTGACTTAAAACCAACATTTTCACGCTGTGCTTTGTCTTTTACAAAACTTCTCAGTTTTAATGCTGTGGTCGCAAGGCTTTGATCAAATTGTCTTGGAAGCGAATGATAGTTTCAGTCAGCTGTGCAGCTTGCAACATGATATTCTGAACGCTCGCTCAACTCGCGGACTTTTGACTGCAAGTTTGATGTTCAGTTCAAGCTCTGCATTGCCAACTTCATCACAGTTTTACCTAGAAACGCTTTTTTTGCAAATGCAATCTGTTCAGATTTAATTTACTAAATAATATCGCAGGTCATATCGCCACTACTAATCTTATTTGATAATAAGTTATTCAATATTCTGTTAAAAATGCATTTGTTTGGTAAGAAACCTCCTCCTGATCCCAGGAAGCAAGTTCGTGAAATGTCTTCTGCTTTAAGAAAAGAACAAAGAGTGTTGGATCGACAAATACGAAATATTGAAAGAGAAGAAAACAAAGTAAAACATTCTTTAAAGCAAGCAGCCAAGAAGGGAGATAAGAGCGCAGCTGCCATTCTTGCTAAGGAGGTTGTGCATAGTAGAAAAGCAAAAAGTCGAATTTATGCTTCTAAAGCACAGATAAATTCCGTTGAATTGACAATGAAGCATCAGTTAGCGATGGTGCGAGTTTCTGGTGCATTTGAAAAAAGTGCTGAAGTTATGAAAGCAATGCAGGAACTTGTGAAAGTGTCTGAAGTTCGTGATTCAATGATGAATTTGCAAAAAGAAATGATGAAAATGGGAATTGTTGATGAAATGCTTGAAGATACATTCGCTCTTGACGAAGAAGAAGAAGATGAAGCAACACAGGCGGAGATTGATAAGGTTTTAATGGAGATAACATCGGGAGCTTTAGGAAACATTCCCGACTCTGAAGATCATGAACTTCCAGCCGTGCCTGATCAAGAAGAAGAGGAGGAGGAGGAAGAAGAGGAAGAAGAACAAGAGATGGAAAAAAGGTTGGCTGCTCTTCGGAGTTAATTTATTTTTACGTAGCAATAACTTTTCTGCTCTGTTAACGGATCTTGAGCGTCTAGAAGTCAATTGTTATGAGCTTCACTTGCATGTTGCTATCCCCAAAATATTATTAACATTTTTGGATCACATATATTATCTGCTGTGGTCATATTTTTACTCAAAAATCTTTTTCTTTCCTCCAGTAGTATTTCGAGTGAAATAACAGTTGGTGTAGATTGCTGTCATTAGCAGTAATCTCACTTTTAACGCTGTATTGCAAGCGTTTTTGGCAAAAGATTGATGGTCATTTTCTACTTTCTA
The DNA here is from genome assembly GCA_963675345.1 of Trididemnum clinides. Lineage (NCBI taxonomy): Eukaryota > Metazoa > Chordata > Ascidiacea > Aplousobranchia > Didemnidae > Trididemnum > Trididemnum clinides. Next base: position 27,088,912 of record OY776306.1, read on the forward strand.
CCACCTGTTTGTTGTCATAGGTTACTGTATGCTATGTCTTGATACTTTCTTTGTTTGTTCTTACCTGAAACATCCGAGACATACCATAATAAATGTCAAGTTATTGAGATATGAAAAGATGGATTGGTAGTAGTCTATTCAATTTGATAAATATCATGATAAGTTGTTTTTTCTTATTGCTGTTTGCAGTTCATGATTTTTTCTACCTGTTTGTCACAGCTATGAGCTCGCAGTTTGGTTATGTCTTGCTCTATGGTATGTGCTCTTCTGTATTCGTTTTTGTTTCCAAGGCGCAAATGCAAGGATAACTCGGTTTGTGCACTTCATAGAAAGTTTTACGAGGCGTTTGTTTGAATTCAATCTTCAACATTACTTATGCACTGTTAGTGATCCATTGATATGTTAGCACTGCTTAAAATATTACTGGCCCAGAAATAACATGTTAAGTTGCATTGTGTGAAGTACACATGTAAAATTGAAATGGTTATTTTGTATTGATTATACAATCTTACGGTATATGTAGTGATAATGTTGTGCCTCTTAGCTTGAAATAAGTTGTTTATATCAATGACAATGCTGCCGGTTTGTTTAATTTCAATTGTGAGCTGTGCTGGTCTTTTAGGCGAATTTATAACGTCGTAGAAAATGCTCTGGCAAGTTGATTCCAGCAATTGTTGAGAACTAATAAAATCAGCTAAACAATTGGATTGGAAGTCGTGTTTATATCAAACCAAAATAAAGTAGATTGCCTTATGAATTAATGTTTAAACTTGATTGTTTTGAACTCATAGTGGCACGATGGCAGAAAACGACCTTGTGCGTAATTACAGTATGTATTATAGCGAATTTGTAAATGCGCATTCATTTTCGCACTTATATTGTGTTGAATATTTTGATTTTAGTGATTTAGAAATATATTAAAATATCTGAAATGTTCTTATATATTGACGTTTGAAATGATTTTTTAACTTCATCGAGTGCATTCCATCATTTTCAATGATGAAAAACAATCGCTTGGCAAAGAAGAAAAAGAAAAATGACAGGACTTGGGCTGAAGCTGCCACACTGGTGCGTAGGAAGTTGTGTGAATTGTTAAATGATGTTTTCTTCTTTCAGTGGCTTCTCAGTTGTGTAGTTGAAATGTAGGGCCTTGTTTTTACAGTACTGTTGCTGATTCTTCGTGCTCCACAAAAAGCTTTTAATCATGCTGGATTTTCAATCTTGACTTTTTTGTGCTGAGCGCTGCACTGCTAGTTTAAAATCACGGTAATTTGGCTGTTTGACATAACTATTAAATCGCTGTTTGCAGGCTCTTCAGTTAAGTCCAAACAAAATCTCTGGAATCCGACAAATCTTAGAGACAATTTACAACAAAAGCCTTAAGGAGATATCTTTAGACAAGTTAGTTTATTTTTATTTTCCTTTGCATGACTAAAAGTTCTATGCAACGTTGTTATCAAGTTTGCTTATTTGAAAATATAAAGTCAAGTGCTGGTTGGTAAAAATGTTTAAAATATTTTTGTAAAAAACATAATTAGCAGCATTTTGACTTTATTTTTTTTAAACAAGAATTGCGAATTAGTACTTTTATGATTCCTTTTACTTTTACATTGCTACTTATTAAGAAAGAACCTCGCCTATCACTTCATTGATTATTACGAAAACAGGAGATTATTTTGTAGAGTCGCACTGCTTCAGCATCATCAAATTTATACCAGTGTTGACATAATGTTTCATGCGGACAGGACATGCTTGTTCTATGCCATTCTCGATTTTGTAAAGCATTGATGCGACGGCTTCAATCTAGTTTATGTTGTCTCGTGGCTGATGAGTTGTTTAACTGTTGTGATAATAAATTGAAATATTTAGAGCTGCTGAAAATGTTCTCACTACAATGCTCAATCATCATGCTCAACTGCCAAACTGTCCTTTCTTTCGAGTTAAAGCCAAGAATGGTCTTTATGCTTTAAAGGTAGGAATATTTAGTGACCAGAATGCTAGTTTTCGAGGATCCTATGCTTATTTTCCCGCTTTGTATTTGTGCAATGATTGTTTGGTTTTTGTGAAAGATTGAACTTGTCCCATCAATGTTGTTGTTTACAGAGCTCGTGGTTGAAGAAACAAGGTGAAGACGTTCCTCAAGGTAAAAGCTTTTGACGTAACGTCATCTTAATGAATTGAATTAGTGTAGCGTTTCTCATCCTTTTTTTTTGCAATCTAAATTCGTTTGAAAGCACAGTTTACAGCGCTTGCTGTGATCCTTGTGATGCAAATTTGTCCTTCGTCAAATTGAACATCTGTTGTTCGGAGATAAACTTTCAAATTGCCCATTTTCGTAACTCAGATCTTTTATTGATATTTTTGAGATCATTTGTAAATATCGTTGGTTTTGCTCTTTTTCTACTTAAATATATTTTGTATACGCCTAATATATCCCTGAGGACCCTGACCCGTGGTTTGAGCAACGCGTAGTTCGTTGATGAAGCTGGAAGTCGATGTGTATGGAGAGAAAGGCTAGATATCCTGCGATCCTGCTAAACAAAATAGGAATGCTAAGAAGATGAGTGTATGATTGAAATTTTGAGTGGTGTTGTTTTACAGACGTTTATAATCACGAACAAGGAGAAGAATCACCTGCATCACGTGAGTGCTGAGTAACTACTTAATTGGAGTCTTGATCAGATATAAATGATAACATCATTGACGATGATAGTTATTACGTACTTAGTATGCCAATTCAATCCGTACATTTTTACTCGAATTTTTGTCCGAGTGTAATGGAACTTTTTAGCTTCGAATGGAACTCAGAATTATGTGATTTGTCACTGACTTTTTGGTTTGTTTGTGATATTGATTGCTTAAGCACTGTAAAGTAAGATTTGCCAATGGTTTTCGAGGTAACTTTGTGCACACGAGTTTGTTTTGATTTGTCAAGAATTACGATTGTTGAAACAATTTGGAGAAATGTATGTGCCTGTTTTTGTTGTAGATCCATCACAAGCCGATGTTGAAGGAGAAGATTCTGGCAGCAATGACAAAGTCCATGAAAATCACGCATATTCCATTCAAGGAAGAGCGCTCCAGGAAGGCGGCAGCAAGAAGCAATCCAGGGTCTGTTCTTGTTTTGTAGTCGAAGTTTAAATTGGTGATTCGTTTGAATTCAACTTGAATTTAGCCGCAAACAAATTCCTTTCACTTCAAATGAAGCTCAATTAATTCCTAAACAAAGTTTTCGCTTTTCTGAAAGGTAAAATTGAACAATATCTCTAATCCCAATCGTGCCAGAAAACTTAGCAACATAAACCTGCTGTTGATAGAATTGACAACTCCTGATATTAAGTTGATTTTGCCGCAGCTGATCTTTCTGGAAGGACCTGTATCTGATACATAACATGATGTATAGAAGTTGTGACTGGATAAAGAGTGCGAACCTTATTTGACTTTTTTTTTTAGATTTTTCCAAACACTTTCTATCGGAAGAAAAACTCAATGTTGTATCGTAAGTAGAGTTGTGGATGGTGTTCACTTAGGAGTTGTAGTTGGCCCAGCCATCGCGGATCTGGCGTACACTTTTCTTGTTTCTGTGGTTTGATCAGCATTCTACAAATATATAGTTTCTTGAAATGTTATTGACCTTCACGTCCCGAAATGGAATTTTTTGGGACCGTTTGTTTTGAAATTATGTTTTTTCCACTTGTAAGCGACGTTTACGATATGTGTTATTGGGCACATTTTGAAACATCTCCCATCATTTCACAAAAATTTAATGTGAAGTGGACTATCAAGTCAAAAGATATTAAAGTTTTAGTTGCATTTTGCTGAATACTGCACCTAGTGGGCAAAATGTTTAATAGAACATTTTGGAAAGTATTAATTTCATTAATGAGGATCTTACGTGTATCCTTTCTTTAAGGAATTGACTTTGATTGGTTTATATAGTCACATTTCGGCTCTGCCGGCGTTGCCTGCAGGGCCCTTAATAGTAACATCGAGATTAAGTATATCGGTTCAGCCGCTCTGCCGGTTTTACCCAATCTGTTGTCGTGAGAGCGGTAATGAAAAGGTAATGTTTTGTTTTGCACATCTAAGTTTTTACTTAAAGCAAGTGTAATTTAAAAAGAGTAGCCAACAGAGACGCAATTTAAGTGAAACTGGAGGATGACGGTACCAAAGAAGCGATTGCTTTCAAAATAAAAAAAATGGATGTTAAGTGGTAGCCGTATTTCAAGGTTTAGTGCGCTCCTTTATGTAAAAAATTTGTGACTTCGAAGTCCTAGATACGCTTTACGTCTATGTGCAGTGCTCATTACTTACGCTTAGGTAAAGAAGCCTTGCATTTCCCTCAGTTTGGCGGGTATGAAATACATTTCTGTTATTAACCCTTTTGCTGCGACGTTCGGATATATCCACAAATTTTACATTGCCGTTTACTGCGACGTTCGGATTTACCCCACGATAGTATAAAAACATTTTTCTATTAAAATAATAGTATCAGCAAATTTCAGCTGCATTAAAAATTATAAAAAAACTCCCTTAAAAATTCCTAAAATTAAAGTTTTTCAGAAAATTAAATTCATTCTTGGATATAAAACGAATAAATTGGATTCTTGGATATAATTACGCAGCAAAAGGGTTAAGTTATTGCGAAGCAAAATTGTCTGCTGTACAGTGCGATTACACAGGGATGTTGTTTTTTGATTTCCTCTTAAACTTTCTCAACTTTCTGCTGGATACGCCTAACGCTTTTTGTTCTATGCTTAGGCGTAACTAGGGGTGTTAAAAGGGTAGATCTATCAAGCAAAATAGCAAAAATGCTTCTCGCAAATCTGCTGGGATTTTACCCGGCAGGGCTTTCCGTTAGTTATGCCAAGTTGATAAGTATTGGTTCACGCAGTTACGCTGGTGTCACTGTGGAATCAGTTGTGAGAGCGGTGACGAAAATTTACAATAAATGGAGGCTTTAGTTTCAGTACCCCTAATGGTGACTTTATTAATGAAGACTGGTAATACAAAAGAAGTGTGATTTCGCAAACTATTATGCGTTCTTTCCAAAAAGTAGAGGGCAGGGAAACGAAGTCAAATATGATGGTAGCTGAAAAATGGTGGTCGTTTGCACAATTACAGAAATAAACTATTAGCTGTTTCAAGCCCCATTTTATATTTGTATTTGTGATATTAAGTTCTTTGGCTGCGCTATTTGCCTTGATTTTGGCATAACGAGAAAAAGGCCATGCTTTCTCCCAAGGCCATTCATCCTATCCCAATACGTCTATTAAGCTTTTTTCAAGTAGAAAATGTTTCTTCTACGTTCAAGTTTACATGCTGATGGGCCTTATTGTCTTATTCTGCCTTTTTCTTAAACTTTGAATTTTGTTACATTTAACTTTGCCCCTCCATTTCGACGTTCCTACTAGTAAATCAATATTAGTGTTACGTAGAAACAACCTATCAATTACTAATATTCTTCCATTCCTTTTCCTAAGTGCCGGCTGGCAAACTAATTCAAAATTGTGGTTGGGTGCCAAAGTGCCCGAGATGTCGATCTCCCTGCTTATAAATTTGAAGTGGTCCGATTCACAAAAAGCGTGTCGTTGAACTAGTAACCAGCTCCAATGTTTACTGATCAATTGTACGTAGCAGAAATACATGCGTTGGTTCGTTGGTCTGTGTGGCTGACTGCAGAAGCTCACGTCATAACTTAACTCTTTGTTTCACTTTGGTACACGCGATCAATATGTGTAAGATTTAGATTAGTCAGTGCAAAGGTATTTTAACGTGTAAGTTCTTGCAGTTCAGTTATAGTAATTTTTGTACTTGCCACTGCGTTATTGAAAAAGCAGATTTATACTGGTATGTTCGTTCGGTATATCGTTCTACTTTAGCAGGCTTCTTATCAGCAATTTATTAATCGATTTCGATAGGTATTCCTCAACTTTATTGCATGGATCTTACGATTTTAAACTTCTTGCTGCCTACGGGCAGCTTCGTCTTTGCGATCTTATTTAAATAGAACGCTTTATAAAATTCAAATGGAAAGCTTAACGACTTTAAGATCTATGTGATGAAGTTGAGCAATTCCTTTTTGAATTAATTTGTTCGTTAAATAATTGGTATGCCAGCATCCTATGGTTCCTTTATTACACAGTAAAATACAGGTAAAGGAAATTATAAGACCTCTCTCGAGTTTACTTTTATCACCAATTTATGTTAGCTTTCATAATGTTAGTAGAAAATAAGTGCAGCTGTTTCCTGCTGCTGTTTTTATCAAAATCGTAGCAGACAGTATTATGACGTCGTAGAGGTTTTTTGAAGCGTTCAAGAAAAAAAATTGGAGAAAAGTATGATAAAAATAGAAAAATCTTAAAAAGAATTACTTTGTACGATGGCAAGTAAGGTCATTGTTTTTATTTTATTTTTTTGTCAGAAACAGGTTGATAATATCTTTCGAAAAAGCTTTTATCCGCGTTTGTACGTGTATCATGTTTTGAGAAAATGAAGAAAACAACTTTTGCCATCAAGCGTTTATTGTCATGTCGTCTTTACCCTTAAACGGGCAAAATTTTAGCAATTTGACAAGGGAGAGGCTGGCTTTTGTTTCCAAAAACAGTTTTCTTCCGTCAAGAAACGCAAGTTAATCCGTCAGAATCTCCCTCAGAAAATGTCTTTACCTTTGACATTGTAATGACGTCCCCTACCTTTTTGCGACCCTTACCCTAAGGCAGCGATCAATCGAGGCGAGTTTCATGTTTTGTACGACCTGTAGTTTTGAGTCAGTCAAAGTGAATGTTCGTACTTATGCACCCACAGAAAGAACGCTGCTTTATGGTATATATTGTCTCTCGAGATCGTGATTTCATTATTTCATGCATAAAATTGGAAAAATTTGAAGTGTTAGGAGAAAATTGCATCTTTTAACCGCCTCGGCCATGAGTGAAGAAGCAGAACGAAGAATGACCTTTGTTACAAGTTTTGGATTTACACAGATCGTACAAGTTGAATACTACGTAATATATTTTGCGCTTGATGCGCAATTTTACTATCAAAAAGCAATTTTCTAAGCACGTTGACGTGTTTGACAGATTAGGTTTTTTTTAAATTAGAGGCGTTTTTTTTTAGTTTTCGTTCACATATGAACATACTTTTGAAGGTTTTTTCGTTTTTGGTCAAACAAAAAAATTCTGCTACCAGCTTCTTTGTGCTGAATCATTACAGACTCTGAGACTACGGTTAAAACTTACTATCATCTTGCTCACATATTTACATGATATTGCTATTTTTGATCTCGATTCTTTGAGAAAGTAGAGTAGCAGTGATATGAGCCACCAATCACGTGATCGAGTAATTGCCACTGATGATCTGAGTAAACAGCATTCGCCATCACGACCTTCATTCATAAAGCATCCATGAAACTCCCACTTACCCAGCCTGACACCATGTATTCTTGGACCGAAGAGTTTAATGCCACACTCGGTTCAACTCCATCTTTTCTGCCTTACGGATCAGACCTCCCAGGACAAGACTGGCTGACATTAAATTATTTCAGAGATGGTGTTGTCCTCTTCAACGCCTGCGTGGTAGGCTGGAGCGTGAAATTCGTACCAGAGATGGGTGGCTGTTGCGCAGACGCTTATATCATTTTTAACGGCCCCTCTGTGTTGCCCTCAATGAGATGGCTGACCTCCTTTATTTGGACAATTAATGAAGTCCCTTGGCAGACTACCTCCTTGCTGATTTCTTCATACAAACAATGCAATGTTCGTAAACTCTTTCAGAGACTCGACAGTTCACATAATTCACTACAGTTATTGCGTCTTAGCTGCTTTTAAACGAACTTGAGTTGAGGCCGCCCGCCTACTGATGGTTTTGTTACTAATATTTGTATGACCAAAAAGTTATCTGGTTTGGAAAGCTTGGTCGTATTGAGGATTTCACGAAAATGATTTTTTTACGCAGTGGCTACTCTGGTATTGCGTTAACTTTTGCAATGCAAGTTGTGTTGAACTGCTGGCCTAGAAACGTGCTTCTCTAAAAGATATAAAATTAGTGTTTGCACAACGCAGTAATTAAAAGTAAAAAACTCAAGGTTCGTGTTTCTAGCCAGCTTCAGGCAATTTGGGAAGTCGCTGAAAATATACAACTTGACCAGACTGGAGATTCGGCATCATGTGTGACTCCTTAAATCGACTTGTACGCAACACTGTTGAGTAGTAGATATTGAGCTGAAAACAGTTTTAATTAGGCTAGAGGAGAGCAGTCGTGCCACTTTTGATATTACATCAAACTTGATGTTTTTGGAAAGATTTTTGATATCTAAGTTTGGTATTGATACAGATATTAATGTTGCTTTCTTTTTCATATTCCTCCACTGTTTCATTTATTTATATTTATGCTATATTGCTCAAACCACAGAACCAATAAATGTTTAGCGCGGTTGAAAGAAAATTCAAATTTCATGAGACACCTGCAACACGTAGTTTTAAATTAATTGTTAGTACCGTAGTTAAAATCTCTGTTGTATACTGTGCTGGCATTCGATTAATTTTAGTTGTCATTTGACATAAACATGATTTTGCCTTGTATACTTGTATAGTTATTTCAAGACTTTATTGGATCAGACAGTTGTGAGACTCGAAGCGGATTCGAAGGATTGTTATTTTATTTTATTTTTTTGTATGAATAATGTCCCCCAATACTATTACTCGCACAAAAACACGCAGCTTAACATTTTTATCCAAGTTATTTTCTTCGTCGTTTGAGCTATTTGTTATGCAGGAAGATGTCTATACACTGCGTTAGCGCTCATGCTCGGTTTGCAAGTCTTCAGTTAGACTGGGGCCACCACGACGGGTAGACTGCTTGGTCCCACCACCTGTCTGCCACATTAAGATGGATGAATCCCGTTAAGTGTCTCGCGCAAGGACACAACAAGCAAGCTTGCCGGCTTGTTCTCCACACTATCTTTATTTTACTGAGCGCCAAGTAGGGAAGCAGTATATATCATTTTTTAAAGTCTTTTGGTATGACTCCACTTGGGAAGTGAATCCCAGGTCTACCGACTGCGAAGCGGACGCTGTAACCACTACGCCACCGAACCAGTATCCAAGTTGTTTTAAATTGCAGCTTCACTACTCCACGCTCGGAGGCATTCTTCTCCTGTTAAAATCCCTCTGCACAGTCGATCGTCATTGTCACAGCGCCATCGACCGGTCATTACCCGTGCGGCATCCCTCTCTACTCGACATGCGGCCACCAACAATCATCACAGCCATCCGCTCCGAACCAATTCCTCGTTGGATCTTGAGTCACCCAGCAGCATCCTGGTTCATGCAAACATGAGGGTGAGTGATTGTATTAAAGAGAAGTGTTGTAATTTCACTAAAGTTATTAGCATGCGTGACAAAGGGGCCATGTGTTAACTCTTGGTGCAAGAACTGCTTGCTTATGGCAACAGATATCTGTGGAAATGTGCTAAGCAGTAAGTTGATTCTGTTCAAAACCAGTTCACCGGTTTTTCTGAGTAGCAAAAGAATTTGACAAGTGTATGGTTAGCGGTTACGATATGTTGGATGTATGTACTAAGACTGGAAAATCAAGTTTATTGTGAGAAGAATGCGTATTAATAAACTGCTCATACACGTTTTTTTTTGCATCACAGTTGTGTTCCATGTCACTCTCGCACTCCGCATTGGCTCTAGTACTTCATGAAGTTAAGGTTTCGGCCATGGTCCTCTTTCATGGCCGTCATACTTTCTACCACTTCCTGCCACCGTTTTTCTGTGTATTATTGAGAATACTGTAGTGCTTACTGGTAAACAATCATTGCGGTTTATCGCTACTACGCAGTATTCGTTGTTTGCAATTGTAATATTCTCATAGCGCCAGGGCAGTTTTAGTCATCACAAATCTTTATCATGATAAAAAAATTTTGCGATTTTATTTCCCAGATCGCTTCTTTAGCTGGCGGCCGAGCTATGGGTTATATGAATACTGCTTTTATAGTGGAGGGAGAAAAGTTCCAAGCGCAGTTTGTGACTATTATCATGTTTAGACGCTGGTTAACAAAGAAACCTTCTCGCTTCTTCCGCCTTCATACCGCTACAAATTAACACAACTGTTGCCGCAATGTGATCAGGCACTCATTGATGCAGGGATCGAAGGTCACAAAATTCTTGCCCCTTCTGATACAGCTCTCACCAACGAATTCTTCACTCAAGCCGTCCAGGTAATGACAAACAATTTGATTTTTTTGGTTGCTATTTGCAAGCGCGTTTCGAACCGGCGATTTTCCTCTCAAGTTGAAGTTAGTGCACGGCATTCTCGAGTTGCTTTTCTGTCACAGTTCACTACTCTTTCAGCTATCTTTGCTCTTGGCACTTTGACACACAGCTTTTTTTCATATTTGTTCGAACTTCCTGGCAATTCAACCTCATTTTGATACGCGCATGCAGATAGTTGCAATGAGAAAGTGTCTAACAATATTTTTGTCGAGTAGGAATGGCGAGAGCGATTGACCGATGGTGAATTTACTCGGGAAACACAATCACGGATTGTACAAGAAATCGCAAAAGAACGAAATAAAATCGATCCGTGGAAGGAGAAATTCTTCGAGGAGTATTACGGGCAGAAGTGAGCAGATTTAGGTCACGTATACTCTGACAAGATCCATTTTTTAATGGAATTGATTTGGCTGTAATTGAAACTAAGTTTTCAAACTAAGAGACGGAGTAAGTTGGTAGTTCTACTGTACTTATGGCTTTTCTTTTGGAAGTTGCGCAGATAAAAAGTTGACATGATTGATTTGTTTTTTAGGAAAGTCTCAACTCAAAGATTGCGAAGTCGGAGTCAAAATCTGGCTGCAGAAACGGGGTTGAAGATGAGGGATCTCGGGTTGGAGGCCCAACTTGCCCTTTTTGCCCATCTTCGTCCTGGTGAGTTCATGGTGACTTAGCATTGTAAACTTACATCCAACATCACCATTTGATAATTACGTCACAGAACTTGAAGATGGATCAGTAGAGGAAACAAGCGGGTCAGATCTGGAGATCAGTGACGACGATCTTCCTCTTCAACGACTGGTCGCCTCACCGAAGCCAGCCACGCGTAGTCACGTGGTTTCCCGGCCACAAAAGAAAGTGACCTACGCCGAGAAAATTGCAAAAACAAAACTGGACAATTTGAAGCTGATTCAGTCGCGTTTCGCGAAAGCACAGGGCTTTCCCCACAACAATAGAGTGCCCCAAAAAGCTGTGACTTCAATTGTGTTGAGGCCTTCCTGGTCAATGGCTGCTCTTTCACGAATGTCGAAGGTCGATTGTGCGTCAGAGAGCGCGGATGATTGCTCAGATGGTGGGGGAGTGTTGAATGTGCAGAAACGCGATGATGGAGGATCCATCGCTGATCACTCATACACATCAACATCATGGCGCAAAGTAAGTCGAGAAAGTTTATTAAACAAAACTTCAACAACAGGCATGTATGTATCTATTCGTCTCCCAGTCACAAGGAAGCAAAGTTGTAGAACACGTAGCGCAATGTGTGTTCCTGCCCGCCTTGGTGTTGCCGGAACTGTAGGCAAAGTGCATTTCTACCACGAGCACTGCAACCAGGTCGGGAAATTGACTCAATCAACCCAATTAAAACGATGGAGTACAAAACAAAAATGACGAAATTTTGTTCTTGAATTGAAGTGTTGTAGTTTCATCGTCGTGATGCTTTCTGTTCCTGGATTCGACTATGATTATATTGCACTCTCTTCTTGTATCAACGAATCACTGATAAAACAATTGTTGTTTAGCTCCCCACGTCGACATATCCAATCACAAACTCTCATTCAAGTACGTTCTTGTCGATGTTTTGCTTGCGTTAATTTGCTGTTGATATTGGTGAAAACTACAGTATTGTTGATTTACTAAGTTTTCGTGAAATAAACACAGTCTTAGAAGTATGCCTACGGAGTCACCCGTTTTTCATCTTGTTTTGAGCATGTTTGAATAAAATAAGATGAAATTTTGTTCGTGTTTAATGTTTTTGCCCAAGGTCACTTTTCTCAAAATTTTCGTGACGCTGTTAGAGAACTGTGATACGAAAGTTCAAATTATTATGTCGATTTAATCAAGTAAAAGCAAGAATGTGCTGCGGTTTAAAATGCATTTTGCTTTCAACTCTTTGACGGGCCATCTGTTTTATCAGCAACCGCCATTACTCGTCCATCCACCACTCTGGTGCTCTTCCCACACGGCCATCTCGTGCAATCAACCAAACCCCTCCTGCAGCGAACTGATTCGAACAAACTTCAAATCACAGTAAGTGCTGTGACGTGTGACAAGTATCTTTTTCTGTCGCGTGATGTACGTGGCACCAAGCATAGCTGTGAGCGATATTAGAGGCGGAATTTTCAATCAAAAGATGTTAAGTTTAATGTTTGCATAGCTACTGTGTTATGTTACTGGTAAGGTTCTTGCGGCAACTTCCTCTGCTTGGATGCAGTGCTTGTAGGTATTGATTCATATAAACTTTGCTTTTCAGCCCGTGAAACAAGGTTTGAAATCAGCCAATCACACCGATTCCAGCAGCAAAATCAAAGTTTCATTGGCTGCTGTGAAGCCAAGTGTTCACGTGATCAGTTGCGGTTCCTCAACAAACACTGACACAGAGAGGGTGCTCAGTCTTTGTGCGCGCCCCCTTACGCCGGAATCCTTTGCTGCTCCTAAACAGTTGAGAATAATCAGCAATGTAGTAAAACGAGTGCCGAGTCCCCTTTCAAAGACAGATCACCATGACCTCTTACAAACAGCAACAAGGTATGATGAGATGCAAAAACTTTTTTCGGTCGTTAGCTTCATAGATCGGATGCTGCTTAAAACCCTTGTGACGTCATAAAGCTATTATTATGAAGCACGAAACGACATGTGTGACGCGTTGAGTTTTAAAAATTAAAGCCAAGCCATAACATTGGTGACGACACGAAGTCGTTTCGACAGCTTTAGTAAAACGTTGGTGTGTCACGAGCTTGCTGTAAGCCATACCCGAGGAATTTTAAGACTATCGAGCTTTTGCTTAGCAGCCGAGCACAAATTGTCCGAACCCGATTTCAAAGTTTTTAGTCATCTTTGCAGGTCATAGATTAATACACTTGCCGCCGTTTGATTTCGCAAAATCGGTTCTTATGATGCTTAGATGCATCTTTCAGTGTGATAACTCGAAAAATAAGTGAAGCAGTTTCTCCATCGAGCACATAACCATTCTGTTAATTTTTATTTTTAGTTCTTCACGAAACATTGAGGCGAAGAGTGAAGTGGTACCGCACAGTACGCTAAGAAAAGCTCAGGCTCCCGTGAAAGCACAACATGTCAATACGTCGAATATCACTTCTGCGAACCACAGCATTGCACTTTCAACTACCGCCACACCAAGTGGCATTTCAGCGCCCATCTGTGCCACTGCACAGTCACTCTGTGCCATCTCTGCTTCCAGTAATGCCACAACAACTCCCTGTGTTGTCACCACATTTTTAAACCATACCACTTCTGCCTGTAATTTTGGTCCCAACATTGCAAAAGTTGTGCCCTCCTCTAGGCAACAGCTCACCCCCTCTGGTTTTGCTTCCACCACTGTAAAATGCGTGTCTACTCCTTCAATTCATTTTTCCACTCTTTCCAGTGGCACTTCCCTAAATCACGCGCCCACTCTTTCAAATTCAGCCATTACTTCTTCTAATCTTCCTCCTACGTATCAAGCCTCCATCCCTGTAAAGCCCGTCTCCACCCCTTCGAATCACACCCCCTTGTCTTCAAGCCATATTTATTCAACTGCTAGTTCCAAGCCAGACCAATCACAGTCTTCTATTTTTACTCTCTTGACTGGATCCAGTCAAAATAATCCTCTGTGTCCCCCTTCTACCACTCCTACCAAGCTTCCATTGACCACACCTTCTGCCGTCACTGTTCCCCCCCAAACCCCTGCATCTACTCTCGTGATATCACCGCGGCAACCCTCCACAGCCACATTAATTGCAAAGACTACCTGCTCCTTATCAAGCACCTCCTCCTTTTATTCAGTTGCTTCCCTCTTTAACTCTGCCATCACATCAACTACATCCCCCTCAAGCGTATCATCCTCTACGACCTCTCCCACACGATCACCACGTCCCCTTACAACTGGTGAGTGTTGTTATATTCATGTCGTTGTTTACTTTGATGTGACGTCATAATCATTTTGCAGGGACAAAACGGTCGTTACCCCCTTCCCCTCTCTCCTCCTCTCCCACCCGATGGACTTCTCCTGGTAGCTCTCCCTCTCCTATAAAGAGAGCTCGCACCCTCGCTGAGATCAAAGCGCAGATGAAAGCGAAACGTGCGGCTGCGGGAAGCAGGTGGGTCACTGGACTCCATGACGTAGCGTTTTAGCACTATCATTTCTTGTCATTATCGGAGTTCTACCACAGTTTTATGGTAGCTTTGCTTGTTTGGTGTGCGCCAACCAACCGTGGTCGCCGGTCCATGCTGGCTCAGGTTCAACATTGCGTCGACGAAAAAGCCATTTTGTGGTAATTCTCTGCTTGGTTGTAGCAGCAGCACTGGTGGCTCCAAACGGGTTTGAACAGAAGAGTTTTGCGTATTATTGTATAGCTTTGGTCGCAAAATATGAATGAGTTGCCGCTAGAACCGATTCACGTGACAAAAGGTGAAATCTTTTTATTGCAATCATGACAACATTAACACCGCGTGGTGAATTTTGATGTTAATCCGCGTTTTAATTTCCAGGCTCTCCTCCACTCCATCCGTCGCTGCATCGACCTCCACTATATCACGACCGACTGTCACCTCACAATTGACGCCTGTGACGTCAACCACCAACAGCCACGTCTTTTCCGCTACTACATTTCCTGTTTACTTTCCCACTGTAAACGCCTCCAACGCAAACACCCCTATCAATCACGTGACGCACCCCCTTAGTCCTCCCGCTTCGTACATTCGCCTTCCCACCACCGGAACACTTCCCCTGGAAAAACTGCAATGGGTCAGCCACCATGGAAATGTGGGGGCTGCAGTGAGCACCCCTCAAGCGCAACTGCTTTGTAACAATCGAACGGTAAGTGCAAGATAACACTGATAAGGCTTGTGAAGTGAAGCAGTGATGTCCGTGTTCATGTTGGACAATGGAGCAGATCTTAATGCAACTTGTTTAGAAACCACCAAGCATTCCCTCTTCCAATGAAGACCCCCCTACTAGCAACAAGATAGGAAAAGGGAAAATCACTTTGAAAATCAAAGCTGCCGGGTCTGCCATTTCATTGAAAGTAAGTGGTTCTGTGACGTCACAGTATCTATGGATGAAACATCGCTACTGAATTGATTCTTAGGTCGATGCTGACGTCATCAAAAAGGAAATGAAACGAAAAGTGCAAACGCTCTCTAGTGACGAGGATGAGTCTTCGGAAGAGTCAAACTTTGATGATTCCGATGCTGAACGCCCCAAGTTGTTCAAGCATCGTCAGGGACCCATAAAACTGCCCAAAGTTGCCCAGGTTTCTACCGACTCGGACAGCGATCCTCCTGCCCGATGTCGGTGGTCAGTATCATGCGAAGCTGATCAGGGCGCTCGCAAAACGACATCTAGTGGCAGTGCGTTGGCCCCCACCATGAAACATGTCCCTGTCACTTCCCCCGTATTACCAACAAAGTCGCCCCCAGTGTTTGGAGTTCCGCCTTTCAGCGTCAGGTAAGAATTTACTATACAAGCATTTTTCTGTGAAGTCACAGGACCAGCAATGATGAGAGTTCTCCACGCATCTCGCGTCTTCGGGTTCAAAACTAACGTGCGCTGACTGCGATAATTATTATCAGTGAGTGCTGGCTCGAACACTGTAGTGCGTTTCTCACTCCTCCCAACTCCCCGTTCCTCCTGTGTGCGCTTCGCACTCTTCCCAACTCTCCGTTCCTCCTGTGTTTCTCCATCAATTTTGTGTTTGAGCGATCATCAACTTGGACTATCAGAAGCATAGTCGTGGTTATCTAACCAATATGTTATTTATTTTTTGTTGATTTTCTATCATTACTGCACTTATGCATTAGAACTTGCGCACAAAACTTGAACTTGTTTTGGCTAATTTCTGATACAAGATAGTCTAAATTTAGTTTTTTAAGTTTTATAGAATCCACAAATCCTATAATTTTAATATAGCTTTGAAAAAAGCTGTTTGAGCTATAAGCTTTTCGTGACGCTCTCATCAGTGCTAATATCGCGTCAAAAGAGAAGATCTAAAAGTGAGTAAGTGTTTTATGTGGTCAATTTGGACGTTAGGCAATCAAGACGAGCCAATGATAGCGCTAGTATTGTGAAGCACGCCAAAGAAAGATTTCGCAATGGCGAAAGTTAGAGAAAGTGCCAAATGCCGCGATTATCGAAAGAGTTTGAGAGCGTAAACAAACTCTTTCTGTTTGCATAAAGCCGGGCGCTGGGTCTTGATGTAAGCAGCCTCTAAGAGATTAAGGTGGAAAGAGCTGTGTGCTGTGGCCAGGATTGAAAACCGCTTGTCATCGTAGTTTAATGCACATTGATCGTTTTCTAAAGGATGCTGACCAATGGCACAGTCACAGACCGGTTTGGTGCCGTTTCGTTTGCACGATCTGTGTGGTTGAGATCGGCGTGGACGGGTCAATTGTTATCTTAATTATTGTGGAACATGTTGCGTGATGCGATTCTGTAGCCGTTGAGATGTTGGCCCTACGTACCGACTATCACAGTGGCACTTATATTCATATACGACTAAATTTTTCTGAGTGGTAGGTAGAACATCCTTGCGAGCCACAACCAGCATGCGCTTAGACGTAAAGACCAAGCGGGTGCTGACGGAACCATAGCAGCTTTCCACGACGGTTTTGACTTCTTTTTCCAAGTTTGTGAAGGGCATACCAATTCAAGGGACCCTCAAGTACACCGGGCACTTTTCTGGTCCGAATCGCTCAAGGGTCGAAAACTGAGCGATTTTCTTGATGATCTGAGCGTTGATGACGTTTTTAGGATAGCCGTTGTCCAGTAATATTTTCTTGATCCGTTCTATTTCTCCATTGAGTCTACACTTGGTGCAAATCATTTGGGTTCGATGCACTAATGTAGATATTAGACTTATTTTACGTTTGAGAGGACTAAAGGACTCCCAACGTAAATACTGGACGATGAAAGTGGGTTTCCGGTATACACTGGTTTTAAAGCCAATATCTGTTGTTTCGACATAAACATCAATAAACAGTAGACATTTTCCTTTCTCTTTTTCAAAGGTGAATTTGAGGAATGGATAAAGGCAGTTGAGCTTGGTCAGCAATTCATCTGCTTCAGCTTCGTGATCGAAGATGGCAAACGTGTCGTCAACACATCTGAAGTATGTTGGAGGCTTCTGCGTTTGAGAAAATAACTTTTCTTCATAATATCCAACAAAGATGTTAGCCAAAGCCTGGCTAAGTGGTGATCTCATAGCTACTCCGTCTGTTTGCTTGGACATAATGTTATCGAAGCTGAACACAACCGAGAATGTAGCTCTCCATCAATTCAACAAACACCTCCTTTGGAATGAGTGATTGTAAATGAGAATCGTCGTAAAAAACAGGTTTTATGATTTCATCAAGGGGAACGTAAGTGAACAGGTCGGACACATGAAGACATTAGGGTAAATGTCAGGATTTTGCGTGGTCTTAGCTGTAGACGTAGACGTAGTCGCTGTAAAGAAAAACTCCGGATCTTTTGTCAGAATTATTGATAATGATATTATCATTAGCTCTTGTAGTAATGCAAGAGGCTAGCGATTTACTTAGCGAACTGCAGACAGTGACACTGTTTCGACCTATCAGATCTCTTCAGTGCAGTTGGTGACCGACAAGAAGCTAGAGGCTTTTAATAAAGCATAGCTTAGACCGCCACACTTGCGGCATCTATACTAGATCCACTTTGGTGGAAGGTCTGTCAGTACTCGGCGAAGCCGTATCACTCGTGAATATCACCATTCTTTCGTAACCTGTTGATTTCACGAAAGCACTTTTTGTGCATTGTGAAGTCACGTGAATCTATCGTGTTGTCACAGTAAAAATGTGCGAGGTCAGCTAGTCGGACTTTTAAAGCAGTGCGTTGTTCAACAGAACTGGCACTGTGATGTAAAACCTGTGTCCACAATGACACAAATTCGGCGAAGATTTCTTTGCACAAATACCTGTTGGCAACCCAAAGCTGACATCACGAAGCTGAAGCAGATGAATTGCTGACCAAGCTCAACTGCCTTTATCCATTCCTCAAATTCACCTTTGAAAAAGAGAAAGGAAAATGTCTACTGTTTATTGATGTTTATGTCAAAACAACAGATATTGGCTTTAAAACCAGTGTATACCGGAAACCCACTTTCATCGTCCAGTATTTACGTTGGGAGTCCTTTAGTCCTCTCAAACGTAAAATAAGTCTAATATCTACATTAGTGCATCGAACCCAAATGATTTGCACCAAGTGTAGACTCAATGGAGAAATAGAACGGATCAAGAAAATATTACTGGACAACGGCTATCCTAAAAACGTTATTAACACTCAGATCATCAAGAAAATCGCTCAGTTTTCGACCCTTGAGCGATTCGGACCTATACTTGAGGGTCCCTTGAATTGGTATGCCCTTCACAAACTTGGAAAAAGAAGTCAAAACCGTCGTGGAAAGCTGCTATGGTTCCGTCAGCACCCGCTTGGTCTTTACGTCTAAGCGCATGCTGGTTGTGGCTCGCAAGGATGTTCTACCTACCACTCAGAAAAATTTAGTCATATATGAATATAAGTGCCACTGTGATAGTCGGTACGTAGGGCCAACATCTCAACGGCTACAAAATCGCATCACGCAACATGTTCCGCAATGGTTAAGACAGCAATTGACCCGTCCACGCCGATCTCAACCACACAGATCGTGCAAACGAAACGGTACCAAACCGGTCTGTGACTGTGCCATTGGTCAGCATCCTTTAGAAAACGATCAATGTGCATTAAACTACGATGACAAGCGGTTTTCAATCCTAGCCACAGCACACAGCTCTTTCCACCTTAATCTCTTAGAGGCTGCTTACATCAAGACCCAGCGCCCGGTGTTATGCAAACAGAAAGAGTTTGTTTACGCTCTCAAACTCTTTCGATAATCGCGGCATTTGGCACTTTCTCTAACTTTCGCCATTGCGAAATCTTTCTTTGGCGTGCTTCACAATACTAGCGCTATCATTGGCTCGTCTTGATTGCCTAACGTCCAAATTGACCACATAAAACACTTACTCACTTTTAGATCTTCTCTTTTGACTCGATATTAGCACTGAAGAGAACGTCACGAAAAGCTTATGGCTCAAACAGCTTTTTTCAAAGCTATATTGAAATTCTGTACCACCAACAAGATTTTAAATCCGCTAATCCAGTCACGCTTCATTGAATTAGTGAACTAGGAACATTGCAAAGCTTATAGTCGATTAGTTCTTCTGCGAGTTATAAGTTTGTTTCTGGAAAAAGCTGGTTATTTTTTGAATACTTAGAGGGAGCATAGAAATATAGCGGCCCCTCGAAATTGGACCGCGACTTTATTTGCGGGAATAAACTCTTAAATTTTGATCATATTCAGCAGCATTAATATGCGTTTAATTTTACCATTGCAACAATAGTAGTTGTAGTTATTCAGTTTTTATCGGGTTTTAAATCTAACGGAGTTGGTCGGATTCCCCAAATTCTTTCTAAAATTTTTCGCACTCTATCTGGTCATATCGCTCGATTCAGGGCATCTTTTGTCTTAAACCAATTTCCTTTTTCACTTGCTTCTTGCGGGTCTTCTTTGGTCGTTCTCGCTTTCTCTTGGCAATCACTTTAAGATCTGCTGCAATTTTCAAAACACTATCATCTTTTCTTCTCAGCACATGTCGGTACCCTCTAATTCCATTTTCTTTCGCCAGCCCATCCACTGTTTCTTGTAAACCCAACACGTCCATCTCTTTCAATCGTCCCTTTGTCTACACCTTTCCCTCCGCGCATGGTTCTCATCACAGCTCTTTTTGTTCACCTTAAAATTGTTTTTTCGTTTTCTGTATAACCTTATGTCTCGCTTCTACACAGTATTGTTAATCTTACGCAACAAGTTTCACTTTTGCGGAAATCTATTTCCAAGTAACAACTCTCCACATTCTTTGAATCTTGCTCTTGCTGTGACTGCTACTTTGCAACCACCCCTAGCATTTATATTTGCTCCCAAAATCCATTCACTATCTCCACGTGATTACACAACCTCGTGGTCGAACCCACGTTTTTTTCGACCATTTTCCTTCATCGTGAACAAACATAACGCGTTGCCAGTCTAGTGGTAGCTCTTTATTTTCACACCTCTGCCATGAACCCAGTTTCCACATTTCATGCACAACAATGAATTGGTCATCACTTTTCTTTCACTAATTTCACATGAATCTATCTTGATTTTGAAAAGTTCTCTTTTCGACTCGCTTGCTATCACTTTTAATTGTTAGATGTTAACCTTCACATCCTTGCTTTCAAGTGCTTCCAATTCAACAATTTTTCAAAAATCTTCCAGTAGAATTTGAAATTCACCACGGTTGACGAGAAAAATTTTGGTATAAATTTTTAGTTGGAGTTATAGGTTTCCAGGGGGTGCGCATCCCGATTAAACGTTCTTTCATGTTTCGGGGGAGGGCGTTAATCTTCCTGCATAAACAGCCTAATTCTTCAATTTTTGGAGGTAACAAGGAAACTTAAGGCTACAGCAATAGCTTATGTTTTGAATTAGTATAAGCAGTTTACTCAAGTCGGTGTTGATTTTGCTTGAGTGCTTGGCATGATCACCATATTGCAAACTAATAGCACGTTTATGCAAATGTATAAACAAACTCAGATTGACAAGTTTTTGGCATATTTTCTAATTGATGTTTGGGCAAAGTTATGGTTATGATACCAAGTGGGCTGAGACATGACTTGTTTTTGGTCTTCCCGGAGAAACGACAAAGTTACTTATGGCTAATTCTAATGGCGCATTTTTCACTTTTGGGCTCGGATTTAAGCCCCATCCCTAATGATGTCTCATCCTTTTTGTTCCAGCATTACTCCCGACTCTACCATTATGTCGCCTTCGAACAGTAAGAAGAATTTTCAACCTGCTGCATTGTTCGATCACAATGCACGCAAGTCGTGGTCCGCAAGCAAGGTATGACCTCGACAACAATGCGCTGTATGACCTCATAACCACGATTTTGTTTTGATTTAGAAAAGCGCGGTTGGTTTATCGCAGAAGAACGACATATCCTGCTATCAATCAAAAGCCAATCACATCTACAGATCAACCAGCAAAGGTTGGTGCCCATAGATTTTATGGATTTAAGCCCCCTAAGGACGATAACGCCGCTTATCTAATGAAGACTCCGATGCACACGTGCTTACGCGAAAGTGCAAGCGTTGTCGCACTACTGACGGATGTAGCTGCAATCGCAAGTTGCTGTGTTCCTGCCGCTCGACCTTTCCTGTTGTTATTGTGGCTCGATCCCTTTCGAGGGATGTGGGCATAGCGGGAGACCATGGAGCCCCAGAAGCCGGGCAACTTACCAAGGCCCGGACCAGAGGTCGTTAATGGAAATGTAATTCGCCTCAACGTGGTGGTGCGGTCCCCGGACCTGTTTGGGTTGGGTCGAAATGGCTGTTGGCCTTCCCGAGGGTCCCAGTTACCCCGGGCACTCCCTTTTTGTTTTTTCGCTATGCTGCCCCCTGAAAGACCGCAGAAGGGCAGCACACAGCTTCTTTAAAATCGATCGCCTGTTTTCTCTTTTTCTTTTTCCTTTCTCCTGCCTCTCTCTTGCCCATCTTCGTCTCCTCATTCTCCTCCTTCTCTTGATGAGCGGTAACGTTCATCTCAACTCTGGTCCCATCTTTCCTTGCTCTGTGTGCGCTGGAAATGTGACCTGGCGGGGCAAGTCAGTGCAATGCTGCGCTTGCTCCAAATGGGTCCATGTAAGGTGCTCACGACTTTCCTTATCCCAATTCAGAGCTCTTGGCAGCTCTCACTCTTGGAGCTGCCCCCCCTGCCGAATCACTGTGACTCCCTCCTCGGACTCCTCCGACATGTATACCTCCACTGTGCAATCTAGCCCGGCCTCTGCTAATGCTGCTCTCTCGCCCCAACCTCTTATCCCCTATCTGCACATTTTCTATCTTCTCCCTCTGCCCCTCCACCACCGTCCCTTGCTCCTAGCTTTTCTTCAGCGCCTCCTGCCTCCACTCTCCCCTGACTCTCTCAGGGTTCTTCAATGGAATGCTGGAGGTCTTCGAGCCAGGAGCACTGAACTACTTCACTTTCTTTCGTCCCATCCTGTCGACCTTATCTGCATTCAGGAATCCAATCTTAACTTCTCTTCCTCTTTCCGGATTCCTAGGTTCTCTGCTCTGCGTTCTGATCGTACCCACTTCCGGTCTGGCATTCTCTCCTCCGATACCACGCACGCTAGCGGCGGCGTTGTCATTTTCGTCAGGCAGGGCCTATCCTTTTCTGAACTTTCCACCTCCTCTCTTTCTTCGCTTGATCCTTATTCTGATTATGTAGGGATGAACATCTCTCTTAACAACTCCTCCTCGGTGTCATTTCTCAATGTGTATGCCCTCCCTATCCGCTCCTCCCCAACGGATGGCAGAACCGATTCCTTCTCTTCCTCAATCCTTCCCTCGTCCAGAAATCTCTTTATTCTGGGGGACTTCAATTGCCATCACCCCCTTTGGGACTCAAGAGGTACCTCCGACCCCCGCGGGGAGGAAGTTTTCGACTGGGTCATTTCTTCTGACCTCCCCCTCAATGACCCTGACACACCCACCCTTCTCCATCGCTCCACTGGCAGTCGCTCCTCTCCTGACATTTCCTTTGCTCCCTCCTCTCTTGCCCTCTCCTGCTCCTGGGAGGTGCTACAGGACCTGGGTTCTGACCACCTACCAATTTTTCTATCTATCCCTCTCTCTCCGGTCTTTCGCCCCAACGAGCGTCCCCCTTCCTTCAATTTTCAGAAAGCTCGCTGGGATGGCTTTGCCTCTTATTTCGACTCTCACTGTCCTTCAGCAGAGGAATACTCGTCTCTTTCTCTTTCCTCTGCTGCTGCTCTCTTTACATCTCTGGCAATGAATGCGGCCAAATCTTCCATTCCTTTCGGCCGCATCAAACGCCCTCCTAAAGCCTGGTGGTCTGCTGAGGTGGAAGAAGCAGTTATTGAAAGACGCAAGGCTTTCGCTGCCGCTCACAGAAGTGATGAACATCGCCAGGCTTACATCTCCGCTTCTCTACGCGCCTCGTCGGTCATCGCCAAGGCCAAGACGGAGGCATGGCAGACGACTTGCTCTTTTCTTTCACCTAAGTCTAACCCTAAATCTGTACACTCTCTTCTTCGCTCTATCGCTGGCTCTCCTTCCTCGTCTTCTTCCTCTCCTAACTTTCCCAACTGTTCTTCCAGGGAATCGGCTTCGGTCTATGCCGCTTACCTGAGATCTCCCTTTTCCGTTTTTCAGCCAAATGCTTTGCGTAGCAGAGCCAGAGGCTACCTCACTGAGCTCCGCCGAGCCACATTCTCTGTGGAGTCTCACTCGTCCTTTTGCTCTCCTTTGTTGCTGAATTTCATGCGGCTGCCTCCAACCTCTCCTCGTCCTCCGCCACTGGTCCAGACAAAGTTACCTATCCCATGCTAAAACACCTTCCTCGCTCTGGCACGGATTTTCTTCTTCACATCTTCAATCTTTCTTGGTCTTCACATTTCTTTCCTTCCATCTGGAAGACTTCTTCCATTATTCTCATACACAAGATAGGAAAGCCTCTCGACTCTCCTGCTTCCTTCCGGCCTATCTCTTTCATCTCCTGCGTATCAAAGCTTTTTGAACGCATCATTCTATCCCGTCTACTCTTCTTTCTGGAATCTAATTCCATTCTCTCTCCCCGCCAGGCCGGTTTCCGCCCTGGACGGTCTACACTTGATCAAATTCTGTATCTTTCTCAGCCGATTTTGGATGGGTTTAACAAACCCAGGCCGGGCTCTCGGACGATTATTTCTACTATTGATTTCTCCAAAGCTTTTGACTCTGTCTGGCATCCCGCCCGTTTCCACAAACTCATTTCGGCTGGCCTCCCTTCTTGCTTTGCTCGTTGGACTCAATCTTTCCTTTCTGACAGGCGCGCTTGTGTGGTTTATCAAAATCACAAAAGTCGTTCTTTTCGATTCCGTCGAGGTGTTCCGCAAAAATCCGTTCTTTGCCCTGTACTTTTTCTCTCGTTTCATAAATGATCTTCCGGTCTCTCTGCCTTCTTCCGTCAGGTGCTCTCTTTACGCTGACGATCTGGCCATTTGGTCCTCCTCCCCCTCGGCCCCCACTGCGGTGGAGGCCACACAAGGAGCTTTGTTTCGATTGGAGCGCTGGTCTGAGCACTGGTGTCTTCCTCTCAATCCGAGCAAATGTGAGGCCTCCTTTTTTTCAGTGGATCCCCACCAAGCTAACCTCCAGCCCAACTTTCTTCTACTCGGCTCCCGCCTCCATTTCAATCCCACTCCAACTTTTTATGGGGTCACCTTCGACCGCACTCTTTCCTTTTCTAAACATGTATATTCGCTGAAGGCTAAGTTTTTCCCACGTCTTAAGGCCTTACGCTGTATCTGTGCTTCCTCATGGGGCCCCTCTAAGGACTCCCTCTCTTTTTTGTATAAATCTTTTCTTCGGTCCCTTCTCACTTACGCTTCACCCGGATGGTTTCCTTTCCTAAGCGCTACCAATGTCACCAAATTGGAACGCCTCCATCGAGCGGCCAGTCGCGCCATCACCGGCTGCTTCTCGTCCTCCCATATCCGTCTTCGTCTCTCCGAGGGTTCTCTACCTCCCCTACGAGTCACTCTGACTCATTTCACTCTTTTATCTTATGAGCGGGCCCTTCGTCTCCCAACCTCCTTTTCCTATTTCAGGTTTGGCCAGACTAGGAGTGAAACCAAGACTCTGCAGATCGTCCTGGAGAGCTTTTGCGTCCACTCACCCGCTCTTGCTTCCTTCTACTTCTCCTAGGGAGGCTTTTCTTGCTTGCTCTTTCTGTTCTCCTTGAGATCTGCCTTCGTTCACGGTGGAATCCACCCTTTCCACTCCGTGCTCTCGCTTTGATCCTCCCCTCTCTCGCCAAGGTGCGGCTCTCTCCCCTCATGATCTGGGGCTTTGGACAGATGGCTCTGTTCCTTTTCCTTTTAGTAAGGGCGGCTCCGGCGTCCTTGCCAAGTGCTCTCTCTGTGGCACTGAGGCCACTCTTTCCTTTTCGGCAGGCCCAGTATGTTCAAGTTTTTCCGGTGAAGCCTGCGCCATTCTGCATGCTCTTTGCTGGTCTCGGCAGCACCAGCAAGTCTGCCATCTCTTCTCTTCTCCTATTATCTGACTCTCGTTTTGTCCTCGCCTCCCTGTCCTCTCCTCCATTTTTCCTCTTACCTCAAACTCTGTGGCAGATCTGGCAGGAACTGTCTTCTTTCTCCTCCTGTTCTATCAGGCTACAATGGGTCCCCGGACACTCATTTCTACTGGGAAACGACACGGCTGATGAGCTAGCCAGACGGGGAGTGCTACTTGCGCCCTCCACAATCCCTTGTAGTCTCTCTCCTCTTATCTCTCGTATCCAATTTTGTCTTATCTCGGACTGGAGGCGTACTGTCTCATCGAAATTCTTTCGACACACAGGTTCCCTCGATTGCCACCGAGGAACTTGTGCTCCCTCGTCATGCTCGCTGTGTTCTCTCTCGTCTTCGCTGCAACGGACACAGCCTTCTCTTAGGTTCTTGTCTCTCTAGGATTGGTAGAACTGAGAATCCTTTCTGCAGCGCCTGTGGACACTCGTCCCAGGACACCTCTCATCTCATTCTGCACTGTCCAGCTACGGACTCTTTGCACCGCTCACTCTTTGGCAATTCTTTGTCTCTCTACGACCTCTAGTCCAGACCCTGGGGAGTTGCCCGGCTTCTGGGGCTCCATGGTCTTCCGCCATGCCCCCATCCCTCGGAAGGGGTCGGGTAAACAACAACAAGAAGTGTGAGCCGCTAGACAGGATAGAATGAGATGAAGAGTGCGAGGGGTAGGGTGACCCCATGCGCTGCATGAATAATTCTCAATTGTGCGAATTTTTTAGAGAAGAATTTAACAGAAGGCTGTGTTCGGTGCAGCAAAGCGGACATAGCAAGCTTGACGAGGAGGCACAAGTTCCTTAATAGGTACTGCGGGTACCTGTGTGGCGAAGCATTTGGTGAGACAGTACGCTTCCAGGCTGAGAAAAGATAAGAGTGGTTACGAGAGGTGTGAGGAGAGAGACTAAATGGGACTAGGGATGGCTGGAGCCGCGAACCTTCTATTGCCTACTGGTCGGGCTTGCCAATGCCCATGAGAAATGAGTGACGTTGTAGTCTGATAGAAAATGAGAAGACAAAGAATAGTTTCAGGTAAAGGAGAAAGGATGAGTGGACCTCAAGGCTCTCCAGAAGGACCTCCGGAGTACAGGTTGTACTCTTAAGTGTGGCCAAACATGAAGTGGGAAAGGAGTTTGGGAGACGGAGGGCTTGATAATGAGATAGCCGGGCGAAATGAGTCAGATTGACTTTTTGGGAAGCTAGGGAGACCTCCGAAAGAACTGAGATAGAGTAGGACGAGATGAGGCGGGTAAAGAAAACTTTGGTAACGCTTGGTAAAGGAAACGTTGGCTTGTTTCAACAAGGAAACGTTGGTAACGCTGAGAATAGGAAACTATCGGGGTGAAGTATAAGTGAGAAGAAACTAAACAAAAGTTTTGTACAGAAGAGCAGGAAACTGCTTAAAGATGCCCAATAAGGTATCAGAGATACAGCGTAAGGCCTTGAAAGTAGAGAAGAACTTGGCCTCAAATGGAAATGCATGCGCAGAATAGGAAAGACTGTGGCTTAGGGTGACCTCAAGAAAAGTTTGAGTGGGATTAAAGCGGAGGGGATGTTGAGCAAGGAGAGGTGGATCTGATGACTAGCTTGTCGGAGTTCAACAAAGAAGAAGGAAGCCTCACATTTGCTCGGATTGATAGGAAGATACCAGTCCTCATTCCAGCCCTTCCGTCGAATCAGGGCTGTTTGTGTAGCCTCCGTGCTAGCAGGTACCAAGTGACGGAGGATCAGCTGGTAAGGTGTCAACATACTGAGAGCAGCTGACGGAAGAAAGCAGTAAAGCAGGAAGATCATTGATGAAACGAGAGAAAAGAGTGCATCCTTGCGTAACATCTCGACGGACGCGAAAGGAGAGAAATCGATTGTAACAAGAATCATCCGAGAAACCCGGTCTGGGTTTGTAAAACCCATCCAAAATAGGCTAGGAAAGATAATGAATTAAATCAAGAGTATACCGACCAAAGCGGAAACGGACCTGGCGGGGAGAGAATGGAGTTAAGACTCCAGAAAGAAAGGATAGAGCGTTGCACTCAGACAACTTTGATTGGGAATGGGCCGGAAGAAAGCAGCTGGGCGAGAGGTTTTCTCATTTTGCGGATAGGAATAATAGTTATAGATTTTCAGATGGAAGAAAAGGAAAACAGACCAGGAAGGATTAAAGATGTGAAAAAGAAGATCCATGCCAGAACGAAGGTGGTGCTTTAGCATGGTGGTAGGCGACTCTCTCTCATAGCTCAGACAAGTAACTTGTAGGTCTGCTACGCAAGGCCTTTGACTGAGAAATGTGAGATCTCAGATTGTTGGCGTAAACCAATTGCGACTCTCTGAGAGAGGAGCAGTTGAGGTAGTAGGGGAGTTGCAGGACGAAGGATCAGAACCAGCGACCGATCAAAGAATAGAGTAGATTGATCCGGGTTCACATGTAGTAGGAATAGACGAACATGTCTCGTGCGATGCCTTAGCCTGGGCAATGACTGACGAAGCATAGCAATAGCTGAGATATAAAGCCTGTCGCTCTTCATCACCTCTGGGGGGAAGCAAAAGCTTTGCGTCTTTTCTCCGTCTCTTCTTTCACTTCAAACGACCATCAAGCTGGAATTAGACGTGTGACACGGCCCAAAAGAATGGAAGATTTTGCTGCATTAGGTGTCAGAGAGGTAAAGAGAGCAGTCGCAGAGGAAAAAGAAAGCGAGAAATACTCCTCTGCAGAAGGTCAGTGACTATGGATAATAAGAGCAAAGTCATGCCAACGAGCTTCTGGAAATTGAAGGAGGAATGAAACTCATTGAAGCGGGAGAGTGGAGGAAACGGGACGGTAAGAAAAATTGAGAGATGATCAAAACTAAAGTTTTAAAGTATCTCCGAGGAGCATGAAAGTGTAAGAGAGGAGGGAGCGAAGGAGATGTCAGCAGAGGAGCAACTATCGTAGGAACGATGTAGAAGAATCGTGGTGTCAGGGTTATTGAGAGATTAGAGGACATGACCCAATTCAATATTTCTTCGCCACGAAGGTTTGAATTATTTTTTTGAGTATCAAAGAGAATGATGACAGTTGAAATTCTTCCGAGTAAAGAGATTTCTGGAGGAAGTGAGCAGTGTTCTTGCAAACTTTCCGGAGCAAAGTTCAGGCGTAGAAGAGGAGTGGATTCTACTATCTGTCGAAAGTAGAGCGAATAACAGGAGCGTTGGTATTTAAAAAAAAAAGAGACGACAAATTATTCAGCGAAATTTGATTCTTACTAGTCAGAGTAGGTTTAAGCGAAGAGTAAGAGGAAGTTGAGAGTTCGGAAAAGGATAGTTCCTGACTGACAAAAATGACAACACCGCCGCTAGCGTGCGGGTCATCAGGAGAATGAGACCTAGATCGATTGAGATCCGATCGCAGAGCAGAGTATTCACGGATCCTGAAAGTTGCAGAAGAGTGTAAGTTGGACTCTTGGATACACATGAGATCGACAGGAAAGAGCGAAAGATAGTGAAGGAGTTCAGCACTTCTGGCTCGAGGACCTCCTGCGTTCCGTCGGAGAGCCCTCAGCGAGTAATGAGAGGAAACAAAGGGCTTAAAAGAAGAGCTAGAAGTGGAGGAAAGTGGGGAAGAAACAGAAGGAGGGGTTAGTGACAGGCATAAGCAGGGTGCTGGGTAAGAGCTACATTGACAGAAGGAAGGTTGTGAGAGTGGGCAGTGGAGGTGCTCATGCTGCATGGCGTGGTAAAAGTTGACTCAGTGTTGGTAGACTGTGGACCCCAAGAGAAGCCGAGATGCAGCAGAGAAGATGGCTCCAGAAGTAAGAGCTGGAAAGGGAGTTAAACTCCGAATAGGAGAGGGAGGAGCACCATAAATGTCCCCATTTATAGCAGTTTCACCATTCCACCGATTTCACTATCCAGGTCTCATTGCCGGCGCACACAGAAGGGGAAGATAGGACCAGGATTTCGATGAACGTTGCTGCTCACAAGAAGTAGAAGAGAATGAGTCGGCGAGGGAGAAAGAAACTGGAGAACAAAAGAAGAAAAGATAGGCAACGGTGTTTGTGCGAGCTGCTCTTCTGCAGTCGTTTTGAGGGCAGTACAACGAAAAATATAATTGCTGTGCGTAGAGGTAGCAGTATCAGGATCCTTGGGGGTCCACCAGCGATTTCGGCTCAACCCAGCGGGGCGAGGAATCCCACCACGTTTAGTCGGCTGTTGATTGGTGCGGCCCTGCCTTTCCTTGGTGGCGCAGTTGAGTAGCGTATGCATCAAACCGAGTGCTTTACCTTTTTTGTTTGCAGGCAAGGACATGGAAAACATGCAAAAATTGGCGGGGAATAACCCATACCGATCCGATGATTCGTCGGACGATGCAGGGGATTCCATACTTTCAACATCAACTGATAATGATAAAGTAAGCTGTTGTTGTTATGTTGCTCTATAGAATGTGTCGAAGTTGGGATAACATTGTTGGTGTGCGCTCCGTCTTATATTTAATAAATTTTCCCTAAATGATTAAAGCAGGGATTAATTAGCTCCTGAAGCAGTGCTCCTGAAGTTTCGGTTACCATCTTATCCTTGATTTCAACCAGTGATCCAAACCTGAAATGGTGTAACAAAAGGCTGATCGAAGTTGTTTGTTGTTGTTGTTGTGATTATCCCTCCTCTTCCTCGGGATGGAGGTACGGCATGAACGGCAATGCAGTCAACCTGAATGAAATTAGGTTATGGGAAAGATGGCAGCCCATTTCGAACCAGTCATGAGTGACTGGTAGCCCCACCACCAACAAGGCGGACTGCCACTGGTGGGTAATCGAAATTGTTTCGAAGAGCCTCTCTGACCTGTATTTGATGCCAATTTCAGTTTTCGCTGTGAGCACTTGAAAATTTCGCTGTTAATAGCTAGATGAGGGTTTTTGAGAATCGTTTCTCAAGCTTCAAAGTGCTGTCGTATAAACATGTAAAGCGACCTAGGTTTAACTGCACCAATCAACAGCCGCCTCAACGTGGTGGTGCGGTCCCCGGCCCCGTTTGGGTTGGGTCGAAATGGCTGTTGGCCTTCCCGAGGGTCCCAGTTACCCCGGGCACTCCCATTCATTTTTTCGCTATGCTGCCCCCTGAACGACCGCAGAAGGGCAGCACACAGCTTCTTTAAAATCGGTCGCCTGTTCTTACTTTTTCTTCTCTCCTGCCCTACTCTTGCCCTCCTTCGTCTCCTCATTCTTCTTCTTCTCCTGATGAGCGGTAACGTTCATCTCAACCCTGGCCCCATCTTTCCTTGCTCTGTGTGCGCTGGAAATGTGACCTGGCGGGGCAAGTCGGTGCAATGCTGCGCTTGCTCCAAATGGGTCCATCTAAGGTGCTCACAACTTTCTTTATCTAACTTCAGAGCTCTTGGCAGCTCTCACTCTTGGAGCTGCCCCCCCTGCCGTAACACTGTGACTCCCCCCTCCTCGGACTCCTCCGGCACGTATACCTCCACTGTGGAATCTGGCCCCCCCTCTGCTAATGCTGCACTCTTGCCCCACCCTCGTCTCCAAACTTCTTATCCCCCATCTGCCCATCTTATATCTCCTTCCCCTACCCTTCCACCACCGTCCCTTGCTCCTGGCTATACTTCTGCACCTCCTGCCTCCTCTCCTCCCCCTGACTCTCTCAGGGTTCTTCAATGGAATGCTGGAGGTCTTCGAGCCAGGAGCACTGAACTACTTCACTTTCTTTCATCCCAACATGTCGATCTTATCTGCATTCAGGAATCCAATCTTAACTTCTCTTCCTCTTTCCGGATTCCTGGATTCTCTGTTCTGCGTTCTGATCGTACCCACTCCCGGTCTGGCATTCTCTCTTCTGATGCCTCGCATGCCAGTGGCGGCGTTGTCATTTTCGTCAGACAGGGCCTATCCTTTTCTGAACTTTCTACCACCTCTCTTTCTTCGCTCGATCCCTACTCTGATTATGTAGGGGTCAACATCTCTCTAAACAAATCCTCCTCGGTGTCATTTCTTAATGTGTATGCCCCCCCTATTCGCTCCTCCCCAACGGATGGCAGAACCGATTCCTTCTCTCCCTCAATTCTTCCCTCGTCCAGAAATCTCTTCATTCTGGGGGACTTCAATTGCCATCACCCGCTTTGGGACTCAAGAGGTACTTCCGACCCCCGTGGGGAGGAAGTATTCGACTGGGTCATCTCCTCAGACCTCCTCCCCCTCAATGACCCTGACACACCCACCCTTTTCCATCGCTCCTCCGGCAGTCGCTCCTCTCCTGACATCTCCTTTGCTCCTTCTACTCTTGCTTTTTCTTGCTCCTGGGAGGTGCTTCAGGACCTGGGTTCTGACCACCTACCAATTCTTCTATCTATCCCTCTCTCTCCGGTCTTTCACCCCAACGAGCGCCCCCCTTCCTTCAATTTTCAGAAAGCTCGCTGGGATGACTTTGCCTCCTACTTTGACTCTCACTGTCCTACTGCAGAGGAATACTCGTCTCTTTCTCTTTCCTCTGCAGCTGCTCTCTTTACATCTCTGGCAATGAATGCGGCCAAATCTTCCATTCCTTTCGGCCGCATCAAACGCCCTCCTAAAGCCTGGTGGTCTGCTGAGGTGGAAGAAGCGGTTGGTGAAAGACGCAAGACTTTCGCTACTGCTCACAGAAGTGATGAAGATCGCCAGGCTTACATCTCCGCCTCTCGACGTGCCTCGTCGGTCATTGCCAAGGCCAAGGCTGAGGCATGGCAGACGACCTGCACTTCTCTTTCACCTAAATCTAATCCTAAATCTGTGCACTCTCTTCTTCGCTCTATTGCTGGCTCTCCTTCCTCGTCTTCTTCCTCTCCTAACTTTCCTAACTGTTCCTCTCCCAGGGAATCGGCTTCGGTCTATGCCGCTTACCTGAGGTCTCACTTTTCCGTGTCTCAGCCAAAGGCCCTGCGCAGCAGAGCCAGAGGCTACCTCACTGAGCTCCGCCGAGCTACGTGCTCTGTGGAGTCTCACTCGTCCTTTTGCTCTCCCTTCTCTCCCGCTGAATTTCTTGCGGCTGCCTCCAACCTCTCCTCATCCACTGCCACTGGCCCAGACAAAGTTGCCTATCCCATGCTAAAGCATCTTCCTCGCTCTGGCATGGATTTTCTTCTTCACATCTTCAATCTTTCTTGGTCTTCACATTTCTTTCCTTCCATCTGGAAGACATCTTCTATTATTCCCATACATAAGATAGGAAAGCCTCTCGACTCTCCTGCTTCCTTCCGGCCTATCTCTCTCACCTCCTGCGTATCAAAGCTTTTTGAACGCATCATACTATCCCGTCTACTTTTTTTTCTGGAATCTAATTCCATTCTCTCTCCCCGCCAGGCCGGTTTCCGCCCTGGACGGTCTACACTTGATCAAATTCTGTATCTTTCTCAGTCCATTTCGGATGGGTTTAACAAACCCAGGCCGGGCTCTCGGACGATCCTGTCTACTATCGATTTCTCTAAAGCTTTTGACTCTGTCTGGCACCCCGCCCGTTTCCACAAACTTATTTCGGCTGGCCTCCCTTCTTGCTTTGCTCGTTGGACTCAATCTTTCCTTTCTGACAGGCGCGCTTCTGTGGTTTTTCAAAATCACAAAAGCCGCTCCTTTCGAGTCCGTCGAGGTGTTCCGCAAGGATCCGTTCTTGGCCCTGTACTTTTCTCCCTCTTCATCAATGATCTTCCGGCTTCTCTGCCTTCTTCCGTCAGGTGCTCTCTTTACGCTGACGATCTGGCCATTTGGTCCTCCTCCCCCTCGGCCCCCACTGCGGTAGAGGCCACACAAGGAGCTCTGTTTCGATTGGAGCGCTGGTCTGAGTACTGGTGTCTTCCTCTCAATCCGAGCAAATGTGAGGCCTCCTTTTTTTCAGTGGATCCCCACCAAGCTAACCTCCAGCCCAACCTCCTCCTACTCGGCTCCTGGCTCCGTTTTAATCCCACTCCAACTTTTTATGGGGTCACCTTCGACCGCACTCTTTCCTTTTCTAGGCATGTATATTCGCTGAAGGCCAAGTGTTTCCCACGTCTCAAGGCCTTACGCTGTATCTGTGCTTCCTCTTGGGGCCCCTCTAAGGACTCCCTCTCTGTTCTGTATAAAGCTTTTCTTCGGTCCCTTCTCACTTACGCTTCACCCGGATGGTTTCCTTTCCTAAGCGCTACCAATATCACCAAATTGGAACGCCTTCACCGAGCGGCCAGTCGCGCCATCACCGGCTGCCTCTCGTCCTCCCCTATCCCTCTACTACTCACCGAGGCTTCTCTACCTCCCCTACGAGTCACTCTGACTCACTTCACTCTTTTTTCTCATGAGCGGGCTCTTCGTCTCCCAACCTCCTTTTCCCATCTCAGGTTTGGCCAGACTAAGAGTGAAACCAAGACTCTGCAGATCGTCCTGGAGAGCTTTTGCGTCCACTCACCCGCTCATGCTTCCTTCTACTTGTTTTAGGGAGGCTCTTGTTGCTTGCCCTCCCTGTCCTCCTTGGAATCTTCCCTCGTTCACGGTGGAGTCCACCCTTTCCACTCCATGCTCTCGCTCTGATCCCCCTCACTCTCGCCAAGGTGCGGCTCTCGCCCACCTTGACTCTCTTCCTCCTCATGATCTGGTACTCTGGACAGACGGCTCTGTTCCTTTTCCTTTTGGCAAGGGCGGCTCCGGCGTTCTTGCCAACTGCTCTCTCTGTGGCACTGAGGCCACTCTTTCCTTTTCGGCAGGCCCAGTTTGTTCCAGTTCTTCCGCTGAAGCCTGCGCCATTCTGCATGCTCTTTGCTGGTCTCGGCAACACCATAAAGTCTGCCATTTTTCTTCTCTTCTTCTCCTGTCTGACTCTCGTTCTGTCCTCGCCACCCTGTCCTCTCCTCCACTTTTCCTGTTATCTCAAACTCTGTGGCAGATCTGGCAGGAACTGTCTTCTTTCTCCTCCTGTTCTATCAGGCTACAATGGGTCCCCGGACACTCGTTTCTTCCGGGGAACGACACAGCTGATGAGCTTGCCAGACGGGGAGCGCTGCTTGCGCCCTCCGCAATCCCTTGTAGTCTCTCTCCTCTTATCTCTCGTATCCACTCTCGTCTTATCTCGGACTGGAGGCGTACTGTCTCCTCAAAGTATTTTGACACACAGGTTCCCTCAATTTCCACTGAGGAACTTGTGCTCCCTCGTCATGCTCGCTGTGTTCTCTCTCGTCTTCGCTGCAATGGACACAGCCTTCTTTTAGGTTCCTATCTCTCCAGGATTGG
Source organism: Trididemnum clinides (assembly GCA_963675345.1). Lineage (NCBI taxonomy): Eukaryota > Metazoa > Chordata > Ascidiacea > Aplousobranchia > Didemnidae > Trididemnum > Trididemnum clinides. The sequence continues at coordinate 27,123,566 of OY776306.1, forward strand.
CAGAATCGAGAATTCTTCTTGCAGCGCCTGTGGACACTCGTCCCAGGACATCTCTCATCTCATTCTGCACTGTCCAGCTACGGACTCTTTGCGCCGCTCACTCTTTGGCTACTCTCTGTCTCTTTATGACCTCTGGTCCAGACCCTGGGGAGTTGCCCGGCTTCTGGGGCTCCATGGTCTTCCGCCATGCCCCCATCCCTCGGAAGGGGTCGGGTAAACAACAACAACAACAACAACCTAGGTTTAAGCCACAGTATCGGTTAAGCGAAGCCGCTGTTCTTTTAAGATTTCAACCGATTGTTATTCAGTTGCAACCGACTTGATGTTTCCACCTAAGACCTTTTCGTTCGTAGTGCCGAGGTCCTGGCTACCCTTTCATATTTTACCCGGATCACTGTTATCTCTGCAATCTTAAGTACAACTACATTTTATGCAAAAAAATCTTTGTTACGTAGTGCTCGAGCGACGATGATGTCATTTCGACTCCGACGCGTCATCGACGTGATGTCATAACCGGCAAGCGGCAGACGCGATCTTCGTTTAACGTTGAAGAAAAGAGACAAAAGTGGGTCTTGGTTTAATTGGCTTTGTGTTGATCTTCTTGTGTTGTTGCAGCAACACCTGACTACAGTACCCCCCCAATATTTACGCGGGTTACCTTCCTTCCCCTCCTGCGAATCTCGAAAATCCTTGAATTATTGATGCAGTTTTAACGCCCCTATGTATATTACATCCGCTGAAATATGCTTCCCAAACACCTAAAGATAGTCCTACTCATTAATGCAGTAATTGTTTTTACTGACATTGTTATGTTGAAATCATTTACCAGTTTGGATGAACGTTTTTTTGCTAAAAACATCCGCGATCGGCGAACTGCGAATGGGTGAGGGTATGCTGTAGTTAGTCTAAACACGGAGTAGCTCACGTTGAGCTGCGGGGGTCACACGGCGTTTCTTCCACAACCAAGCGAGCGGAATTGCTCTGAAATTTTTCCACGGACGCAACAAACCAGACGCCACGCGGAATCACCGGCCAGTACCCTCTCGCATCGAGCTGCCGGCTGCTACCATCACTGTCCACCTCGCAGTCGGCCATCCATGACTCTGACATCTCATAAAGCTTTGAGGAGACGCGATGGTACAATGGATACTTGTGACGTATGTCAAGTGCCCTCGATGAGAGCTAACTTTTCGCGCATGCTTCGATTCCGTGCGTGCTTTAACTTTCGCGATTTCTCTGCATCATGAGTCTCTTCGTAGATTTACAAATGCGCACGTCTCCTACATCCTTCGAGTGTTGTGCATTGAAGTAATTAAAGAGATAATGTGATGCATGCTATTAAGTTTAATTTCTCATTTTGCAGTGCCTTGGCTGGGATGACCTCCAGTAACCCTACCAACATGAAGACCACGTGACCGTGCGTTTCTGCGATTGGTCGAAATGTGATTTCAAGTGGCCGATCAGATAGATTTTATTATTTTACAGAAAATATTTTTTACGATATAGTTCTGTAATAATTTTACTGTGTGACTTCATTTTGCACATGGGGTAGGTGGAAGTTCATGGTTAAGCCAATCCGCCGTTTCTTGATTATCTTGAGTTATATTTTTAAACAAGCGAAATAAAGTAAACGACCAGAATTTGGTTTTTTTGGTACATATTGCTGAAATTAATCACCACACATCATGAACAAATTAGTTCACCATGTTGTATTAACCCGTTCTATCGATGGCGTGAAACAGTGAAAGATTCTCGCCGCGAATCGAATCAAGGTCAGCATCCTGAAAGGCGATGGTTGATGTTGAAAACGAACACAAATGTTGCACATGGGCGCGCGGTACCCACTGCAACCAGTGGACTGCGATTGCGAGCCAAAAGGCTCCTCTTGTATTCTAAACTCGATTAGTGTCCACGTTCTTGGCCAAGTTAAATTGGAATAATCCTAGGGGCCACGAATTTTTGTCCAATCGCCGGTTTATTTGGTAGACGGAAGCGACGTGGTGTTGTAGCTAGCAACATATTTGAGAATGTTATTAGTTTATTTTTTAACCAAGCTTAAGGTAAAGGTGTGTGCAATCTGGTTATTTCGAAAGTTTTAAAGTTTTGGCGAGAAAGAGAAGGTTCAGAGCGAGAGCATGAGCTAGAAGAAGCAAACTCCACACTGAAGGAAGGAGGCACCAAGAACAAGAGAGAGCAAGCGTTTTAAGTTTCTGCAGTTTTAACGGCGCGTAGAATCTAAAAAAAGAAAAGCCTTTCATAAAAAGTAACAGGAAATTTGAATTATTGTTATCACGGCTGTTTGAAATGGCTACGTAATTTCAAAGAATTCTGTTATGACGTCATATCATTTAAGACGAACTTATTCAAGCTTTTAATTTGTCGAAAAACATAACTAACCGTCTTCACACTGAAGTACAAGTATTAAGGATTCAATTTATTTTCAACTGAATTAATATATTTTAGCCACCAGCATTGGCGTACAGATATTTTTAAAAGTGGGGAGAGAAACATAATTTAAAGCAAAATCATATTTACCAATTGCAACATAACATCCGATGATATAATTTACACAAACTCAAATCTTTTGCGTTTACGTCCAAATCTTTTGAATACTGCATCACAATACTGAATACAGCATACCGAAAACACTCACGAAAGAAAGCAGTAAAGCAGGAAGGTCATTAATGAAACGAGAAAAAAGAACAGGACCAAGTAAGGATCTTTGCGCAACACCTCAACGGACTCGAAAGGAGCAACTTTTATGATTTTGAAAAACCACGCAAGCGCGGTTGTCAGAGAGGAAAGATTGAGTCCGTCGAGCGAAGCAAGGGAACCAGCCGAAACGAGTTTGTGAAAAGTGCGGGATGCCAGACAGAGTCGAAAAGCTTTCAAGAAATCGACTGTTGCCAGAATCGTCCGAGAACCCCGGTCTGGGTTTGTAAAACCCATCCGAAATGGACTGAGAAACATAACGAATTTGATCAAGAGTATACCGATCAAAACGGAAACGGACCTGGCGGGAAGAGAGAATGGAGTTATGACTCCAGAAAAAAGAGTAAACATGATAAAATAATTCGCTCAGACAGCTTTCCCACAGAGATCTGTGGCAGCCACAATAAATTCAGTGGAAAAGAAGGGAGAGCAGAAAGAGGAATGAGGCTCCTTAGGGCACGTAGCCAGTCAGAACTTGAAAAAGTTACCTCTGACTCTGATACTCAAGACCTTTGGATGAGAAACGGAAAAGTCGGATCTGAGCTAGTCGGAGTAGTCAAGTATCGACTCCCTGGAAGAAGTACAGTTGGGAAAGTTAGAAAAGGGGGGATAACTAGCGACAGAATGGAGGAAAAAATAGACTATTTAAAAAACAGATTTAGCAGAAAGAGACGAGCATATCGCCTGCCATGCCTCAGCCTTGGTTTTAGCGATAACAGACGAGACATGTTATGAAGCAGAGAGGTAATCCCGACAATCTTTACTTCTATGAATGGAAGCAAAGCCTTTCGTTTACCGCTTCTTCTACTTATGGGGGCTACCAGGTTTGGGGTTTGCACTTGATGCGGCCAAAAGGAATGAAAACCTGGCCGCATTCAATGTCAGAGATGCGAAGAGAGCAGCTGAGAAAAGAGAGGAGTACTCCTCTGCTGACGGAGAGTCAGAGTCAAAGTAAAGGGCAAAGTCATCCCAATGAGTTTTCTGAAAATTGTAGGATAGAGGTCTTCGTTGGAGCAATTGGTAGAATTGGGAGGTGATCAGAGTCCAAGTCCTGAAGCCCCACCCAGGAGCTAGCGAGGGAAAAAAGAGGAAGGAGCAAAGAAGATATCAGGAGAAAAGCGACTGCCAGAGTAGCGTTGGAGAAGGGCAGAAGTGTCAGGACTGTTGGTGGTAAGGAAGTCTAAAGAAATGACTCAATCATATGCTTCCTTCCCAAGATGGTCAAAAGTAACTTTTGAGTTTCAGAGGGGTAGTGGCAATTAAAATCCCCAAGAATGAAGAGGTTTCTGCAGGAAAGAACAACGAAGGGGAAAAAGGGGTCGGTTTGGCTATCTGTCGAAGAAGAGCAACTAGGAGGAGCGTAAATGTTAAGGAAAGAGAGCGAGAAAAAGTTATTTAGTGAGATGTTGACTTCTAGATAGTCAGAGTAGGGGTCAAGCGAAGAGAGGAGGTAGAGAGTTCTGAGAAAAATAGTTCTTGCCTGACAAACATGATGACACAACCGTTGGCGTGCAGGTCTTCAGGAGAAAGAATACCGGACCGGAAGTGAGTGAGATCAGATTGTAGAGCAGGGTATCCAGGATCCGGAAAGAGGAAGACGAGTTGAGGTTGGATTCCTGGATGCAAATAAGGTCTACAGGATGTAGCGAGATAAAGCAGAGAAGTTCAGCGCTTGCGGCTCAAAGACCTCCGGCATTTCATCAGGGGTCTCAGGGTGACGATTAGGGTGCCTGGAGTGATTGGGACCCTCGCAGAGGCTAACAGCTATTTCGACCCAACCCAAACAGGGTCGGGGGCCGCTCCACCACGTTGAGGGGGCTGTTCATTGGTGCAGTGAGACTCTAATCATTGCAAATATCTGCAATAAGTTTGATTTCAACGATTAAGTACCGATTTCCAGAGCTAAAGCCGGAGCAATTCCATGCCCTTCCACAACTTTTAAATTATGCTTCTATGCACTTCAAAAAATGAAGAAACAATTTTTTGAAATCTTTGGCAATTTCAAGTGAGGGGAAGTCCGGTTTCTAAACGCGCTTCGGCTAAAAACTGGGGGGCAACGCGTACCCTGGGATTCCAAAATATAAATCAATGTACAAATTTGTCAACAAATTTTGGTGATGAAGAAGCCTGCAGCACAACTCTACGAAACATATCAGCGCCTTCATTCTAACTGGATCCCGTCAGACGCTTAAACAATGCGAAGGAGAATGGAGTGGATGGATGGATAACTTCTCGCGACTCTTTTTGTTGCTAGTTTCAAACCTACAACGATGCAAAGCAAAATCTGTCCATCTACAGGTCCTTCAAGGGGTCTTCCCTTGCAAACAATAAGATTACCGGCATTTTTATGGTGCACAAAAAGTACCATCTCTCTATTAGATGGAAATAAACGTAAAAGCACTCCCAAAACAATCTACAAGGCTTGCTTTGAAAAATAAGCTTTGAGGCACGTCCAAATAATTGGATGACGTGTGGCCTCTCGTCTATGTTCGAGTCTTGGAAAATAAAATTAGAATAAAACATTGACGTGGCCAGATCTTGGGCGCTTTGTGTATTTAACGTACACCGTTGAAAAAAGAAATTTGCTAAAATTGAACAGTTATTTTCAAGGCTACAAACCACCCAAAGTGCAGTGATGAAAATTTGCTTCACAAAAACTGCTATCAATATGACATCTGTGATGTCATAATTGGGTATTCTTATTGGATCGTTAAATCATAATAACATAATTGTTTTGATGGGAACATCGTTTCGCATAGGCCTGGATTGTTAGTACTTAAACAAAAACTCGTTTTTGGTTTGTGCTTTCAATAAAAAACAACGCCTGACCATGGACGACGAATCGGACCATACTCCATCGGAAAGCATGCATCCCGTGTCCGGGGTGAGCGAAGTGCTGGCCACCAAGCAAAAGCGAGTCCCATACAAAAAGATGGTGGTTGAAGCCATAGAGACGTTGAAAGAAAGACGCGGGTCGTCGCGGCAATCCATCGCCAAATTCATTATTAACAAGTACCAACTGGGAAGCTCAACGGCCGCGAAAATCAACTCAGTCATCACAAAAATGGTCAAGAATAGACAGTTGATCCGAACCAAAGGCACACTGGAGGACGGAGCTTTTAAACTAATGCAAAAACAACTTGCTCCGTTTGCTTCTGCCGGAAGATCAAGGCGGAGGAGGTTTCGTGGAAGAAAGAAGAAAGGGAAAAAGAAGAGGGCGAAAAAAGGAAAGAAGGGGCGACGCAAAAGAAGGAAGGGAAAGAAAGGTAAAAAAGGAAAGAAAGGAAGACGCGGCAAGAAACGTCGTCGAGGAAAAGGAGGGAAGAAAAGAAAAGCAGCATCGCACTTTATGAACATCTAAGGAGCGAGTCAAGGAGGTAATAAAGCTGACCGCCCATTCACGTAACTGCCGATGCAACGGACGTCAAAGTCTTTTTAATAAAATGTAGAAGAAAAAAATCGCGATAATGACTGATTTAGCTTGTAAACCGATTGGTTCTAGTCGGTGTTTGGTAACGCTTGAGTGTTCAGCAGTTCTCAGCCTGTGAGATTACTTTTCGACCGACGCCTCCACAGCATGTGAAGGTTTCCTTGTTTGGCTTCTACTTTTTCATCACATCATTGGCGAAATATCAGCCTAATCTAATAATATTTTTCAATTATATCGGCTGATATCTCCTTTCCTAAATAGTGGTTCTTCTGCTTTTGCCGCTTCCATTTGTTTTTCCTTGCGAGCTTTAGATTTGACTTTTGCTTTTTCCGCATTACGTTGACCAAGCCTTGCTGAATCAGTGAGTGTCTGTATCAATCTTCCTCAGGCTAGCGATGCACTTAGCAAACTGCAGACAGTGACATTGTTTCGACCTATCAGGTCTCTTCAGTGCAGTTGGTGACCAATGAGAAGCTAGAGGCTTTTAATAAAGCATAGCTTAGACCGCCACATTTGTGGAACCTAATACTGGGTCCACTGTAGTGGATGGTCTGTCAACCTCTGCGAAGCCGTATCACTCGTGAATGAGTGGCGGTTGTCGCAGGTGCACTAAGTCTAACTACTGCTAGAACAATAGTGCTGTCACAGCCGAGTGGTCACAAGGTCTTACATGTATAGTAATGCAAGAGGCTAGCGATGCACTTAGCAAACTGCAGACAGTGACACCTGCGACAACCGCCACTCATTCACGAGTGATACGGCTTCGCAGAGGTTGACAGACCAACCACTACAGTTGACCCAGTATTAGGTTCCACAAATGTGACGGTCTAAGCTATGCTTTATTAAAAGCCTCTAGCTTCTTGTCGGTCACCAACTGCACTGAAGAGGCCTGATAGGTCGAAACAATGTCACTGTCTGCAGTTTGCTAAATCTTCCTCAGGAATTACAAAAGGAGTTTAATGGAGTTTCGGACCTTTTGCTCCGCAATCAGGAGCAGTTTCTACCACACCATGGTGGTTGTCTCCAGAATATTTTGATTATCTACTTCTGGAAAACATCCCAAAAAAATAAAACACCATTTTACGCCGTAACATCGTAATGAGTTAAGTTAAGATGGTAAATCCCATTATCTCGTGCCTGCACAAAATTGAATGAAGGATAGCAAACTAGGGTCCGGTTGGGCTTCTTAGCGCCATATAGCGACGAAAACATTTATTTGCATTTTTCCAACTCGTAAATAAATTTCAGTGAGCTAACTGGTGTTTACTTGTGACGCAATGTTATGGTTTACAGCCCACGCGTTCTTTGTGCACTCCCATACCGCTTGATTCAAGACTCGTCCACAAAGTTTCGAACTGCTTTTGAATATTGGAGCACGAATTCATTTTTTTGTCGAATCTTGAGGATGGAATCCCATCTATTCTTACAGAAGAAGAAAGTTTAACAACTCAGTAATATTCAATCTATTTCCTGGTGGGCCTAAGTACAAATTTAAGTATTTTTTCTGGCCGCAAAAGCACTCAAGCATAAAGTTTTTGAATGGGAGTTTGGAGCCAAGAAAGTCGGCAAAAAAAACGATGGAAAAAAATGTCCTGGTATGATTGTCACTTAAAATATTGCTCCAAATACAGCGATGACCAAAAAAAAGGTCCCAATGTGAGGATTAGTTTAACACTAGAAGTACCAAAGATTTTACATTGCCTAGAAGTACCGAGTGGGGTCAGATTGACCCTTTCTTTTAATGATGCTTTTTACATTTTTTAAAAATTTTAACCAACACAACCGTAGACTCAGTGGACATGGTGCATTTATTTTATGAACAAGTCAGACATAGGTTTGATTCCCCAGTGAGATAAATTTCAAAAATTCTGGCAAAGCTTTATTGCATGTGTAGGAAATAAGTTCCTTAGAGCAATAACGTGCTGACTGAATCCCAATTGCTGGGAACTATGGCAGTCACAAGGAAGAAAGCACTACAGCAATATTTTATTCCATCAATTAGCGCAAGCTGTGGCAGATAATCAAAAATCACGTCCTTCTGCCACGACGATCAACAACGAACGAGAAACATGACAGACAACCAGAACACGTCCGTCCGCCACGGCGATCGACGAAGAAAGAGAGCACAATATCTCCGACCACATGGTCGGTAACAAAATCTGCACGCGACACCACGAATTAGGTCGCTGCACACGTCTATGTAATCAGGACGCTGCACACGTCACACCAACAAAAATAACGGATAAACAACCTAATGGCGGGAAAGGCAAGCCGATCACCGAGCTACCAAGAGAAGGTAAAAATAAACATAATCTAGCCCTAATAAAAAAGAAAAATATATGTGTGTGATTTTAGACGCATACAATAATAATAAAAAATACGCGTTGCAATATCACGGCTAGGTTGCCGGAAAGCCATGCAGGCTAGATTCCTGGCGTGAGGTTACATCGCCAGGCGTGCGGACTACAGGAGCACGATATACTTGAAACGGAGATAGCCGAGCGGCTACAAACCTGACGGTAGATACTTCGTCAGTTAACATTACTTCATCAGCAAAATCATTGGGTAAAACAGCAAAGGTGCGCGAGCTGGGCGTCAAACTGGGGACGCACGAAGTTGCAAATTAGCAAACACAGCTCTTACATTAAACAACTAGAATCACACACATCAGTGGGAGCAAGGTGCCAAGCCACTGAAAGCAAACTAATAAAAAAAATGTAAAAAAAAGACAAAAAGATGTTTGGCATGGCAGCTCGATGAAGTGCGAGGCGCGACACGCTACACATGCATAGTTACGAAAAATACGACAAAACACATCATGACCAACATTTATTGGCAGCAAAGCCTACAATAAATGTGTTTTTCCTGTTTTCCAATGCATTTATCACAAACAAGCTTAGAGCAACAGCCGCATGTTTCACGCGTTTTGTTAGTGCAGCTTTTGCTTTGGCAGTGCTTTCGTTTCTGGCTTTTCTGCATACTGCTGTTGGGTTGACTGGACTGGTGTGAGTCAGCTTTTCTTTCTTCAACAAACCTCGAACGAAGCTTTTCGGATAACCTCAAAAGATATCTTCGCCGTGAGATCTTTGACCTGGTAACCATCGATTGGGCATTGATTGCAGCCAAATCTAATATGTTGTAAAAAAATTGCACAGGCCACCTGCGAGAAGCTGCATTTATAGTGTACTTTTTGGCCATTTGGTCGAGCACATCAACTCCAAATTTTGTGGAGTTATTAAATTTTACGGCTTCAGGCTTAGATTTTCGGTGGTCTCTGTATCAACAGTAGCATGCATTGTACTAAGCAGCAAAACGTTTTTGTGGTTTTCGCTTGATAAACAGTCAAGGTGCTGCCATCGTGTTTGAAAACTTTTGTTGCGTAGAGATCCTCCTTCATTTTTTGATTTCTTGCGGAATCTTTTTTTGGATGCGATTGACAGTTCCGACAATGCTGATTCCCTCCTGCCTTAAAATTTGGCGAGATTTACTAAGTAAAAAAAATTGTTAGTGGTCACGTTTCGACCAGTCTTTTTGTAAGGTTCAGTCAGCCGCAAAACAACCTGTTCAACTAATGTTATTCCTGCCGGCCGTGAATCATCTTTCTTCAAATAAGTAAAGCTATGTAGCATATACTTAATTTGCACATCAGCGGCCATCCAAAATTTGATGCCAAATTTGTCGGGTTTATTTGGCATGTATTGCGTGAATCTGCATCGAGTTTTGGTAGGAAAAAGTTGCTCATCCACGGTAATGCTGGCACCCGGTTTATAATGACTAAGACAATTTCCGACAAAGGTATACCAAACTGTTGATATCAGAGCCAGTTTATCTGTAGCTAGTCTCTGTGACTGTGTTTGTTTATAGTCAAAGCGCAGAAATTTCATTATTTCAATGAATCTGTTGCGAGCCATAGTTTCAGAAATAATTGGAATTGCCCATAACCTATTCCACAATTCATGTATCTTGATCTTAGTTGCCCTGTGAGCTCCACGAGCATAAAAATTCGCTAAAAACGCATCTAGTTCATGTAACGACACGCGCCAATCATCTGTTTGTAAAACTCTTCGAGCTTCTTCTTTAGTACATCTTTGTATATGACGCAACATAGCTTCATCAATGAATAGATCGCATGCAATGCGAACCGATTCTTTGATAATACTACGATGTGCTTGCGTAGATGGCCCAGGAGCTTCTCTGATAACGTTGTGGCAAGATCGCCTTCCGGAATTATTTTGATTAGGGTCCAAAAGATTCCAAGTAATTTCAGCTAAAGTTGCAAAGCTTGTTGCATTATTCTGTTAAACGTGATCTTCATTTGTTTCGGTATCTTCAAAATCCGAAATTTCTGAGTTTAATGATTCCGAAACAAGTGATTCACCAGACCAAGATTCACTTTCTGAATCATCACGATTGTCCTCATCTAAATGGTAAACACTCGTATCTGATTCAGCATCATTTTCAGCATCAGAATCATCTTCCTGGATGTTTTGCAGCAACTCCAAAGCTTTTAGCGCAGTATGTCTTTTTCGGTGTGCCATTGATTTGGCATGCAATTAGGCACAACGGTATAGATTGGCCCAGCTCTATATCCTAACAATTCCACTTGCTATAATAGGTATTCATAGGTTGCATGCATGCCCTGTACAGTACTTTCAACTGCAAAATTAATACAACGTATTAGGTTCTTGTTGCTGACAATTACTTGCTTGCACTAGTACTATCGTCTTTATTTTAGTACTACTGATAATTTAGGTCTGCACTATCAAAGCTTGTAGAGTAGGTTTATACCAGAAAGTTATCTCAGCAGTGGCGTAGCAACGTAATGTGTCGCCTTTGGCTTTTTGCGCGAAATGCCGCCCCCTTGCGCGTTGTAAAAGCATTTCAGACAACCGGAGAATTTAAGTGGTGTTTTTATTATATCAGAAACCCGAAGGTCTCGTGCGCCACGGTCAATGAAATGTGATATACGCAGAACAGTTCAATTTATACGGCGATTAAAATTGAACACGTCGAGCTTTCATTGATGCAAATTCAGAAATTACGTCGTCAAAAGATATTGTCTCAACTAATTCACTTCGATGGACAGTATTGCTAACGCAGACAGCCTACTTTCACCCATAGTTGATCTCAAGTAAGATTTTATCAACTTAAGTTTTGAAAAACTTCTTTCGCAACTTGCGATAGAAACAGCAGCAGTGAGGTATAGCTTAAGACTCATGCATAAATAAGGTGTAGATTCACATAAACGATGTTTGCTTAACCATTGCAGCACGTCCAACGCTGTAGCGTCATTCTTGAATGAAAAACCACTAGATTGCACTAGTCGATTGAACCTTGCGATTTCTAGTTTTAACTCGGTAATATCGACGTCATCAGCATATAAATTCTCAAACTGGCGTCGGCCTATACCGGTATCGATACCGCCACTTCTCAACAAGTTGTGGGGATTTAAAAAGCCAAATATCTCATTTAGTAAACACATTTCGCTGAATCGCGTTTCTGCTTCGCTTCTAAATCTGTCTACAGCTTCTAGCATGCACCTCTTGATTTCTTCCCTAGCCGAGAGACCTACGTCTTCTGCTTGTTCACCAGGCATCCTTTTCTTGCGTCTTATTCGTCTCTCTTCAACCGGTATTTCTTGCTCTTCGCAAAACTTGATCGCTCTTTCAATACATTGCGTAACCATCGCATCGCTTTCACTTACCAAGAAAGCAATAAATGCATTCATCTTTTGGGTACACTCTTCAAGAGACAGACTTTGTCGCTGTAAATATTTTTGAGTGTCTTGTAATTCTTTTAGGACTTCGAACCAAAATTCTAAAAACGAAACAAAGGAAAAACGTTGAATCGCATCCAAGATTCCACGCGATTGTCCTCGTGTATCAATGTTCTCATTTTGATCACAAAGTTCATTTAATGCACCCACCACATCAATGAAAGATTTTTGAAGCGCTTTCACAGCTTCATAGTGAGCACTCCATCGTGTATCGATTACTCGTTTCACCGTGTTTGGCACATACTTGCGCAATACTTCCCATCTGTGAGTAGAAGAAGAAAAGAAGGAATAAATCCTTTCTACAACAGCAAAAAATGTTTCAGAAACTTCAGATGACCCCACTGCGTGCACTCCTGCAAGGTTAAGTGAGTGGTTTCCACAAGGGATAAACAAAGCCTTAGCATTAATATCCTTTATTCTTCGTTGCACCCCTGTACGGACCCCTGCCATTGTGGAAGCATTGTCGTACGCTTGGCCTCTACACATCATTATGTCCAAGCTATTTTTCTGAAGCTCGTTGAGAATAGATTTAGTAATCTCGTCAGCGTTTTTTGCGTGTAGTGGAAAGAAATTTAGAAAGGATTCTTTTATTTGTATCTTGTTATTTCTGTCGATCTTGACATATCTAACAATAAAAGTCATTTGTTCAATATGAGAGATATCTGGGGTACTGTCGAGTAAAATTGAGAAGTACTTTGCGGTCTTTATCTCCTCCAGGATGTGGTCTTTTACCTTTTTGCCAAGAAGTTCGATCAATTCATTTTGAATAGTCGGTGAAAGGTACGTTGTCATGCCCTTTCTACCGAGTTCGATATTAGCAAAGTGTTCGCTAATGACTGTACTGTAATTAGCAAGGAGTTTCAAAGTTTCACGAAAATTTCCCTGGTTCCTTGAATCAGAATCTTCCCGGTGACCGCGAAAAGGTAAATTTTGTTTGCTGAGGAACTTTATGACTGCGACCACGCTTTTTAGGATTTCTTTCCATCTATTTTTCTCTTCATTCACAAGGTTCAGTATTTCTTCGTCAATGGTTTGATGGAGCTGAAGTCTCAGTGCCAGTTCATTGCATTGATCAAAGCACTGTTTGTGAACTTTTGAATTTTCGTGATTATAAATGCAAGGATTAAGATGCCAATAATTTACAAATGGTTTGAAAACAAATGGAGAATTATCATTTCTTGATTGAAATAACTTACAACAGAAACAATATAATCCTGAATGGCTATTCGAATAAAGTAGCTAAGATCTGAGAACCTCATCACCATTCTTTAGTGTCTTATAAAACCATTTCTTACTCAGAAAACGTAGGCATTCTTTCTCTTCGTCCCCTTCGTTAATTATTCTAATTGCTGGCTTGAAAGGTCCTTCAATATTCTGAAACCTTTTGGGCCCTAATTTGATAATCTCAACTCCCATGTTATGGGTTAATTCTTCTGGCCAATTAGCGATATCATTACTAGAGCGATAGTTATCATTCGTTTTATGTGAATCCGAAAGTTTTTCATTCATAAGCTGACTACTTTCAATGATCACTTCGTTATTGGTTTGCTCGCGGTACACTTCTTCTTCCGTCTCTACTTGAGGTAGCGATTCGGCGTGACTGCTAACCCCTTCTGTTTCTTTGGTAGAAGCATTTTTTATAAACTTTAAAATCGCTCCTTCATTTTTCTTTAGTTCTTCTTGTCTAGCTTTTTTTTTCTTCCTATAAAAGGCTCCACTTTCTTTTACCCTCTTCATGGGCTACAACTAACTTAAACCATTTGCGACTAAAATCTGTTACACTGAGATAAGGTGAGAGAGCTAGACTATTTCACCCTGAAACTGAACAATGCAATGACCAATACTCTTTTATGACTTCAGAAGCCTCAATATCGTTACACCATCACAGGTATACGCCTATAGTGAGTCACAATCTGCTAAAAACAATTAGAGGTGTATTGTGTATTTTTTGCGTTCACTTTTCGGATCAGAGTTCACTTAGTTCATTTTTGCCTGGGTTTGCTTGAGATTGAGAATGAAGAAATGCGACTGTGTTTGTTTGCTTAAAACAAAAAATCATCACATTTTGCCGCCCCCACCAACCTGCCGCCCTTGGTTTTAGCCACATTAGCCAATAGGTAGCTACGCCACTGTATCTCAGTCGCTCTGAATATCTTTGTTGCTGCTGAGCATTGCTAAAAATGGACTGCCAGGTATAAATAGAACGATCGTAAACCTTTGGTCAAGCTACATAAGAAAAACAAACTTACTGTATAGTTGAACACAAAAATTGCAACAACGCTTTCCAGCGACAAAATTGTATGACTGGATAGTGTGCGTCAAATCTTTGCTGAAACGCAAACAGCATTTGCTAACACAACAGAGGCGCAAATTACAGTAGGTTATTCAGCACTCTATTGTTCTTACAACAAAACAGCACTTTGCATTTCAACAAAAGATCAAAGCTCCCATCAAACAAAAACAATAGTCTCCTGCAGATATCACTGCAGTAGAATCATTTCAAAAACTTTGTCGAGACAAAAACGTTGATTGAGAGTGCTTTTCAAAGACAACTGTGTTCACAGCAAACACAGAAAACTATATGGGTCAAAATGACCCTTGCTGGTACTTGTAGGTATATCACCACATACAAGCTAACTCAAAACATATTTTTTTCTGAAACTTCCATTAGCTTGTTTAGCTATTAAATTTAGGAAAAGTCAGGAAGTTTCACGTTTCTATTGGAATCAATTTTGCAGATATACGCAAATAAATTGATGCTACGGGTCAAAATAACCCCTATGGTACTTCTAGTATTAAGGAGTATAAGATATAATCAAAACAAAATCTTGTCTTTTTTATTTTATTTCGAAAAGGGAAAAGTGAAAAGCTTCAAAAGGAGCAAGGGATGAATACATCAAAAAAGGTTGGAAATCATTGGTGTAAGATATTGCCAACGACTTGATGTTTGTATATTTCACTCAGTCTATGGAAGGTGTGGTAGTGATGCAATAATGCTGCTTTATTATCAATGGTGTCATATTTACATTGATTCCAAATAAATCTGTGGTGGCATTAACATTTGAAAATTTGTTTATGGTTTGACCAACATATTGTTTGTGACATATACGGCATGCAGACACGTAAATGCTGTAGTTTGAAGAGCCTAAGGTTTGGGTCAATGCAAAGATTTTACCATTGGCTGTTGTAATGGTACTAGTTTGATTTACCATAGATTTATAATGGTTGAAATGGCCGCAAGGAGCGCATTTCTTACAAGGTTGAGAACTTCCTTTACCAGTATTTTCAATCGTTAAATGAGCTACTTTTTTATAATTGGTGAGCATACTGGCAAGGGTAGATGGACGCTTATACACGACGGTAGCTTGAACTAGGCTTTTCTCTTTGGCAGTAAGTTGGAGTAAATTGGAAAAACCGGACGCCCAAATCAGCATAGAATCTGTAGCCTTGTTTTCATTCAATGGTTTTGGTCCAAAACGATCGTTCCACGTTTTTGCTATATTAATGATTTTCTCCACCACTGTTTTGTTGAAACAAGAGTCTATGCCTTTCTTTATTAGCCTTTCTAAATCTTTAAGGTACAATTCATTTGTCTCATTTAATCTGCGTAGTCTAATAGATTCACCGAAAACAATAGAATTGCGACCAATTCACCAAAAATAATAGAAAGCAATAAACAAAAAAAGCATTTCTTACAAGGTTGAGAACTTCCTTTACCAATATTTTCAGTCGTTGAATGAGCTACTTTTTTATAGTTGGTGAGTATAGTGGCAAGGGTAGGTGGGCGTTTAATCACGACTGTAGCTTGTACTAGGCTTTTCTCTCTGGCAGTAAGTTGTAGCAAATTGAAAAAACCGGACGCCCAAATCAGCATAGGCTCTGTAGTCTTGTTTTCGTTCAATCGTTTTGAACCAAAACGATCGGTCCATGTTTTTGCTAAATTGATGATTTTCCTCACCGCTTTTTTGTTGAAACAAGAGTCTATACATTTCTTTTTTTTGCCTTTCTACAGTGCTGGCAAAAAAATCTTTACATTTATTCGGAAAAAAATCTTTGCCTCAAAAATAAGCACCCGTATTTAACTTACTTTTTCCGCCAAAAGCATTGCGTCACAATAGATTCTTTTCAACTAACTAATGTGGAATAAAATCCCTTAGATAGACTATCCTACTAGGATTGGATTACTGTTTTCCAATTTCAATTACTGTCACCACTATATAATATAAAACGCTTTTGTTTTGCAAATTTCATAAAGCCTTGGACAAACTTGGTAGCCTGCCACGTTTGCAGCATTGATTGGATTGCATACACGATGCATCAGATCATTGAATTTAGTATTCAGTTTTTGATGTACCAAGTTGAAGTCGGAAGCAAATTATTTGACTGAAGCATTGCAAATTGAAGTTGTAGTTTGATTAAGTAGTGTCAACTTTGGCGTTGACGACACCTAACAGAAAACTTAAAAATCTAGTCTTTACTGAAGAGAAGTGTAAAAGTGCAGTTTGGAATCCGTTTACTTGTTGTGACAAATAGCATGGAGGACAATCAGTTTGGCTTTTGGTACGGTACGTAAGAGAGTTAAACCTGGTTTCCATTAGGCGTAGATTGCGGGCGTAACGTGAAAAATTCTTTGTTTCTCTATTTAGTGTTATGCGCGGAGCACGCTCGCTCCGGGCGTAAAACTAAATAAAGAAACAAAGAATTTTTCGCGCTACGCCCGCAATCTACGCCTAATGAAAACCAGCCTTTATACGTGTTATTTAACTTTAAGTTGAGCACATTATTTATTGTGCGTTAATGACTTAAAAAAAGGTCGTTTGGTTTTCACCCTCCACCTCAAACTCGAATTACTCCATCGACAAGCGAATGACAATCAATAAACGGTTTCAATTAAAGTCATAAACACTCAACAAATAATATGCTCGACTTAAATCAAACAACACGTTGACTGCGATGTAGCTCACTTATGTATCGAACTGATTTTTTCCTAAACCATTTGTCACAACAAATAAACGGAAACCAAACTGCGTTTTTGCGCTTTTCTTCAGTTAAAAGACTAAATCGTGAAGTTTTCTATTAATTGCCATCAACACCAAATTTGACACTATTAATTTAAAGCAGTGGCTATTAAGCCATTAACGACATTTTATCTTTGGAAGCTATTGCGCTATCGCACATTGGTGATTGGTCGATTTTAATGACGTATACAAACGTGATGTTTGGTCACTTCTGATAGGACAATTTCAATAACAACTTGAAAAACATTTGCACCCAGTTTACACTCTCCATATACCGGTGCCGGTACTCACATAATGGGAGTTTTTTAACTGAAATCCATGGAAAAGAGAGAAGGAGAGAATTTATTTAATATTGCTTTGCCCACCGACACAATAATCAGATTAATGATAGGCTACCCAAAAACTGATACTTGTAGCAAAAGCCAGGGAACATCGAGGAACCTTTCGGTTATCGAGTCGAAATATTCCCTGATGTCAGCAAATTAAGATATAAGCAAAATTCATTAAGTGACACTGTTATAATTTGAGTACATTATGTAAAAAAGAATTGAGTTCAAGTTTTCATCAAATGATAAAGAAAAAAATAAAAATAAAAAAGGAAACGGAACAAACAATAACAATAAATGTTTTTTACACAATCGAAGGTTTTTGCCAGAGTTAATATTCTTTTAACAATTTTAGTTTATAAGCTTTTTTAAAAGAAACCCAATGCATGCTCTTTAATTGTGATTCGAGGTTATCCCACAGCTTTGAACTTCTGTGAGAAAATAACTTTTGGCTCAATGATTTATTTATTCGGGGGCGATAGTAAGCAGTCGAATTTATCAATCTCGTTTCAGGTTGATGAATAGTATTTATCTTACAAAAAGAATGACAAAAATTTTTAAGCAATTGATTATGATGGAGTTGATATCTAAATTTAGCTAACTCAAGTTGATATATGTCTTCTACTTTTGACACTTATAGTTCTTTGTACATTTGTGAAGTTGGCGTATATAAGTTATGAAACAATATTGTTCTCAAAATTTTATTCAGACTTACCAGAATTATTTCTTGTGAAGTTTTATTTGCTGTTGCCTACACAGTCATTACATATTGAATTCTGCTGTATACAAGACTATAGTAAAGCATGCAAAGGGTTTTTCTCGAAACAAAATTGCGCAATCTGTAAAAGAGTACAGTGCATCTGGCAAGCTGCGGGTACAAATAATTTATTTGCGACATTCATTTGAGATTATCGTCAATAAATAACTCAAGGTATTTGACAGTATGCGATCTATTAATAGTAATACCGTTAAGAGCTATTCTAAAGTTACATTGACAAGTTTTTAGGGGTTGCTTGTTTATTATCATGTAGTTAGTTTTTGAAAAATTTAGGGATTGCTTATTTTGACAGAGCCAAGAGTTAACTTTTTTGAGTTCTATTTGAACTTTGGGTTCCAGGTTTTTAGATTATTATCAGCCATCATCAAGCAGGTGTCATCGGCAAATAATGTGGTGTCAAAATTGGAAATCAACGAAATGTCATTAATGTACAAGAAAAAAAGTAGCGGCCCAAGGCAAGATCCCTGGGGTACCCCGCATGATACTTTGGTATATGAGAAAATAAATTTACGTACATTAGTATATTGATATCTGTTTTTTAAGTAGCTTGTTAATAAATCCAGAGGTTTAGCTCGAATTCCAAAGTTACGATACAATTTATTAAAAATTGTTGTGGCTGTGCAGTTGTAGCGAACGGACCTGTGTAGTTGTAGCAAAAGGTTGTAGCGTTGTGCAGTTGTAGTTGTAGTTGCTAGTGCAGTTGTAGCGAAAAGTGCTAGGATCAGAGGAGTTTCAATGGAAAAGTTAGGGTAACAACAGCAACAACAACACTTATTTTTTATCAAAAAAAACGCGATGAATTTGACTGATACACAGAGGCTTTTTCTTTTGGAGATCAATTGATTTTCGGAGTTGATTTTGACGTGTAAGGCAGCACAAAGACCTTTTTTTGGAAAGTAATAAGTCAGTGCTTCGCCAACCCTGATCTAGATTGCAAAAGAGTCCGGACAAGTCAGAAACGCATTTTAGTGGTCTTTGTTGAAAATAGATTAAGAACTACTGCTCTAACGTAACCTAAACTCTTCTCTCAGTCATAAACATATACTCGAGCTGGAGATTTCCCGGTTTCTGCGGAATCGAATTTTTTGGAAAAATGTCAGCGAATTTCCGCGTTTGGGTTTCTCTCCTCTTCTGTTTTTGTGCTTGGTGTTGCGCTGCACAGTAAAACTTCTAGTTTTTACGTAGTTCGGCAAAACTTCCAGGTGGTACGCCTGTAAAAATTGGTTGAAAACCAGTGCTTCGGACTAAAGGCTGAAGTAGTAAGTTAAAAGAAGTTTTTAGGAGTCACAAATTAAGGTTTGTTCACACTAGCATATACCTATATACATGTACAACGGTACGAACGTGCAACCAAAGACAGGTGGTAAGTACAACACGTTAACAGCACACCTGAAAAAACGTTTGGTTATTAAAAATTTTGCATCTGACGTTTCCAGTTACGTCAGTTTTTGATATAAATAAGTTCTTAGGGTCAGCTCTGCAAACAAATTGTATCAGGTTAGTACTGGTATGGTTTGCACTGATTATCTGCACCATCCAGAAGTAACCTCGGCTGGAAAATATTTAGGTTCTTAATTGCTTTGTGGTCTATGCATCATCAAAAAATATTTTTACTGTTCCTCTTCATGCTCATTAGCACTTCTTTGTTGTACTGTGATATTAAACATTCTGTTTGTGTTGTGTTTTACATGGTGAAATAAAGACAATCAATCTATGTGCTAAATGCTCGCCCCTACATCTTTGTGGGGCACTAATCTATCAATGAGGCTGATGTTTTAGTACTGAGTTAAAAGTAACGGCCAGTAGGCCTAAGTAACTGGTTAACAGGTTATAAGTGAGTTGAACATTTAGGGCATTGCTTGCTGTTTTTGGTAACGTAGAGTTTGTTCAAAACTTTTATAATATACTAAAATGCAAAAATCCATGATAAATGCTTCAAAGAATAGGATATGACTAAGACATGGATATTTTTTGGAATTGCCGGTAGGCATTAAAGTTAAGTTTAGGGTTGGTTATATATGAATTAGGTTGGTCTGCAAAGTTTCTGCATTTTAGCAGTATGCCTAACTTTGGTAATCCTTAAGTTTAGCATCGGGAACTCAAGTAAAAATTTATCGTAATCAAAAAAACTTACTATATTAAGATCAATTATAAATATTGTAAGTAGTGTTTAAATATCAACAAATTTATGTCTTTTAATTTTAATTTCCTTCATTTCAATAAAGTAACTGCTTGGATTACGAATTTTTTTACTTCAGTTTTTGATGCTAAACTTGGGGATTTTTTTACGTGAGTTTCTGACACTAACCTTTAGGATTGCCCATCACTTTTTACCTACAGGTTAAAGATTAGCAAATAAAGGTGTTATTGACAGATTAAATGCTTGGCCTTTAGTCTTCCCACATGCAGACAAATTGTTTTCCCAAAGCAAAACTTTTTATTAATATATATAGCAATAAATAAGCTGAAGCAGAACAAAAACAGATCCAAAGAATCCATGCTGTTTGACAGGTGGATTTAGATTTTACTGAAATGCGAAAATACTGCATAATTGATGATTAGCAGTAGGATTGAAGTTAGGGAAAGGGCTGGGGTTAGCTCATGCAATATGGCAGGTTCTTGAGGAAAATCTCATAGAAAACGTTAATTGAAATGTAGTTCTAAAAATTTATTTCCTCTTAAAGTGTGTTTTGTTATTAGACATGATGAAGTGAGCAAAGATAATCACTTTACTTGTCTGTATAGGTTAGCTTATTTGTCCTTGTGCTTTGAATATTTGTAACTTTAACAGTGTATTCGTTGTCTCTGTGTAGTAGTTTTCATGTAACTGGACCCATCTTACAGCTTGCAGTGATCTTTCTGTTGCTTGCAGACATTGGCCAGGCAGCAGGTGAGTATTGGCAGAACTTGTATTTTATGTGTTGTACCAGAGGGTTAGTGGATGTAGTAGGCACACTCACACAATTAGACTTGGAAGTTGCAATTGAAGAAATTTACTTAAGAGGCTTTTTTCCCTGAAATGCTTTGGCATTTTTTTGTTTGTTACCCCAGGCCACTATCTTGGATTGAATGCGACTTAAAATGCTATGATTATGGGTTTGAATCTTCACTGGCAAGCTACTTGGACATATGCTCTGTACACTGGAGGGGGAGGCTTGCTATGTGAATGTACAGTGGATTCTGCCCAAGACATCCAAGATGGCTGCCTGGGGTAACAAACAAAAATAGCACCAATGCTTCTGTTAAGTCTAGTAGTCATGTTTTGGCATTGTCATTGTTCATATGTGTTTTTTACTCCTTTTAAAATTTGCTTCAGAACTCTGTATATCACGTGACTTAACCAGAAGGACAAATTTTGGGTGCTTTTTCATTTGTTACCCCAGGCCACCATCTGGGATGTATTGGGAAGAATTGTGCTCCCAGTGTACACTCCACTGTACATTCACATACTGGGCCTCCCCCTCCAGTGTACACTGCCTTTGTCCAAGTCCCCTGCCAGTGAAGATTCAAACCCATAACCATAGCATTTCAAGTCGCATTCAGTCCAAGATGGCTGCCTGGGATAACAAACAAAACAGTGCCAAATTTTGTACATTACCAGTAATGCTAATCTTTTTAAGAATCTAGTGTCTGTTGAGTTGCCACTGCTTGTGTTTCACTTAGTTATTGGATAAGTGTTAGGTGTATAGGTGTAGGACTATGCCTACAATGTCATCTTTTATGTTAGTTGCAAGTTTTGTTTTTTAAACCTTTTTTCAATGATTGCTTTCAATAACTGTGATAAGGGTTTTTAATAAATTATTTATACCAAAATCTGTTGCGGGCTAGAATGAAGGGGCTTTCCCATGTTGGTGTGCTCAAAACTTCTTCATTACCAATGCGTTTTGTTGAACAAATATTTTGCACAATTCAAGTCAAGTGAGAAATGTGATTCTTAACCACTTGCTGTTGTCAATGCAACTAACACCCTCAAAGCAAAGTGCTTTGCACCTTTCTTGTTTACAAACATTTCAAAGGTCCTTTTTCTATTTAAATTTTATCACTCTGAATTGTTAGTTTTGATCAAAAAAGTTTTTTGCAAGATCTTGTCTTTGAACCAACCAACTAATGACCCTAGATCATAATTGAAGGACTAAAACTTTGAGGTATTAAGACAATTTAGAAAGGGTTTTAAGTTCTTGATCATTAACTACAGTATTATGGATTATAATAACGTTTTGTTTATCAATGCTGTGCAATGTTCTAATATAAAAACTAGCAATCAAATGCCACTTGAAATCATGCTCCACTTATTGAAAAACACTGGTTTAAGCTTATTTGTTGGATCATTTTGATTTATACCGTATATATTCGCATATAAGCTGACTTTGAAACTTTAACAAAAGTTGTCAAATTAAAGGGGTTGGCTTATACATGCATAAATCCAATTTCACACTTACAAAATGACATGACGCCACTTCTGAGATGATGCAACATCACCGATATTACCATTCACTCATGGATACAGCTACAAAAATTGAGACTGCACTAAATAAAATAAATTCCAACAAAAAACAACTTCATTTTAATATTACCGTATTGTCTTTAGTAAACCTTTGCTGATATAAGTAAATAAACATCAGATTCTTTCTATGGTACTTGAAGGATCAGCTTATATGCGAGTTTTTGCAAAATTCCTCATTTTGGGGTTGTTTTTTGATGGTTAGCCTATATGTGAGATCAGCTTATGCGAGTATATACGGTAGTTAAAATATATTTAATTATTTAACTACTATAAATCTAATCAATATTGTGTTAACTGCCATAGTACTATGAACAGTAAAGGCTTGCAATCTTCAAAATTAAAACTTTCTTCAAAATTAAAAAAACACAACGTTTCCACTACCAATTATAAACGTTTAACAGCAAAATAGCATATTTAAGGTAAAACGCCACCAATGGCAAAATAACCGCTGCCATTAGATTGTAGTTTAGAAAGTGCCTGTACAGGCCACAATATCACTTCATACATCTATGCATAACTCGTTTAACAGAAATAATGAAATTGATAGTTTTGATAAATAGGTGGAAGAGTCTGGCCAAATTGCTGCACTTTGTTGCAAGAATATTTTTGTAATCATCTTTCAAACATAAAATCATAATGGCAACTTATGAATCTGCTGCTGATGTATGATCTTCATTGATTAATATGTAGCCTACTGCATTGACCTTAATTTATTGCATCACTGTATATATTGCTTTATTGCTTAATTTGTATTTATAGCTATAATTCAATGCTTAATGCTAGATTGCTAAGCCATAAATTCAACTCACAAGATGGATGGAGAGTGCGGGAGACTGCGTAATGACTTCATGATTTTTAAGTCAGCAGTCACTCATAAATGTTACAGTCGACACAAGCCATAGTTTGACCCCAAAACGTGTGCTTGAATGCAAACACCAATTTTGATCTGTTACACCTCAAGCAATGTAATTGTTGGTCATTTGTTAGTAGTTTGATGCACAGTTTACTACAACTTGCCGCACTAATCAAATCTATAAGTTAACTTAAATTACCCAGTATTAAGAAGGGATTGAATTTCCTCACTCGATAATGTAAGCCTGGTAAATCGTTGTAAGGTGTTGTCAAATGGTTTGAAACAAGAGTGCTTTTCACTGTGATTTTGTGGTGAAAAAATCTATTTGATGTGAAATATTATTATTTTGGTCCATCTTCTCTCTGCATATGTGCTTAAGCTCTGTTTGCAAGTCCTTTGTCAAACTGGATCATCAAGACAGGTAGACTGCTTTACCCCATCTTTCTGTCGTGTAGAGTTGAACCCGACAAGCAAACTTGCTGGCTTTCTTCTACACTATCTCTTTCATGCTGACCCTCAAATGAAGAAGCTGTGAATGCTGTTATTAAAGCTTTTATATGACGACCAGGGAGTTGTTGTTGTTGTGATTACCCCTTCCTCGGGATGAAGGTACGGCACAAATGGCGATCAACATAGTTGAAATTAGGTTAGGGGAAAGATGGCAGCCCATTTCGAACCAGTCATGAGTGGCCGGTAGCCCCATCACCAACAAGGTAGACTGCCACTGGTGGGTACCCAAAAGTTGTCTCTTATGGCATGCTGTGTGAACAACTTCACAATTGTAACCCGGTGAAGTATGGTTAGGCCACCTGTGTATTACATAAAAATGGAGGCATTCTGTTAAGTGCCTTGCACAAGAACACAACAAGCAAGCTTACCGGCTTGTTATCCACACTATCCCTTTTGTATGCTGAGTGCCAAGCAGGGAAGCTGTAAATACCATTGCAAAAGTCTTTTGGTATAATTCAACTTAGGAAAGGAACCCAAAATCTACTGACTATGAAGCGGATGCTCTAACTACTATGCCATCGTGCTGGTACCAGGGAGTTTGGTGTAGTGGTTAGAACGTATGCTTTGCTGTCTGTAGACGTGTGTTCAATTTCCTTATCAAGTCATACAAAAAATTTTCAAAAATGGTATTAGCAGCTTCCTTGCTTGGCACTCAACACAAAAGATAGTATAGCAAAAAAGCCCGCATCTAGGGAAAGTCACTTTATGGGATGCCTCCATTTTCAGGTAGTGGGGCTGAGCATTCTACCTGTCATGATGGCTCAGTCTGACAACAACATGCAAACAGAGCCTCAGCTCAAGCTCATACACCAGAACATCACTGTTTTTGTAAGTGCCTCTGAACTGTGAAAATGATTAAATTCGAATGGGATTGGTAAAATGAAGGTTTGGTTAAAGCTGAAAGTGAGCATTGAGGAAACAAACATTAAGAACCTCTGTTTATGTTATATATTTAATTGGGTTTGCATAATGAAAACAGATGCAAACAGAAAGAAAATGGTTTGGTTTTACTCTTTGGAGTTTTTGCATCTGCTTTATGAATTAAGCATAACATTTAGTGATTGTATTTAGTAGTATATTTCTGAAGCATTTTTTCTGACGTTTTTTTTATGAAATTGTCAGGCACCAAACAACTGGTTGTTGATGCTAGTAAGACAGTGTCAGTATAGCAGGAAGGAAGGCTATGAACCATCACAGTAATTTCCTGCTATATGGACGCCGTTAATTGTCATCCTCTCACAATTTTTTTTTGAAGATGATCAGACAAAAAGCTTCAATAATATCGTCATTTGCACCTTATTTGAATCAAGTTAGAGCTGTCCATATTGTTATGCAGGTGGGTGAGATGGGTTGTTGTAGCAGCAAAGAGAAAATCAACGAGTCGTCGACTACCAATCAAGCAATGTAAGTTAAAAAAATAATCAATTATATGCGCATTATAGTTAGTGTCCTGACAAAACGTTGTGGACGTGAGAAAAAACTGGATACTGGGTTGTAGCTAAATCTTAAATGTGCTTTCAGTGTGATTGAGTTTCAGTTGTATAAAAAAATCATTTGCTTTATTGTTAAAACTAGAGTTAAACTTATTTCCAATTTTTGTTGATAAATAAGTTGATTTATATGACACCCCAAAAAGTTTGATGAAAAATGTACCATAATCACGCTCATTGGATGACTTATGGTTTTCACTCGACGTGTTGCAACTTTGCGGTCGTGGAATGTTTTTTAGGCATTTTTTGTTGAAAATTGGTGATGCATCGCTTTGCTGCTTGGTTGCAGTATTCGAGGAAGAACGCATTGCGCCATTAACTTCGAGCAGGTTTAAACAAAACCTCCTTATAGTGTGAACGCAAAAATATTTGACGAATTCAAAACATGTTCAACACAGAAACTTTTTTAATAAATAAACTAGGCGAAACAAAAAATGACCTGTAGTGTGCGCTGGCGTACAGTTTGCAAGTTTACTTTGTGTTGTCAATGAATATGAATAGATTTGAAAATTATAGGCGAAGATTTGGACTTTTGGACGTTTTGTCCTTTTTTGACAAGGCGCTAGGCTATATATGCAGCGTTTAATCTGCTTTTTCAGATTAGTGTGTAGACTGATCTCCCAGTGGATATGCAGCCAAAATCAACCAATTTGTCAACCCGCCCTGTTAAGCAACGCAATACGTCATCTGTTAAGGTCTCGGTGCTTCTGCATGTGCATAGTTGGATTTTTTTTAAGGATAACGTTAATGAGTGGGTTACTTTTGCTTGCGACGGGACCGGCCCTGCTGATGAGTCCAAAAGGACGAAACGCGTCCAGGGATGGTCTCGTCTAAATTGGTTGGGTGGTATACTCATTATTGTTTCCTGACATATTCATTTTAATAAATTGTTAATGCCCCTTACGCCCGTATGCTGCTTTGCCAATTAGGTGCAAGGTTTACAATATGAATAGAATAGCTGTGATGGCAAGCTGTTCAGGACGTCGTTATATTTATAGAAGTGAGCAAAGCTCTTTTCGAGTTTATAGCGTTTCCGTTTTCACGTTTGCTCTGCTTTGTATCAATTGATTTAGCATATCTGAATTTACATGTGATATGCAACATTTAAAATAGTTGGCTACCTTACTTTCAAGATGAGGTTTGGTTAGTTCAAATAAAGTTTGTTAGGCCTACATGAGCATATCAAGTTGAGTAGTCACAAAGATTATTTTGCAGTAATGTAACTTTAATCGAGTTGAAACGTAAAAAATGTAAATCTTTACGATCCCTTCGTGGGTATAACAATTGCAGGGTTATTACAATTTTTACTGACAGTTTCGTTTCAGTGCTTCTTGCAGAGCTATTGCTTTGTAATATTTTTTTTGTGTAATTAAAATGCGAAAATACAGCTGGCTAAAAACAAACTGGAGTAAGAGAATAAGGAAAAGATTTGAAAAGACTTTCTCGCATTTACAATCCACAACGTCATCAGACGCAGTTTCCTGTAGTCAGCATGCTCCTACCTCTGGTGTGACATCTCAATTTATGTTTTTGTGTAATGGATTCTTTGGTTTTGGTTGATTTATGGAATGCAGTTTTTTTGTTTTTGTTTGCAATATGAAATCATAATTCATTGAGGTAACCAGTTTTTATTTTACAATCAGCGGTTCACATGCAACAACAAACCACAGAGGATTGGAAATCATTATGAGCCCTCATTCTAATTCTGGCCCTGTTATATCAGGTCCAAGTCAAGTGTCATCAGGACTTGGGAGTTACTCCCGTACCCAGCCATCACCGTATAACCAACCCCCCATTGGCATAGTATCAATTGGTCCTGTGTCACCATCACAAGGTAGATCAACCCTTGGTATGATTGCATGAACTAACCATGCTTCAACACTCTTTCAAGCTCATTGATGCGTAGTGAGTGATCTTGCATTTACATCTTTATCATTTTCCATCAAAGTCTATGTCATCGTTTCTCGTAGCTGATGACAAAGTAACAGAAGTTTTTGTGTATATTTGCTGCGAATTAATGTATTTTGTGACTAAATTAATCAGTTCTCAAAATTTTGAAGAAAGAGAAAGCAGCTGTGTCATTGTTTTGCTCGTCATTCAACTTCATGTTTGGACCTCATGCTAACAGCTACCATCAAATAATTCTTTTTACTTTTTTTGCATGCTTTCTGTGGATGACAAATATGGTAATGTATCCTATGCATGTTGTATTTGATAGAAAAAATGACATTTCTTTGCCTCAAATTTCCTCCCCTGCTACTACTACCATTACAGTTTCAACCCCTAACCCCGCAAGAGCGTTTGCAACTTCAAATATGAATTCACAGCTCACTGGTATTTCGCATGCTTTCTAAAAATTAACATTAATTTAGTGAATTGTGTTGGCATTTCTTTTCAGTTGAGAGAACAATAAATTTGTTGCATATCACACTGCTGTTGTCACGTGACTGCGCAGTGTTATTTAACATGGCATACACAATCACTGTCGGTTACCTTCACGCATTTCCTATCGAAGGCTATATATACTGACAGCGAAGATTGATCAAAAAAAATAGAAATGCAATGACATTATAAAAGTTTGTGTGATTTCACCCAAATCTATCGATTTAGTGTGAAGAAGGACCAAATATTTGGTAAATTTTATTCCCATAAGAGTTACATCTCGATAATCACATGCCATGAAAGTAGTGTGGCCTTAAAGTAGATTTACTCAATTGTTTGCTCACCTGTAATCACCCTGTACTGCCTTTGAGCAAATTAAAACCAATAGTGAGGAACCAGTTGGTTGTTGCATAATTAGTTGGATACAAATTAAAAATAAGAAATTATTTAAAAACAACACAGTATTATTAATTGACTTGCTTCCATCTGATTAATGCTGATGATTTGCACTGCAGCTAATTTAATTCAAGCTGGCATTTGTGGCATGATAGTATTTTAAAATGATTTTGTAATTTTTATACGGTTTATTGATATTTTACTAAATTTTATTTTGCGGAAAAATAGTAATGTAGCGTTGCAAATTTAAACAACATGGGTTATTTTCAGTTTTTAAATTACTGCCAACAACTGCGTCCTGTTCGCCACCTGCATGTGTTTGTTTCTTGCTGCAGCTAATCATGCGTATGACGTGAAGTAGTTTTTGATATCTTCCGTTGGAATCTGAATTGGCAAACGCAGCCATAGATTCCTGATTATAAATGATGTTACTATCGTGTGGAATGCGAGGGGATGAACGATGTTATGGATACAATCATGATGACCTGGCTTGGGCAACATACAGCCCGCAGGGTTCATTTTACCGCCCGCCGGGCTCTGAATGCAGATTAACCTTTAAAAAAGTCTTCGTTTTTTTTCGAGACCAAAATGGCACAACAATCTCTATGGAAAAGTTGATCTCAAAAGTTAGTCTTCATCTTTGTTTCGAAACCAAAAGTGCCGATTTGGCACCTGAGCACGCGACCGGCAAGAAAATATTTACGTAATGTAACCCTTATACTGTTTTGAATTGCGCAGGCCTTTTGATGAAGTATTCGAATTTCAACGGTTGTTAGTAGATCAATGTATAAACGTTGGATAGATCTTACGCGGTAAATGCAATTATTAAATATAATTGCAGGTCAGGCAGTGAGATACGTCGCTTTATATGATTATGACGCTAGAACTGATGACGATCTTTCCTTTAAGAAAGGCGAGCAGTTGTTCATCCTCAATAGCACGTGAGTAGATCTTTATTAATTTAAAGAGTATTGCTACTGAAATTTTTACGAATGATTTTAACCTTGTTGATTTTAAGAGTATAAACAACATACGACTGCCGTTAGCGTGGAAGTGGAAAGCAATTTTGAAGTTGTTTCGCTGTTGCGTTAAATATATAAATTATGTTGAGTTTGGGCTACTTATTCGAAATAGTAATAAGCCTACTTATTAGTGTAACTAGTATATCGTGCTAACTTGATGTCTTGCTTGTGCTGGTTTGCTCTATTTTATGCTGTGATGGCAGGGAGGGAGATTGGTGGGAGGCTCGGTCGTTGAGAACTCAGAAGACCGGTTACATTCCAAGTAACTACGTTGCTCCTTCTGACTCTGTACAATCTGAAGAGTAAGTGCATTGGTATCGATTATTTGCTGCTTGCAAGCTAGCGTTGTTTTGAATTGTATCAAGTAGTGTTTATGGCTCGTGACCACTCGCTGCTCAAATGTTGAGTAATTCGAATCCCCATAACTGTTGTTTTTAAAATCGCGAGGTCTTCATTGAAAACAAAAATTTTAAGTACTGTGTGTTACAAATTCATCTTTTCTGTACCACGACACTGCAAAAAGATGATAACCCAGCTATGACTTTTAGATGGTTCTTCGGGAAAATTAGCCGGAAAGATTCAGAGCGAATGCTGATGAATTCTGACAACCAACGAGGAACTTTTCTTGTTCGTGAAAGTGAAACAGCTCCAGGTAGATTATCAAATTTGTCGTGTGTTTGCTTGGGAGAGTTGATTGAAAATATTGGTGGTGTTCAATCAAAAGCAGATGAACGCGTTTGTCCACATGAAAATTCTTGTCTATCCATTCTCGCTTATTATATGAATTCTTTTCAAGAATGTGCTGGTATTGGAGATACTTCTTTGTTTGAAGGGGATGTTTAATGATCGAAAAGAAGGGTTGTAAACAAATCTGGACGTGTTAAACATTCATCTTTCTAAAAGTTGGCAACTTGTTTGCATGGCGGGAACTTGACCGTGCAGCCTTTATGTTTAAATACGCTGAATATAGCATCTATTTGCTGATTAGTAATACTCGCTTGTTGTTTTATATTTAGGAACTTTCTCGCTATCCATTCTCGACAACGATGACGTGAAGGGATTCAATGTTAAACACTATCGCATCCGTAAGCTCGATAGCGGAGGATATTACATAACCGCCCGAGCTCAGTTCGATTCACTTAAACGTTTGATTGATCATTATCAAAGTGAGAGGTTGATGGTTTTGCTTTAATGAGTTGAATTACCAATCGTATGATTCCATCGCCAACGTAAGCTGCAACATATCTTCAATCACTTCAACTCACCAAAGGCTTTTGAATTCATTGTTTTCAATTGAATTTAATTTCCTGCTACTTCGAAGCCAATGTACCCATGATTGTTTAGCATGTATGTTATCCACAAACTGTCTGGCTGTTATACTGTATTTGATATATCTAGTCAACAAACTGGTTATCTTAGATCTGTTATGGGAGACTCATAGCTTAAGCTGCATCCGCATCTAAGTGCTCTACTTGGTTGTTTAATATCATAATTTTTATTCGTCACCGTTTGTCGTTGAGCTCAGCATGTAGTGACGGTTTGTGCTGCAAGCTAATATTCGCTTGTATTCACGCCGATCCAACTCCGATGAGCATGGCAAGAGATGTGTGGGAAATCGATCGAAGTGAACTAATCTTCAGCGCCAGCCTCGGAGCCGGAATGTTTGGGGAAGTGTGGAAAGGTGGTGATGCCTGGCTCAGTTACAAGCGATCAGTCTATGCATCATAGCAGCGGCTTGCTTGTTAAGCAAGTTGTTGAGATACTGAAAACTTTCAAGCAGGTCTAAACACCGGTTTTTCTCTGAACGAATAATAGAGAATAAAGAGGCTGATAAAACAACTTGCAGCAGGACGCTACTATGTGCGTTAGCAGTACTCGTTGATCTGTTGCCTGTGCATGAATACATTATTTTATTTACGTTTTGCCTTATTTTTTTTCAAATCATTGTCTGCGTTTGATTGTACGTCAGACACTACTGATGGGCTGTGTTGTCGTCTCGTTAAACCGTGCCCGATTCTTGAAAAGCCTCAAACTTTAACCATTGCAAGAGATGTGTGGGAAATCAATCGAGATTCTCTGAGACTTCAGAAAAAGTTAGGAGCAGGGATGTTTGGTGAGGTATGGAAAGGTAAGCAATGGGTCTTAAACTGCAAATGGATGTTTCTTTCAATTGGTTGGGGTGTCAGGTAAATGGCGGTGGTCACTGTTTCAGCCACAACTTCATTCTTGCAGCGCAACCACATCGTATGTGCTGATTATTAGACTCGTTTATTGTATTCGGTTCATTGATCATATAGTTGCTGGATGAACACGAACTATTGGCCCCTTCAATCAAATAATCATTTCAATCATCCTAATATGTTGAGTTTTCTTTGCATTGCTATTATTTTATTTACTGCTTAGTTACTGCAATCAATTGCTTTAATTAAATGTTTACCATCTGTATTGTCACTTTGTATGGGTAAGCTAGCTCGGGCGGTCCGAACTCATCCAGATAAATGGCTGGTCTGACATCTCAGTGGCAGAAGAGTGCGAAACATTTTCAAACAGAGCATTGTTTTGAGCGCGATTTTGGCGGTTCGGGTAGGTGTGACCGAGCTTTCATTTTTCAATACTTGAAATGCGCGGGCCACAATATGGGAAGAATATTTTGTTATTTCAAATCAGTGATTTCTATCGTGCGAGTTGTAACTAGGTTGTTGATCAGTATT
Source organism: Trididemnum clinides (assembly GCA_963675345.1). Taxonomy (NCBI): domain Eukaryota; kingdom Metazoa; phylum Chordata; class Ascidiacea; order Aplousobranchia; family Didemnidae; genus Trididemnum; species Trididemnum clinides. The sequence goes on from OY776306.1 coordinate 27,155,474, forward strand.
TACCATCACGTTCTTTCAAGAAAATCGCTGAAAGGAAGTTGCAGAGATGAAGGAAACCACTGTTATTGTACTTGATTCAATTTATTTAATAGCAAATAAAACCGACATGATTAAACTATACACGTGACTAAACTACCTAGATCTTCTCACGGGTCGTACTTGAGTGGTTTTGTGTTGGGTTTCGGCAGCTTCATTTTCCTGCGATAAATGTGGGGCAATCATGCAATCAATATTTGATGTATTTGTAAATGTTGATGCAGTAGAGGCTTCTTACGCACTGTACTTGGCAGGATTATGGAATGGAACCACCGAGGTTGCGGTCAAGACACTGAAGCCCGGAACCATGTCTCCGGAAGCTTTTTTGGAGGAAGCCAAGATTATGAAGATGCTGAGACACGAGAAGTTGGTCAGCTTGTACGCGGTGGTGAGCTCGGTTTCCGTCATAGAGATGTGTAGGGAGAGCATTGTATCTCCGTTTTTTCATTGCGATATCGCTGAACCATGTCCTTCTCTACTTACAGTGAGGCTACAAACCTGCTTTTCCGTTTTGCAAAGTGGTTGTTCAGCGCTAGGAGTTCTATGCACAGCGCTAGGAGTTCTATGCAAGCTACCCTGCCTCACGACTTTCAGCTGCATCTGCTAACTCATTTAATTCCTAGTCGCTTATTTAAGTGCTTGCACCATTTCTACGTGCACTGCTGGTCGGTGTAGGATGGTAAAAGTTGATTTTTGTTCCATCCCAATCGATTCTTAATCGTGACGTTCGATTTTATTTATTCGTGACGTTATAGCTTATAACGATTAAGGATTAGAAATATTTGCGAGCGAGAAAATTGTTATAATTGTGCAAAATGTACTGATGTAATTACTCCTTGGACAGTGAGGATATCCAGCCATCAGCGAGTGAGCTAATTACAGTATCAGTTGTTAAACTAGTATATTGTTGCTTTGTGTTAGTTCTAGCAAGCACCACACCCAGTTGGTTCAATTGAGGTTTTTGGTTTTGTAGTCAAAAGGTCAGATTATGTGTAAACAAAATATTGAAGTCTCTGATCATATATTTAGTGGCTCGTGTTTCTCTGTCAGACGTGGCTGACCTCCGGCACCTCAAATGCTTGCTTAGTTTGTTGATTCAAACTACCCGCGATTGAGCTTCTCTTCTCCGAATCGTAAACCTATGACGCAGTACATTTAATTTTGCAGTTGATGAAAATAAACTTGAAAAATCTTTGAAAAATGTTGTGATTTTCATGCCGCCCTCGTATGTGACGGTATTGACGACTGGTCGGTGCAGCGTGCAAAGCTTTTTTCAATCTGTGAAGTTCTGTAGAACATTCTAGTCAATTCACCGCAATGCTGTGCTTGGGGTAGGTGACTCACCACATTTTTTTGCCGTCAGGTGTCGCACGAGCCGATTTACATCATCACTGAATACATGTGTCACGGCAGCTTGCTCGATTATTTGAAGGAAGGAGACGGCAAAGTGTCGAACCTAGTCGACCAGATTGACATGGCGGCGCAGGTAAGAAGGTTGCTAAGCTCCTTGATCGACCTTATTTTGCAAAACTAGAGTTTTTATTCTTTACATTAGATAGTAGGTAATCGTACATGTTGCCATCCAAGAACTAAACGCCTTGTGTTCCATGACCAAATGGTTTAATACAGCATAAAAGTGATCTTCCTAATCCAACTTGTTGGAAAATGACAATTTGCAACGTTTCATGCTTAGCTGCGTACGATTAAAGCCAAGATAAGAATTTTTTGTATGCGTATGCAAATGTCTAAGTAGTTAGAGTTTTTTCCTTGCGTTATATACAGCACTTGCATTCTATGCTTTCTTTGGTCAGGAACTCAGTAGTTCAGTCTCGTGCAACTAAATCAGCGGATCTGATGATTTCAATTATGCAAGCATTCAGACAACACGAATTGTTATCATTTTTTCAGATATCGGCTGGCATGGCGTACATCGAGCGAATGAATTACATCCATCGCGATGTGAGAGCTGCCAACATTCTGGTCGGAAAGAACCAAGTTTGTAAGATCGCTGATTTCGGTTTGGCGAGGTTGATCGTCGATGATGAATACAGCGCTAGACAAGGTGAGAAAGTGCCATTATGTGAAGGTCATGTGGTTTTTTAAGTAATACTGACAGATATGCCGGACGCCTTAGAAGCACCGCTAGACAAGGTGAGAAAGTGACATATAGTGTCAAAGTCGTTAAAGCAGTCGTGCGTGACATGCTGAATGTTGTTGGGGAACCTGGAGATATGTTTTACAAGGTGGGCCGTACCGCACTTCTTCTTTGTTTAATACATAGACGTTGACTAGTAGAATTTTCGATCCCACTTTAATCGAAAAATTTTTGGCGTTTTTCTCTGTGTATATGATGAATAGAGCGTTCTGCACAGGTCCACAAATCATCGTCATACGGACGTGTCTTTAACTGTTAATACCTCATTGTTAACTCACGCTTATGCCAGGAGCGAAATTCCCCATCAAATGGACGGCTCCTGAAGCAGCAATGTACGGCAGATTCACCATCAAATCCGACGTGTGGAGCTTTGGGATCCTACTTACGGAACTCGTGACAAGAGGGAGGATTCCGTATCCAGGTTGGCCTTTTAAATGTTGCCTTGAATGCGGTTGGTTTTTTGCATCCGATATGCGGACATAGCAGGCGAATTGAGAATAAGAGGTGTGATGTCGAATAGATAGCGACTTGTACATAAGACATCGTTTTGATTGTTAAGTGGCTTTGCTAAACTGCAAGCCCGATCTAAACAAAAGCCTAAGGAAAAGTTTATTCGTTACGTAGTAAATGTTTAAATCTAGTGTTTGACATCCGCTTTTAATGCGCTGTGAAGTGTGATTTCGTTACTTCTAGCAGACTAATCTTGCCGAGAGTTGAACCTATAAACATTGTGTCTCTTATAGGAATGATGAACAGAGAGGTGCTGGAGCAGGTGGACAGGGGATACCGAATGCCCAAGCCAACTTTAAGTCCTACCGATCCTCCTTGCCCGGATTCGTTGTATGAATTAATGATCCAATGCTGGAACAAAGACCCGATGTCGCGTCCGACTTTTGAATACATTCAGGTGACTCGGTGTGATCGGTGATTTTCAGTGTGAGCCGACATTGAATAAGCAAGCGTACAAACATTAGTAATTTTGCAAGCAGAGCCGTGCTGGTGAACTTACGTAGTTGTGCATGGAGACAGCCCGGAAGTGAGGAACTTGGCTGTTTGTGAAGGTCTTGTGTTGATATTGATGAAGGCATAACGTTGCTTCTGAAGTGGTAATTGCACTCTGACGAAAGTGTGAAGCTTCACACCACCATCTTGATAAAGGGTGTGGAAACGCATGGTTTAGCGATTGCTCATTTCAACTTGCTCATAAAAGCGTATTGGTAACTCCATCGTTTGGATTTACCTGGGTGGATGACCACTTGTGGTCTCTTGAGATGTTGTTCTTCAAGTTTAAATGCATTATAATTGAAATGTAACTCATATTATTATCACAGGGCTTCCTTGAAGACTACTTCACCGCTACTGAACCGAATTACAGAGAAGCGAACGAGTTTTGAGTCTGCCTCTGCTCAGTTTTTTGTGGTTTTCTACGCTATGTCCTTCATTGTGAATGCACTTCACGTCATGTTTTAATCACCACCGTACTTCCATCACAAAAATGCATTATTTTGGATCTATCTTACGACAATTTTTTTTGAAGTGTTTCTGGAACTTTGACGGGTGGTTCTATAACATTCAAGGTCTTCACGCTTCAAAATCCCCTCCTCAGCCCGTTTTTTGTGACTTTTCTATGCAGTTATTCGGCGAATTGTGACTTTCTTAATATCTGCACTTGTGCTACGATACAGCCTGAGCGCATGTTTTGTTTCAACTTTGATCAATTAGAATTTTGTTATTTTTCATATTTACAGTTTAGTAGCTGATAACATCTACCTTTCCCTCAGTTTAATATACTTAGAGTGTTTGAAAAATGTTGTAGCATTAGCGCTTGCTGAGCTGACAACGATTCCTGATCAGGGTAAAGAAATGAGTTCAGTGATTTCATTCAATGGAGCTCCAATGAAATAACGTTTTATTTGTTTTTAACGTCTCCACTCGTACTCTTTAATCTCCTGCGCTGGAGTATAGTTTATTTTGTAGCAAATGATGCAGTTCTTGCTGTATCGTAAAATGTAGAATCAAGACTTAGAATAAGTTGCTGGTAAAATCTGATGCGAGCCGTTGCCATTGTGATAGTTGATTTTAAAGTCGAGCGTTGTTCATAATGTTTGCATACTTACAAATATGTTAAGATTGTGCTGTTGGTTTAATTAATTTTTGTGAATGACGTGTGAAGGTGGTTTCCCACGTGATGTCTAATTATGCAGCAAATAATGAATTTATTTCTATATTCATCCTTGCTGCTCAATGTTGGAGTTCATAGAATTTGATAGCATTTATTTTATCCTATTTGATCGCCGTTTGTGGTGTTGCATATAGTTTCTTGTATATACGCTGGTCTGGCAGTAGCAATTAATTTGTTATATTTTTATAGTGCGGTTTTACGAATGCAATAATTAATACGATTTATCGCAGATCGTTGCTAACAATATATTGTAATAGCTTACATATAATTGCTGATTTGCAGGTTTGACAATTCAATCGCAATGGCGTGTTCGCTATCCAGTGTCCATATTTATTTTAGTTATTACAGCTTTGTCCATTTTTTTTTTTTTTTTTTTTTTTGAACGACTGCGGAGTATGTGCTTGTGCTTGATTTAACAACCTTTTTTATCCGCTTTTTGGTAGGTTAAACTCGCTGATCAAGCGCATGTCTACCACTATACGCTTGCTTTTAAACCAGTTTTTTTGCTGGGGCAACTCAGCATTGTAAATTGCAGATACCCCTTCCTGACAAGTATCACTGGTGCTTTGATGGAGCTTCGCACCCCAAATATCTTGTTCCAAGTTCAGGAACCAACTCCACTGCATCACCACGGTGTATTGTTCATTAAAAATCTCGTTAATTGAAGCCATTTATTTTCAAGCAGCTAACTTGTTTGCAATTGGTTGCATCGGTTTTTTTGCTATATCGAAATGAGGTTTGCGGTGTTGCCAAGATGTAGTTTTAGAATATTTGCACAGCAAAAACTTTTGCAGTTTAGGTGAAGTGTGGGTTCTGCTAGGGGGTAAAAGACTTCTGCCTTTATTTTATGAGATTACTTACAGAAACTGAAGTTTTGCAGCTTCAAGACTAATGAACATTGAACATAATAAATTTGTATAGTCTACTCTTTCCATTTTCAAAACTAGGACAAAGTCACATTATCATGGTCGATACAACACCGATGCACACTGTTTTACGTTGCTGACGTATGAATATTTTGTAGTCGGCTGATACTAGCTGTTTTTCAACTGGCTGTGACTTTATAGGTTTAAATGTAGAGCACCCTAATGCGAAAGAAACCTGTCGCTACAATACTGGCAGCAGTGCATTTTTTCTAAGGCTGCGAAAGTAGTGATAGTTATTCAGTTTTTATTCACTTCATTCCATGTCCAATTCTTCGTATGCAATCTCACCTCATCAGTTCAGGGTATATTCCGTCTTCAAACCAACCTTTTTAGTTTCCTCTTCCAGGTTTTCTTTGGCCGTTCTTGCTTTCTTTTGCCACTCATTTTAAGATCTAGGGCAACTCTCAAAATACTATGGTCATTCCTGCTTGGCGTATGTCCGTGCCATCTAACTCCATTTTCTTTTGCTAGACCACCTACTGTTTCTTATAACCCCAGCATGTCCATCTGCTTTTTAATTTCAGTTTCCGACCGCATATAGCTCTCACCATAATTCTTTTCGTTCTTAAAATTTCTTTTTCGTGTTCCTTTAAAAGCAATTTCTCTCTTCCCTAAAGTATTGCTAATTTTACGCAACAGCAATAAACTTTTCCTTTGATATTCAACCAAAACCTATGTTCAAGTAACAACTCTCCACATCCTTGAATCTAACCTAACCGGTTTTTGCTGTTGCAGTGACTACAGCTTCACAGCCACCACTACTATTTAGCTTGTCTTCTAATCCCAATAAACGAAATTTATTCACTACCTCCACTTCATTACACAACTGCGACGCGATGGCGTAGTGGTTAGAGCGTCCACTTAGTAGTAGGTAGACCTAGGGTTCATTCCCTTTGTCGAGTCATACCAAAGATTGTAAAAAAATGGTATCCACAGCTCCCCTTCTTGGCGCTCGGCATTTAAGAAATGTTGTGGACAAGTTCTCGTGTTGTGTCTTTGGGCAAAGTATTTAACAGGACGCTCCCAACTTTATGTGGAAGACTGGTGGTCCAGATATTTCAAAAATAGCTACTCCCAAGCGAGTGCAGACATCCCGTCCAAAAAATAGCGATACAATTCGCTTTCTTGCAAATGGTGGATAAATATGGGCAAACAAAATCCATCTTTCCATCATTCTCTTAGGCCTAAAATAAACGTAATGCCTAATTAGTCGTAGCTCTTTTTATTTTCGCATATCTGTCATAAATCCAGTTTCCATATTTCGGCTATTCACTGAATTGGCCATCCCTCTTCTTTTTCGAACTCTACAATGATTTACCTTGCGTTTGAACAGTCCTCCTTTCGACCCCCTATCATCACTTGTTTTTCTGATGTTAACCTCCAAACCTTTATTTTCAAGTGTTTCCTTACAATTTCAAAATCTTTTTGTAAATCTTCGATGGTTTCGCTCGTGAGAACAATTTCATATGCGCAATATGCCTCCTTGATCACATCCTTTGTTGCATATTTTGTAAAGACAACCACAATTAGTGCAAACAACATTGGCGACAGCACAAATCTTTTGATGTGCACCAAACTTTACTTCAAACCAGGGATGTGGAAGCGGTTATTTTTTTACCGCTTCCGCTTCCACTAACAAAAAACGAAAAGACGATCGTTGACATTTTTTTTTAACGTTTGTGGGTCTGTAGCCTGCCTTCTCCTACACTTCATCATTTTGAGGAGACAAAAACCTTCGTTTATTGCTATTACTTTACCTACTTCGCTTGAGCTTATGGTTTCAAACTACTCTGTGTTTCTTTTTTTTAGATATTAGAACTCGTGTTGAATGTAGAACAGTGCTTTTCAATCTTTTTGCCATCGCGGAATCCCTAATGTACTTTCGTGTTTGTCAGGTAACCCCCACGAAACAAAAATTTAGAAATCACAAATTGCTTGCGAGAAAATCAAATATTTTGTTACTACAATTCAAAAAATAATTAAACACTTCAACAAATAGACAGTTATTACAAGTTCCTTTCCTTCACTACTTGCAACTACTTTTACAACAGTTAACTTAATGCTTCTCAGCTCTAAACAGTATGACCACATATTAAAGCTCTCGACAATAACCTGTCGTTACGACAACAAATTACACTGTATAGCGCTGATTTTCCCTCTCTATCCTCAACTAACTCTGACTTTGAGTTAACTTTAGCTCTAATCATCATTACGAACCGTCTGTCTGTCCCCAAAATACGTATTGACTTCGATCTTTTTGGATAGTAAAGTGCGAAATTTCTGTCGTATATACACAGTAGTATATACATGTAAAACGAGTAAAATTGAACTGCACGAATCAACAACCACCTCAACGTGGTGGTGCGGTCCCCAACCCCGTTTGAGTTGGGTTAAAATGGCTGTTGGTCTTCCCGAGGGTCCCAGTTACCCCGGGCATTCCCGTCACACAAACTATTTTTTGCCGTGCAGCCCCCTGAACCACCGCAGAAAAGTAGCACGCAGCCTCTTTAAAATCGGCCTGTCTTCTCTCTTCTCCTTTTTTTCTCTTCTCCGTCTTCTCATTCTTCTTCTCCTTCTGATGAGCGGCAACGTTCATCCTAACCCTTGTCCCGTCTTTCCCTGTTCAGTGTGCGCTGGAAATGTGACCTGGCGGGATAGGTAAGTGCAATGCTGCACATGCTCTAATTGAGTTCATTGAAAGTGCTCACTACTCTCCTTTTCTAGATTCAGAACTCTTGACAGGTCTCACTGCTGGAGCTCCCCCCTGCTTTTTTTGGAGAGCCCACATCTACCAGCACTGTGACTTCCTCCTTGGTCTCCTCCAGCTGGTATACCTCCACTGCTCAATCTGGCCCCCTTCTGCTAATGCAGCACTCGCACCCACCCTCGCCTTCAAACCTCTTATTCTTATTCCGCCCACTTTGCATCTTCTCTCTCTGCACCCTCACCACCGCCTCATGCTCCTGGCTGTTTCTCTTTACCTCTTGCTTTTTCTTCCCCTACCTAATTCCCTCAGGGCTCTTTAATGGAATGATGGGGGTCTCCGAGCCATGAACTCTGAGCTGCTACACTTTATTTCGCCTCACCCCGTTGACCTTATTTGTATCCAGGAATCCAACCTTAATTCATCTTCCTCTTTCCGGATCCCTGGATTCTCTGCTCTTCGATCCGATGGCACTCACTCCCGATCTGGTATTTTTTCTACTGATGTCACAGACGCTAGCGGCGGCGTCATCATTTTTGTCAAGCAGGGCTCATCATTCTCTGAGCTTTCTACCTCCTCTCTATCTTTGCTTAACCCCTACTCTGATTATGTAAGGGTCAACATCTCTCTCAACGACTCCTCCTCGCTCTCATTTCTTAATGTTCATGCTTCCCCTATTCCCTCTTCTCCGAAGGATAGCAGAACCCACTTATTTTCCCCCTCCATTCTTCCACAGAAAAAGGACCGCTTCCACCGCTTCCAGCTTCTGCTTCCAGCTTCCGCTTTCGCTTCCACATCCCTGCTTCAAACTCCTCCGAATACGCAGATCTCACTCTTGCCGTTGCTCCACCATACAAGCTCTTAACTGATCGAATTATTACTTCTGATAAATCCTTTGTCATGGCCCACCCCATTATCTTTCATGGATCTCTATTAAATGCCTATTCCATGTTAACAAAACACACAGCTTTTGATATTTTTCCTGCATCCGCCTTTTAATGAATGTAACCATAGTTCCTTTTCTTGGCATAAATCCAAACTGCATTTTATTCAGATTGGCCAGTGTTCATGTTCTCTAACACTTTGAACAATTTTCATTGTATTCTCTTGCAGTTTTACTTCTCTATGATCCACAGCTCATCGCGTCACCTTTTCTTTTAAGAATAGGCACAATCCCACTAGTTTCCCCTCATCATGCATTTCTCTACCATTCAATGCAATCTGTCACTGGTCCATTATCACTTTAAAACCACAATTTTGCAACTTGCAACTATCATCTCCTCACTTACTTTTGGGCGTTCAGTTACCTTTCCTAACTTTTCTTTTGCATTGCTTCCGCAATTTCTTTGCGAGGATGTAATTATTTCAATCAACTCTTCTACCACATCAGTTTCCTCCATCTGGTCTCATTCGCTCTGTTCATTTATAATCTTTTCTATGTGTTCCGCGCAGATTTTTGCCTGCTTTTTTTCAACAAAATCTAACCAACTACCTCTTCCTTCTTCACGATCTTTCTCTTCCTTTTTCATTCTCATGAGAAAGCTGAAAACACTGCTGGAGTTCTGACAAATTGTTTAACTCTTGCTCAGCTTCTATTCTCATAGCTCAAGCAACTACTTTCAGTGTTTAATTTTTATACGTTTGTGTTGGGCCTTGTTATCTTGTGATGGAAGACTGCGCAGCTCTGTAAATGTTACCTTTTTTTTCATACTATTCTTCAACTCCTCATTCCATCACCACATGTCTCCTCAATCTCTACTAGATTTCTTTTTTCTACACACTTCGTCACATGCTTTTAAAACTCCATTCTGAAAAGTTACCAATAAATCTGGCAAGTTTGTGCTTACTAGTTTGTTCACTCTTTTTCATATTTTGCTCGTGTTCGGTTTTCATTCAACTTCCACATTCCTTTTACTATTCGTTCCTTTCTCATAATCTTTTCTATGCCTCTTCAATCACATCTACGATCACCAGCCTATGTTGCACTTCCCATAAAATAACTTTTACATTCCTACATACTTTCTGTATTTCTTCCCGACAAGCACCAAATCAATTTCTGTTCCACATCCACTTGCTCTACAGGTTATTTTCCTTCTCTCTTTTGAAATTACGTATTTGCTGCACACAGCTCTTTTTCATCACAGAACTCTAGCAATCTTCCTTCCACATTTCTCTTTCCGATTTCATTCCCCCCATGCACACCTTCAAGACCCTCAACATTGTTTCCCATGTGCTCACTGCAGTATAAGGAAAAGATTTCACGGAAGCTTCCTGTCCCATGCACTTCCCATTTTATCATAAAAAGAACGTGCCTGGTTTTTCGCTTTGTGGCCCATATGCACATATTGTTCGCATCACTTCTTTACCTAAGTTAGTATAATTGCCCTCACGCTGTGAATTTTTTCCAACTTACGCAACGTTTCCCTATGTTTCTTCTTCACCAAGGTTCCAACCCCTTGAGATCGTGTGTCATATCCTGACACCACTGTTTAATACTTTCTGAGTATCCTTAAAACAAGCACTTTGCCCTTTCTATCTTACTTCCTGCATGCAGCACGCACCAACTCTTCCTTAATTCTTTATACACTTCTGCCTTTCGTACACAAAGACCTCCTCTTTTGAAGTGCCAAATTTTTTCCATGATATTCAAATTTAGATTTAAACGGGTGAATTCTTTGCATCCCCTATCCATCTAACTCTTTTGCTCCCGCGTGAAAAGCGAAAAAAAATGTCCGTAAGGTGGCAGCGCGAAAAACTGTCATAATCAATCATAATTAATCATAATTATGTACCTTAAGTTTGTTTGTAAACCATTACTCAGCTGTCTACTTCTACATTAAATGTAGAAGCTGAAATCTACATTTCTTGAGGATTTCAAATAGAAAAAAAAACATTTTTTTTGAATATGCAAATTTTATGCAAATTAGCCCCCCCAACTGGGGGGTTGTTGTCTTCAAAATTAAAGTACTACCCTCACCTCAAAGATCACTACAGATTTGATTTTCTACACATTTTTTTAGAAATAGTCGCAAAATGATGCTAAGGAAATAAGCTTTCAAGGTACATCAGTCAAAACTTACCTAAAAGCCTAGGTTTTCTACAATTTGCAATTTTCTGAGGCACGTGACCTTTTTTTTGACCGGTACCGACCGGTACCAAATTTTGGTAGCTAAATTCAGTACCTAAAATATGATCAGTTATTATCTGCTAGAGGTTAGCCTAAACCATGTAACATTACGTATTTTTGAACAGGAAATTTCTTCAAGATTCAGAAAATATCAAGTTTAAATAGAATATGCTGTCACTGACAATGAAACAGCAGCTTGTTTAGACCCTTCCCATTTGTTGAGAAACAAGGGGTATACAGCAAACTTTGATTTAGAGAAGCCAAACTTCTGTTAGCTTTTAAACTTGTATTTCGCTTCTTGTCTCCTTGGAAATTTGATACAAAATGACGACTTTAGTGATGAAATATTTGCAATTTATTTTATCTTTTTATAGGGTGTAGTTTTTCTAAAACTTATAATTTAGTGAAGGTAAGTCAAAAAATTTTGGGGGTTTTGAACTGACATGATGTACAGTACTCATTTTTGATCGGTAAATATCATATACCACTTAATCTAAACTATTTAAAGTTATATATTGCTGGAAAGCAAATTTCCTAACCTTTCAAATAAGACCGGTATTTAGCAACATATCATATTTTTTACGCACTAAATTTACTTTTATCTACTTACCATTCAAATTTGTTTGGGAGGGTTTTGAGACCCCTAAAACATTTGGAAATTCAAAAAAGTAAAATTTATTATTATCGCTTTAAATTTTGTCAAATGATGCCCCAAAAGAGTAGTTTTCAGACTGTGTCAATTATAAAGGGTTTGGTTATGTGGTAAAGATGTAATCTCAATTTGATTTTAGCGTAGTTGACACGTGCTTAGAATTTGGCCGATTTTGTCGTCTGCAACTGGGTTGTTGGTGTTTTTAACCATTTTTGGGTATAAAAATCGAAGAATTAGGGCACAAATTATACATCTTCCGATGCGTGAGGAAATAAGCATGATCTTTTGAAAATTTTATGAAAATCGGATGAAAAATAAAGTCACAAATTGATTTTTAGTAAACTAATTTTGTAACTCAATTTAAAAAAATTTGAGGTAAACACTGAAAACACGAGATCATCAATCGATGATCGCGGGAGCGAAAGAGTTAAGCGGCCGCGGGACTGGATCCTTTAGTTCCTTTTTTCCCATCACGAGGATTTGTAAAAGCAAATTTTTCTACAGGGAACACGCCCTCACCTCCTATCTCAGTTTTCTGACGTAAGTAGCAATTTAGCTGGCAACCCCACCATTAACCGTCCGAGTGTAAATGGTACGAAGGCTACCTCAAAAATCGCCTCTTATGATGTGCTGGGTAAACTGCTTCACTTCACTAAACTGCTGACTCTGAAAGCTAATTTTTTTATGGTTTCTGACCTATCACCGGCAAAACGCTTCTTCATTGATACGGCAGTCTGTGTACCTGCTGTGTTGTTATAAATTTAGCAAAAGCGTTTGATACTGTAAACCACACAAAATTACTGCACAAAATTGAGCACAATTTTGGGGTTGGTGGATTATCATCACAACCATTCAAAAGATATCAATGTACAAAATGAATAACTATAAATCCTTGCTGTTGAAAGTATCCTGTAGAGTCCCGCAAGGATCCTCCATAGGCCGCTACTCTTTTCTACATGAACGGCCTGTCCCAAGTAATTCAGTTCGACACTACGCTATTTGCGGATGATACAGTTCTCAGGTTGAGCGATAAAACTTAAATAATTTCGAGAATAAGATAAACAACGAGCTGAGCAAAATTGACTATTGGCTGAAAGAAACAAGCTATCGCTAAACTATACTAAAACGAACTACATGTTAATCAACAAACTACCTAATATTTCTTGCATCGCTGGGTTTGAATTGCAGCTTAACATAACTTCTCTAAAAAGAGAACATACCGTAAAATTTTTAGCAATATTTCTGGATAAAAACTGAAATGGTGTGATGAAATCCAACATTTGTCTCTTTAGCTAGCTCGCTACTCTGGCTTGTTTTGAAAAATTCGTAACTTTCTTGCGAGACCGGCATTGCGCATGCTGAATCACAGTTTGATAGGCTATATTCCAAATTACAATATGGTATTTTAGTTTAGGACACTGCATCTAAAACTCACCCTTTGTAAATAAATGGTTCGATTAAACAACATTGCTCACATTATTACCTTTGGTAGAAATTGTTGCTTTTAAAGCAATCCTCACTTTAATCGTAGACCGAATGGTTGTGTGTGGACCTTGATGGGTACAAAATAGTTGTCACGAATAAGTAATTTCGCGTTGTAGGAATAGTTTTTACATATAGTTTGTGTAATTTGTCGTTTTGTTTTGCCTTGATTATTTTAATTGTAAATCTAAATTTGTAAGCCCAAACTTGCTTTTATTCCCGGCTGTTTTCGAAAAAGACCTTTTTTTTCTTTCGCATTTAGATTTGTAACTCATTCGCTTCTTCTCACGTCATTAACCTCCAGACTGTTCTAGTGAATCTTGGTTCTTCTCGAAGATTTCTTTTTTCTTTTTATATTCCCGATTACGTAATTTATTAACGGTATTTTTTCTATGTGACGTGATCTTCTAGCATTTTCTGGAATACTCGTCTCAGTACATATAAGGCGGCGAGATTTTTACGATATTACATAGTGAAAGAATGGCAGAGTAGAGAGTAACACAGTAGTAGAGAAAAGAAGTGAATTGATCTGTGGTGATTTATTGTGGATTTCTATTAGTGTAACAAGCGGTTAATTAGTGGATTTAGTCTTGGTTGGCTCTGATTGTTATATTAAAGCGCATTGTTTCTTTAGTGTTCGACAATCGAAGGAATTCAAAGTCTTAAAGTGTTTGTGAATATATTTGTTCTGTTCTTGATCGAGAAGTGCGTGAGTATCTCAGTAAAAGCCAATCTTTTCCTAACTATTTAGTTGCAACCAGACCTAATTATTCGAGCGATACCAGACTTAATTATTCGCGCAATATTACAAGTTGTCTCAATTTTAACCACTTCCTGACGGTATTGCTTCGGAACGACCCATTTTTTGACCTTTTGCGACCCAGGTTTGGGTCGAGACCCATACTTTGGGAACCGCTGCTTTAAGTGATTCGCCGCATCAACACGTGTTATATGCGGGCATGAACGCTTTACGACACCAGGCAAGAAAAATTTGCGGCTATAGCCGCTCTCCTTCGTTATGTCACAGAAACGCTGCGCGGCTATAGCGGCTTCCTTTAAGGAAGTGGTTAAGAAGTACATTAAAGTTGAAATAGAATCAAAAATTTCTATTGCTCGCGACAATAATCAACGTCTACAAACCTCCCCCAACACAACTACAAGCCTCTGATCTACCGGTGTTCCCTCACCCTTGTGTTTATGATGGTCATTTTAACTGCCCGCATGCTAACTGGGGCTATGGTGTCAACAGTATGGATGGAGAGTGCCTGGCTGCTTGGGCAAGTATTAACAGCCTTGCTCTCTATTATAATTCAAAGGATTCTGCCAGCTTTCATTCTGACCGCTGGAGCAGTGCCATTAACCCTGATCTTGCGTTTGCTAATGCTGACTCGGACAGCCGCTTAATTGACAAACGTGTCCAGCTAGAGAAGTTTCCTAAGTCACAACATCAACCATCGTTAATCATACTATCAAGGTTTGCTTTGCCCGTGCCAAACCTGCCCTTTAAACGATGAAACTTCCGTAAAGCTAAGTGGAGCCACTACAGAGTTTTGACGAACAATATCACTTAGACTTTGTTACCACCTGATTCACTGGACGAGGATCAGGTCTAACAGGACTTCTGCAACATCATCAGCTCAGCAACCAAAAGATCTATCCCACGTGTTCGTCGAAACAACCACATACCGTGCTGAAATTCAAAGTGTGAGAACCTCTACCGAGTGTTCCTGAGAACCGACGGAAATAACTTTAGCAGAGCTGTTCCAGAGCTGCCACAGCTCTGTTCACTAGGCTCGACAGGAAACAAAAGAACCGATGATCTGAAGCAGTTCAGAGCATCAAGTTTTCACACTCCAGTCGAAAAGCATGGAGTATTTTGAATAACCTTACTGGCAGGTCACGACACTCCCATCGTCACTGCCCTGTCTCATAGAAGCTTTACCCTGACCACTGTTGATAGCAAGCGAAGCAGGCTTCGATGTCTGAGAAATGGCATCTCCCAGGGATCGGTCTTGGCCTCCCTCCTTTTTAATATCTATATATGTGATCTTCCCTCCACAACTTCCAGAACGTATGCTTATGCCGACGATCTGGCTTTGCTGCATTCATCTAAGGACTGGAAGGGCTTGGAGGAAACTTTAAGCAAAGACATGACTACACTCTGAGCGTATCTCAAGACTTGGAGGCTGAAACTTAGCCATGCTAAAACGATGAAGGCGGCCTTTCATTTACACAAACGAGAGGCCAAATGTGAGGTTAAAGTCTACGCTATTGGTAAACTCTTGCCATTTTTCTCAGTTCCAACCTACCTTGGGGTAAAACTGGACATATTTCTCACGTTTCGGCACCATCTTGAGATATTGCGCAAAAAATTAGCTACCCTCATCACGCTTCTGCGGAGACTTGCGGGCTCGGGATGGGGCATTGTCGTTAAAACACTATCCTTGGTTTATACTACAGCTGAGTACTGCGCACCAGTTTGGTATCGTAGTACCCGTCTGATTGACCGTGTTTTGAGATGACGCCTTGCGCATTGCCACTGGATGCGTGCGTCTTACGCCAACGGACCACCTGCCAATCCTTTCAAGTATCCAGCCAGCTGAGCATTTCCGCAAGGAAGCGACACTCTCCTTGGCCAAACGTGGCACCCAGGACCCAGACCATATTTTACACGGTCAACTAGCTGGGTTACCGGATGTGCCCAGGGAAAGATTGAAGTCTTAACGTCTATTGGTGCGTGCTGCGTGGAAACTATTACCGGCAGATGACCTATCTAAACTGGGCATCCGCGCGGCTCAGTGGACGAATCATATATGGAACGCTTGGTATTCTAAACGCACATCTGTAATCCATGTTTTCAATCCCAGGGCCAGTTCTAGGCCCCATGGAATGGCCTTGCTCAGAACATTTTGGGTTAAGCTCAATCGCCTGCGCACTGGCGTTGGGTGTTTTTCCTCGTCTATGTACAAATGGGGTCTCGCTCCCTCGCCGAATCGCGAATGTGGCGCCACCGAACAAACCGCAGATCCCGTTATCTTGACGTGCCCCATACATCGGGCACCTCGAGAGGTAGCTGGACGGTTTTGGATGACGATACTCGATGTTGGCTTAATACCACCACAGCCAGCATCTGATCCCATCGGTTTTTCCCATCCAGGCGAAGAAGAGCTTCAATAAAAAATTGGCAGTGTAGCGCAACGGCAGGGATCTGGCCGTACCAAGTTAAAATGAGTGCACTCCATGTGGCGACTAGTCACTTCTATCATGATAGCTACTGCGCGTAGATAGCGATCCATATATAAAGCCAGGTGTTGTTGGCGACTTTCTACTAGTGGTTTGTAGTTGAAGTTGCTGAGGTTGCTACAGTAGCTTTAACAAAAAATATTTAGCCATATCCAAATCGCAATTTTTGATATTTTAACAATTAGTGACAATTTATACAATTTCCCAAATTAAATTAAGTTTTCTCAGCTTAGTAAAAATCTCTAAAATTGATAAGAATTTGCAAATTAAAAGTTGAAAAATCTTTGGCAACACTGGGTTTGGTTTCTTCCTGAATTTGGTACATTTTATGCTATTAGGCTAAAAAGTCCAATGAATGACAATAGACTAGTTCAGAAAGTGATGATGGCTCTTCTAAAGAATCAGCCGTTTTGCTGAACATGTGGAATTAAATACTACTGAACTTCGGAATTGGGCTTCAGCGTTTTAGAATTGGAATTAGATTAGGGCTAGGATTAAAAATAGGGTTAAGGATATAGTCAGTTTGAGTTTATTTTTGTTTACGTCAACATTACCATAACGCTAACGGAAAAAAATGCAAAGCAATATAAACAGCAAAAAATTCAATATTGTAGATGAAAGACAACGAAATGACCCTACGGTCTTCAAGTTTGGTGCCTGTGTTTGCAAGCAAAGAAGAAAATCACACTTGACTAAAGAAACACAGAACACTTGCACACACACACACACACACACACACACACACACACACACACACACACACACACACACACACAAATGTGTATAATGATAAATGTTTGTTCATCTTATCTTATCGGTTAAATTTAGATTTTTCTTGAGCCTCAACGTGCTGATGATTCTTATTTTGTGTGAAAATAATTCTAAGTTTTTTAAATGTTGTTGTTGAATATGATTTAAATTGATTAGGTATTTTGCTCCATACTACTGGTCCACATGTTTTTAAACACCTCCTGCCATATGAGCTGTTTGTTCTTTTAATGGAGTAATTGTTATATTGACTGTATCTAGTTTCAGAACACTATTAAAGTTTTGCTGAGAAAGAAATGAACTCTGAGAGTTTGATAGCTTATTGGCATGGTATTAGTGCATAGAAATAGGCGTTCCTAGAAAAAATATATCATCAAGTTTAAGAATGTTAATTTGTGAAAAAGATGTGTTGAGTGAGAGGAGTGGAATGAGTAATATTTGGAGTATCCATTATTTGTTTTGGGATCAGATTTTTTGTTCACATTTAAAATTGACAATGCCATTTATAATCTACCAGATTTTTGCATTGTTATGCTTGCACTTGTCTATTCAGTTGCTGTAACGTAATTTTTTGGTTGTGGCTATTTTGCCGTCGACAGCAATTTACCCTCAGAGACTATTTTGCCATGAGTTATTTGTGATTGGTCAATCTTAATGACGTACTAAATATGTGACTTTTGGTCGTTTCTAATTGGTCAATTTAAAAAACCAATTAAAAAAATTTTGCACCCCCAGTTCTCTATCTCCCACCACGTACACTCCCTTCCAGTGTACACTGCCCCGTTCATTTACATACCAGGCCTGCCCCTTCAGTGTACACTGCCTTTCTTTTAATGCCCTGCCAGCTGAGATTCAAACCCACAACCATGGTATCTCAAGACCAGTGCTCTATCCACTACACCACAGTGTCACTGGTGTAATTGTAGCAAATATGGCTATATAAACACACGTGAATGATTACAGCAAAATAGATTCCAAGGGCAAATTGCCGTCGACGGCAAAATAGCCACTGCCTAATTTTTTAGAATGCTCAATAATATGTGTAAGCTTGTTGTAATAACTTATAGCTTAATTGAGGCAAATGGCTATTAGATAATTTACATAATCTTTTGAAAAATTTGTTTTTTTGTGCCTATTGAGTTTTGTTGCACTGTACAACAAAAAAAGAACAAAGCTACAACAAAAAATCCTTGTAGTGTTGTTCTTTTTTTGTTGCATTGTGCAAGGGAGCATGTTTATGGATTGGCAGTGGCTATTTTGCCGTCAGCAGCAATTTACCCTCAGAGACTATTTTGCCGTGAGTTATTTGTGATAGTACAATCTTAATGACGTACTAAACATGTGACTTTTGGTCATTTCTGATTGGTCAATTTTAAAAACCAATTAAAAAAATTTTGCACCCCCAGTTCTCTATCCCCCACCCTGCACACTCCCTTCCAGTGTACACTGCCCTGTACATTTACATACCGGGTCTGCCCCTTCAGTGTACACTGCCTTTCTTTTAATGCCCTTCCAGCTGAGATTCAAACCCACAACCATGGTATCTCAAGCCCAGCACACTATCCACTACACCACAGTGTCACTGGTGTAATTGTAGCAAATATGGCTATATAAACACACGTGAATGATTATGGCAAAATAGATTCCAAGGGCAAATTGCCATTGATGACGAAATAGCCACTGCCGTATGGATTACCTGTTGAGAAAATGGCTAAAAATTTGTTGCTAATTCATATCAAAAACAATTTATTGACAAATTGTTGTAATTTGTTAATAGAGTTGCTACAAACATAATCTAAAGAATGATTGCCAAGTAATGTAATATAGTTTTCATAGGCAAGGTTTATGTCCTCTACAAAAGCTTCTTGGTTAAACTTTTTTAAATCCTGAAAAACATGACTTTCATTTTTATTGTTATTCTTCATTTTGGAAGAATTGACTTAAAAGTATATTGGTAGATGATCAGAGATATCATATATTAAAATTGAGCAGTGTGTTTTGTTAGGTGCCTTATTGGTATGCACATGATCAGGAAGAGGTAAAGAGAAAGGAGAGATTCTGGTTGGAATTGGAGTCAGTTAGAGTTAAAGTTATGATGAAAGATACTTCAAGCAGTGTTTGATTCTCCAGCACAATATCAATTGCTTTTTTGCAGGTGGTTGTGTATAGGCATAGTAGGCATCGTACAAGCATAGTAAACATAGTACCAAGATAGTAGGGGAGGTGTGCAACCGAAAACCAGTCACACCAATATAATAAAGCCTTACTCTTTCCTTTCAAAAAAAAGAAATAATTTTTAATTTTATAAGTTTAGATTTAAGGATTGAATGCATGCAATGCGATTTCACATTAAAAGCTGCAGTGTATTTTTTTGATTCACATGGCAACCTAATCTTGTTACTATCACTATGCCTACACTATGCCTGTATGATGCCTACTATGCCTGTATTATGCCTACTACGCCTGTACTATACCTACTACGCCTGTACTATACCTACTATGCCAGTTTAATACTACTGCTTGCTTACCTATATAGAGATCAAATGAATGTAGATAACCTTTTGAACACAATGCGTACATTTTGTATTCAAATTAAGTAGGCTTTCTCTAAATGATTGTTTAGCATAATGGTTTCTTAAGTAAGGAATCATGCTTTCATCTATTGATGAATATTCAAGGAATCCTCTATGCTTTATGAATGTGAGTTTTCTGTGACGATTATCCTTTAGTGGCCTACGCTTAGCAGCATGGTCTTTTGTTGATATAATGTTGTCCTGGAAGTGTAGATGATGCAGTATGTCCGAAGCCTGATCTTTTTACATGACTTTTGAAAGGAGTTTGGAAACACGATCTCTGAAGCCCAGTATTTTTTCTTGTTTGGCAATGGATAGATTGCAGAAAGAAACATGCCACCAATAGATACTTTCAACTCATGCACTGCAGCTCCTAATGTTTTGATTTTTTCATAGACACACAGATATGTTTAGATTGCAATATCCCTAAGAAGTTCTTAATCAAAAATAATTCAAAAAAAGCATGAAGGCTTTTTGCTGAAGCAACTTTTTGCGATGATGACATTGTTATGTATGGTTGCATATTTTGTGGTTTCTCTGCTTTTATGCAGCTACCCTTTTTTGCCTTTTCTTTTATTGAATTTCGTGATATTATTTCATCTGTTTCATGTTCATCCTGTTCAATGTGATCTGGAGCTGAGAGTAGAAGTCTGCTTAATTGTTCACTATTTCCTTCTGCAAATTTATCTGATTTGTGTCTTTCACCATGTAATAAACTCTTTGATGTCACTATTGGTTTCCAACTCCTCCAACAGACTTATTATTTCATTTGTATTCATTTGGAAAGATAAATTGTTTTTGATATCAAGAAACAATATTCAGTCAAACAGTCAATACATAAATATGGGAAAATCTTGGCATACTAACACGTGTTATATTAATACACACATATTATTCAATTATAGAAATATGTAGTATATTATAGAGTCATTTCACTTCACTTAAGTGTAAGTGAGAAGGCATGTAATAATTGCTACATAGCTCTTCAGTCAATACTATTTGGGAGAAATTAAACTATCTTGCAATAAGTAGAAGACACTCTGAGATGCTATTGTGCATCCTGAAATGCCTGTAGGACCTAAGAGTTCAAATTTCTTCATACCAAATATTAAATTACAGTAATATGGACAACTACTTACTAAAAAAGTGTGGAAGTCACAGAATTGACTTGAGGAAATTTTCTAAAACTAAATGATTACTCTTTTCATTCCAGCAATTAATTATTTAATATCGAGGTGAAGGGTTTAACTCAATTAAATTATCTAACTTTATCTGATTGGATAGTTACGTTATTAATTTTTTTTTTACTTCCATTGATTTTCATATTTCTGCAATCAAGTTTGTACTTTTTCCATATTTCCATAAATCCATATCATAAAAGTGAATTTCCATATTAAAAAAAATTGTATTTGTTTATTGATGTACCAAAGAGGATAACTATTGCTTTTCAGTATAGAAACAATCTATTAAAAATCTTCATGAATTAAATTGTACGAGTTTCTTAATGATTCCATAATTTAGTATGAATTTTTGTAATTCGTGTGTTTAACAGACCTGTTTTGTTTTTGTTTTTGTATTTTAGTGTTGCCTGCGCAATGTGATGTCATGCATAGAAACACAAGAACAAAAGAAAATTAATTAAGAATAAAGTGAAAACTATACCAACTTCATTTGCAGTTAAAAATTAAGTATTTTAAATGTTCTAGTTAAATTATGGAAACCCGATTGTCTGAGCAAGCATTAGTTTAAACTTGAATCAAGAACTTTAATGCAAGGGTTTCTTTTGCTTTATCAAGGTGTATGCAAGGTGATGCTCTTTAGTGCTTAACTTGCAATGTTTTCAAGACTAGTCTGATGCTCAGTTCATGATTCCAAACAAGTTGGCAATACTCAAAATCCATAGCTCTAAGTTGCACAATAATGGCCCAACTTTTAGATTAAGTTAATTTACCAAAAACAGACCACCACTGTTGTGAAAGTCCAAAATTCAGTGTCTTAGATTATCAGCACATCAAAAATGTTGCTGTCT
Source organism: Trididemnum clinides (assembly GCA_963675345.1). Lineage (NCBI taxonomy): Eukaryota > Metazoa > Chordata > Ascidiacea > Aplousobranchia > Didemnidae > Trididemnum > Trididemnum clinides. Next base: position 27,177,351 of record OY776306.1, read on the forward strand.
TATTTAAAGAGTGTGCTTGCTGTTGCTTTGCAAACATGTGCCTTGGTTACTACATAAAGTTGACAGGTGCACAAAAAGTTGCCAATTTGCCAAACAAAGTTGACCTAATGGAACTATGGCGCAATGTATCAAACTTACAATAGGGACTTTAGATCTTAGACCTAAATGCGATCTAGGTTGACTTCTTCTATTATTCTATTCTAATTTTGGAATTAAGTAATGCTCAAATCATATATCAACCTAATTTGTCATTGTGCTTTCACTTGTAAATATTTGCAGAAACAATATGCAAAGTGCTTTAACTACATAATTGCAGTCAAGCTTTTTCATGAAATTTTTGTGAATGAAAAGGAATAAAAAGTAGGTCATCATTTAACTTGAGTTTCATTCATTTATACGAAATCTTTTGGTGATAATTGAATAAAGATCATATAGTCAATATTTGTACAGCTTTACTAAAGTATGTACTTTTGCCAAAGGGTGGGATAATGTCAACCCAACTACCCTGACAGAAAGCTCTGTTGATGATAATCGTTTGTGCTAGAAACAAATTAACTTCTAATAAAATGTTATTTTAAAAGCAATTCCAGATGTAGTAGCCAGTAAAATTAAAATGTTTGCTTTGTGTAAGCTATCTTTAACCCAATTTAGTCTTGCAACTAGAATGGGACAAGAAGTTCATGTATTAGACTTTTTTGCTTCTAACGAGAAAAAACCAAAAACTAGTTTAATGAGTGATGAAACCAAGTTGACTAATTAAAACATTGACATCCAGGCAGCGCAACAAACTGGAAGCATGCAATATGCATTGGAGTATTCTCTTCAAATCTCAGAAAGTTTATAAAGTTGAGTATAGAACATTTTTAGTTTATTTGTTTTTGGGTTTGCTAGCGCTGCCAACACAATTTAGCTGTTATTATCAGCTGGCCAATTTTTTCAATTATTTTTGGTCTTAGATCGAATTTTGAACTATATGCTTGAATCATTTTAAATGAATTTAGGCAAATATCTCAAAAATTAGTTAAATGAGATTTTCAAAAGTGCAGGCAAAGAAAAATTCAATTTTGCATTTTTCATGCTTGGAAAATTGATAAAAAACCCAGTTTCCATGTGTTTAATTTTTTGTTGCTTTGCATGAGTCATGCTTCTTCATTATTTTACCACATCTCTAGTAGGCATATGTATTAGGAAAGGCAACTGGACCATCTGAAGCAGTGTGAAAATGATTGTTGCAAGTGGCAAAATTGAGGTTAAAGTGATGATGAACTGTGTCAGCATGCATTGGACGGTAGAGGAATGCCTAATGAGTGGAAAGTTGGTGTGATTGTGCCATCTTAATAGGAAAGGTGATGTGATGAGCTGTGGATCTTGCAGAGGAGTAAAACTACTAGAACATGTTATGAAAATTGTTAAAAGGGTACTAGAGAGGCAAATACCAACACTTGCCAATTTGATTTAAATGCAGTTTTGGTTTATGCCAGAAAAAGGAACAGTGGATGCGATATTCATTGTGAGGAGAAATGTCAAAAGAAGGACAAGAAGTTGTATATGTGTTTTGTTGACATGGAAAAAAGCTTTTGATAGAGTGCTAAGAAAGGTGATGGAGTGGACCATGAGAAAGAAAGGTCTATCAGAAGTAACTTGTATGTTGGTGCAAAACAAGAGTGAGGGTAGGATCTGCGCATTCAGAGAAATTTGAAGTAAAAGCTGTTGTACATCAAGGATCTAGGCTGTTGCCACTATTGTTTGCAATAGTAGTGGGCGTTATTACAGAAAATGCATGAGGTGTGGTTAATGAATTACTGTATGCAGATGATTGTGTTCTCATGAGCGAAACCATGGAAGATTTAAAGGAAAGATTTTGCAATTGGAAGGATGCACTGGAAAGTAAAGGTTTAAAGGTCAACACCAGAAAAACAAAAGTGATGCTAAGCGGGTTGGAAGGAGAACTATTCAAAAGCAAGATAGATCCATATGGAGTTTGTGGGAGGAGAGTCATGGCCAACTCAGTGTTGTGCACAAAATGTGGAAACTGGGTTCATGGCAGAAGTGCAAAAATAAAGAGAGTTACTACTAGGTTGGCAATGCATTTTATTTGCTCAAAATGTAGTGGAATAATAGAAAGAACAGTGGATTTGATCAACAAGTTGTGCAATGAAGTGGAGACAGTGAATGGATTTTGTTATTTGGGAGACAGACTAAATGCTAGTGGTGGTTGTGAAGCGGCAGTTACAGCAAGAGTATGAATCAGTTAGGTAAGATTCAGGGAATATGAAGAGTTATTGCTTGGAAATAAGATTCCTCTGAGGATTAAAGTTAAGGTTTATTGTTGTTGCATAAGATCAGCAATACTGTATGGAAGCGAGGCATAGTGTTTATAAGAAAATGAAAAAGCAATTTTAAGGGAACGGAGAGAGCTATGATGAGAGCCATGTGTGGTCAGAAAGCTGTTGACAGAAAGGTGACTGCAGAACAGATGGACATGTTGGGGTTGAGGGAAACTATAGACCAGTTAGCAACAGCGAATGACGTTAGATGGTACAGACATGTGCTGAGGAGGGATGACAATAGTGTTTTGAGGGTTGCTCTGGATCTTGAAGTGAGTGGCAATAGAAATCAAGGATGACTGAAGAAAACCTGGAAGGAGCAAGTGGAAGAGGAGACAGAGAAGATTAGTTTGAAGAGAGAGGACGCCCTGAACTAAGCAAAGTGGAAAGATGGAGTGCGAGCAATTGCAGAAGAAATGGGGTGAATCTGGCCATTTCTGGTTAGGGGACAACACCAGATAAAAACTGAATAACTGCTACTGCAGTCGAATCTGGTTAATTGCATAGTCAACTTGCCAAACTATTTTCTGCAATTAAGTGGATTATGCGTTTATCCGAAATTAGTATAAGCAAACAAATAGGTTTGGGATTTACGACTCTTATGCAATAAAACATATTATGCAATTATCTGTTATGCAATTAATCGGATTCGTCTGTACTACTCAATGCAAACTAATTGGTGTGATTAAAGACTGACAAATGTTTTACTGATTGTTCGTTGAAAACCAGCACTAGATCAAAAGCGCTTCATTATGAGGGAACTCCATGTTTCCTAGTGATTGCTGGAAAAACAACTACATGTGCAGTTCAGATTGCTAAATTAAATATACATTAGTCCAACTTGTGACGGCCTATGTTTTCATTACGAAGTTACTGAATCAGTCTATCAAGCTAGATGTTTAGGTACAGGGTCACCAATAATGGGTATACCATGCACGCCTGCTCACTGGACTACATCCAAGCCTGCAAACTAAGCTAGCTAAAGATTGAAACATACGGTAACTAATTCAATCAAGTTATGCAGTATATTATCAGTTACAACAGCATCATTGTGATCATAATCTGTTGATCGACTCTTTTCCACTATATTTTTTGTAATTAAATGTTAACGTTCTGTTTTATGATGTGGTAAGGTTTGTGTGTGCCCTGTGAAATATCAAGCTCTGTGCCCTTATGACGATTTGTTGTTATTACATATTAATGTATAAAATGAATTCATAATTAGATCTGTCTCTAATTATTTTTCCAACCTGTTCAAAATAAGGCTGGGTGTAGGTTTTAAACCCATATTTATCACCCACCAATAGATTTAATGGTCAGTGCTTGTAGATATCAAGCATAGCTTATTTAGATATACTCTGCCTTGAAAGCGAGTGTGTTGTGGTAGACAGGCACTGAATCAGCACATCCAAATCCGGTGAAAACTAGAAAAAGAATGTGGGTACAACCGATTTTTCAATCGTACTATGTTGGTTGAGATTGCTAATTTAATCATTTAAATTAACCTATAGATGTGATTAGGAGTCACTACTTTATTGGTGTAAAGCCTTAATGTTTAGTTGTATAGTGCAGGAATTCTAGTTTTGGATTCAGATCCCTCTCCCAGCTTTGCTTTTTACAGGTTTGGAGTAGTAAGATATGGTGTTAGAGATCAATTGTTATTTTACTCAATGCAGCACTAATGGTGTAGAAAATGTCATCACTTCTACTTATAAGCTGGTTTTACTAAAGCTTTTGTCTAACTTGAGCAAATCACTAGATGATTTAATTTAGAAACTGCTAGTTTTAGCATAGGCCACAACATGATGTATAGTAATTATTATGTAATAATAGTTAGTATCTCTGTCATAATAGCTGTAAATGTTAGAGAGGCTTTTAATTTTGACAATGATGAGACAGAATCTTTTTTTTGTTTGATTTAATTCAAACTTTATAGTGAAGACATGATGACCAATAAACTGCATTTGCGAGAAAACTGAGAAGTTACGTAGCTTCTTTTTGTTTTAGATTATTTTCATAGCAATTGATTAAGAATTTGTATTACTTTTGAAGAGTTTGCTGCCTCATACCAGCCTATATTGATGCCGAAATATCGTTAATTATCATCTTGTTTTTCAAGAGGAAACAGTGTAAATCTATTTTGTTTGCTGCAACTGCACAATATACTTAATATTAAACCACACATAATGATATTATGATTATGCATTCATTCTTGTACTATCAGGTTTTTTTAGTTTAAGAATTTTGCCGTTTAGGCATTATAATTTGATAGAATTTTCGAAGTCCATTTGAGGTAACTGTAAAGAATTTAGAAAATCTTTTGTCCCAATTGTTATTATGGCAAAAAAAACTTATGATTTGCTGTTTAAACTACTTTTGATCGGCGACTCTGGAGTTGGAAAAACATGTATCCTTTTTCGCTTCTCTGATGATGCATTTAATACAACCTTCATATCAACCATCGGTATGTATTTTTATGTCTGTGTTTATAGGCTACTAGTTTGCTCTGCTGGCACTCCTGGCAGGGCTACTGAAAATCAGTTGTTTGTGATCAAAAGTATAAGTTCAGTTAACTGTGTTGTTTTCACCGAAAGAGCATATCTGAAAGTGGTTATGAAAGTTGCTATAAATGAGCAATTGGCCCTGTGTTCCCAGTACCAATCATTATACTCCCTTGACTTATGACCGGTCTCACTCACAAACCCCCTATCATTTGAAAAACTTCTATGTTTTCCTTGTAATAAGTGCAGGAGCACAAAGTCAAAGTTGGGGATGTGTACCGCATTGTGGTTGTTTTACAGTTACAGAAATAAGTTGTTCAGTGGTAGGTCTGTATTTGGCGAGTTGGTGCAACCCCTGTCCAAGTGATATTTCAAATGCTTGCTTGAAAAGCTTTAAAAATCTTGTTGGTGGTACAGAATTTCAATATAGTAGTAGTTGTAGTAGTTATTCAGTTTTTATCCGGTGTTTTCCCTTTAGCAGAGATGGCCGGATTTACCCCATTCCTTCTGCAATTTCTCGCACTCCGTCCCTCCACTTATCTCGTCTCAGAGCATCCTCCTTCTTCAAACCAACTTTCTCTGTCTCCTCTTCCACTTGCTTCTTCCAGGTCTTCTTTGGTCGTCCTCGCTTTCTCTTGCCAGTCACTTCAAGATTCAGAGCAACCCTCAAAACACTATTGTCATCCCTCCTCAGTACATGTCCATACCATCTAACTCCATTTGTTGTTGCTAACCGGTCTATTGTTTCCTTCAACCCTAACATATCCATCTGTTCTTCAGTCGTTTTTCTGTCTACAATTTTCTGACCGCACATGGCTCTCACCATAGCTCTCTCCGTTCTCCTTAAAATTGCTTTTTCATTTTCTTTTAGACACCATGTCTCACTTCCATACAGTATTGCTGATCTTACGCAACAACAATAAACTTTACCTTTCATCTTCAGAGGAATCTTATTTCCAAGCAATAACTCTCCACATTTCCTGAATCTTACCCAACCGATTCTTACTCTTGCTGTGACTGCCGCTTCACAACCACCACTAGCATTTAGTCTGTCTCCCAAATAACAAAATCCATTCACTGTCTCCACTTCATTGCACAACTTGTTGATCAAATCCACTGTTCTTTCTATTATTCCACTACATTTTGAGCAAATAAAATGCATTGCCAACCTAGCGGTAACTCTCTTTATTTTTGCACTTCTGCCACGAACCCAGTTTTCACATTTTGTGCACAACACTGAGTTGGCCATGACTCTCCTCCCACAAACTCCACATGGATCTATCTTGCTTTTGTATAGTTCGCCTTCTGACCCGCTTAGCATCACTTTTGTTTTTCTGGTGTTGACCTTTAAACCTTTACTTTCCAGTGCATCCTTCCAATTGCAAAACCTTTCCTTCAAGTCTTCCATGGTTTCACTCATGATAACAAGGTCATCTGCATATAGTAATTCATTAACCACACCCCTTCTTGCATTTTCTGTAACAACGTCCACCACTATTGCAAACAATAGTGGCGACAGCCTAGATCCTTGATGTACACCAACATTTACTTCAAATTCCTCTGAATATGCAGATCCCACCCTGACTCTTGTCTTTGCACCATCATACAGGCTCATAACTGCCCGAACTATTACCTCTGATAGACCTTTCTTTCTCATGGTCCATTCCATCACTTTTCTTGGCACTCTATCAAAAGCTTTTTCCATGTCAACAAAACACATATACAACTTCTTGTCCTTCTTTTGATATTCCTCCTGCATTCTTCTCACAATAAATATCGCATCCACTGTTCCTTTTCCTGGCATAAATCCAAACTGCATTTCATTCAAATTGACTAGTGTTCGTATTCGCCTCTCTAGCACTCTTTCAACGATTTTCATGGCATGTTCTAGCAGTTTCACTCCTCTGTATGATCCGCAGCTCATCACATCACCCTTTCCTTTAAAGATAGGTACAATCACACTTGTTTTCCACTCATCAGGCATTACTCTACCATCCAATACATGCTGGCACAGTTCCATCATCACTTTAACCCCGATTTTGCCACTTGCAACTATCATCTCCACACTTACTTCAGATGGTCCGGTTGCCTTTCCTGATTTCATCCTTTGCATTGCCTCCACAATTTCATTACGAGCCACTTTTTCCACTGGTCCTTCTACTACATCAGTTTCCACCATGTGGTCCCATTCGTTCTCTTCATTCATGATCTTTTCCATATGTTCTTTCCAAATTTTTGCCCGGTCTTCTTCAATAAAACCCAATCGTCCGTCTCCTCCTCTCAAGCACCTTCCTCCTTCCCTTCCTTTTTCATTCTTCTAAGGAAGTAGAAAACACTATTAGAATTATGATATAAATTATTCAACTCCTGATTAGCTTCCTTTCTCATAGCTCTAGCAACAATTTTCCTTGTTTGATTTCTTATACGTTTGTATTGATTCTTATTTTCTTCTGATGGGAACCTGCACAGCTCTTTAAATGCCGCCTTCTTTCTTGCAATGGTATCCTTGACTGCAATGGTATCCTTGACATAGCTTTGAAAAAAGCTGCAATAGCTTTGAAAAAAGCTGTTTGAGCCATAAGCTTTTCATGACGTTCTCATAAGTGGCGGTATCGAGTCAAAAGGGAAGATCTAGAGTGAGTAAGTGTTTTATGTGATCAATTTCGATGTTAGGCAATCAAGACAAGCCAATGATAGCGCTAGAATTGTAAAGCGCGCCAAAGAAAGATTTCGCAATAGCGAAATGCTAAAGAAAACGCAGCAAGAGACCGCATAAGAACGCCGCGATTATCGAAAGAGTTTGAGTGTGTAAACAAACTCTTTCTGTGTGCATAACACCTGACCCCTGGTCTTGATATAAGCAGACTGTAAGAAATTAAGATGGAAAGACCTGCGTGCTGCGACGAGGATTGAAAACTCCTTGTTACCATGGTTTAATGCACATTGATCACTATCTAAAGAATGCAGACCAATGGCAGAGTCACAGTCTGGTTTGGTGTCGTTTCGTTTGCACGATCTGTATGCGCTGCCTGCGGCTCGTAAGGATGTTTTACCTACCACTCAGAAAAGTGTAGTCATATATGAATATAAGTGCCACTGTGATAGTCGATACGTAGGGCGAACATCTCAACGACTACAGGATCGCATCAAGCAACATGTTCCGCAATGGTTAAGACAGCAATTGACCCGTCCTCGCCGATCTCAACCACACAGATCGTGCAAACGAAACGACGCCACACCGGACTGTGACTCTGCCATTGGTCAGCATCCTTTAGGTAATGATCAATGTGCATTAAAGTATGATAACAAGCGGTTTTTAATCCTCGCCGCAGCACGCAGGTCTTTCCATCTTAATTTCTTAGAGGCTGCATATATCAAGACCAGGCGCCAGGTGTTATGTAGACAAAAAGAGTTTGTTTACGTTCTCAAACTCTTTCGATAATCGCGGCGTTCTTATGCGGTCTCTTGCTGCGTTTTCTTTAGCATTTCGCTATTGCGAAATCTTTCTTTGGCGCGCTTCACAATTCTAGCGCTATCATTGGCTTGTCTTGATTGCCTAACATCGAAATTGATCACATAAAACACTTACTCACTCTAGATCTTCCCTTTTGACTCGACACCGCCACTTATGAGAACGTCATGAAAAGCTTATGGCTCAAACAGCTTTTTTCAAAGCTATATTTAATGTAGTTTCCTTGGTGCTTTGTCAATAGAACTCAAATTGTTGTAAATTTGCTTTATCGAAATAGTTTGTTGATAACTTCCAAAAAAGGTTTCTACTGCATTTCCACAGTGTTTTTTCCGAAAGTAATAAAAACAACAATGAATTTTTATTTGTAACGTCATTTCACTCCCTAAAAAGAAGAATAGATTTGCAAGTTAGTCAGTGTGGGTATGGCTTATGGTTGCGCCAAAAAACTACTTTACCCCATCACGAGATGCGAACTTAAGAAATTGATTTGTGGATGCTACTATAGCGTGAGGTCTACCACACCATAGCGTGAGATCTACCTTCGGTTACTACTATAGCGTGAGGTCTACCACTAAATTATTTATCCCTCACTCCTCTATAGCTACACTATAGCTACACACTTAATACTATAGCTATAATAATTCCAAACACCACACATACATTCCACACACAAAGGTAAATTTATTCTAACGATACACACTTCGTACATCTTCTAAGAATGACACAAATAAATCATTGGTTAGGGTTAAGGGCAGTGGTTCTAACCCAAATCTCACGGGTTTGCACCTCGGTAGGTGCGAGTCAAGCGGTAGATCTCACCCTGCATCTCGGTAGATGACTTATGTCGGTAGACCTCACGCTGTAGTAGCACCGATTTTTGTTTGTGACGTTACCAACCCTCTTTTAGCACTCATATAAAACTGGAGATCAGTCGTGCTAAGTTTCGTATTTATGCGGCCAGCAAATTCGGAGGAATTAACACAAACAGTCAGAATTGTGGTTTGTGGTACAGATTTGTAGCATGCAAATACAAACCAGTGTAAAAAAAAAGTTACGTTCAGTTAATGCTGATACTGCGTTCCTTATTTTTGAAACAAACTCTCTACCGCTGTTAAAATTTGATGCCCCTTTCACAAAAATGAGACAGTACTAGTTTGGATTTTATCGAATTCGAAGTTGTACAGTATGCTGAATCAATAGCTATGAAATTTTTACTCTCAGACATTGTCAAAAAACTTGTTCTATGAAAAATTGGGTTTTCATCTACTTGTTTATCATTTTCTGATTGTTTTAGATGTGGTTATCCATAGTTTGAATTTTTATTTTCAGGTATTGATTTCAAAATTAAAACTGTGGAACTTAATGGAAAGAAGATCAAGCTGCAGATTTGGTGAGTTGGGAATTTCCTGTTGTATGTTGGTTGGATTTTTTTTACCGCTTAGGCGTGTGGTTCAGTATGCGCTAAAACTCTTCACTCGCTTTTAAACTAGACTTTACTGGAGCAACAAAAGACTTAAATTCTGTAAGCCTTTTCTGACGAGTACCAGTGGAGTTTTGAACTCCGGCCTTTTGACGCAAAGTCCCGAACAGTTACCACTACACTTCTGCAGCTGCTGAACTATGTTTTTTATTCGTTATGAAATGAAATTGTTCGTTTCAAAATTGCTGAATCATTTTTTATAGACCATCCTCAAGTTGTGTTAAAGGTTGGTTTGGGTGATGACTTTTCCTTATAGTTTTGTATAAATGTTACGAAATTGTACTTCTGCAACTACAACAGTATATATGTTCTTTGGGACTTGAATGATTTCGAATAATGTTTTGGAAAGAGCACTTTGAGTTACGCAGAAGAAACGCATATTTGTAATCGATTTGGTTAACAAAAGTATGAAACGAATGTTATGTATGCATCTACTTTTGTTCATCACTACTTCCTGTATCGCGGTTGCATGGGTTGTTACGTATCTCTGCTTTATTCATATCCACATTATCTATATTGGGATTCTAGCAACCGTTTCAGAAAGTATTGCCTGCTGCTTCCTTGCCTCTATTATTGTGATTATGATGTAATGCGCTATGACATCATCTCTTAACAAGTAAACCATGAGCCATATTCTTAAGCATTAAATATTAATTAGCAGTGGGCGCGATATTGCCACTTGTTCAGCTGTGAAGTTCTGTAGATTTTACACAACGTGTTGCAACATTTTGGGCGCAGTTATTTTTACTTAGATTTTAAAATATTTTCTTCACATATCTTGGCTACACAGTCACATTTTTGGCATCACTGTTTAATTGGTTAATTTAGGGCTGCTTAAACTGGAAGGCGTGGGGGTGCGAGACCACACTGCTATGTCTCCCCCTTTAAGTAATTTAAGAAAATTTTTTCAAATCAGCGCTTTAAAAGCTTGATCTCCAAGGAGTTTTTTTTGTTATTTTGGATAGCAAATGTGTAAAAACAACTTCTTTGAAAAACTTTAAAAAAAATCAAGGTCTTCATGGTTGTTTTGGAGAGCAAATGTGGGAAAATGAGAGAGAGAGCGTTTTTTAAATCCGGTTTTGTCTGCGTTAACGCAGGTGGCCGGACTCACCTCGATAGTTTGTAAACACCATCATGCCATTTTACTCTGTCGATGGCATCCTCCCTTTTCGGTCGAAACTGATTGGTATGTGCTCTTCCACTTGTCTCTTCCATGCCATATTCGGTCGTCCACGCTTTCTTCTTCTCGCCACTTCAAAAGCCAACGCTCTACTCAAAACATCACCATTATCCCTCCTCAAAGCATGTCCATACCATCGCACTCCACTCGCCTTGGCTAGTCCATCCAAAGTATCCTTTAAACCCAGCAAACTCATGAATACTTGGCTCCTTCTTTTCTCAATCATCTTAACTCCATACATTGCTCTCATCATGGCTTTTTCAGTTCTCAAAATTGCCATCTCATTCTCCGTTAGACACCACGCCTCGCTCCCATACAGCATTGCTGATCTTACGCAACTGTGATAAATCCTTCCTTTCATTTTTAACGAAAACTTTATCCTATGACGTAACTCCCCACATTGTCTAAATTTTATCCATCCAGTTCTCGTTCTTACTGTTACCGCTGCTTCACTTCCATCATGAAAACGACCGCTTAGAAAAATTAATCTCCATTGAAAAAAGGTTGTCACCAATTGAGGGCATGGATAATCGTTTGCTTTGTCAAGGGGAGGTATTCCGAAAAGATTTAAGAACCCCTGGTTTTAATGAATTTTGCTATTGCCTCATTCTCTAATGCGATGTAGTTTCTATGGTTATACTAGCATAACTATTTTTAATTATAGCTAAAAACAATGTCCTAGGAACCCTTATCTTACTATCATCTTGTTCATCAAAATTGAAATCAAAAACTATCTGAAAGTAAATTTTTTTTTTGTGTTAAACTTTTATCTTCCTGAAAACCTTTTGACGGCTTGCCAAAACAACGTTGTGTTCAGACTTGCTTTAGATTCATTAGTACTGCCGGCCCAGAGCCCATCTTCCACAAGCAGTGCGACCAAGCAAGGAAAGTGTTCTGAAGTGCTTTTTTCAAGAAGCACAACAACATATTTCTCGCTAAGTTTACACGCACGCTCGTTTTTTCCATAAACGGCGCCAACCCACTCAACCACGTTGGAAATAGACGTTTGACATATTTTTTCAATGCGACGTCGTGACTTATTCATTTCTTTGCTGCTGCAATTATCTTAAAAGAGCTGACAAGAGTGATTGCGATGTGTCCAAGGAAAAGAACAACTAACTTGCCTGAAAGTAAATGATTGTTACAAAGTCATAATGCTTGCTTGTTGTTCCCATTCTGAGACGTTCTAACCAAAAGTTGTTTGATGCTTTGATAATGGCGTGACCGACGCGATGGCGTAGTGGTTAGAGCGTCCGCTTCGTAGTCGGTAGACCTGGGGTTCATTCCCCTTGTCGAGTCAAACCAAAAGACTTTAAAAAATGGTATTCACAGCTTCCCTGCTTGGCGCTCGGCATTTATGGGAGGTTGTGGAGAACAAGCCGGCAAGTTCGCTTGTTGTGTCCTTGGGCAAGGCACTTAACGGGACGCCCCACCTTTATGTGGAAGACAGGTGACCCATAAACCTCGAAAAAGGCAACTCCCAAGCGAGTGCGGACTTACCGTCCAAAGTATAGCGATACAATTCGCTTTCTCGTGAATGGAGGATAAATATGGCAAATAAAACAAAATAATGCTTGTTCTACAGTGATTATTTGCAACTGTTTAAAGACTACTTGAAATTTTTGGAGAATTTTTTATGTTAGTGTTTAACCGAATTGAATCAGCGCAAATGCGATAAATCGCTAGAAATTGTCAAAATTGGACGCTTCGTAATTTTCAGGGATACAGCAGGCCAGGAGCGTTTCCATACAATTACTACGTCATATTACAGAGGAGCGAATGGCATAATGCTCGTCTATGATATCACCAACACAAAAAGTTTTGAGAATATATCCAAGTGGTTACGGAATATAGAGGAGGTGAGGGTGACATCTTTAGGTTTTTTTCAAAGCACTATCGGTTGACGACGTCATGTTTATGTGTAGCATGCGAGCGAGGATGTCGAAAAGATGTTGCTAGGCAACAAGTGTGACATGGAAGACAAGAGAGTCATCAGCAAGGAACAGGGTGTGATGGTATGACGTCATTGTGATAGGTCATCACGTCATGATTATTGACTGCGCTTGTTTATGCTTACAGATTGCAAAAGAACATGGAATAAAATTTTACGAAACTAGCGCCAAGAATAACATCAACATAGAGACCGCCTTCATTGGACTTGCGCTCGACATATTACACAAAGTAAGAGCGATGGCCATGATAGCTTATTTTTCACTGAGTTGGATGTGGATGCCAACTTGGGGCTTTATCTGTTATTGACTTGGAACGCTGAAAATGGCGCTGTATGGTTTCATGTTTGCACAATTGTGCTACGTTAGCATTCAAACCACAACGCAGTTGTTGAGCTTTACAGAGCTGCTGAACGACGACGTGGCATGTCGGGCTTTGTGCGATTGCTTTGGTGTTTTTGACTGTGGCCTCGGCCATGCCTTTATGTTGAGGAAGGATTAGTGTAACAAGTATGATTTAATTTATATTTTCGTTACAGACGCCGGTAAAAGAGCAACCCCCAAAGGGTTCCGGTGTCAACATCACCGAACAAAAACCCGCCCATCGATCATGCTGCGCTTAAATCTTCCTTTCCCTATTCTAACGTCTTCTTGTATATCTTTAACAGACTGTAAAAGCACTAAGCAAGCTGCCACTATTGTGGAAAATTGTGGTCGCTGTCATATTGACAGCATGACCTTAACCGGTTTGATTGTTGAAGCAATTTTTGATTATTTCCAGCACAATTCTTTTAATCGAGTCATTCTGCCTAACACCCAGCAAAGTTTTACTGCCCGACAACTTATTTGAGTGCTTTGTGCCAGAAACTACGATGCCACACTTTTTTACTGGTATTAATTGAATTGGCCCATTCTATGTGAAGAAATAAATTATGCGGGTGGGGCAATTGAAGATATGCATTGCGTGCGGTTTTGTCTATTTGTGATAATTTGTCGTCTCGAGCCTGTTGGATAAAAGCTAAACTTTCCGCATGAAACCAGCAAGTTCGATGTGGTCCTAGTTGTTTGTGTTTTCTATTTTCTCTTCTTAGCTATGGGTGGTGGCGTCATATTAAACAAACTAAACATTGTTGTTGGTAAATTCGACCAACCTTAATTCATTTGAAAACCTTATTACAAAATTTTTTCTGTTTGTTATCGTTGAAATAAATGTACGAAACAGTTAATGTGGTTTCAATATGCTGTTTATTTCTTCATAACATCTTGTTAATATTCGCGCAGAGCAATACTGGAGAGTAAGCGAAAGTACGCACTGTTAGTAGTGGAAACACTTTCGTTGTATCGTAAATTAAAAGCTAAAGTTTTGGTTAGTTAATTAGCGTTATCACTGATGTATTTTGTAACATTTGTGGATTATTAACTTTTGCTAACAGTCTATATCCACCAGTGTTTTGAAGCAGCGATCCGTTTTCATTTTTAGGCCCTGTTGTTTTATCATGAAACGCACTGGTGGAAATAATTCAACTGAGTCTATTTTAGCTTTTGTGTAAACCAATTTGAAGATACCACAAAGCTCGATGTAATTTGAAGGGGAACGAGTTTTGCGTTTACCGAAAGAATTTCACATCTTTTTAATTCTTGTTTACAATTAAAGTGTAAACTACACAATATACTTTGGAGACCACTATAGAATAAGCCGCATTGTTGGATAAGTGAATTGGATACTACTGAAGCGTTAAAGGTTAATTAAAGCAATATGGTCTATTCTTTAAGAGACGCATTCGTTGTTAAAGGCAACGTAAAATCGACTTTTGTTTTTGTTGTACAACAATATTAGAATGCAGATTAATAGATATAAGTTACCAAGATTAGCAGTTCCGCTTACCATGCTGTTAAATTTGGGGTTAACTGGCGGATTGAAGTTACAAACGGCAACTTTTCAGTTGAAGTGTCCTCAACCGTTCACACCCACTCTTACCATTAACTATTAAAAAGGAAGGGAATGCACCAACGGCCTGAATTCACATCATGACGCTGGGTGGAGGTTTCCGTTTATTAATGGTCTTGCTATGCGCAGCCAAAAAGGTATCTCGGTGCTTGGTCGGTTGTTGTAAAAATGCGATATAAAGCGGACCTCGAACTAGTAGGCCCAAGCATGAAAAAGGTAAGTTTGATGCCGATGAAAATACTTTTAGTCTATCTTGAGAGTGTGCAATACGCGCAAGTGTTATTTAGGATATAGTTGGGGCGATTCGCCCAGATTTAATGTTTGTAAAGATTACAACTTTGTTGCAGTGACACAACCGCTCAATTGCCATTTACCACTCGTTAGTCGCCTATTAATTTATTTTGTGCACATGCAGCAATACTGAAACTTTTCAGTCACTTCCACCTCGTACCCCTCATATACACACCCACGTTTTTCTGTTTCGTTTTTATCGGTGGCATCCACGTCAATCCCAGCGCCGTCTTCTCGCTGCAATAAGTCCAGTAAGCGGCGTGGAATTTCTTGCGGGTAACTGGGTGCATCTGTTCAGGCTAAAAGAAAAGTTGTTGTGTTGACATTAGAATCCAGATGCTCCTTCAAGTTAGCGTCGTAAAAAAGGATTATAAGCTCTTCGCCAATACCTGTCAGTGGAGGCTTTAAAGTGATATGTGCTCATTTGAGACATATCAGAATATGTGGATTTTACCTGCACATATCTACTGCCCGTGATAGAAGTAAATATTTTGTCAAGTTTAGTTAGCCAATGGCCTTAACTTTTTGCCTTTGGTCAGTTTGTGGTAGTTTCATTCCAGACAATTTATAGTTAAAGCCAACAGAGAATCGATGTTTGATAAATCGGCACGTAACGAATACTCGTGACGTTAGACAATAGAAAATGAATTTGGGCAAGCTTTTGTTAAAAAAATCGAGGGATTGCATAAGAAACCCTGAAAATTTTTTTAAGCCCAAAATTTTTTATCTGAAAACCATATCGAGAAATTTGCCAGAACCGGGTGCCAGCCCCGTTCTACCGCAATAAATGTCGTAGCTCTGTCACCTACTCTTAATTAAATACCGTCGACCACTTACGTGCATTCCACCGTAGTGTTTCGCTGCTTCTGCTCTCGCCATTTGTTTTATGTCATAATAATATTTCCTCAGCACTCGCGCAGTCTGCGTTGAAATGCGGTTGTTACGTCATGATTGGGCTAACATATTTTTTCAACTTATGAAACGAGAACATCATTATGAGATGGTAATGTGAGCACTTTCTTTGATGATCATCTTTTCTTCGGCGATTTTTTGTCCAATTTTGACAAGCAAACCCCTTTTTTCCCTTTGATTACCAAATTAACTTCTTTTGTTTTTGGAGAAGAGGGGGAAAGAAACCAACTTCTCAAAGGTGATTTTGTCACAGAAACGTTTTTCTTCCACTCTCAAGTTGAAAAGCTTGTTTTGCAGATCAACTTTTTGCAAGCAATTCTTGCCTATTTTTTTCAACGATCCTGATTCTACAACCATTTTATTGATTTTTATTTTAAATTGCTAAATAGAGGACAATTCGATATTTTTTTTATGTCCTCGTCGGGAACTTCATTTTCTTGCATTGGAGAACAAATCCTCCAAAAGGAGGTCATATGGTATCCCTACTTCATCAAAGCTAGAAACGTTCGTAAATATTTAGCATTATTATTAAATTCTTGCACCTAATTGGCAAAGCAGCATACGGGCGTAAGGGGTATTAACAATTTATTAAAATGAATATGCCAGAAAACAATAATGAGCATACCACCCAACCAATTTAGACGAGACCATCCCTGGACGCGTTTTGTCCTTTTGGACTCATCAGCAGGGCCGGTCCCCTCACAAGCAAAAGTAACCCACTCATTAACGTTATCCTTAAAATAAAAAAAAATCCAACACATGCAGAAGCACTGAGACTTCAACCGACGACGTATTGCGTTGCTTAACAGGGCGGGTTGACAAATTGGTTGATTTTGGCTGCATATCCACTGGGAGATCAGTTTACACACTGATCTGAAAAAGCAGATTAAACGCTGCATATATAGCCTAGCGCCTTGTCTTTGCAATGCCATCACGCTCGCGGCGAGTGCGTTGACAATTGACAAGGTGGGAGCCGGGCGACCTTTGATAGAAGTGTCGAGCAAATCCATGCCAACGAATTTTCACTCTATCTCACTTCGCAGTAAACCGGGCCTCCTACAGTGAAGCGGGCAAATCCATGCCAACTCTTTTTTTCCCTACTTGAAAAGAGTTGGCATGGATTTGCTCGACACGTCTATCAAAGGTCGCCCGGCTCCCACCTTGTGAATTGTCAACGCACTCGCCGCGAGCGTGATGGCATTTTTTTTTGTTTTATTTGCCATATTTATCCTCCATTCACGAGAAAGCGAATTGTATCGCTATACTTTGGACGGTAAATCCATGCCTCCTACAGTGAAACGGGCAAATCCATGCCAACTCTTTTTTTTCCCTACTTGAAAAGAGTTGGCATGGATTTGCTCGTTTCATTCTAGGAGGCACGGCTTATTGCGAAGTGAGATAGAGTGAAAATTCGTTGGCATGGATTTGCTCGACACGTCTATCAAAGATCGCCCGGCTCCCACCTTATGAATTGTCAACGCACTCGCCGCGAGCGTGATGGCATTGCAAAGACAAGGCGCTAGGCCAGAGACGTAGCAGCCGCCCCCCAAACCCCCCAATTGGGGGGGGGCCCAGGCCAACTTTGGGGGCCCAAGTTAGTCTGAAATTGCTTTTTGGCTACGTGACTATTTTCACTTCAGCAGACTTGTTTACAACCGATTTAAACTGTAGGAAGAAATTGGCTTGTGACATCATAAGTGAATGCAACGTCATTTTATCTCGCAGAATCTAGAATATTTCGATTGATTTTCTGGTAGAATCTTGAATATTCGATTGACGTAACAATGCCGTTGTTACGCAACAATCATAGAATGGTCTGGAATTCTGTTTGGCTATAAATACCGGGACAATATATATACACTGCAGAGTGCAGATAAAGTATTTTATTGACATTGTATAGAATGAAACGTTCAAAAAGTGGTGCTCAAAAGAGAAAAGAAGCAGCCACTGCTCGAGATGCTGTAGCGAAATTGCCCAAGATGACAGATTTTTTCAAGATTACTGAGCAGAGTAGACCTGGCACTAGTACCGAGAGGGATGAAGAAAACTATAGTGTACAAGAAAAAGAAGACTATGACGATCAGCATCAAAGTGATTGCGAATTTCCAGAAAATGTAAGTTGTGATTTACCTGCCAATACGCAACCTTCAATATCAAAAATAACTGAATCTCAATTTACCCCTATCCCTGATGACCCATGTAAACGGCCTGAAAGTATTTCTGATGCTCAACGATGTGATATAGTAAAGCGTGGACCACATCAACTAATAATGAATTTTCCATATAATAACACAACTCCAAGGCGACGTTTTTCCTCCAACCATTATAAACGTGTGTTACCTAATGGTGAAAGTGTTTCACGGTCGTGGCTAGTTTATTCTGGGGAATCAGATCAAGTTTTTTGCTTTTGTTGTAAGCTATTTGGAAAAACACTAAGCCCCTTTTGTAGTGGTATAAATACATGGGAGGGTTTTTCGAAAAAACTGAAAGACCATGAAAACGGCATTTCCTACCAAGAATGCTGCAGTCAATGGATGTTGCTAGCTGAAGGGATAAGAAATTCATCCACTATCGACAAACGCGAGATGAATATTTTTTTCAATGAAAGACGTTTTTGGAGAAATGTTTTAGAGAGACTTATCGACATTGCCTTGTTTCTATCGGAAAGGAATCTTGCTTTTAGAGGATCTGAAGAAGTCTTAGGATCTCCTCACAATGGAAATTTTCTGGGTATATTTGAGCTTTTGGCAAGAAGAGATCCGATCCTAAAAGAGCTTCAAGACAGAATCAAGAATAAAAACACTAAAGATCACTATTTGAGTCCTACCATACAAAATGAACTAATTGAATTGCTAGCGACAGAAGTTGAAAAAGAAAATTTACAGCAATTGAAATTGGCAAAATATTTTTCTATAATTTTGGACTGTACTCCAGATATGTCACATCATGAACAAATGTCTGTCATTCTCCGTTATGTACTATGTAATGAAGAAGCTGCTGTTGTTAAAGAAACATTTTTTGGCTACTTGAGAATAAGTGACAGTACTGGGAAAGGCTTGTTGGACGCTTTCTTAGAAAAAGCGACCGAACTGCAACTCGAATTGTCTGATTGTCGAGGTCAGTCATATGATAATGGTGCTAACATGAAAGGAAAACATTCTGGGGTCTAAGCAAGAATGCTAGACATCAATCCCAAAGCTGTTTACGTGCCCTGTGCAAACCATACCCTTAACTTAGTTGTTGTTGACAGTGCTAATTGATCGACGGAAGCATTGACATTTTTTGGAGTACTTACAAGGTTGTATGTGCTGTTTTCTTCCTCTGCTCAGCGTTGGGAAATTTTGAAGAAACATGTGGAGCTGTCCATAAAGTCACAATCTGATACTCGTTGGGAAAGCAGAATTAAATGCATCAAACCTCTTCGATACAATTTAAAAGAGGTGTTGCTGGCACTGAAAGACTTGGCAGCCATTTCCATAGAAAGAAAAGATGGAAGAGCTGCCTCAGAAACAAAATCGTTGATAGCTCATTTATCAAAATGGAGTTTTCTTTTGTCGGTGTTTATTTGGTATGATATCCTATTTCAAGTCAATAAAGCAAGCAAGATTCTTCAATCGTATGGAGTCTCCCTTCATACAATGGAAACGGAAATCCAGGCAACTGAAAAGTTTTTGCAAAACTATCGCACAACGGGTTATGACAGTGCCGCAACATCTGCTGTTGAAATAGCACAGGAATTGGATATTGATCCTTCTTTTCCTCCGTCAAGAAGTGGAAAGAAAAGAAGATTGTTTGATTACCAAGGTGAAGAGGAACAATGAGCTACTCCTGAACTGAAATTTAAAAGCAACTTTTTCTATCCATTAGTAGACCAGGCTATTATGTCAATAAAGGAGCGCTTTAATTTGTTACGTGAGGTTTCTTCCGCCTTTTCGTTTTTGTACACACGAGACAAACTTTTGCTTGTGCAACAAGAAAATGCTCTTCTTACTTGCTGTAAAGAGTTCCAAAAAAAGTTCGGTGACATTGATTCTGATGAAATGAGCGCTGAGCTACAGCGGTTTGTTTTAATTTTACAAAAAAAACGCAATCTCAATACGGCTCAAGACTTTCTGAACTATCTTCTAAAGACTCATTTATTTCAATTGTATCCGAACGTGTACATCGCACTTCGAATCTTACTAACTTGCCCCGTGACTGTTGCCAGCGCTGAAAGAAGCTTCAGCAAATTGAAACTGATCAAAACTTTTAATAGAACGTCTATGACAGACAGTAGACTATCTTCATTAGCCATGTTGTCAATCGAAAATGACTGCGCCCGATCTCTTGATTATGACAATGTCATAACAGCATTTGCGAACAAAAAGGTTCGCTCCAGACTATTTAAAGGATACTGTGTTTTTATAACTTTTTCATGTTTTTCAGTATCATTGCTTTCGTTTCGCAGTGTCTGCATAAATGTCCTACTGAACTCTGGCATCGGTGCCGAATTTTTTATGACTTGCACCTTCGGTATCGGCATGCTTTATTCTGACATTAGCCTGTTTACTTATGTACAAATTGTGGTGTATTTTCTTAATGCAGCTTTTCAATTTTACACCTCTAAAGTGATATGACCTGTGCGCAGGGGCTCTTGCGCTTACTTTGGGGGGGGGCGCGAAGTTGGAGTGCTACGGGACTGCGCTAGGCTATATATGCAGCGTTTAATCTGCTTTTTCATATCAGTGTGTAAACTGATCTCCCAGTGGATATGCAGCCAAAATCAACCAATTTGTCAACCCGCCCTGTTAAGCAACGCAATACGTCGTCGGTTGAAGTCTCAGTGCTTCTGCATGTGTTGGATTTTTTTTTATTTTAAGGATAACGTTAATGAGTGGGTTACTTTTGCTTGTGAGGGGACCGGCCCTGCTGATGAGTCCAAAAGGACAAAACGCGTCCAGGGATGGTCTCGTCTAAATTGGTTGGGTGGTATGCTCATTATTGTTTTCTGGCATATTCATTTTAATAAATTGTTAATACCCCTTACGCCCGTATGCTGCTTTGCCAATTAGTTGCAAGGTTTACAATTTCCATCTTCGCCTATAATTTTCAAATCTATCACTATTATTTACTAACATCACAATTATGACGTCAAAACAAACTTTGTGACGTCATAAAAATATTTTGTACCAACCGTTTCCTTGATCACTTCGACGTCACTGAAATTAACTTTCATGTCCAGCGCTGGGATGGGAAACTTGGGAAACGGGATCAAATTTGCTGTGGGAATAAATTCAAAATATTTTATCCGATCCAATGGGAGTCGAGGTCTGCGGATGCGGGCGGACAAAGCTGCGCAAAAGTAAGTTAAGCTTTACATCATCTCACCTCAGCTGTGTAGCAATATGAACTCTTGCTGATATATTTACAAATGCCTGCGGGTTTGAACACCATTCATGACATTTATGTTATCTGTTTTATGACATTATTCTCACCTCGCTTTAACACAAATGCACGAGAACTCTCTTTAATAGGGGCTGATACGGATTTTTGAACAAAACCTTCTTCCGCTATGGCACTCTTAGTTTCCTCCTCTACCTTTTTGTCATCCTGGCAAAATAGATTAATGTGTCGTGGAGAACTTGGTGATGCTTAGTTTATTTTTGTCGTCACCTCCCATTGTTGTGTTAAGAAACCAAATCTGATTTTTGCTTGAAGTAGCTTTTAAGCTTCTTGGTTCTAGGTTCGATTCTTACAGTAAAATACGATTACAAATTGTTAACTAACTGAGAAAAGGCGAATTTGTTTATTTTTCTCCCTACCCAATAAGATCGCTTTCATTAACGACGTAGTATCATAAAACAAACAAGCAAAATTTTTCTGCGCTAAACTGGAGCTATGTAAACTTGGCTTTAAGGAATAATAATGTGATCGATCGAGAATGAAATTATAATATGTCCCAGAAAAATTATTATTTTTTTGATTAAGTATGTGACAGAACTTGAAATTTTGCCAGACCTGCTCAAAAATAACATAATTGCGCCAAACATTGCCTGTTCCATATTTTATTGTAGTTTACCTTCAAATTCAAAACTGGGTTAATATTTTCGAAAACAATTTATTCGAATAGAGCAAGGCTTTTCTGCTTATTTTGATGTTTAGATTTCACCTTTTATGACGTTTCAATAATTTGATTATGATGCAACTATGTTGATTAAGATGTCACAAGCTCACCTCGAACTTCAGTTCCTCGTGCACTTTTTTCTTCTTATTTTTCTTCGCTCGCTTGAAATAAAAGCCAGCGTACTTTGCTCGGACTAAAAGAGTAATATTTTAAAGTCGTTTTGATCAAAACACTGAAGTTCCGCCCGAAGACTGTTCGCCTAGCTGCGCCAGACATACAAATTAATAGGTTAGTTGGCCGACACCGGCGAAGAAAGTGAAGTGTCGGCTATGACCTCTTAGAATGCAAGATTTACCAGATGGTTGTGATATATTAGCTGATTAATTTAACTTGGACAACCTTTGAACCAGGGTCTCGAGCGTAGTTGAAGTAACTGGAGGCAGTGACTTTTGTTGAGGGTGTCTCCCTGTCTGCATATGCCATAAAATAGAAGTCATATTTTATGTTTATAGTAACAACACTAGTTATCACTCACTGGCAAATTCCTTCAATTCATTGTCAACCTTCTTTTGAGCGTGATAAACCTGAGAAAAATATATTTCGACCCTGGTCGTGGCAATCGGAGATATGCCGTGCTCGAGCTATTTTCATCACCTGACCAGTCACGTAAGCAAGCCCCCAAGCAGGAGTTAACCTGGAAATGGGGGACTGTTTGCAACATAGCACCCAAAAACAATCGGTAGTCAGGGAAAAGCAATTCTATGGAAAAGAAAAGCATTCTTGTAGGTGTACCGGACAATTAGAGGAATTAGGGCGATAATTCTTTCCCGTAAAAGTTTTAACCGCAATATCGGCTTGAAATAAGTGATATTGTTGGGCTGGCAAAGACTTCGGCAGCAATTAAAATAAATTTAGTACTTTCAAGGTATGGGTATACGGTATGGATGATTTTTTTGCAGCTCTCCTGACATCTATTGCATCCGTATATTGAATTTGCAAAGAATTGGGTTTTCATGAACAATTACGTTCATAGGCAATCTAGCAATCGGCAAAGGTGGTTAATAACGAAGTAATTAAGTAAATTACTGAAGTAGGTTTTTAATTAATGAGCTACTTACTTGAATTTGATTTCACTCTTTACTGCTTCAACATTTACTTAAGTAGATTGAGTAGAAAACAACGCCTCTTAACTAGTTATAACTTTTACTTATGTAGATGCTAAAGATTGGACGTCTGGTAAAACGGAATGCGAGATGCTAGCGTAAAAAACAGCTTCGTATTCAAAGATTTTTTTTCAAAGTCTTCATTAACGTAGGACATTTTTGGTTTGAATTTTGAAAACCAACTGGTGGTCTTAGTACTGTTTAATGCTAACTATCGTAGGTGGAGAAAGTCGCCTAAAAATATACTAAGTATAAATATTCCTACTCACTAAAAATACTCAAGTAAATGTACAAAGTATTGACGGGTATTTTTACTTGAGTAAAAGTAAAAACGTAGTCAAGAAATAAACTGCTTAAGTATTAAAATTAGTTGTATTTTTTAGCAGTTTTGCCCCATATGTCTTTCTAAACCAGTGGTCTTTAGTTGGGAATGTTCTCACTATCCAGGGTGCTGGAAGGGATCTCTGAAGATGCAAACTTCTGTGCCAACTTGTACGATAGCTTTATGACATTACTGATCCAGTAAATAGCCTGCCTACCGGCACGTGTGTGGTGCGGGCAATGGCATCACTATTAATAAGGTTTCACGGCGTTATGTCAGGAGGGGGCACTGTTTTTAGAAGACCCTCAAAAGGGGTTACTTTGATTTAGGTTGATGACTTTTTTCGTTTGAAGAATATTTGGTAAATTTAGGTAGACGCTTTGGTGGGAAACTTTTCTATTTTGGAGTGACAGGTTTGAATTCCTTCCCGGGTGACAACAATAGTTACAGGAAGAAAAGAAAAAACAGTTATTTTATTTCAAAGAGTGTGAGATGCCAAATAAATTGGAATACGCAGATATAGACCTAAATGGTGCAACCTAGTACACACGTTGGCACAATTATTCTGATTATTACTAGTTTTCGTTGTAGGCCAAGTAGATTGTTGTCTTACGCTTTTGATAGAATCTTTGTCGTTGGTTAAAAGTCGCTGAATCGTGAAGCGGCTCAATGAGACTAAGATTTTTAAATCCTTAATACAGAGAAAACTTAGATCTTCATTATATTTAAATGTTAGAGAACAAAAATTAAAGCCAAATGGCGTAGTGAGCTAAAAGTTTTTAAGGAATGAGGGGTAAAATTTTTGCATCTTTGATCACAATTTTAATGATGAGCCTTTTTCATTATTTTTGTAAGAATCAGAGAAGTAAGCAAATTTCATAAATATTTGAAAAGACTAAGCTTGCATGGTGACCTTTTTTAAAAGAGCCCTATAGAAGTCAACCAAAAAAAATCTGTAAAATATTTTTAAAGAGCAATTGCCCTTTGACACTTCCCTAACCTGAGCTGTGGCTGGTTTGTAAACAAACTGATGTATTATTGGAAAGAAATGAAACAACACAAACTTTAACACCGGAAAATATTTTAATTTACGAAGGACTCTAAAAACTGTTCAAAATCAGAAGGTGTCATAACTGGGGCTACTGGTCACTTACCGCACCTCGCCAAGTTAGCAATAAACAGTAGCAAGCCTACCAGTTTGGCTTTTAAAATTCGAACGAAAATATCTTTCTTCAATGAGGGATTTTCAGAAAATAAAATCTTGACTTCAAAGGTGTTTTTTACGCTAGCATATTGCATTTCATTCCAACAGACATCAAACATTTAGCATCTACTTAAGTAAATTTTTAAATTGCTAAAATACCTTTGTTTTCTACTCAGTTTACTCAAGTAAAAGTAGATGCAGTAAAAAAGAAACTTCTCAAGTAAATAGTTCGTTACTGAAATGTAACGTAATGTAAAATACATGTAATACTACTTCGTTACTGACCATCTCGGCTAACTAGGCAAGGTGTGGTGGGCCCAGTTGTTATACCTTTTGATATTGAAAAGTTTTAAAGGTGTAAGTAAATTAAAATATTCTTTACTGTTTAACTTTTTGCCGTTTGTTGTGTCTCTCCAAGCATGCATTAGTTTGTTTACAAAACAGCTTCAGCCTTTTGTGAAGGGAATAGCTCGGGGTGGCCAGGGGGGCAAACGCCCTCTCAACAAGGTTATTATGCAAGCTTAGCCTTAGCAAATAACTAAATTTGCTTATATTACTGGTTCTTACCCAAAATAACGAAAAAAGTTGTCATCAAAAATGTGATCTACGGTACAAAAATTTTATTTTTTTCGTCAGATATGTATTTTCGCTGACTACTCCATTTGACTCCAGTTTTTGTAAGCCAAGACTTAAATATAATGGAGATCTAAATTTTTATTTAGAAGTTGGTGAACCTAGGTCTCATCGAACCGCTTTACATTTCAGTGCCTTTTAACCATTGACAAAGGCTTTAAAAAAAGCATAAAACAATCAAATAAACCTACGAGGCAAAGCAGTAATTACTACAATAATTATGCTAACGTGTTTATACTAGGTTGCACCATTGAGGTCTCTATCTGCGGATGTCAATTTATTTGGCATCTCATACTCCTTGTAATGGAAAAATTGATTTTCTCTCTCCTCCCTTTTACTATTTTTGTCACCCTGGTCGGAACCCAAACACGTCACCGAAAAGGCTATACGTGACTCCAAAAGAAAGGCTTTAAATCTGCTAAGTGATCTTTAAAAGAAAAACATGTCATTAACCTAATTTAAAGTAACCCCTTTTTAGAGTCCTCTAAAAATAGTGTCACCTGCTAGCATGACGTATCCCGAGGAAACTCCCTTTCGTAGTGACTCTGTACTTTGCACCATATTCTATTGACCATGTTTATCCTGTATTGACCATACATACAGTATAAACATTTAGCTGGCAAGTGATATAAATAAAATTATCGTACAAGTTGGCTAAGAAGTTTGCGTCTTTAGAAATCTCTTCTACTTAAGCAGTTTATTTCTCGACTACGTTTTTACTTTTGCTGAAGTAAAAATACCCTTCAATACTTTCTTCATTCACTTGAGTATTTTTTTTAGTAACTAGCAATGCTTTTACTAAGTAGACTTATAGGCTACTTTGACCACCACTGGTAATGGATAGATGGTATTTGAGAAAGATGAAATAGTTCGGTCGTAAAATCTTTGCGCATCATCACAACCTACTTTCCGGAAACCCTTCAGTAGCGGCTCGGCGTAGGGCGAGTCCCATTGCCCTGTTGCCATAATGGTGTCTGAAAGATCCTGCTGCATGCCCTCCCAGACTTTTAGCACTTCAACCAGGGATAGTCCGGAGACTCGCTGCCCTGTTACAAACAGATCATGATCACAGCTCATCCTTAATCGTTCACGAGAGATAATCACGATGTGCAATGAATCATCGAACTCCACAAAGCTAACACCAATCAAACGAGGAAAAATCTGATTTATAGGTCAGCGGAACTTTATTTGGAGCTAGGCAAAATGAAAAAAAATTGGCAGCTGCATTGTCAGTCAGGCAGATTAATATTGGCGACGTATCGACAGCCATTTGTGATTCATTATGACATACAGGGCTAGGAGATTTGCTTTTCCGTCACAAAATCATTTTAAAACAATGAGCGGAGCCTTTTAACGCTGCTTTCGAAATTTTATCGCATGTCACCTGCGGTCCAATTTCTTAGCGAGTTCCTTTGAAGATTTGAGACCGACCGGACAAAATATTGATGCAGTTCTTTATTCAGTTTCGAACGCGCAATCTCTTCGACCAGAGAGAAAAAAAGATTTCGTTCTCTACCAGAAAGGTTGATGTAAAGATTATTATAAAGAAAGCGATAGGCGTCTCACGGCTTTTATCATTACGAGTGACAGCCACTGACAGTCGTGTTTAAACGTGGGAGGAGAAAGGCGGGGGGGGGGAGGGGAGGGGCAACTGAACTTGAAGTGGGTAAAATAATTGCTCTTGTAAGCACGGGGAGGGATAGGTGTGTCTTCTCTAAAAAAAGCCTTAAGCGTCAGCGAGGTTTTTTCCACATAGTGAGCTGTTCTCTAAGGTCTTCCCTCATAGCATTTTTATCGCAGCTCCTGGTGCCCATGCACCATGTGCTGCTTTCTTTAATTCAGCGCTCTATCGGCTCAATCGTTTCTGTTTTTATCACTTCATTTTCTCTTCTAAGCTTGTCCTTATAATTCATTAACTACAACAACGATGAATGCAAGGGAACAGCTGTCACCCTGTGACTCAGGTTGGTGGATAGCGGTGCAAGCACAAAAACCAGATAACCGTTTTGCTGGATTCTAAGATCTCCACAGTTATAGAATCGCTCCTCCTTTCTTAACTCTCGATCTCTTCTCTTTCATTTTTTAGCAAAACATCCCATCGCCGAACAAAACTGTGGTAGGGTCACTGTTTTCATGGCAACAACGACAACGTAAACCACTAAAGTTTCTAGCTACTCTGGTTGTCATGGTGACTATAGTTGGCTAAACCACGATAATAGAAAAACTGTAATCTACACACCGGAAATCTAGTCGGCAAGTGCTCCGCCTTTTTGTGCTGCTTCTTTTTTCCGCCAAACAAACCTCTACCTCCTCGATATGCTGATCCGCCAGCCGCTCCCACACTTTCAGCTTTGGCATCAGGTCTGCTTGGACTTTATCTGTGAGGTCATAGAGTGAATATACTTGCACAATGACTGCTTGAATGTACTCTTGCCTTCAATAAGCTTGATGCAGCTGTTGGGGAGGGAAAGGGCAAAGAGAAACTCCTCGAAACTAATCTCTCCGGATCCGGTGACGTTTAGCTCCTTTAAGATATCTTCCGACATCTCGCGTGTTACGTTCGGTCCCGGAATAAATTCCTGATGGCGTTATGATTATAAATCAGGGGCGTCAAACAGGCGGCCCGTAGGCCAAATCTGACCCGCCACGTAATATTCTGGGGTGTCCCGACAATTCAAGTCGGAAATTCAAAGTCGTGTTTGGGTTTGAATTAGGGCTAGGGTTAGGTTTGAATTCAGCTTTGAATTTCTGAAATTTCCGATTTTAAATTGTCGCGACTTTAAATATCAACCGGCGCGATGGTGTAGTGGTGAGAGCGTCCGCATCGCAGTCGGTAGGCCTGGGATTCATTCCCTAAGTCGAGTCATACCAAAAGACTTTAAAAACTGGTATTTACAGCTTCCTTGCTTGGCGCTCAGCATAAAAAAGGGATAGTGTGAAGAATAAGCCGGCAAGCTTGCTTGTTGTGTCCTTGGGCAAGGCACTTAACGGGACGCCTCCACCTTTATGGGGCAGACAGGTGGCCCACGCATATTTCACCGGGTTACAATTGTGAAGTTACTTACCCAGCATGTAGTAAAAGACGACTCGTGGGTACTCACCAATGGCAGTCCGCCTTATTGGTGGTGGGGCTACCAGTCACTGAAGACTGGTTCGAAATGGGCTGCCATCTTTCCCCTAGCCTAATTTCAATTAGGTTGACAGCATGAACCTGAATTGCCGTTCATGCCGTACCTCCATCCCAAGGAAGAGGAGGGGTAACCATAAACAAACAAACACACTTTAAATATCCGACTTTGAATTGTCGCAGAACCATATTCTGGGGCCACCCAAAGGATTTTTTGCACAGTGCAAATACCTGCCCTTCGAATTTGGTCTTCAAAAAATTGTTCTCCAAAAGAAACAGAAATATTCAAGTTACAATTTAGTGAGAATAGCTAAAATAAGCCTTGATGAAAACATTTTATTTAAAAAAAAAGTTCTTTAAGCATGGAGATATGTAAATGTGGCCCACAGCACTAAATGAATTTGACAGCTCTGTTATAAATTATTTCGTAGAAATCCGAATGACAGCAACACAAACATTGGAGCCTTGATATCAAATGGAAATCAAAAGGTTCTGAGTTTTAAACGCTACTACGTTAAACTGCTTTCTCACCATCAAACATTGCAATAAATCCTCAGCTCCTATCGATCCTTTTTTGGAAATATCTAAGATTTCAAAGAGATCCTGAAAAGCTTTCATCTGAAGATTCCCGAACGCGAGTGTACGGCTACTTGCCACCTGGAACAATGCAACCACGGTTGAAAAGCGGACTCGAGGTTTGCCATTAGTGCCATCAGACGCTGGCTTGTGCAACAAGGAACGAGTTCAACGCCAGAGTCGTGGATTTTGCTCTGTTTTCCGAAAGCACATGATTTTGAGAATAGGATTTGTGGTTTGACGGCAGAACTAGAAACTCCGAAGCAGGTCTGGAGTAGAAAGAAAATAAAAAAGAAAAAAAAACGCCGCAAACCCTTTTTCCGACCTGAAGCAATTTATGGTCTGCTCTGTAGGTTTGCGACGCAAATCTATGGAACAAACTGCATACGCCATCTTGCGACGGCTTAACTGATCTTGTAAAAAAACAAAATCTGTACATGTACATACCTTAAAACGGGAGGAGCTTGTTCCATCCATTCCCGGCAGCTTGGTATCTGCGTAAGTGATCCGCTTTTTACTTTCACTGAGTTTCCCCTAATTATTAAAGGAGTTATACGATTTTTCTTCTGCCCAGCAAACTGCAGCGATTTAATTGTGATGTAAACATCATGCGTTTGTCATAACATGCATAATTTTAAATTCTGCCGTTACAAATTTTTTTATGAGGTACAATAATTTGTTCCTCTTTTTCTCAAATATTCTCTTTTGTTGTTTGAGGATGTACTTCCAAGTTTATGGCTAAAGATGCTGATGAAAAACTCTATTTTAACAATATTGCAACATTTATATTAAATCTTTAACATTGCCCCCAATCAAGTTATCTCTTTTTGGACCCTTTCCATACTCAGCTACGACAGGCTATGACGTCAAGTACACCATCCAGGGGTTGCATCTTGAAATTTCAACATTTTGTTGGAAAGCTCTCCCCAAGGCACAATTATAAACCAAGTTTTCCACGAACAAACCCGTTTTGTATGACTATAAGTGGTATCACAGATTAACCAATTTATAGAGTTATAAAGGCAATCTACGCGCTTAATATGCATGCTCACACGAATGACGTGGTTATTTCACAATGTAATAGTATTGCAAATAATAAAAACCTCCCTCCCATAATTTGACGAGACCATCCCTGGACGCGTTTCTTCCTTTTCTGCATCTTCGATACGGATGGGATCCCCGTACCAAAGTGATAGCATGCGCCGCGCGCGTGATGTGTGCGAAGGAATTTGTAATAGAGTGATACATTTTTCTTATTATTGCAAATATGGGGTTTTGGTTTTGGTGATGACGAGACAGGCCCTGCTGATGAGTCCAAAAGGAAGAAACGCGTCCAGGGATGGTCTCATCAAATTATGGGAGGGAGGTTTTTATTATTTGCAATACTATAACATTGTGAAATAACCACGTCATTCGTGTGAACATGCATATTAAGCGCGTAGATTGCTTTTATAACTCTATAAATTGATATATTCCTTTAGGATAAGCAGCAGGGATGTAGTGTCAAAAATATTTGTAGGAAAGCAAAGAGTAGAAATATTTATTTATCTTCCGTTCAGATTGGAGTGTAACTGTGTGGGAGCGATATTCCTACGCGTTTACACGACATTTTATCCCAAAAGCAGTCACATAGCGCCCGAGAGAGCGATAATTAATACCAAATTCTTTCTCGGCTTTTCTTAAATTGTTTTCAAGATTGCCTTTATAACTCTATAAATCGATATTCATTACGGTTGTGGTGATCACGTGCTATGTTCATGGAGGTAAGGATTTTAAATAGATCTCGATTACCATAAACTCTCTGCGTAGATTATCCGGTCACGTGATAGCGATGGCTGCTTTCTGTCTGTTTGGGTTTTTAAAAAACTATTTCAGCCATGCGCATATTACACCATCACAATGTGGTGGCATTGGACTCAATTGCAATTGGTTTCCGAAAAGGTTGTAAGCTCCAACTCACTGGCCTGTCTCCTGCTGTCAGTGGTTCTTCTTGTATAGGTTTCATTTCTTCACTCGTCATCGCTCTTTTGTACAATTCTCGCTGTGATATTAAATCATCTTCTTCCTCTTCCTATCAACAAACACGAAAAAACATAATTTTTAAACACTGAACAAGATAAACATGCAATGCTTCTTGAAAATCAAGGGCCAAGCTTCCAAAACTGCTTTAAATCTACGTTTTCAATGTAGTACTGCCACAAACTACTTCATTCGTAAACAATCGAGTTTCTGTGCTGTCATAAGTCGCAACTGATTGCAAACAACAAGACAGGTTGTCGTTTCATTTTACGGTAAATAGAGGTAGGTACACTGTAGGGCCACCGCACTTTCTCTTTTTGAAGGACATATTCTGCTTTTGCCAAAAAATAAACAACCACCTACAAGGACACTCGAAAATGGTTAAATGCTCTGTTTTTGACTATTTATCACAAAATTTAACGCAAAAGCGCGCAATATGTGCGAAATGGGTATCGATAGCAGCTTGCATAATAGTTATCAAAATAGTTGATCTCAAAAAAAGGCTCTCCAAGTTAAGAAATCAAGAAAAAAAGGTTCATGTGGCCCAAAATGTGCGAATCAATGCTTTTGAACCTGTAGTTGGTCAACAAAAAAGATGTTCACGTTCAGAATGAACAAAAGCAACAAAAAATTGTCGTAGTTATGATCCCACAAGGGTGCCTTCTTGTTAGATGTCGAAAATACGGTGCCGCTTGCCTACTGTATCTCGGTTTGTGGCTTGATGATCATTTAAAATTCCATACCCATATTCAGCACTTGGAAATACACTTGGCAAAATATACTGGAATGTTTTACCGAATAAGAAGTTACCTCAAAATTGATGCAATGATTACTCTCTTTTACTCCTTTATTTACTCTAAAGTATGATATGGCATTTTAACTTGGGGTTCAGCTAAAAAAAATGAGCTAGGAGCTTTGCCTACTCGCCTTAATAAAATGATTAAAACTATTACTTTCGCAAAAAAATTCTGTCACGTATCATCTATATTCAAAGCGCTTAATCTTTTGAAAATTGATGATATTTACCAATTGGAATTAGGAAAGTTCATGTGCCAGACATTTAATGGTAACATCCCACAAAAAATTGACAAGGACTTTATAAAACTCAGTTCTGTACATAAACATTATACCAGACATACCATTAATAAATTCCACTTACCCCAAGTAAATACTTGCTACGGTCACAAAATGTGGTCATTTGCTGGAGTTAAGCTTTGGTCCAAACTAGACCCTGATTTAAAAAGTCTTGGCTGGCTGTCGTTTAAAAAACATTTTAAAAGAAAACTTTTGCAAAAGTATAATGATTAGAGCTTGCTATTAATTTTATCTTAAATCTCATGGTTCGGATCGTAAATTTTATTTCTAGGTTAATTCATTGTTTGTTGTTACTGTAGTTGTCTTTTTATATGCTCGAAAAGGCTTTTGGTCTCATCCAATAAATATCTCCTTTCTTTTTTTTTGTACTTTTTTACCTTGTTTTTTCTTTTGAATTTTTATTACCTCTGAAAATTGCACATGTCTGCTAACGCTCGCATGTAAGATATTCTCAGGAGATACCTGACTTGACAACTTAGCGGTTTTTTTCGGTATCTCCTGGTCTGTAAATACATTTGTTTTTGTGTGCGCATTTTCCTATTTCATTGTTGTATTGTATTGCATCCGCGTCTTTACAGACGAACCGAATAATAAACTGAACTGAACTGAACTGTATATTTCAGAATCGAAATTACTAAGAAAGCGAATTATAGTGATGAGCGCCGAAACAACTTTTCGCGACTTTTTTACAGCTCTTGATAGATTTTTCAGCATTTAAAACCTACATATTAAGATGTTTTAAGCTACATTCTCGGATTTTATAATGCAA
This sequence comes from Trididemnum clinides, assembly GCA_963675345.1. NCBI lineage: Eukaryota > Metazoa > Chordata > Ascidiacea > Aplousobranchia > Didemnidae > Trididemnum > Trididemnum clinides. The sequence goes on from OY776306.1 coordinate 27,210,422, forward strand.
ATTTCTGCAACTTTTTGCTTTGTTTAATGCAACGTTTCATTGTAACTTTTACCAAATATTAGGAATTGGTGCAGCTGTGATGCAATTGTAAGTGGATATATATTTGAACTTGAAAATTTTTTTAAGATAGTCAACGACACAAAAACGTTAATTTTGCTAATTTTGGTCCTGCGTACACTTTTTTTGATTTTATTACTTGAGGACATCTTTTTAGGAGTTCCAGTGTTCGAAAGCCATTGTTTTGCCCAATACTGTGCTTTGGCATATTTTTGCTACTTTGGAGAAAAATAAATGTATTTTCATAATTTTTTACTGCACAAAAGTTGCTCTAAAGATTGCTTAGTTCCATGTAATATTTGGTGATTGCTTTAACTGCACTATTAATCAATTATCTGATGCAATAAATGAAAATATATTTCTGCTTTAGCCTATTCTCAGATCTCTTTTTCAAATATAACGGTATTCAAATTATCTTATTCAAATATTTATACCACCAACGGATTGAATTCTACTCTGATTAAGTATTTACCGATGATTTCATTTGTGACAGAGAGTGAGGCTCCCGCGAGAAAAAAAGAAGGGATGAGAATTCAAAATAAGATCGTTGCTTATGTGACACCACGCCACCGAAAACTATCAGCGAAACATTGCTTACTGTAGAATCATAAACAAAAGTTTCGTGACCAATTGAAATTTATACGAGTTTCTTAGAACAAAATAGTAAAATAGCTTCTTTTATGTACAATTGGGCAAAGTGGATGGGTTGTCACAAAAAATGAGTTGGCGTTTCTAACCAAGAAGATTTTCAGGAAAAACTTTCAAGTAATTAAGTAATAAATATCCACGCTTGGTCTATTATCTGTTGATAAGTGGAACCTTTTGCATCTTTAACATTACATCAAATATCTAAGATTGTATAGCTTCAAAAATTTAGCGACAACTCGTCCCATACTGAGGCGGCTTGCCACACGTTGGGGCGTGTTTTCACACGCTTTTATCATACGCAATGAAATGCAAGCTTTACGACAGCGAACGTAAAAACGTTAAACAAAGGAAAACGACATGCAAACGTATCATACTGATTTTAATATTTCATCATTGTAATTACGCCGTGGTGCTCAAGTATCATTCAACAGCGTTTAAAAAATGGTATCCACAGCTTTACTGCTTGGCGCTCAGCACATAAGGGATAGTGTGGAGAACAAGCCGGCAAGCTTGCTTGTTGTGTCCTTGGCCAAGGCACTTAACGGGATGTCTCCTTCTTTATGTGGCAGACAGATGGTGAGGCCAAGCAGTCTACCCGCCGTGGTGGCCCAGTCTGACGAAAGGCATGGAAACCGAACATGAGCTCATACGCGTGAATGAAAAAAATTCAACGGCGCGCGGTTGTAGGTGTTTGTCACGAGTAAGTAAACTTGCGTTGAAAAGAATAGCTTTTATGTATGTATATAGTTGTTGTAATCTGTTGTTTTATTTTACAGAGAGCGTTTTACTTGTAAATCTGAATTCTCGCAACCCCCTAGACTTGCTAAACTGTTTTCGAAAAAAGACCTTTTTTTCTTTCGCATTTATTAATAAATTTGTAACTCATACGCCTTTTCTGACGTCACAGTGGTTGACTACGTAACTAAGTTTTCAAAGTATTCTAGTGCAGTCGTCCCCAAACTTTATAAGTCACGATCCACTTTTCAAAGCATAAATTTTCGGGTCCCACATAATTCTGCAGGTACTTCGAAGTACTTGGAAAAAAGTACAGTGAAAACAAACATCTATTCAAAATGTTAATTCACTTTTAAATTATTTGAGGCAAAGCATGCAGTAATTAAAATTTTGAATGACTTTCGCGACCCACTGAAATTACGCCTACGAACCATAGTTTGGGAACCGCTGTTCTAGTGAATCCTGTTTCTTCTCGAAGATTATTTTGATCGCCAATTACGTAATTTATCAACAGTGCTTTTTTTTCTATGTCATGTGATATTGTTCTGGCAATTTCTAGATTATTTTCCAGTCGTAAATATAAGGCGGCGAGATTTTTTACTCATTCAGAGAGAGAGAGAGAGAGAGAGAGAGAGAGAGAGAGAGAAAGAGAGAGTAGAGTGGCAGAGTAGTAGAGAAAAGAAGTGTATTGATCTGTGATGATATATAATGGATTTCTATTAGTGTGAAAAGTGGTTAATTAGAAGATTTAGTCTTGGTTGGGCCTGATTCTTATATTAAAGCGCATTTTTTGGTGTTCGACGAGCGAAGGAATTCAAAGTCTTAAAGTGGTTTATGAATATATTTGTTCTGTTCTTGATCGAGAAGTGCGTGAGTTAAAGTGTCTTGGTGGAAGCCAATCTTTTCCTGGTTATTTAGTTGCAACCAGACTTAATTATTCGAGCGATACTACAAGTCGCCTCAATTGTAAGAAGTAAATTAAAGATTGAGATAGAACGAAAATTCTATTAAAACGCGACAGTGTTTGCTACAAAAATGAAAATGACCAGCACTTCTTATTATACTTCTGCACGCGGACGGAGGCAAGATCAACACAAAATCTGCAGCAAAATGTGCAGAAACATGTTCACCATCTGGAAACAAAAACCTGATGTCATTGTGTGAGGATTTAATTCAATCTGTCAACGTTGTTTGAAGTTTTTCTCCTCCAAATCAATCTGTATTACTTGTCCAATGTAAGTTTTTAGTTGTTTTGTCAGCAAGTTGAACAAACTTAAACTTGAACTAAATCCTGGATGATCTAGTGACTTGTCTAAAATTTACTAATAGGGGCTGAATAGTCGTTGCGATGAATTGACTGGGTAATATCAGCCTCTTCAGAGCTGCAACTACAGTGTCGTTGAAATTATCTAGTTGAACAGTTTGAACTTTTGCGACTTTGAGGCCTTAAATTGTAGCTTCCGCTTAAATATTGCGGAATTGTTATCTGTTTTTTTTTTCAACTTTTCCAAAAGTTGGGGTATCACTGGGTTGTCAGTGTAGATTTCCAACTTTACTTTCCGTTTTTTAAGAAGACCTGCTCTCTTGAAATTCGTGGCTCCAGTTGACGATCCAATCGCTTATCTTTGGCTCTGCCTTGCAGTTACCGTGCATCTTTTGATATTAGATGCGGGCTCCTTCTGCTCAATGTGCATGATGACTGCCGTTTCACCAGCACGTATAGTTTATTAGTCGACTAAATTGAAGTAGAAGCGGCGCCATCCTCTGGCGCGATGTGAAGCTGTGGCGTCGGCTATCTGTTGCGTAGTTCTCAAGGTACTTGTAAAGGGTAACGGCATTCCTATTGAAAAGATAGATTCCGAGTTGCCGATAAAATGTTTGTTGGTGTATAGGTGAGTGAATATGCGGATGCGTCAATAGGTGGAAGAACGTGAATTGACATTGACCGACCGGAGTTTTCGCTCATCGACGAATCATCTTTGCTTGCAAAACGTATTAAAATGTCCGAGCACTGAAATTTTCAAAGGTTGCAACCTATGGGAATAGTGGGATAAAAAGCTGAATGATGTGATGTGATTTTGTTTAGCAAAATCAATCACGGCCAAGTAAATTTGAGGAGAGCAGTTATCAAGTAAAAGAAGAATACGGTTAACATGGTTCGTAAAATTCTTCATCCACATCGAAAAAGTTTCAACATTTTTTAATTCTGGTTGGGACTTGTGGCCAGTTACCCGAATTCCTGGTGGCGTAGTAAAAAACCAATCTCTTGAGTTTTTACCCTTGAAATACAAAAAACGGTGGAATCGAATTTCAGAGAGAATTTATCCCAAAATACAATTTTACAAGCTGACCACTTTCTTGCGACACAGCTGAATCTACTCGTTTGGAACCTTTCTGTGCCACCACTTTCTGCGCCTTTTGGACTCTTGTGGGTCCATTTTTATCGACATACCATACATGATTCGGCGGATGCTCTTGTCGGCATAAGACTTCTTGCAAATTATTAAAAAAAATGTCAACTTTTTAATGGATTAAAACGTGCTCCTCTCTGAATCTGTGTGACTCTTGGCGGGCAAAGGATTAAATCGGCATGTCTGGTCATAAAACCTAGGACCCAGTTAACACCAGCTAGCCCATTTGCTTTCCAGCACGCTGAAACCACAATCCGATTTGCCTCAGCGAGTTTGAAGGCCAGAATGCGTAGGTCAACGTACATAATCCCGCAAAATAATTTGGATTCATTTCATTCGAAAGAGTTTTTCCAAGTAAGGAATAATTAAATTTATTGGTTCCATTGGGATAAGCAGAAGGGATGTAGTGTCAAAAAATAATTGTAGGAAAGCAAAGAGTAGAAATATTTATTTATCTTCCATCCAGATTGGAGTGCAACTGTGTGGGAGCGATATTCCTACGCGTTTACACGACATTTTATCCCAAAAGCAGTCACATAGCGCCCGAGAGAGCGATAATTAATACCAAATTCTTTCTCGGCTTTTCTTAAATTGTTTTCACTTAATTCAAATTGAACGGCCGAATTTATTAGATTCCTGTTTGTTTAGCGATTGCACGTCTTTGCCTGCACCATCTTTTTGTGCTCAAATTAAACCAGTAACTGCAAAGTAAAAAAAGGTGCTCCAAGCTGGGGCGAATTAAACCTTTTTGACAACAGCCCCCATCACAGTTTTCTGACTTAATTTCAAAATGGTGGATAAACCAACTGTACTAAACCTTTGTCAATTTGTGCCAAAACGTGATAATACTCTAAATATAAAATACACTAAGCTGGATGCCTAACTACATTTCCACACGCTCAATTTTGAATTTTATAAAAAATATTACCACAATTTTTAGCCTGAAAATTTGTAGAAATTTTATAGAACTCGCTACACCAACTTTACAAACCTCAAACTGTTAATGGTCGAGAAAAATGCTTATGTCATTGAACTTGTTATGATTCGGTCTGAGTAACACCGAAAAAATGACTGTGACAACACGCTCCCGCCTCAACCCACTCCACTTTGCCCTATATGCTTTGATTTTACTCCTAATTAATCCAAAGCATTCAGAGCAGTGCAGTGCAACCAGTTTTGGTCAGTGGACCATTTTACTTCCAACTTATCAACTTGCTGGCCAATTCGCGTAAAACTATGAATAAAACAACTGACGTAAATATTTAAAACTAAAACAGCACCAAAAACGGTTCAATGATTAATTGACTTTATCACAAAAGATGCCTGAAATTCTTGTACTCCAGGATTCACTGATAGGCCTTCTGTATCTTGCAAGCCAATAGGCCCACATATGTTGGTGGTAGTTGATACCAATTGCTCAATATATTCTCTGCCATTTAATATTTTATTTAGATTTACGGTAACTTGTTTATGAGAGAAAATGTAAACCCATGTTTGAGCGTACTTCTATAAATTGATAGCATTTTTAATGCAAAATTCTTCAGTTGGAGAAATTTATCTTTACTAACTACTTTTGAAAAGCTGTTTTAAAATTAGTTTACCGGATGCAGAAACATCTCAGTGGGTTGCAAGTAGCCTGCGGCCCCGCAGTTGCGCCGCACTGATCTAGAGCCGTGCATCTCAAACAAGTTAATCAAAGAACCCCCTCGAATCTCATTATTTAGTATTGCCTATTTTTGTTTTCGATCACAGCATCTCCTGGGTATGCTATTAATTTGGATTCTGGCAATACTCTTGCAATTTTTTTCAGTCTATGGCAATCAGGTTATATGTGGGGGCACGTGACCCAAAAAATAATGAGCAAAAAACGACGATGCAAAGTCATAATGCAGTTGACTGTAGAAGCGAAACTGCAGAGATCAATATGTTGTCATATGCGGTAATAGCTGCATAATCCCTAATCAGTTGAACTCAAGTATCAAAAAGTTTGTTGCAATACTAAAGGAGAGTACCCCCAACCCTACAAACAAAAAATTATCGGATTTGCACAATTACAAAAGTGGTCAAAATCAAGGTGGGGGCAATTTGATGCACTTGCACTTACTGGTTGAGCCACTGTGCAGCATAAACTCAAACTGGTCACCGTTACGTCTGAACCAAGTATCACTGCCGGTACCTACCGATGACATAAAATCAGCCAATCGATTTACAGATCTCTGATGTCGTTGGCGTTTACTTTTTCTTTTTGCTTTAAGCTTCTTTGGCACACTGTAAAAACAATCGTTTATTAGCAAATTTATAGACCGGTCTACAGTCGCGGTTTGTCAATGCAAACCGCTTGGCATTTTGAAATATAGACCAATTTGCCTTCTGCAGATGCAATAAAATGGCCTTGAATGTATTTGAGGAAAAGGAATTAAAATGAAATAGTCGGTAATAAAACAATGTTTATTTGTGGACTGAAAAAAGTTCCATAATTAATCTTCTCCGTTCACAGTTTTTTACAAACCATGCAAAATAATGGATGTAAGAAATTTAATATCAAATGAAAACATCTGGGAAAGCTAAAGCAATTATCCTTGATATTACATTGCTAGTTTCAAGCGGTTACGATCGATAGAGAGCGTCTTATAAGCGAGAAACAAAACAACAAAGCGAGTGCTGAAGGCGCGAGGCTTCCGAAGAGAGCAATGCTATTGAGAGATATTTTCAAATTTACAAAGCCATCTCTGGACGCGTTTCGTGCTGTAGAAAATTTTGAAAAGCAATGGACTGTACAATCTAAATAGTCGCTGACATTTTGCTATTGTGTCTGCTTCTTGGTTTTACATTCTTCTTTTGCTCAATGTTGTTCCACATTTCTCTTTAACATGGCCAGATGTAGGTCCCAAAGAATGTTGATCTCTGATGTGAAATTGCTCGCGATCTTTCAGCGCGATACTTGGACGTAATTTGAAAGTGCTCGATAATGAATGTGAGTTTCTCTGCTCGCAGTTCAAATGTTTACCCGAAGCACCTGACTGCATCTAGTTGCCGTTTTCAGTTCATTGAAATGTGATTCATGTACATTCTAAGTCGCTTCATTAAGTGATGGTGGTTTAGTTCAAACCTTGTGGTTTTGATTGTTTTATTTGATAAACGTGTTGCGAGGTTCTACGACGTATTTGCAGAATTAAAATTTAGATTGCTAGAATGCTGCAACCACCACCACAAAAAGTACTTTATCGTTATCAAAAGAGGCACAAAAGAGACCCTCGAGTGAACCCCCAAAAAGGTCATTACTGTAAAAGAAGAGACAAAAGAGACGCATATTGCTAGGAGCATTAAAATCTAGACAAAAAGCTAGACTTTAAATCGTTAGAGGTAACCTATCTTAAACGACGTCATAACTAATGGGATTTAAAATTAGATTATTGACGCTCATCTCCAATAATTTTTATGGATTTACTCTCGTGTTTTCTGGTCTTTCAAATTGCACTGGATAAACTTTAAACGCAGTGCATGAAACAGGGAATCGCAAAGCAAGCTTGCAGCATTGTTGTAACTGTAACTTCGAGTTAATGAAAACGACTTGAATCCCTCCCTCCCTAAACGCGGTCGAGGAAAGACCCACATTTTTTCTTGCTTGGCCTGCTGCTATCTGAGCACCTTCAATGCAATCACGCGTAGCTGTCATCACATAACCTTGTTTCTAGAAATGCATGAACACTGAGCGTTACAAACCACAAATACATCATCAATTGGAAATATAGTAGGCGAAAGCTGCTATCACGCACCGTTAATGCCATAACAACTTCAATTAATTGCTGGCTACTTGCCACATCGAAACACTTCTTTGTTACCTGACTCCATTCAGATGCCTATCAAAAAGCAACAGTAATACTAACTTTTGCTTTTGCAACTCTGTCAGCTTATCGTCGGCTAGATCTCGGTAATAATTCCATGTTGCGTCGGTCTCCCCTCGTTTTGTTATGGGACCGGTTAAGGAAAAGGAATGATGCTTAGGATAAATCTTGCTCTAAAAATTTGCTAGTTGATGGATTTTGTTTTGAAAAGAGACATTTTTAGAACAAAAATTCATTTTCATACGAGTGGTAAGCATATACAGTAGAAAAAGCGTATTTCTAAAAATAGCGCTGAAAACTAGAAGATCACCTCCACTAAAGGAGATTCTCTCGCTCCGTATCCTAGAAATTCCAAATTTGTGGTTTGTCTTCGTCCGACCCGGAAACTGCAACAATATGAACGTTATAGGGACGTGATTACGTAACAATGTGAACTTTAGCGTCTCACCCAACTTGCCATTTCGGCAATCTTCCTTTTAACTGAAAACCTGGGTCCATTGTGTGTCTGATTCCTTTTCGTTCGTCCGACAATTTCGTCTGAATCAATTTCTTAGATTTGTTATCTGACATTATAATAACACGTGTTACAATTCGTTGACGCATTAAACACAGAAAGTGACATCATTACTTTTTGTAACTTGTTGTTGAACTTGAACTTTTTTCTGAGTTACCTGCAAACATCATCATTAATTTGCTACCAACGAAAAGCATCACTTCTTGCCATCTTTGACCGAAGATCTATTTTCCCTAGTCCCACCTTATTAGGCTACCACTTTTGGGATAAAAGCTGATTGCATGAGCTCAAAAATATAAAATGCCAAGTCAACTTAGATCCAAAAGCTTTGAATATTTTTGATGATGTCTTTCTCAGCTCAACACGGAAGCGGCGAGGAATTCCATCAATTTGTTTTCCCCGAAAAGGCTAAATTTTTCGTTAACGAGCCATTTTCCAGCTCGAGGTGTCTTATTTTAAAAACACTTTTCTTTCTCGAGCTCAATTTAGATTTTAGATAACAAACTGCAAATCTTGCACTCGCCAAGCGCTAGTTTATTTCGAAGAAGGAGGTATTGTACCATGCTCCCTTTTGATTTAACCAAACAAAAATCAGTTGATTTTGTGTTTGTGAGCAACCACAATCAAGAAAAGATTGTTTACAATTTTGTCCTATAATGCCTATTTCGGAAAAAATTGGAAGTGACCTAAAAGGATCTTTCTTTGTTTAATAGTTGACGGCCCTCCCTTTCAAAAATCGTCGGTGTAACAGTGCGTGCGAGCATCAAACTATAAACCTCACCTTGTCTTCGACGAACTGTGCAGCAACGCCTGCGTCATTAAGGGCAGAGGCGCTCGTAGAGGCCTTCTCGCGTCGGATCTCATCCAAACATTCTGGAATCAGTTTTTTGATGATCACTTGCGCTGACGCATCGATGGCAGTCAGCAGTAGCTCGCGAGCTCGCTTCTCTTCGTCTTTCACTATTTCCCACAGACTCTTCGGCATTACTTCATTAACCACGGCTTTCGCAGCTCTTTTAAAATTATCAAACTTTGTTCTGTATACCTTCTCTTTCTCGTCCAGTTCCATTCCATCTAAACGTAAACAAATTGATTGCAACCATCAATTGGATTGTTACGTAAAAACGTGCTGAATAGAGATTGCGATCAGAGTTGTGCACAGGGATTTCGAGAACAAAATAGTGATTGTTCAGCTCTATCTGTTCTTGAGCGAAAGCGCTACATTAACCTGAGATAACTGCACAAAGCGCACCCAAGCTCAATTTGTCTATGGAAAAGGGGCTGTCCATTTCCAATCAGCCATGAATACAAATCTCAAACTAGCTGGTAGTTCCACAAACAAGTCAAACCATCAGCGCCGCGTGCTCAGTGACTTCTTGATTACTGCATAATGGGTGAAGAGGTACATCATTAAATCCGGTGAAGCGGCAAAATCAAAAATCAAAAGATACAGCCCAAAACGATAAAGAGCTGGTCCAACCATCGGCAGGTTGCCAGGCATAATTGCGTCCCTAATATTGAAAGTCTAAAGAAGGATGGACGATAATCTGTCCTGTGGCCAATATCTAAGTAAGGCAGGAAGATAAAAGGAGACCATTGTGCCAGCTCAAATATAATTATGAACATCTTTGCAGCATGAGCCAGTTCTGACAGTTCTTCATTCAGCCAAAATTCGAACTCATAATGCCACTTCTTGAGCGAAATCGACGTTACTTCTTTCAAAATTTCTAAAACCGGGTTCGATTTTCAATATTCACAATTCAAATATTACTTGTGATGCTAATTCCAATTATAGGAGCTGGTGTTAGCCCATTTCGATATCAATTTCATTTATTGATTTTAAGGCATCTTTAAGGCTAACTACATTCAGTTGACTAAAATACCACCACCACGAGTGGTTTCGTTCCAAGTAGAACTCTTTAAATGGATTCAGGTATTAAACCGACAATCACATAAATGCTTCATGCGGGTTATACCACTCCGCCATCGGTTATATCAGCTAATACTATTACTTCTAAGCTTATATTATTCACGCCATGGCCTACTTAAAATAGAAGACGGCCAGACATTCTACCTTACAGCGCGAAAATTAGACGGGAAACATCTGCGTATCGGTTTGTTTACTTTTCGCGTTTACGAGATTTTATGCTAGCGTTGCAGAGGAATAGTATGGCAAACTTATTTTATTTGTAAGAACAAAATTGTTTAAATACGCCACTGTCTAATATTTGATGACTATCAATTAATCAAATAGGTTGTTTAAAAGTAAATTTTTATCAAAAAGCAGCACTTACTTCAGCTCAGAACAGCGCAACAGCATACGATACTTCGCACATTAAAATCATCAAGTAAAAATTACATTGTGCATTGTGCCGCTTTCTAAGTTAGAACTTGATAAATACTGTAGTTGCAAAGTTTTATTCCAATCATGTGTGTCGTCGCTTCCTTTGCCTTTCTTTGAATTGTTGTACAACTTCTTTTCGCACTTGGCTATTGACAAATTTTTGGGTATTATTGAAAAAGACGTTACAAATTGTGCGGTTGATGAACTTAATGTTTTCACGGTATTATCACACAGAAATGATTGTGGCAAATCATTAAATTTCAATACATTTTCTGCAGCAACTCTTTCCTGTAGATCACTCTGGCGTATAATATATTCGCATAGGTCCAGCACAGCAAAAGATTTGCTTTCAACATGCGTTAAATTAGTGGCAGGCTGCGTCAAAGCACCTCGAGACAACGTTGAACGGTATTCAAAGCATTCAGAGGCAGACTGGTTTTCAGTGTTGTAAATCAAACATGCCCTTCAGTCTAAACGGAAGGTCTCTTTGATCATCTTTTTTGCAATATATCCAGATACAACGGCAGCAACTTCGGTTGAGTTTTGATCCAAACAACAGCTTTCAATCTCAGAAGATATGTTTTTTAGGTTTTGATTGAAATACAGCAGGGCGAGATCTTTGCTGCTGTCAGGACGAATATTTTCTTGCCAGAAAGAAATCGACTCTTGGAGAAGAGATTTCAGCGCTAATATTCGCTCATTATTTGTTGCTTCTCGCAGTCCAACTAAAAATCGTCCGCCGCTCATTTGACGATATTTTGAAAACTGCCGTTCCATAGGATCAGTTTGAAATCGTGCCGTGAGAACATAACCATAGCCTTTTTGAAGCAAATCTTCCAAGTGTAGCGGTGCATCTCAAAGTCGTTACCAATGCAGAAGTGGTTTGCTTGCTGAGGGTAAACTTTTCCGTGTTGGCTGGTTGCCGAGTTTTCCATTCAGAAAACCAATCAGCCAATTTTCGGAGAAATGTTGATTTGCAATCATTTGCTTTTGCAGCATCTCCACGATGAAAGTTCATATTAAATTGTCGTTTGCTGTTGCTTATCGTCCACCAGAGATTGCTTAAGCGTAAAAATTGTGCCGCAGCATTGCGTTCTGGAAAATAGCTTTCTATGGCAGCAGAAGTGGTTGGGCCAAATATCGCCAAAGCTAGTGGTACACTTTGCTTGTTGTCTCCTGGATGTAGAACTTTGTATGTGAGTTTGTTGGCCTTTCTCAAGTTCGCCTGTAGTTTCTCATCTTCATCAACGACAGAGTGAAGCAGCTTCCGTGAAATCTTCCCAGCAGCAAGGCTAATTAAGTCAGAAAAATGAAGTTCGGGAAAAATAAATTGCCTGGAACTCAATAGATTGTTTCGTACATTCTTTAACAGATGTGCGGAGTAACAAAATAAATATGTTCTTCAATCTGACGTAGAATGATGCAAAATTGCATTTTCATGTAATTCACTTTCATATATTGAGAAAAGTTCGTTAAAGGCTGTCACGTTGCTGGGGGTGATTGTCTGAAATTACTGCTCGCACGTGAAAGCCTATTTCATGGAGAGATTGTATGGTTTCTATTATTTGGCCAGACAACCATTTTCCTTCTATTTTCGATTCTGGCACAGCTTTGACCGCGAAAGGCACATTCTTCCGTACTCCCATAATCATAAATTTCACAATTCCTTTAAACAAATTACCATTGTCATCGCAGCCGATCAGCTTACCTTGCTGAAATTGCAACTCTTTTTGCAGATACATTTCGTCGGTTAACAACACAATGTCTTTATCAATTTTGCGTTCGTTTTGCAATAGTTTGACTGCTTTTAATGGTTCCAGTCCTCCCTGGCTTAATCTCTTTAGAAGGCTAACCGAAGGCAAAGGAAAATGTTTGACAAGTAGTTGGTATGCTGGCAACGAGGTGTAGCGCAACATCAGGGCAAGTTGCAAAAGTTCTGACGTAAATTTTGATCTATCATCAGGTTTTTTGTATCGGATTTGCTGTAGTTCATCCATGATATTTGTGGCTCTGTTATCTGAAAAACTTCTGATGTATGGTGGAAAGTTTTCCAGATAAGACTTTTTTGTCAGTCGGCAATCCTTTCCTTTAACAAACCATGGAGGGAGGGGTATAGGGGAACCAGAAAAGAAAAGCTTAACATGGAGGTGATCATCAATTACGATTGCTTCAGTAACTGTGGGAATGTCGAATGTCTTGCAATTTTCCAGTTTGTAAAACACTGCTCTACTTTTATCAATTTGCAACTTGTAGCCACTGGGACACAGGCTTTCATCAATGCTGGAAAAATGTAAAATTTTGTCATGGTCATTAAAATCATCGAGCTGATCAGGTAATACAGTCACTCTACTTGGAGGCTTTCTTTGGGTTTTGGGTGTAGGCATAACTGACGGGGGTATGGATTCATTGCTAGAGTATATAGAAGGAACTCGTTGTGATTCCCATCGTAAGGTTGCTCGTTTGCCAACTTTCAGAAACTTTTCTTCAAAATGTTTAGAACAAACATCAGAACGTCGCGTCGGAGCCCAGTCTCTTCTATTCACAAATCTTATCCATTTTCTGTTTAATTCTGGGTTTTTCAAAGGAAAACGAAATACTCGGAATTTTTCAGGAATAATATTAATTTTATGTTGACGCTTTTAGTATCTTGCTTTGCAATAGGCGACAACACATGTATTTACCATAATTATGCCAAAACAATTATTGAAAGTACCTAAAAAAAAGCAAACTCTTTTTGCATAGATTGCTTTGAACTTGAAAAACAATTGTACTTTCAAAAGTGGAAATCAAAATTGGCCTTGCATTTTAATAGTGCTATATTGCATGCAGCTACCTGGCCAAAGCTCAAATCAACGAGCTAAATATTCTTGAAAATAAATATAATGAACTTAGTTTAACTGCTTTGCCATCAAAATTTAAGACTTCATCTGACGACGTTTGTCTATCTGTACTTACTACTATTATCTACTTCGTAAATGTCCTCCCAACACTTTCATATTATAAGTAACCTATAGCAAAATTAACAACTAATAACAACAGATAATAAGATAATTTCTACTACCTAACTGAACTTTTTAAATTGTGCTGTGCATCCTAGCACTGTTAAACGTCTAGAGCAGGAGTCGGCAACCTTTCATTAGCTGCGGGCCAAAACAAAAATCTGCAAGCTCTCAGCGGGCCGTATAAATTTACCATTAACAGTGTTGTTGTTAAAACTTGCGAATTAATGAAATTTTGATCAGAACAACTGCTGATTTTAACAGTTCGTAACGGCAGCATAAAATGCAACATACATGTACTGGCACCGGCAGGAAAACGTTGATGCGATATTTCATGTTGTGTTTTATTTGAAAGTTTTTGAAATTCAGGTGATAAGTTGATGAGAAAAGAAACCTAGCATCTTGCAAATGTTCATCAGTAAGTTGTGCTCCCAACTTGGTCTTGGTTAGTTTCATTGTCGAAAACAATTGTTTACACGCATAAGTGCTGCCAAAGACGGATGCTATCTTTTGGGCATGTTTAACAATGTTAGAATATCGTTTGGATTGAAGATATTTTTTACAAAAGTCAAGCAGTGATTGTTTAATATTTTTGTTGTAACCTTCTGTTGAGTTTGTGGAATTTGTTATGTCTAATGGTTCATTTTTCTGACGCAGTAGTGAATGCGTAATATCGGTAAAATCCTCGCTTTTTGTTGTCCAGTCAAATGCAAACGCGCCTGCATGCGATGTAATAGAAAACGGCGCTAGAGTTTGTTTAGTTGAAGTATCAAATTGCTATTATTGAGTTTTGTGTCACATAACTAATTAGTCAACATATTAATCTTTATAGTGATCTTTGTAGAGTGAGACAACTGATAAGTAATTGAGATAAGTATATGCAATTAAAAAGTGTTGTCTTACTCAGAAATTCAAGTGGTCATTTGCTCGATTCTTGTCTGGAAAATAGTTCTGGTACGTGACAGTTGTTTTTGGAATTGTTTTGCAGTTAAGTGATTATGGTTTTTTATTTTTAGAAACGGAGGTTAAAGGACGTTTAAGGAAGTTTAAGGACGTATAAGGAAAAGCACAAAACCCCAAATTCATCTTTCAATTAATCGTTTTGTAATTTGTGGAATTAAACCGAATTATCAATTTTCCGTCATTGAATTTATTTCTTACGTTTTTGGAATTGTATAACTCCGTTGAAGTCTATCAGTACTACACAAGGATTCTACATTTGTTGATAGGATTCGCCTAAGCTTTTTCTGAGGAGAGGCTAGGCGGAAATTAATCAACAGTGATACATGCTCACAATGAAACTTTGATTTTATCTCGTTGCTACACTACAGCTCAATTAACTTTATTTGATATTTTTCTGGTGCAGCGTCGACCTATGTATCAAATGGAGTACTAGACAGTCTGATATCATTTTCACGAGAACGGATGCCACTAAAGCGAGATAAAAATTCAGTTCTTAAATATCGTATCACAGATACAAATAAAGTAGAGCTCATAGGTTTCTTCTCATGCAGTGTAACAAAGCGAGCATAATTTGCATTTCTCAACTGAATTTCTCAAAGTCGGAGTGTTGTTTCGAATGCACATACATAACTCCACATCTTATGTATCAATCGGAGCTTTCCATGAAGCTGCTAATTCAGGTTGTCCAAATGCGATGTCAAATCAACCATAAATGCGAAATTAGAAACCCATTCTTGATTGCAAAATTCGGTAGCATTTGTGTTTTTTCAAGAAAGATTGCAATTTTTTCTCTCAATATGTACATTCTTCGTAGTATTTCACCTCGACTAAGCGAACGTGCATTTAAAAAATAAAGCAAATCTCCATACAAACCACTACTTGTAAAAGTAGTTGGCGAAATTGACGATGGTTCAACCCTCGGAACAAAATAAAGTTCACAGCCTTTACCACTATGTCTATGATGCTCTTTAAGGTTTTTAAAAATAACACTCTAAAAATAATGCTCTTTAAAAATAACACCTTTGCGCACAATGCTTCCTAATGAATGAGACACTGTAAGTTTGTAATGTCCCTATTAATTCCATGGTCTCCCACGTGTTTTTGAAGCAAAGACACAACACCTGTATTTTTCCAACCATTGATGGGGCTCTATCAGTCGTTGTTGCAACCGGTTTTGAAAGATTTGAATTCATGGCTTCAAGGCATTGAAGTAATGGTTTCAGAATATCGGTTCCTGTAGTAGTACCCATCATAGGAAGCAGTTGTACAAAATTTTCAACAACACAAAAATCTCTGTTTACTCCACTCACAAATTCTGCCAGCTCAGCTGTATCTGTCGTGTCTGTGCTCTCATCCATCGCTATTGAGAAGAACTGTAGAACTGTAGTTTAAGTTTTTCTGCGAGACCATAACCCGACGAATAGGTAAGATTTCTGAGAACGTGAAATATAACCAAAAAGATTAAATTTCACGTTCTCAGAAACCTTTCTTATTCGTCGGGTTACGGTTCGTGCAGAAAAACTGAAACCAAAAAATAATTTTATTTTCTCCGAACATACGGTTTCAACAACAGCCATCATACATTGTTTAACGTAGTCGCCATCAGTAAACGGTCTCTTGTCTTTTGATATTAATTGTGCTACCTAGTAGCTAGCAAGATTAATATTTTCCAATTCAGTGGTTTGTCTTTGAAATACTGAATTCTGCTGTTTTGAAGTGGTTCTAAGTTGATTAAATTTGTTTTTTCTTGTTTGACCAGTAAACTTGGAAAAATTGGCATACTTTGTAGGATAAAGGCGCTTTATGTTAAATTCCTTATTTTCGGCTACAGAAACGTTGCAAATCGAACACGCGGGCTCACCAAAATTGTTGATAAAAAAGTACTGAAAGTAATACAACAGGCAAGCGATTCGCCTGGAGCATTTTGCTCAAAAAAGTATTTGTTCTCCCATTATTCATTAAAGCTCGAAACTCAGCATCAACTTTTTTACGTTTTGTCAACATTGCCAGATTGCTAAAAATTGATAAATATGTGCTTAATGACCATCATTAGCTAAACTTCTCTGTAAATATAAAATTAACTTACAATTAGAAATTGGGGTAAATCGTACATTTCAATTACAAAGCTGAAACCGCCAAGCACCTTTATGCAACCCTTCCTATGACTTTCACTCAATTCTCTCCTTGGGCGCAGCTTTACCACTACGAATGTAATATACCACCAAATTTGAATGAAAAGTTGAACGCAAATGTAACACAAATTACTGTCAGTTATTAGTTACGCAAACAGTGCATCATCGAATATGAGACACTTGGTTTACTTAAGCATCATAATGTGTTAAGACTTAAGTAATAGTACACAAGAAAATAGTTGAATTCGACGTTGGCTAAAAAAGCGTAGGAAAATAAAACAGGCTTGCATTCACAATTATAATACGGTTGGCAAACTTTTATGGTGAACGAAAGCTTTACATCCGCCCATAAAGTTCGATTTCTATTAAGATAGTTTCTCATAAGTAGACAGTGCCAGATAATTGCAAGAAGGGCAGATCAATAAAATAAAAACTACTACTAGGCGGGCCGTATCATTACTAAAATTTGTAAAAAAGCTGCGGGCCGGATGATTTTGTTTTGGCGGGCCGTAGGTTGCCGACCCCTGGTCGAGAGAAAACAACGCTGAAAAGCACTTAGTTGAAAGATTGTGAAGGATTACCTCTGCTGGAAACCAACAGTTAAAGAAAAGTAAACAAGTGCCGCGTAAATGTTACCCGTCTAATTTTCGCGCTAGAGGTAGAATGTCTGGCCGTCTTCTGTTTTAAGTAGGCGATGTTCACGCTCACTACTGCAAGCTGAATGCGATATATGCTCTGAAATCCAGCCAAACCAGAGCCTTTATTGTGTTATAACTCGAATTATGGAAGCTGATGTTAGCCTATTTAAGATGAATAAATTGTAGTTAGCCTTTAAGGTGCCTTAATATCTATAAATTAAATTAATATCTTGATACTAAGTTACTTGTATATCAACGTTTTTGAATGAAACAATCACCTCGCTCGTAACTCTTCTTTAAACTTAGTAGCCAAATTTAATCTTCCTCGATGACTTTAACAGAACTTTAAGACAAAAATTCCATCAAGTTAAACAGTAAAGTAAAACAAATGGTTCTTGGGAGTAATATTGTGGAAACAAGGAAGTGGGGAAGTCGTGAATAGTGTTACACTCTGTCTAAGGCCAACTATGGACTAAACAACTACAGCAATAGCCACAACAACAGCAACAACAATAGCAACAACGAGTTAAATCGGTGAATTTACTGTTACCATATCCTATATTCATACCGTAAATTTAATTAAGATTAGACTGGAGAGAATGGCATACCATTTTGAATCGCTCATGACTACAAATTACAAATTGGTTGCTACGGTACCAACCAGAGGGACTGCATTGGTCGATGTACTTACTGGAGTAAATCAATAAAGTAGCATACCCAGCACATCCTATGACCTGATTCTAAGCTAATTAGCTGTACCACTCTATCTTCTCCATAGTGGCGCTATCAGTCTTTAATTTTGATTTATAATGGGTAAAAATTAAATCCCACTTCTTCTAATCTAATCTTGATTGGATTTACAGCTTGAACGTAAATTGAATTTTCTGTTTCAGCTGCCACTCGCCTGAATTCGAATCATATTGTTTTATTGTATCCTCGCTTGACGCCTCACTTGGTGGTGTTTGCTCTCTCCTGTCAAAATCTTCTCTTATTACCAGTTTTTTAGTAGGGCTGGCAATGTGTTCAGCAGGTTTTGCATCAAATATTCTGTGAATAAATATGTTAACAGTTTAGTGTTTGAATGTAGTGCCAGAATAGTTTCGAATGATTAGCAAAGTATGTAATTGATGCGAGAGCGGTTAGAAATCTCAAACGCTAGTTTAATGCTTGCAATACAAATAAAATTCTTGAAGTAAGAACGTTAACAAAACTGTAACATGCCGATAATGGTTCAAATATCTGTTAAACGGAAAAATTGTGAACAAAACATTAAAATGTAGACAATATCATGCCACAGCTGATCTGTTTTAACCAAAAGCAGTTCTGTTTAATACATGGAAGGCGTTTTTTGACCTACATTTTTCACGAAGTCAAAACTTTTAAATAAATTAAAAAATTACTCACCCCTCGGTTAGGCTCGAGCTCCTGCCATCTTCACTGACGATGGCATCCTGCAGACAAAAGTCTACAGATCACAAATAAGCACAGATCACAATAAAACCAAAGAAAATTATGATTTATTATTAAATTACTTTTTTCTTTTTGTTTCTAAATTGCATTCGACAAATTATACCACCATCCCCTTTATTTTCTTTTTTTATGCCTGAAAGATGCCCTGGGAAAGTTACCTCACTAAACCGTTAGTTTGGCGGTCAACTTGGCAAATGAGATTATCGAAAGCTTCCGCAGTCCCAGGCTACACTTAAAAGGGATGACCTTGGGAAGACAAAAAATCCCTGCATTAACTAGTATAGCTGGTACCGTAAGTACGGTAAGCTGTGTGTTAGCTCAGCTGGTGGGTTGCTCGAAGCAACCACCTTCCTTTATGCAGTTCATGCCCAACAAAATATTTCCGAACAAATGGAATTAAAGTAATACAAGAGGTCAGCGATGCACGTTGAGCAAACAGCAGACATTGACAATATTTTGACTTACTAGGTCTCTTTAGTGCTCAGGTTTCTTCAGTGCAGTTTGTGACCAAGAAGTAGCTAGTTCAGATCCCACAGATGTTTCATTCTCGGCTATGCTTTATTCAGAGCCTCTATCTACCTGTCGGTCACCAATTGAACAGACCTGATAGGTTGAAACAGTGTCACTGTCTGCAGTTCGCTCAATGTGCATCGCTTGCCTCTTGTATTTTTTAAAGAGCCTGTGATACTTGGCTGTGTCAGCGCTATTCTTCTAGCAGTTTGTAAGACGTAATGCGGCAACTACCACTCATTCACGAGTGATAAGGTTTCGCAGAGTACTGAGAGAACTTTTACTGCAGTGGACCTAGTTTAAGTTTCACACGTGTGACAGTCTAGCCTATGCTTTATCAAAAACCTCCAGTTACATGTCGGTCACCAAATGGAATTAAACTTCACAAAAGAGAGAACTCATCTCACCATTGCTAGCTACGAATTATTTCAGCTTACGTCATAACTATCGTGAAGTTCTTCACTTCTGTTGCTTCTAGCGCTACTCGCTGAAAAATAAAGTGTTTTCTATTTAGTGGAGGACCGTAATAACGTAGAGGTCAACGCCCCTAGCCCCGCATGTTTGAAACAGTGAGCTTCGAATTTTTTGTTTCTGTTTGATCTGGAGTTTATTAAGTAGCGTGGTCGAGTGGGCTACAGCGAGGTTTTCAATAATATCGATAATGGATGAATCATGCGTTCAATTCTTGCAATACCTGCGTTATAGTGCTCCTGAGGAAAGTAGTTTCTAATGATTTTTTCTGCTTGGCGGGTTGTGACAAGCAGCAGTTTATTAAATGCAATTTTAATGGTTGTTGCTTTTTGATCACTGCTGCTTTTTTATAACAAATTTTCGCCACCAAGAAATATCTATTCATTACTGAAGTTTGCACCTTTTTTAAAGAAACAATCTCAGAAATTCTCGCAAGATCATTGGTTTTGAAAAATTTGTTTTCCTTACACAAAGCTGTGTTTATAAAGCTGGTCTTCGATCTCTTTCCCATTTATCAATTAATCATAAAATCAATTCCTACTAGAGGCTGTTGTTGAGTAATAATTTCTTTCTATGAGATTATTTCCGAAAAACAATGTGGAACAGGATGCTACAAAGAGATTATTAGAGGCAGAAAACTCACTTCTTTTGCTTTCATGTCCTACTGAGGATTGGTTGTCACCCGAAGCCTCGTTTCTGCGTTTGAGCACATCTTTGTCGCTTTCAGATTCTGTCCACTTTGAGGAAGAGCTCGAAATTTCACTCTCTGTTCTGGACTCTTCGCTCTCGGTTCTAGATGTTACTTGTTCAGCCGTGGACCTCCAGCTTGACTTGGGTCTTTCAGCTTGCCGATTTATAGTTGCTATCAACCCTGACTTGCTTGAACTAATTTCCTCAGTCTCAAATCCTGACTGGCTGTAGGACATCTGCGTACTGCTATGCGATGTCCGACTTCCCAAATTTATAAGCTTGCCACTACCTTTCGATCGTCTACTTCCCGACCGAGAAGGACCTTTAGCAATTGATCTGATACCAATAGACCGCGACCTACTCTGGGATCTGCTTGACCAACCTTCATCAAGTGAGCGTTCACTAATAGACGGCAAACGACTATCTGTTCTCTCTTGCGTTCTCGCACTGCACGGTTTTGAACGTTTTGATTTTCGTGATCCACTCCCAATACTTGTTCTGTCGCTACTTGTTTTGGATCG
Source organism: Trididemnum clinides (assembly GCA_963675345.1). Lineage (NCBI taxonomy): Eukaryota > Metazoa > Chordata > Ascidiacea > Aplousobranchia > Didemnidae > Trididemnum > Trididemnum clinides. The sequence continues at coordinate 27,231,370 of OY776306.1, forward strand.
AGTGCTTGATCCGGACTTGCTACGAGATGATCTTCTGCCACCACGTTTTGATCGACTTCGGGATCGGGATCTATTGCTACCAGTTTTGGACCGGCTCAGAGGTTTGGACCGGCTACGACTAGATCTAGATCTACTTGAGGTCCTAATTTTACTAACAATAGTTCTTTTTCCACTACTAGCTTGAGATCGACTAGAAGCCCTGGATGTACTTTCGTCGGTTGTATGTGGTCTAACTGCTTTAGATTTGAGACTACCACCAGTAACCAATTTTTCACTGCTAAGCTGGTATCTACTTTTGATTTTGGACATGCTTCTGGTAAAGGATTTGTCACTATAACTTTGGCTTCTGGACACACAACCTTCTATCGATCTCTCGCTACCACTTTTAGACGGACTTCGAATTCTGGACATGCTATCACCACTTTTAGATGGGTTGTAATACTTTGGCTTTAGACTGCTTTCATCACTACCAACTCTGGATAGACTTTTGGTGCTAGACTTGCTTCTAAATCTTGGCAGACTTTGAGTCTCGGACTCACTCCAAGAGTTTGACAAACTTTGGTCTCTGGACCTACTACCAGTCCTCGTCAGACTACGAGTTTTTGATCTGCTTCCACTTCTTGTTGGACTTCTAGTCATAGATCTACTTCTAGACCTTGACATGCTTCCGGTCATAGACTTACTGGCGGTTCTTGTCAAGCTTAGGCTTTTTAAGCTATTCGCAGTAGACGTCAGACTTTGAGTTCTTGATCTACTTCTAGACTTCGGTGGTTTTTGGGTCCTGGACCAACTCCGGCTTCTTGATTTACTGCCTGTTGTTGTCAGACTTCTGGTTCTAGATGTACTCTCAGACAAAGGTAAACTTTGACTTCTAGACCAACTGCCAGGTTTTGATCTACTCTCAGTCCTCGTCCAACTCCGGCTTTTAGATATACTTATAGACCTCGACAGACTTCGGTTTCTGGACCGACTACTAGACCTTGACCAACTAAAGCTTCTTGACCTACTCCCAGTTCTCGTCAGACTTCGAGTTGTAGATCTACTTTTTGATCTTGACAGATTTTGATTCCTTGACCGACTCGTAGATCTGGACAAACTTCGGTTTCTGGATTTACTTCCAGTTCTCTTCGGACTTTGGGTTCTAGATCTACTTCCAGACCTTGCATGACTTTGGGACCTTGACCTGCTTCCAGACCTTGAGAAATTTTCGGTCCCATAACTACCAGTTTTAGACCAACTTTGAGATCTTGATCTACTTCCATTGCTACCTGTAATGGACTGGCTTTTGGTCATAGAAATACTGTCACCCATTGACTTATCACTCTCTTCTTCCATTCCAGTGTACGATGGGAATTTCCGGCTGTCAGTCGACAATTTGTCCATCGATCTATCTGATTGATCTCTTGACCTGGAATGACCTGAACATGAGCAAAACAAGCTGTAGAATTATGGTAGGCAAACATTTAGTATTTTACACAAAAGTATTACATTAACTGTTGTATGAAGATGCAATGTACCACTCGGAGAGTTTATAGTAATGATAAAGTGATAGCATGCACCGCGCCTGTGATGTGTGCGAAGGAATTTGTAATAGAATGATACTACATTTTCATATTATTGCAAATATGGGATTTTGGCTTTTGGTAGTGACGGAATCCCTGCTGATGAGTCCAAAAGGACAAAACGCGTCCAGGGATGGTCTCGTCAAATTATGGGGGGGAGGCTTTTATTATTTGCAATACTATTTGTGAAATAACCACTTCATTCATGTAAACATGCATATAAAGCGCGTAGATGCCTTTATAACTCAATAAATTGCTGTTTGTCTGAACTGCTCGATGCTGTCTGAAAACGATTTCATTTGTTTTCTAGCCATCAAAAGGCGGAACTCAAAGCCTTGTGCCGATCCAAAAATGCAATTAACTGCTAAGCATAGCATACCGTGCAGTCACACAACTCACTGCTTGAAGTTTTTTGTGACCTGATACTCATGTTATCACGTGATGGGAGGAAGCAAGTAAACCGTAACAAGTGCTTTCAGTCCTTGGTCTCCTGCAGAAACAAAATGTTGCCTTAGATTTGAGTCATTTTAATGGTGCGACCAGCATGCTAAAGATCAGCAACTATAAATATGAGCTGTGGACGCTGCTTTGAAAAGCTTAAAGTGTCGACCTTGAGTTTATAAACGTTTAACTAGCTTTTCGATAAGGTTTAAAAATAGGACGTTGAAAAGTAGTTGTTAAGAAACTGTTGGTTGTTACAAACCACTTGAAACTGAAGTACCTTCAGCTTTTAGGCCCGCTAATTTTTTAATTTCACATCTTGGTAATTAATCAAAATGTTCAAACTTTATTTGGCTGTGCGATTAAGTACGGTGATAGCTACAATCCAGCTAAATTTTAGCAACTTTAGTAAAACCGTTTTTAAATAACTTAAAAAGATATTGGTCTTTATTTCCTTCACATGCAACGAAGAAGAAGGCTCCAGGTAGCATTGCATAAAAAAGCATTTAAATTGTTGAATTTTTTAAGATTACATCGCTGAAATCGATACGTAAACAGCACATTTGGAGAAAAGCTTTTGATTTTCCTACGAGTTTTGAAGGTCCAAGGACAACTTTCACTCAAAAGAGCATCTCTGTATTTTGCAGCATTTTGTTTTAAAGTCACTTGATTTCAAACCAGGGAACAACATGCAGTTTACTCATGCTGTTTTTCGTTGTTGACATAATGACTCTGTTTCTGTCACAAAAGGTAAACAACATGAATACTTCATCTTTGCAGATGCTTTTAAACTGTTTTTCCAAGCAATGGATTAAAACTCGGGCCTTATTGTCAACGTCTCCAGTCTCTAACGTTTTATCAATCACAAACAAGATAATACAATTTTTTTGAAAATAAAAATGTGGTTCAATTCTACAATACTTTCTCGCAACTTAAAAGTCTTTTGAAAGAACAATGATAACTAACAATTGAGGTTTAATGAAATATTTCTTAAACAACAAAAAGCTTAATTTGAAAGAGGCATAAACTTCGACCGTTTTCATCTTCCTCGATTACGGAGGAGGTAAGGGTAACTTGACGTGATTGTATCAACATTTTAATTATCACAACAGGTTTTGATGGCAAGCAAATAGGGGTTTCAGCTTTCAACTATCTAGGAGGTCCGGCTCGTCGGCCTTATTACCCGCATGGCCTTAATTGCGGCATGTACCTTACTCTGTTCTTGACTTTGGAATTGGTTGTTCCATCTACTTTACAGTAGCGTATCTAAAGTTGATTGGCAAAGAATTTCATGTTGTCCTTATTTTTGAAATTTATCCTCATTTTATAGACTAGGTGGTAGAAAATAATGGCCATCTTCATCTTTCAAAAATGTCCTATTTCTGACTTGCTGTAAGTTTTTATTTTGACTTATCTGAGTAATAAGCCAAAAGTTTTGATATATACTTTTTCATCTCATCCTAGAATAAGATTTACAGTAAGAATTTATTTTCCCGGTTGGTCTGGCTGCTTTGAGATTTTTCGCAAAAAATTTTGAGACCTTTTGAAAAAATCTCAAACTCAATATGCAACCAAGAAATCCCGTATTTGGCAAAAAATTCGGAACAACTTTTGACTAAGCAATAAACAAATATTTTTCTGGTTGTTCTTAATTGTGGTTCCAAAGTCATGTTAGCCCTGTTTATCGGGAAGATCTATTCCCAAATAACACCATCTTTTTTTTAGTTAATCTTTAAAAATTGTCAATCAATCAAGAATATTTTCACAGAACAGAAGCTACTACTTATGATGAAAACATAAAACTTACAAAGATTTATGTTAAAGTCGGCGTTCTATTTATACCCTTCGCGAGTACTCTGGAGTTGAAAATCGTTAATTTTTTTTGATAATATGCTCACTCATCTTCACGATCTATACCAGAGGTTGGCAAGCTGAGAGCAGAGGCCCAAACGTGGAGTCGACGATACTATTTAGTCGCCCGCATGCAGTCTGCGATTGTGGACCGCGTGGTGTGTAAAAGCAAAAATTAGTAACTTTTGTTGATCATAAAACAGATCATCACCTTTCAAAAACAGTAAAAAATATCGATTTGAATAACAATTTTTCTTAAAATGAAGAAAATACACTTTCAAAAAAGTTGATCATCAGCAAAAAAGGCCGTAAACTGACAAGCCGAAATCGATTTTATAAAGTTGCCTCATTCAGCTTTTAATAATCTTGGGTGGGCTTTTAGCAATGATATCAAGGTGAGTTGGGCCCATCTTTAGAAAAGCTTGCCTATAGAAAAGCTTTCCGATTACTCTTCTAGAATACTATTTTTCAGCCCTAAGATATGTGAGCATGCAGAATATTATTTTCTTTAGATTTCTTCTCAAACCTCAGGTTTCATTGTCTTTTTGTTTCTTGTTATTAACAGAGTCTATGATAAATTGCAGTTTAATGATTTTACCGCAACTTGGAATAAGGAACTTGTCAAAAAAAAAATATGTATCTTTATTAGCAAAAACACCACACCCTGTTTCGCCGTTAAGGCTTTTTAGATATTTCTGCGAAAATAACGAAAAATCAATCCAAAACAATTTAAAAAGGCAGTATTATTTACGGTTGTTCTAGGGAATAAGCAGAAGTGGTAAAGTAGCCAACCAAAACCTATCAAACTAACAAAAAACTTATATTAAAAATTAAATAACTTTTTCTGCTGGTTCTCCTGTAGACAGCAATCTCATCTGGGTAACTAAAAACTATGACGGTTGGTATGAAAATCATAATGACGTAATAATGTAACAGGTGTATAATATTTATTTATATATCTGTATAAATACGTAATGTAAATATTTTGATTTTTCCAAATCTTCTTCAGCAAATTTGCCTCTTTCCCGATTATTCTTTGCTTACGACTTTGTTTATGGGCCAGATCCATACCCAGTTATTTTTACTTACCTTTTCCTTTTTTTAATCTTTTTTGCTGTTTAATACTTCAATCAAATTACTTAATTAACCATATAATTATTTTTGAACAACCATATAAAAATCTTCGATTTGTAGCAACCCGCCCAACCTGCGTTTCATGCAGCTGCTTTTGATTAAAACGTCATAATTGCTGACTATTGAGACACAATGTGAATGCTGTACATTAAGGTCGATCTTATAGCCAAAATTAATTTATTCAAAATGACGCGATTGAATGTGACAGTGAAAGACTTCACGTGGTTGTGAATCACACTGCTTATTTTTCGCAGCATAATCGCAATATTGTATTGACGTAAGCGCAACAAAACTTAAGTACAGCATATGCAACTTCAAACCCGTCCAGAAAAAACTACACAATTTATTAAGTGAAACATTTCTTTATGTAGTATGAGAAATATCAATGCACCTTATCGGAGATTGGAATGTTGACCTTTCTTTTATAATAATTTTACAATATCCAGAAAAGTTATGCCACGATAAAAACTTGTTGTTGAAATTTTCTTCCAAATTTGATCCCATAAAAACTTTGTAATTAGTGCTTCTAAAAGAATTATTATAGAAGTTTGATGTAATAAAACGAGCGTATGAATTTGTATGAATTTTAGTTTAATAATAGCAAAAATAATAAATCATTGAAATTGAGTTCTATTGCCAGTCTCGCTGCAAAATACTCTCCTACATTTTTTCATATAATGGAAAATACAATCACTTTCATCCATCAGTTATCAAGCACTAACGTTCAGCTGGAGCAAGAATCTCTTTTATGAAAAATCCCAAAAAATATATCTCGGGAAACAGACCATGTTTGGAGGAGTGCGGAGGGGTGATACTACCCTTTTTTTTTGTGGAAACATGCGGCGGTAGGGGTACTGCTACATGTGGAGCAAATACCCACTGCCTATCTCAGAATACAGCAGTGGTTCTTCAGCTTTTTTTACTGCACCCCTTTGAAATCACCTCCAATTTTTGTACTCTCTTCAAGAATCGCATTTGCCGTTCTTGTACATTTCAAAAGCGAAATTAAGACTTTATAATTTTTTATTTGCAAAGTGGAGGTTTGATGCATATGCAATGGCCGCATATCTATATAAGCAACTTTAATGATTCAGCATACATGTACCCCTAAAAATAGATCTCGCTCCTAAGGGTGTTAGCACAACTGGTAAATAAACCTGGATTGCAGGAATATTTTTAACTACTATACTTCCGTTCGAAAGTTAGCCCTTACCAGGAATGGAGATGGTCATTAAACAGTATCGACTCTACGCATTAATATAATCCGAAGCACTGTCACAGCAAAAATGTCTAGGCCATCTCGTCAAATATTTATCAACTTGATATTTTTTAGTGAATTTCTGGAAGGAGAATTTTTTTTTTCATGGCGGCATTTTTGCTTGTAATTATTACTATTATTTTTTACTTTGTATTTTTGATAATCCTGGGTATACGGCAGTAGGTGATGTCGAAAACGTTTGATTTATTTACGTAGTTTTTAGTCAATAAAAAAGCATTGATGCAATAATAAATGGAGTAGCGCTTTTAGCAATTATTTGCTTTCGTATTATTTATTGATGTAGTTATTTGCCTTTTTATTTATAACACACTGTAGAGCAATGCGGATGGAATGTATTTGTGCTAACGTCTCCTTTTCACCACCATTCATCTACGCCATCTCTTGTTTAAAAGTTCTTATATTTTTGGACAAGGAATCATGGCTATTTATTTGAATTTTAAAAGTAGATAACCAGCGAATTTTGTAACAAGAAATGGGTCGTGTTTCTGTTGGTGTATCTGCAGCTGATAAATCTGCTCTCCGTCTGTCAGCGATGTTTCTTGAAATTCGCATTTGCGTACTCTGTAAGACTGCCCTGGATTATTTTATTTTTTGATTTCATTGAAAGTACACTCATATCAGCTTTTATTTTGACGTATTCTTACAAATTATGCTACGAAAGCGAGACCTGACTTGAACGGTGTAATATTCAACAGGTTATTGATCAGCTCTATTTGAATCATGCCTTTTTTTATGGCTCAAATTTTTTTTTTGAAATAATTTTTTATCATAAGATGATCTGTTGAATGTTGAGAGCGTCCGTTTAAATAAGATAAATAGAATTATACCAATCCAATCTATAAAAGACAATAATCAAAATTCTCATGGCAGCAATTCCTCATAGCTGCTTTTAAATGAGCTTATTTTATAATAACTGCAAGAAATATTTTTAAGGCAATTTATTAACATAAATATAAACAGTGCAAACATTTTTTATTTATAAAGCTGCAAAAATAATTCTTCATTCTACCGCCATCTCGTGTGGCAGCAACCTCTTGAGGTAGAAGATAGACTCAAAGAACATGGACAAAATCACAAAAGGTGTAATAACTTTCTGACTGCTAATAATACAGAGACTAGTGCCATCGCCGGGTAGAGGTAGATTTCAGTAGTTAGAAAGCAGTGCAGGAGGACTAGTTTTTCATTAGATTTATGAGTGCCAATACAAGAACTTGCCTCAGACTTGACTTGAGACTCAAACTTGTTCTTACCGTTCCCTACAAATTCTTTCTGTTCTTTACTGATTCAGAGTAGTGAAGTTGCGTACCCAGCAATCAGCAGGTCGTAGGAAGCGAGCATTGGCAATCAACCGATGTCAGTTCGCTTTTGTGTCGGATGCTCTAAAACAGTTTCAAGATGCCGGATGCTTTACTGAATAGAGATGATGGTTTCTGAGTTTCCATATCGCAAGGTATGGGAGGCAACCTGTGGCCTGCAAACTAAAATTTTTCGGCCCAAGGAAGAATGGGGGTGGGACTTGCGGCCGGTATTAATAGATTGAATTTTTGAGTCGAATGCTTGATATTTAGCCCTTTCGAAGCCGACTTCTTAAATTGTTTTTCCAAGCAACAAACATGGTCTTCAATTTTGTTTCCTGATAGAGATTCGCCAAAAGAGTCCTTGCAAAAATGTTGATTTCAATTGAAACGTCTTCAAGTTTGTTTAGCAATAGAAATAAAAAAAGTTCTTTCATCTGTCAGCTCCACATACTCTACACGATCTTACGCCAATGTTCACTGCAAAAACTCGGATTGTTTCGAGGAATCTTCCACCACTGTGAAATAGGTCTGTAGAAAGATTGCGTAGCCCTGAAATAAGGCGTGCTTATTATACTGGCTTAGATTTAAGCTTAGCAGCCGCAATCAAACTTCACTTCTTCAGCTTCCTTAAAAAATTTTAAAAGTTTAAGAGAAAATGTGGAGTGTTCCACTATTCTTGAGGTTTTAAAGTCTTTGTAAATCGAGAAGTAGTTTCCATAAAATCAAAATTTTGAAGCATTTTGTTTAGAAAATTCCTTCGCTTTCACTGTAATGACAGTAATAATACTACTGCATCAAGAGGAAAATATTCTACTCAAGCTTTCTGTAATTTACGTATTCAGTGTGGATCCTATTTCTTGGCTTTTTCATCCGAAAGACTTTTTTGACTCCGTTAAACAGAACATGGACTCTGCTCCTGTTTTGATTGAGTCTCTCTGTGCTTGAGGTTCTCTTTTCTGGCAGTCAAGGATGGTTTCTTTAGCAAAGGATTTTTGCACAATGCATTTTTTTAGAGGTTTATCAAAGCGTACTTAAAATTCTCAACAAAGCGACGGCGAGAAGCTGTGTAGCATTTCGGCTCAAACGACTATGCGACAATTTTGATGGTTTGCTTTAACAATAATCTTGCTTAAGCTATGGCAAAACAGTTGCTTCAATATCGAAATGCAATATATTTTTCTTAGAATTCAAAACAAACAATGAATACTAGCATTAGATTAAAGATTTCAGAGTTTTTCAAAAGAATTGTTGAACGCCCTGTGTTCCACCGTACATAGACAGGTATAAAAGTTCCTAAGGAATACAATGAAAAAGTCATAAATTTTTGGTCCCCATTCAAAGTAAATTTTTAGCCAAAAAATATTAAATTTAAACTTTAAAATACTCAAATAAAATACTTTGCAAAGATTTTCCGATGTTTTAAATCTTGCAAAGAACGTGTTTGAGTTCAGAGCTGGTTTGGGGCTACCAATTACTGCTTTATTAAATTGAATATAGCTCACAGTGATCGCTCATTCGGTTTGTCTGGGTTCGATGAAGTGTTGCCAGTGCCATCAATATAATGCTAAGGTGTTGCCAGTGCCACCAATACAATGCTAAGGTGTTGCCAGTGCCACCAATACAATGCTAAGATGTTGTCAGTGCCACCAATATGATGCTAAGGTGTTGCCAGTGCCACCAATATGATGCTAAGGTGTTGCCAGTGCCACCAATATGATGCTAAGATGTTGCCAGTGCCACCAATATGTTGCTAAGGTGTTGCCAGTGCCACCAATACAATGCTAAGGTGTTGCCAGTGCCACCAATATGATGCTAAGGTGTTGCCAGTGCCACCAATATGATGCTAAGGTGTTGCCAGTGCCACCAATATAATGCTAAGATGTTGCCAGTGCCACCAATATGATGCTAAGGTGTTGCCAGTGCCACCAATACAATGCTAAGGTGTTGCCAGTGCCACCAATATAATGCTAAGATGTTGCCAGTGCCACCAATATGATGCAAGGGTGTTGCCAGTGCCACCAATATATGATATTTCTGCCACAAATCAAGCAACTAAGCAGGGGAATTATTGTATTACGTTCGCATTTTCCAACAACCTAACAATGCATAGCACGCATGGGGATATAGCTCTCCAACTAGCAATTGCGAAATGGCGCTTTATTGCCAAGATTCACAACGCCGAGTAACAGCACAATGGCGGAAACGCTTCCAAGCGATGTTGCGTCATTAATGAAAAGCCATCATTTTCGGTGCTTTAATCCTAGACATAGCAGATGATATCAAGATGTCATTTTTCATTAAAAAGAATTTGCGAGTAGGTCATAATTAAGCAATTGCACACGTCACAACAGAGTTATATTTGTTGCATCACAATTAAATTGGTAGATTTTTACTGCTTTCTTTTAATAAAAATTAACGTTAAATCATTCGCAATTCCAGCTGCTCGAGACTTATCGCAATCTATTGCAGCTATAAGCAGCTGTTGTTTCGCGTAACTTGGCGATTTGGTAAATATCGACAGAAGCATTCCGAAATTGTAAGTTTAACAACCCCTTTTACAGTCCCATTTCATCAAACCGCCATATGGTGCATGCGACGGCCACTAATTGTGATATCATAAAAGTGTTCCCACAAAAACATAAACAAAACAAGATTTTATTACTTCCACGTTTTTGTAGCGCGTGGTTGACTCGAAATCGCCAACGTCCGATCAATTCTTTATTTTTACATTTTTATGACAAGGCATTAAAAGCGAGCGCGACGCGGCGAGAAGCAAAAAGCGATGTGCTTGAGCTGAGGTCACTTGACCCTATCCCGGGAAAATTCAAGACAGGCGGTGAAGAACGAGTTTAGTTTGCACCGTAGAAAGTCATTTCGCGATCAGGAGCAGCGCGCGTCGTTAGAATGCTGGGGGGGGGGGGGGGGGGGTGGGTGCAAAGGCATCTCTCCTCAAACTTTCTTATAATTTTATTGCAAACGTGAAAAAAATTTTTGTAAATCTTTAGTCTAGTTCTGGCATGTTGATGATGTTACGGAGAGCGATAGTATCCATATGTAGCAAAACTTGCCTAATTGAATCTAGGCACTTTGTGTTTTTGGAGACAATCGAAAATTTTAGAAATTTCAAATTCATATATATCGATTTTCAAATTTTTTTCTCTGCTTTTTGTCAATAGATTGTTTGCCCCTGACCTTGAGATCAGCTACGGATCGGTTACTCACAAACAAGGTTTCCTTACAAACGCCATCAAAATTTCACCTCCAATTTTTTGGTTTAACATTATCATTTTAGATAAAATTAAAAGCATTAAAATTTAAAGTAAATTAAAAGCATTTAGTGATAAAAGCAATAAAAAGCATTTAGCCAGTTCTCGGTTTTGTTTCCGACGGTTAGCGTAGTATTGCCACACTCATCTGTCTTGAAACTGACATCTTGAGGCCGTAGAAACTATATTAGAAGCTTAATGTGGGCAGAGGTGGGGTAACTTAAAGGCTGGACTTTCTTGGGAATTTTTTGCGGAAGTGTCCAAATCAATGTGGCTGAAGTTCAATTTTGTCTTAGCTAACTGGATCGTCAATCGGTCTTGACGTGACTTCCGCATTGTGAGCAGTCGCCTATTATGATCTTTATGATACCCACATTCCTTTTCCTTGCGAACCCAATCAATTAGAGCCACCCCATTGCAGGCTTGAACATCCCTATCTTCTATTGGGCCACTGACACTTTTCGCACTGAACAAAGCCGCCAACGCAATTGCATAAGCGAGCATTCTGTAAAAAAGACCATGGTTTAGTTCCCTATCAAGTTGTCAACGTGCTGTAATTTTAGAAATATTGCTGAAATTTGACAATGATTAGATTGGCGTGTGTGCTCGCGATTACGCTGCTGCTTATCCACCCAAATGAAACTCATTCACCGAAGACAAGAAATGAAAGGTCGCGATTGATGAGTTCATAAAGCAACATGAATAATTGATTGTTAAAATTTTTCTTTAATAAAAGCAAAAGAGGTTAAAAATATGAAGCAATTAGATTGTTTGTAAGAAAATACAACGTTCGGTATTATGACAGCATAAGCAGATTTGAGATGCAATCGCGTTATAAAAAGTATTTGGTGCTATTGTAGCGTGAGGTCTACCACACTATAGCGTGAGATCTACCTCCGGTTACTACTATAGCGTGAGGTCTACCACACTATAGCGTGAGATCTACCTCCGGTTACTACTATAGCGTGAGGTCTGCCACTGAATTATTTATCCCTCACTCCTCTATAGCTACACTATAGCTACACTATAGCTACACATTTAATACTATAGCTATAATAATTCTACACACAACACATACATTCCACACACAAAGGTAAATTATTCTAACGATACACACTTCGTACATCTTCTAAGAATGACACAAATAAATTATTGGTTAGGGTTAAGGGTAGGGTTAAGGTTTAGGGTTAGGGCAGTGGTTCTAACCCTAACCCTAACCCTAACCTAAACCTCACGCCGCCAAACCTCACGCGGTTTGCACCTCGGTAGGTGCGAGTCAAGCGGTAGACCTCACCCTGCATCTTGGTAGGTGACATATGTCGGTAGACCTCACGCTATAGTAGCACCAAGTATTTCATTGTGCTGTCAATAGAATCATTATTGGCTGCTAAGTCTTTTGTAGATGTAGGTTCAAAATTCTGAACTTCGGCCAATATCTGGATTGCCAGGCTGAAGCAGTGACATGTCGACAAGACCTATAGACTTCTAAAAATTTAAACTCATACACAATACCTGCTTTTGCAAATTTTCATTGCAAATTATCATTTAGGTCGATTATAACGTCACCAAACTTCAACGGTGCGGTAGCGGGTAATGTCAGGAAGCGCTATTCGAGCCAGCAGCTGATCGATATGAAGGCGCGAAAGTTGGAGCTGGACGCGATCAAACAGCTTCTCAGGCGTTGGTACGTCGGGAAAAGGTGGGTGCTTATAGTGAGGAGCCCGTAGAATCTACATCTATTTCAAAAATTTTTCACTTTTTTTAACTTAACTTTTCATTTTTTTCATCTTAATGTTTCTCCAACGTCAGCAATAAAAGTTGCTGTCGACACCAATTCGTAAAAATTGGGTTGAGAAACTTCTTGATAAACTTATCAAAATGTAAATTAATTATTATCAATACCAATAATTTCTAGAAAAATCAACTAAAATTTTGCTGATAATCTGTACCAGGGGTGGGCAAAGTTTTCAGCCGGAGGGCCGCATTAATCATTCAAAAGTTGGCCGAGGGCCAGTGCCTAAAATCTTGCAATAGCTGTATACAATGCCGGTGGTCGGTGAAAGGGTCCAAATGACTAATTTCGCACTTTGAAAATGATGGTCTCCGAAACAAAAGACCGTCACCGTCTATTTGGACGGAAAATGCATCAATTCAAACTAAGAATTGCGTAGCAGCTATTTTCAGTAATAGCTTCTTTCGTTTTCGGTTTTTTACTACGGCAAGTGTGGCCTACGCTGTCATATCAAGTTAGATGTATGTAAGTTTCTACAAGTGTTGGCGGACCGCACAAAATTCTTTGGCGGGTCGTATTTTGCCCACACCTGATCTAGACTATAAAATAAGGATTTGTTCTTTTTTGTGTTTTTGTTTACTAATCCAAAACTACTGGGTGTGCAAACATCAAACTGGGCACGATTAATCACCACCCCTGGGTAATTTTCATGAGGGATCGACGACGTCATGATGACGTCGGATCTACACTAAAAATCAAATTTTGGCTTTACACGTACGTCCGCTTCAACTCCTATGAAACTACTCGGCGTACAAGTATGAAACTTGGTGCGAGTAATCACGTTCTTGGGGTAAAATGTTGAAAAAGGATCTGCTATTAATAAACAGTAATAAAGTCAGCTTAGACATTTATTTGCCATAAGAAAAATCAATTTCGCTAACGCATCCTCAGTTTCTGCAAAAAAATAATAAAAATCGCACAAAAAAACATTAAATATTTTCAAACAAACTAATGGTAAACCAGAGAAAAGGCTGTACTAAGATAATAAAATCTTCAAAACTTAACAAGAAGCAAAAATTTTATCTGCACGGGGTCTACAATAATAATAAACAGCTATCAAAACTACAGACCATAAAACTAGCTCCGACTCTTTTCAAAATACATTCAAACTAACATGATAGGTTAAGTTATATTGAAATAAATGTGAGATAAAAGAGACGTCTAATTACTAAATAATAATGAGTGAGGGGCCATAACCTATAGAAGCCGTGACGTAAGTGATAGATAACACACTAAGATGTGAGATGAAATAAAACAAAAACAGTATTTCAAAAACAAAAAAATAGTTACAAAATCACTTAACTGAGGGCAAGAGCATTTTATTTATGTTGATAGTGGCACTTAATTTGTCTAGCCATATGTTTTCGTAAATCGATAAAAGATGTTTGGGCGGTTGATCTGCAAACGTTACAAAAAAACAATTGACAATATCTGGTTTTGTCTGTAATGTGAGTCTATGGAAGGTGTGGTAATGATGTAATAATGCTGCTTTTTCGTCAATATTGTCGTATTTAAATTGATTCCAAATAAATCTGATATGATGATGTTATGATGACCCAGCATAATTTGGGCTTTAATTGAAGCCAGCACTCGGCATGCTAACTTCAAAACAATTTCATTTTTTACCATCTGTCATGACGTCATAATTATTAATTAATCGTAAAAATGATTTTCCCTAATTTTGAAAAAATACTGACCGTAGAAACAAGGTTGATGGCTCTTTTTGGTGATATCATCAACATAATTTCCAAAACAGAGTTTCTCTTTTAAATTTAATGATTGCTGGCGACGGAACAAGCGACTTTGTGCTTGACTGCCTTTTTGAGCTTAACACTTTTGAAACTACTGGACATGCAAACTCTAAACTTGGCATGATTTATCACCGCACCAAGGTGAGGATCATAAGAGGCTGATGACATTACGATTGAAGATACAAATTTTAAAAGTTGCATTTTTGTATTGAGAAAAGCGATTTTTGCCTTAAACGTAAGTCAGTGCCTAACTTGCCCTCTTCAAGAAATTTCATGTTTTTAAAAACTAATATCACCTCATAATCAAACATTGATTCTCACTCTTGTTTTCTTCATTTTCTTAAACAATACAAACCGTAGAAACGTGGTTGAAAGCGTTTTCGGAAGAATTGTAATTCCACCAAAGTAATTCCCTAACATCTGACGCTGCATTGAGTTGCAACAAGCAATTATTAATTTAAGTGTTTTGAAGGAATACTTTTTTCTTCTTCCTTGAATTCTTTTAAAAAGCACTGTACGTCATAGCATTAAATGACATCACAATGCTCAATACTATATGGTGAGAAGAGCAGCAGGCAACATAATTATCCACTATCATTTTGAAAGCAAACATAAATAGTAAAGCCCATCACTAATATTGAAAATTAGTAGGTTCTTTGTATCGGTACAAACACTGATCTTTTCTTAAAAGTAAGGAGGTCGGTATTATGCACAAAGTTAAATGTAATAAAATCCCAAGTTTAAGCAAAGATCAAAATAAAGCAATAATAGCATTAATTTGTAAAACTAGATTTAAAGGAAACATTTATGTTTGAAAATAGCTCAATAGGTGCCTAACAGAATGCGGTGTATGACTTTGGGGGAAAGCATGGGCCCTTTTCTTGCTGTGGCGGAATTAAAGTAAACAGGGCAGCCAAAGAACTCATCACAAAAATAGATACAAAAAGAGGCGCATCAAATCGTCAAATAGCCCAAACACTAAATAGCTTATTTCTTTTATTCTCAAAACAACCACCATATGGGCGCCACCATCATTATTGACTGTATTTTACTCCCTAACCCCCTTATACTTTTTAAAAAATTGAATAATAGTTCGAAACATCATTCCTTGATTTTAAGTACTAGCAGTCTTGATCAATAGATCAGAATGAACACCATAACGTGTACAAGAACTATGGCCTATATTTTCCACAACTTTTCGTTGCTGCTCTCACAAATGTTTGTACGGTGAAGCAGGTGCAGCTGCATTAATTGATACGTTTTAACACGACACAGGTGATGGCAAGCCGGGCAAAAGGGCACCATACTGGGGGAAAAGAATTTTCTTTTCTCTTGATATTAGCTTTGTAGAGCTACCGAGTCAAACCTAAAAATTTTGGGAAAAGTAAGGACTCTTTTAACTTTTCTGGGTGCGTCTAAGCAGGGAAAAAAAGACAGGCAACATATTGCATGGCTAGGAGGAAATTAAGAAAGTTTCAGAACAAATCAAAAGAAAACAAGATCCTGTGTGAAGTCGCACTACATGGAAAATATTTTTAATATTTTGCTTCAAAATAGCTTAATATGAAAAATGTATTCCCTACTTGCAAACTCAGGGAAACGCAGGGACCCCTTGTCTTCGCACAAGCGATGAACAAAGCACATAGGCTTAAGGCGTAGCGAAGACATTGAAATGACAAGTTTTGTTACAAAAAGAAACGCACCAAGTGGTGAAAACTGGATGCACAGAAAAAACTTTAACTTGTCGTTGCTGTTCACACAAGTGCCCTATGGGTGAAGTTTGCTTGACCAGCTGAACCGATATTTTTAATCCCGACGTTAATGATGGGGGGGGGGGGGGGGGCTGCGGAGGACCACGGCAGAGCCGCTAGTTATTTGCATTCTAAAGTAGGAAGTTGACCAAAATCTGGTTGATAAAACAAGAAATTTGCTCCCTCCCACATATAATTTTTCTGGTTACATCGTCGAATTGAGTTGCGTATTGATGGCATCGTGTTGTTGTTCACTGCAATTTTTAAATGTTGTTTTGACCAGCCTTCACCACAAATAATTTACCGCGCCGCATGGCCTTAAAATAACCGAGTTGATCGATGCTTACGCAATAAATCGCGCCATGGTCAAAAAGATTTTTCAACTTGCTTTGCAACCAGCAAAACAACAATATGAAAAGTACTAAAATTGGGAAACTTTGGATGTCGTTTGGTTATTGGAATGCTCCCAGTCAGATCCGGACTGACAGTAGATGGGACCCAGGGTTAATGTAATGGATGTCGCGGAAGGCAAGATGTGATAATTGAGCAAACTGAATCTACATCACAAAAATTTTAAGTTTTTAATTCTTTTATTCATCCCATCTCGCGTAGTGCAAACTGCAGCTCAAAAGATGGCATTGTAGGCCCTTCCAAGAATGTGACTTGACACCTACGTCCCTAAATTGATCACCAAATATATAAAAAGATCTTCTGTTTTTAAATGTTGGCCTTTCAAGGTTGACTTCTGGAGAGTAGTAAAGGAATTGGTCTACGTTAAGACCATGGTATTATCGGGTTGAGTGAAATTAGCCACCGGTAAAATAATTTGCACTTCCGTGACCCAAGCAATATAGTAACATTAACATTCTGGGTTAACTTTAAAACGCTGCAAGTGAAATGAGAACCTCTTGCGTTACTCCAAAAACGATGGGATAATTTAGATTTTGCTATATTATTCACCTTACTGGGGCAAATGCCTTAGAATTAGACTACTTTGATCACAGCACGCCGATCAGAATTTGCGAAAATTTTCAATAACAACTCAAGATTTTTTGAAGCCAATCGCTACGAGAGTAGTTTATACATAGGCTGCCACTATATCTAATGCATTTATGCGCATATCAATTAATGCTGGTAACGAAAACTATATTGACTAAGCATGACGTTGAGACATAAGTCCAGGGGACAGTCTAAACTTAGATATCTAAATTCCCTATTCTACTTTTAGTAAATGCTGCTCTTGTGAATAATCAGCGTATCCAGGTGCAAATTTTCTGCGCGAAAATTTATTTTTTGTCTTTTTGTAGTTTGTTAAATGACCATTTCTAGAGATTAATTTACTAAAATTGATCTTGGGAATCAATTTTGCGAAACTGTACCTTAAAGCAAAAAGATTTTAAAGTTGTTTTACATCTTTCTGCTTGGAAAACGATGTTTTGTAGTCGTAAAACCTGAAAATACTTTTCCTTTTTGATCGGCTGTAAGAAAATAGAAGGGACTATTGCCCTCTGTGTGCCTTTCTGGCCAGCTAGCTAGTTAAGTTTACGGTGTAAGCTCGTATATATAGCTGAAAAATTTACATCAAAATGATAAATGTTTACAATCAACAATTCCAGATTTCAGCTGTCCACAATTTTTTGCCTCGGTTTTTATTATTTTTGTTAATTAAGAATAGATTTGTAGAGACGCTTTCTTGAAAATGAGCTGCTGTAATATTTCGCAAATCATTCTATCAAAAAGCCAATGCTGTAACGTTATATACTAAGCTAATACGGCGCGCTTTACCACAAAATTTTAGATGCTATAATTTTGCGCTGAGGACTACCTGAAAAAATTCTGTATTCAATCAATTACTGTACGTCCACACGTGGCGCAACACACATGTATCTCTTACGAAATACCTAAATACCTAAAATTTTGTTTGAATTAAAAATTGTGTGGGGCTGGACTTCAGCCATGTCCATTTCCTCTCTTAATACATCTTTGCTCCCAGACTTTGGCAGTAACAGAAAATAAAATTATGCGTAAGATTATTTAGAGAAGACTCACCTTGAAACTGGCGGTTTTAAGAATATCAGAACTTTCCCTTTCCGTAAAGCAGTTTTAAGAACACTGGCAGTTTTAAGAACACTATCAAACTTTTTAATCTCTTCCTGGTAGTGACTGTTGCAGAAGAGTACCACACAGCACCTGCAGTAGCAAGATGCCCCATAATTTCATCAGACATGCAACGGCCGACAAAGGTGTCAAATGTTGAAAGTTTTAAATGAGCACGGTGAGCGCGGTGAGCGTGGTGGGCACGATGAGCACGGTGAGCGCGGTGAGCACAGTGAGCACGGTGAGCATGGTGAGCATGGTGGGCATGATGAGCACGATGAGTGCAGTGAGCACAATGAGCATGGTGAGCGCTGTGAGCACGGTGAGCACAGGGAGCACGGTGAGCACAGTGAGCGCGATGAGCACAATGAGTGCGATGAGCACGCTGAGCACATGATGAGTGCGATGAGTGCGGTGAGCCTGATGAGCGAGGTAAGCACGATGAGCATGGTGAGCATGGTGAGTATGGTGAGCACAGTGAGCGTGGTGAGCACAGTGAGCACGGTGAGCATGGTGAGCATGGTGGGCATGATGAGCACGATGAGTGCAGTGAGCACGATGAGCATGGTGAGCATGGTGAGCGCTGTGAGCACAGGGAGCACGGTGAGCATGGTGAGCGCGATGAGCACGATGAGCGTGATGAGCACAGTGAGCACGCTGAGCACGGTGAGCACATGATGAGTGCGATGAGAGTGGTGAGCCTGATAAGCGAGGTAAGCACAGTGAGCATGGTGAGCACGGTGAGTATGGTGAGCACAGTGAGCGCGGTGAGCACAGTGGCACGGTGAGCATGGTGAGCATGGTGGGCATGATGAGCACGATGAGTGCAGTGAGCACGGTGAGCATGGTGAGCACAGGATGAGCACGGTGAGCCTGATGAGCAAGGTAAGCACGATGAGCATGGTGAGCACGGTGAGCACAGTGAGCGCGGTGAGCACAGTGAGCATGGTGAGCATGGTGAGTGTGGTGAGCATGGTGAGTGTGGTGAGCATGGTGAGCAAACGATGAGCATGGTGAGCACAGTGAGCACAAGATGAGCGTGGTGAGCACAATGAGCACGGTGAGTGCAGTGAGTGTGATGAGCACAGTAAGCATGGTAAGCACGGCGAGTGCGGTGAGTGTGGTGAGCGCAGTGAGCATGGTGAGCATGGTGAGCAAGGTGAGCACAATGAGCACAGTGAGCACAGTGAGCATGGTGAGTGCGGTGAGCATGGTGAGCATGGTGAACGTGGTGAGCCTGATAAGCACAGTGAGCATGGTGAGTGCGGTGAGCACGGTGAGTGCGGTGAAGTGAGCACGATGAGCACGGTGAGCACAGTGAGCAAGGTGAGCATGGTTGAGTGTGGTGAGCACGGTGAGCATGGTGAGCACGATGAGCCTGGTGAGCACAGTGAGCATGGTGAGCACGATGAGCATGGTGAGCATGGTAAGCACGGTGAGCACAATGAACGCATTGAGCATGGTGAGCATAGTGAGCATGGTGGGCACGGTGAGCACGGTGAGTATGGTGAGCACAGTGAGCACAGGGAGCGTGGTGAGCACGGTGAGCACACGGTGAGCACGGTGAGCATGGTGAGTATGGTGAGCACGGTGAGCGCGGTGAGCACAGTGAGCATGGTGAGCGCGTGGGCACGATGAGCATGCTGAGCGCTGTGAGCATGGTGAGCACAGGGAGCACGGTGAGCATGGTGAGCGCAGTGAGCACGCTGAGCACAGTGAGCAAGGTGAGCGTGATGAGCACAGTGAGCAAGGTGAGCGCGATGAGCACGGTGAGCACATGATGAGTGCGATGAGCGCAGTGAGCCTGATAAGCGAGGTAAGCACGGTGAGCATGGTGAGCATGGTGAGTATGGTGAGCACAGTGAGCGCGGTGAGCACAGTGAGCACAGTGAGCATGGTGAGCATGGTGGGCATGATGAGCACGATGAGTGCAGTGAGCACGATGAGCATGGTGAGTGCTGTGAGCACGGTGAGCACGATGAGCACAGTGAGCACGGTGAGCGTGATGAGCACGATGAGCGTGATGAGCACGGTGAGCACATGATGAGTGCGATGAGTGCGGTGAGCCTGATGAGCGAGGTAAGCACGATGAGCATGGTGAGCATGGTGAGTATGGTGAGCACAGTGAGCGTGGTGAGCACAGTGAGCACGGTGAGCATGGTGAGCATGGTGGGCATGATGAGCACGATGAGTGCAGTGAGCACGATGAGCATGGTGAGCGCTGTGAGCATGGTGAGCACAGGGAGCACGGTGAGCACGGTGAGCGCGATGAGCACGATGAGCGTGATGAGCACAGTGAGCACGCTGAGCACGGTGAGCGCAGTGAGCGCGATGAGCACGGTGAGCACATGATGAGTACGATGAGTGCGGTGAGCCTGATAAGCGAGGTAAGCACGATGAGCATGGTGAGCATGGTGAGTATGGTGAGCACAGTGAGCACGGTGAGCATGGTGAGCATGGTGGGCATGATGAGCACGATGAGTGCAGTGAGCACGATGAGCATGGTGAGCGCTGTGAGCATGGTGAGCACAGGGAGCACGGTGAGCATAGTGAGCAGGATGAGCACGATGAGCGTGATGAGCACAGTGAGCACGCTGAGCACGGTGAGCGCAGTGAGCGCGATGAGCACGGTGAGCACATGATGAGTACGATGAGAGTGGTGAGCCTGATAAGCGAGGTAAGCACAGTGAGCATGGTGAGCACGGTGAGTATGGTGAGCACAGTGAGTGCGGTGAGCACAGTGAGCATGGTGGGCATGATGAGCACGATGAGTGCAGTGAGCACGGTGAGCATGGTGAGCACAGGATGAGCACGGTGAGCCTGATGAGCAAGGTAAGCACGATGAGCATGGTGAGCACGGTGAGCACAGTGAGCGCGGTGAGCACAGTGAGCATGGTGAGCATGGTGAGTGTGGTGAGTATGGTGAGTGTGGTGAACATGGTGAGCAAACGATGAGCATGGTGAGCACAGTGAGCACAAGATGAGCGCGGTGAGCACAATGAGCACGGTGAGTGCGATGAGCACGGTGAGCACATGATGAGTGCGATGAGTGCGGTGAGCCTGATGAGCGAGGTAAGCACGATGAGCATGGTGAGTATGGTGAGCACAGTGAGCGCGGTGAGCACGGTGAGCACGGTGAGCATGGTGAGCATGGTGGGCATGATGAGCACGATGAGTGCAGTGAGCACGATGAGCACAGTGAGCACGATGAGCACGATGAGCGCGATGAGCACGATGAGCACGGTGAGCACATGATGAGTGCGATGAGTGCGGTGAGCCTGATGAGCGAGGTAAGCACGATGAACATGGTGAGCATGGTGAGTATGGTGAGCACAGTGAGCGCGGTGAGCACAGTGAGCACGGTGAGCATGGTGAGCATGGTGGGCATGATGAGCACGATGAGTGCAGTGAGCACGATGAGCATGGTGAGCGCTGTGAGCATGGTGAGCACAGGGAGCACGGTGAGCACAGTGAGCGCGATGAGCACAATGAGCGTGATGAGCACAGTGAGCACGCTGAGCACGGTGAGCGCAGTGAGCGCGATGAGCACGGTGAGCACATGATGAGTGCGATGAGAGTGGTGAGCCTGATAAGCGAGGTAAGCACAGTGAGCATGGTGAGCACGGTGAGTATGGTGAGCACAGTGAGCGCGGTGAGCACAGTGGCACGGTGAGCATGGTGAGCATGGTGGGCATGATGAGCACGATGAGTGCAGTGAGCACGGTGAGCATGGTGAGG
Source organism: Trididemnum clinides (assembly GCA_963675345.1). Lineage (NCBI taxonomy): Eukaryota > Metazoa > Chordata > Ascidiacea > Aplousobranchia > Didemnidae > Trididemnum > Trididemnum clinides. Next base: position 27,253,330 of record OY776306.1, read on the forward strand.
ACAGGATGAGCACGGTGAGCCTGATGAGCGAGGTAAGCACGATAAGCATGGTGAGCATGGTGAGCACAGTGAGCGCGGTGAGCACAGTGAGCGCGGTGAGCACAGTGAGCATGGTAAGCATGGTGAGTGTGGTGAGCATGGTGAGCAAACGATGAGCATGGTGAGCACAATGAGCATGGTGAGTGCGGTGAGTGTGATGAGCACAGTAAGCATGGTAAGCACGGTGAGTGTGGTGAGCGCAGTGAGCATGGTGAGCAAGGTGAGCACAATGAGCACAGTGAGCATGGTGAGTGCGGTGAGCATGGTGAGCATGGTGAACGTGGTGAGCCTGATAAGCACAGTGAGCATGGTGAGTGCAGTGAGCACGGTGAGTGCGGTGAAGTGAGCACGATGAGCATGGTGAGCACAGTGAGCAAGGTGAGCATGCTTGAGTGTGGTGAGCATGGTAAGCAAGGTGAGCACGATGAGCCTGGTGAGCACAGTGAGCATGGTGAGCATGGTGAGCACGATGAGCATGGTGAGCATGGTAAGCACGGTGAGCACAGGGAGCACAATGAGCGCATTGAGCATGATGAGCGTAGTGAGCATGGTGGGCGCGATGAGCACAGTGAGCGCGGTGAGCACGGTGAGCACGGTAAGTGCAGTGAGTGCGGTGAGCACGCTGAACACGGTGAGTGTGGTGAGCACTATGAGCACAGTGAACATGATGAGCGTGGTGAGCACTACGAGCACAATGAGCATGATGAGCGCGGTGAGCACGATGAGCGCGGTGAGTGCGATGAGCACGGTGAGTGCGGTGAGCCCCATGAGCACAGTGAGCACGATGAGCACGATGAGCATGGTGAGCACGGTGAGCGCAGAGAGCACGATAAGCACAGTGAGCACTGTGAGCACGATGAGCGTGGTGAGCATGATGAGTGTGGTGAGCATGGTGAGTGAGGTGAGCGTGATGAGCACGGTGAGGTGAGCACGATAAACACAGTGAGCACGGTGAGATAAGTGCGGTGAGGTGAGCACGGTGAGCACAGCAAGCACAGTGAGCACGGTGAGCGCGGTGAGCACTATGAGCACGGTGAGCACAGTGAGCGCGTTGAGCGCAATGAGTGCGATGAGCACAATGAGCGCGGTGAGCACAGTGAGTGCGAAGAGCATGATGAGATAAGCACAGTGAGCGCGGTGAGCGCAGTGAGCACGGTGAGCACAATGAGCACGGTGAGCAGAGTGAGCAGAGTGAGCACGGTGAGCACGGTGAGCACGGTGAGCACGGTAAGCATGGTGATCACAATAAGCCCAGTGAGCACAATGAGCACGGTGAGTGCAGAGAGCACGATCAGCACAGTGAGCACGATGAGCGTGGGGAACATGATGAGTGTGGTGAGCATGGTGAGTGTGGTGAGCACGATGAGCACGATGAGGTGAGCGCGGTGAGCACAGCGAGCATGGTGAGCACAGTGAGCATGGTAAGCACGATGAGCACGGTGAGGTGGGCACGGTGAGCACAGCAAGCACAGTGAGCACGATGAGCACGGTGAGCACGATGAGCGCGGTGAGCACGGTGAGCACTATGAGCACGGTAAGTGCAATGAGCACAGTGATCATGTTGAGCGCAGTGAGCACGATGAGCACAACGAGCGCGGAAAGCACAGTGAGCGCGATGAGCATGGTGAGGTGAGCACGGTGAGCATGGTGAACGCAGTGAGCACGGTGAGCACGGTTAGTGCGGCGAGCACGTTGAGCACAGCAAGCACAATGAGCGCGATGAGCGCGGTGAGCACGGTGAACACTATGAGCGCGGTGAGCGCATTGACCACAGTGAGCACGTTGAGCGCAGTGAGCACGATGAGCACAACGAGCGCGGAAAGCACAGTGAGCACGATGAGCACGGTGAGGTGAACGCAGTGAGCACGGTGAGCGCGGTGAGCGCCGTGAGCACTATGAGCGCGGTGAGCACGGTGAACTCGGTGAGCGCGATGAGCACAGTGAGCGCGTTGAGCACAATGAGTGTGATGAGCACAATGAGCGTGGTGAACACAGCGAGCGCGATGAGCACGGTGAGATAAGCGCGGTGAGCACAGTGAGCGCGGTGAGCGCAGTGAGCACGGTGAGCGCAGTGAGCACGGTGAGCAGAGTGAGCGCGGTGAGCACGGTGAGCACGGTGAGCACGGTGAGCACGATGAGCCCGGTGAGCACGATGAGCACGGTGAGCACGGCGAGCACAGTGAGCACGGTGAGCACGGTGAGCGCGATAAGCGCGGTGAGCACGGTGAGCAGAGTGGGCACAGTGAGCGCGGTGAGCACGGTAAGCAAAACTGCGGATGCGAAGCTCAGTGAAGTAACAACAGAACCACTTTTTACCGCAGGGGTGTCGAACTCATTCAATGCTGCAGGCCTGATGTACATACCTGGAGTTTATACGGACCAGACTCTATTGAGAAAAATTTAAGCAGGCAAGATTGCAGTATATATCAGTGGTCCCCAAACGTTTTTTTCTGCAGGCACAGGAAAGCAGTTAATCAAATTTCGCGGCACACCAGCCACGCAAATCTATTGCGAGTGGCATTATTTGGAGATCACCACATCCCCGGGTAACGATCTCCGAAAATGGTGTGGTGTAGCCCAAAATGGTGCTGATCTCGAAAGAAAAAAGATCATGACCTTTCTCGCCGTAACTGTTAGAACAATGCCAGCGTAGCGCGCTGTTTATCCGATGTTGCAATACTGCCGAAATTGCTTAAGAATAATTTCGCGAGCTGGATTAAATTCGTTAGCGGGCCGTACGTTTGACACTTCTGTTCTACAGGTATGCTTCTGGGAACTGGGCACTCTGTCTAAGCATCAAAATTCGATAAAACTTGGGAGTTGTAGTTGCATAGCGATGGTTTCCGTCCGGCTTCGAGTCATTGAAATTCAAAGTATCTTGCGTTTGGGGTATTGCCGGGAGGCTACCACCCCGTGCACCTGCTAAAAAATATTTTACTAATGCTTTGGCGAACCAATTCCACCGCTGTTTAATGTTGTTTTTAATTGGAAGGCAATCACTTGATTTTGATGAAGACTCCGAAATCATTCATTCCGTTTCGAGAGCACCTCATCGAGAAAATGGAGTCTCGCTATACGATGTCAGTGACAACATTGACCTCAGCGACAATCGCGAACGAAGCGACGAGAACTTTGATGCGATCACGATCTCGTAATATGTCAAACACTGTAAGCTGTTGACATTGCATTTGGGGTTTCGTCGAATTTTTGCAATTGCGAAATAAAAATCAGTTATGAGCGGGAAATAAAACAAAATATAGGACTTTGGACTGGAGTTATTTTTGTCGGACTTGGACTGGCAGTTTTTTAGTGTATACACAAGGTCGGGTTGAATTTAGATTATTGTAATTTTTTCAGGCATATTTAGCTAAGGGTTGATATTATATATACTCTTGCAATTTTTCTTGATGGCGAGGATGCATTTTCTACACCACTGATTTGCAGAGGTAGTCAGTAACAAAGTATTTCTACTTAAGTAAACAATTATCTGAAAAATCGAGATTTGAAATGGGCTACTTTTGATTCGAATCTTGAAAAGGCGACTAATGCAAGAATTCAATATTGACTTGGCAAGGTGCGGTGAGTTTAGTTGCGAGCTGTGTTGTTATAACATGGGGTTATTTTAGTTTCAAAAACTTTTTTGTACCACAAGTAAATCCAAATGATCTACGATATCAGTCCCGTAGCACTCCAACTTTGGGCCCCCCCAAAGTAAGCGCAAGAGCCCCTGCGCACAGGTCATATCACTTTAGAGGTGTAAAATTGAAAAGCTGCATTAAGAAAATACACCACAATTTGTACATAAGTAAACAGGCTAATGTCAGAATAAAGCATGCCGATACCGAAGGTGCAAGTCATAAAAAATTCGGCACCGATGCCAGAGTTCAGTAGGACATTTATGCAGACACTGCGAAACGAAAGCAATGACACTGAAAAACATGAAAAAGTTATAAAAACACAGTATCATTTAAATAGTCTGGAGCGAACCTTTTTGTTCGCAAATGCTGTTATGACATTGTCATAATCAAGAGATCGGGCGCAGTCATTTTCGATTGACAACATGGCTAATGAAGATAGTCTACTGTCTGTCGTAGACGTTCTATTAAAAGTTTTGATCAGTTTCAATTTGCTGAAGCTTCTTTCAGCGCTGGCAACAGTCACGGGGCAAGTTAGTAAGATTCGAAGTGCGATGTACACATTCGGATACAATTCAAATAAATGAGTCTTTAGAAGATAGTTCAGAAAGTCTTGAGCCGTATTGAGATTGCGTTTTTTTGTAAAATTAAAACAAACCGCTGTAGCTCAGCGCTCATTTCATCAGAATCAATGTCACCGAACTTTTTTTGGAACTCTTTACAGCAAGTAAGAAGAGCATTTTCTTGTTGCACAAGCAAAAGTTTGTCTCGTGTGTACAAAAACGAAAAAGCGGAAGAAACCTCACGTAACAAATTAAAGCGCTCCTTTATTGACATAATAGCCTGGTCTACTAATGGATAGAAAAAGTTGCTTTTAAATTTCAGTTCAGGAGTAGCTCGTTGTTCCTCTTCACCTTGGTAATCAAACAATCTTCTTTTCTTTCCACTTCTTGACGGAGGAAAAGAAGGATCAATATCCAATTCCTGTGCTATTTCAACAGCAGATGTTGCGGCACTGTCATAACCCGTTGTGCGATAGTTTTGCAAAAACTTTTCAGTTGCCTGGATTTCCGTTTCCATTGTATGAAGAAAGACTCCATACGATTGAAGAATCTTGCTTGCTTTATTGACTTGGAATAGGATATCATACCAAATAAACACCGACAAAAGAAAACTCCATTTTGATAAATGAGCTATCAACGATTTTGTTTCTGAGGCAGCTCTTCCATCTTTTCTTTCTATGGAAATGGCTTCCAAGTCTTTCAGTGCCAGCAACACCTCTTTTAAATTGTATCGAAGAGGTTTGATGCATTTAATTCTGCTTTCCCAACGAGTATCAGATTGTGACTTTATGGACAGCTCCACATGTTTCTTCAAAATTTCCCAACGCTGAGCAGAGGAAGAAAACAGCACATACAACCTTGTAAGTACTCCAAAAAATGTCAATGCTTCCGTCGATGAATTAGCACTGTCAACAACAACTAAGTTAAGGGTATGGTTTGCACAGGGCACCTAAACAGCTTTGGGATTGATGTCTAGCATTCTTGCTTGGACCCCAGAATGTTTTCCTTTCATGTTAGCACCATTATCATATGACTGACATCGACAATCAGACAATTCGAGTTGCAGTTCGGTCGCTTTTTCAAAGAAAGCGTCCAACAAGCCTTTCCCAGTACTGTCACTTATTCTCAAGTAGCCAAAAAATGTTTCTTTAACAACAGCAGCTTCTTCGTTACATAGTACATAACGGAGAATGACAGACATTTGTTCATGATGTGACATATCTGGAGTGCAGTCCAAAATTATAGAAAAATATTTTGCCAATTTCAATTGTTGTAAATTTTCTTTTTCAACTTCTGTCGCTAGCAATTCAATTAGTTCATTTTGTATGGTAGGACTCAAATAGTGATCTTTAGTGTTTTTATTCTTGATTCTGTCTTGAAGCTCTTTTAGGATCGGATCTCTTCTTGCCAAAAGCTCAAATATACCCAGAAAATTTCCATTGTGAGGAGATCCTAAGACTTCTTCAGATCCTCTAAAAGCAAGATTCCTTTCCGATAGAAACAAGGCTGTCACGGATCGAACATTTCTTAAATTTTTATTTTGGCAAATGTGCTGTTTGCTCGAATTCAATGCTTGATTTTCACTCTGCTGGAGACCTTTAGTTTATGTGGTCCAAAACTGTCTGCCAGCTGTTGGATATTTGTTTTTAACTATAAAGAAAAACCGAATGTGCTAATTAACTATTTCGCCGTTTGTCTGTTCGCTTTGTTTTAGGAGTATTTACTTGCACAAAGACGAACCCCCGTAACTGCCTTCATCAAATTTGGACATACGTAACAATTGAATGCTTTGTTCTGCCACCAGACAATCTAATCGTGTCTTTACTTTTCGCTCTACGCACCACTTAATTTCGAAACTGTGATCCTACTGTTTAACTTGCGAAATGTGACAATTGGAATCTATAGAACAAGATCTGAGAAATTCCGGCTTGATTATTCTAGAAAATTTACTACACGTGGCCTGTATCGTGAATTTTGATTGGCTGTTGCTACCGTATATAAGGCCTAAGAGCGTAGTTCTTCGGTTCTGTAAAAAGTTTGAACCAGAGGAAATAACAGTGTTTTGCTGCTGACGACAATCTTGAAAATTAATAATTTGCGTGGGACCTCAAATAGTTCAGTAAGTTTGTATGTATCTTGCATGTACTTAGTAAGTTTGAATGTGAATTGTTGGCTTGCGACGTAGTATTTGTAAATTTTCCATCACAACATATGTTACACCGTCGCAACGCCGTTTTTGATCTTCGAATTTGCATCGAAATCCCTATTTTTAATACGTTTACATTATGAAGTTAGTTAAGTGTTTATCGTAGCTGTTTGTTTACACTTGCATTGTGTTTTAGAAAATCTGTCGCCCTATCAAATATACCATGTGGTCATTTTGGATATCGGAGCTGTAATAAAATTTCGTATCTCAACATCATCACTTTGTGGACACTTGATTTAGCGACTGAGTTTGCGGCTATTTGTCGTGAATTTCCCTATCCCAAACCATATAGCCTGAGCAGCAGCTATATGTAAGTTTTTGAACTCTTTGGAAAGCTAATCTTGAACATTGAATACCTCTTCGTGAACAAAATTGGTTGCTGTTCCCCCCCCCCCCCCCAGTTCTCTTGTTCTTGAATCTGCGACGTCATATAATGGCTTCTGCAATGGCAAAAGGAAGATCTTGCCCAAACTGCACTAACCCAATCAACCCCAGAGGATGAACCGAAGAAAAGTATGTCGCCTGCAGCACCAACGCCTTCAACAACCAAGGATCGAGTCGACAAAAATGATGAACGAAGTGAGCGTTCCAACAAATCAGCTTACAAGTCAAAGGCGCCCAAAAGCGAAATCCTGACTCGATCCAAATCAAAGAAGATGGCTGGCTCTTCGACATTTCCTTCGGTCGCACCATCATCCCACCACTCAAGTACCTCCTGGCGTTCAACGTCAAGCCGGAGCAATTGGTCGAGATCATCTACAAGCAGCGCAAGGGCTCGCAAGGCAGCATTGGAAGCCAGAATCAAGTCGCAGAAACACATTGACGAATTGAAGCAGCAACAAATGCAGCAGCGCCTTCGCCTGGAAGAAAAACAGCTTACCCAAAGACGTCATGAAGAGGAAAGAGAGTTTCAACTGATGAAAGAAAGAGAGCATCAAGACATGATCTTCCAACAACAATTGGAACATGCTCATTTACAAGCCGAATTGGATCAGGTCGATGCGGAGCTAAGTAGTGAACTTTCTAATATTGGTTGTGCGGATAAACGTAAATGTGATACTAATGTGCTAACATTTGTTGCTAACGATAACGTCCCCCATGACCACCCCGAACAAAGCAAATCTACAGTGGTTGATATGGTCGGAAACAATGCGGACGCTGCAATAAATATACCTAGCACTGCTAATGCCTCAAATAAGGCACTCACCAATTTGCATGATAATCGTGTGAAAAGTGACGTAATTAAATCAGGCCTCACTAGGAATGCTCGTAGTGGCATGCTCACTGATATTAATAAGCCCATGGATTTGAAACCTAAATTTGAAGTGCCGCTCGTGAAAACCGTGCCTGATAACGAATCTTTAATTTTAAGACCTGTGGTTGACGTGTCGAGTTCCGTTTCCGTACCAGTGGCAGTGCCTTGTACTTCGCCTAAAGCTAATGGCGATGCTAACGTAAATTGTGCTAAAATGGTCTCAAACCTTAACCCATATAGTAAGCCGTTTGAAACTAAGACATTTTATGTCCCTAAGGCTTCTAATACTAACGTGCTTGGTTCTAATGGTACTGGGAATACTAGAGTAATGTCTCAATTTAATTGTGATGCGTCAATACACCCAGGGGTTTACGTGCCCACACAAAGCGCTATGCAGACACCTACCTTGTCCGACAATGCTAATCCTATTAATCCAGCTAATGTTTTGGCACATTCCGACGATTCCCAACATAACTCATATTTTACTAAATTACCTACCCTTAAGGTAGAACCTCCGTTTTTCAATGGTAACCCAGCTGACTATTTTAGCTTCATTAAGGCCTTCGACGTCTTGATTGATCAGCAACTGACCGACTCGAATAGAAAGCTGTTCTTTTTGTTGCACTACACTAAGGATATAGCGCACTCTCTGATTAAGGGGTGTCAACATATGCAAACAGCAGAACGAGGTTATCAGGAAGCAAGAGGGTTGTTGCAGTCGTATTTTGGTCAGAGGCATAAGGTCATTGAAGCGTGCATTAGACCTATTGTTAAAGGACCAGCGCTTAGCGAGAATGACCATAGAAGCCTGATTAAGTTTTCAGCGGATTTTACCTCTTGTCTGATAACTCTGCAAGGAATGGATTGCTTGAATCGGATGGACAACATGGATATGGTGACAAAAATTATGAATCGCCTGCCGCAACCCTGGATACCTGCCTGGAACCACGAGGTGGACCAAATATTGCACAAACAACACCGAGATATTAGTATCAATGATCTCGGTGATTTTGTGCGACAGAAGACTCGAGAGAGCACCAATCTTTCTCAAATACCCACCTCCTCCAAGTCGTACAGTAGTCAGGAAAACAGTACCAGCCGAAAAACGAAGAACTTTTCCACACAAGTAAAGAACAGCAAGGACACACACGCAGCCAAGTGTCTCATGTGTGAAAAGGAGCACTTCCTAAACCAATGCAAAAGGTTCCGAGACCTTAACTACCACGAGAGGATAGAGTTTGTCAGTCAACGCAAACTCTGCAGAGCCTGCCTAAAGGAAGGCCACTTTGCCAAGTTCTGCCGCCGCAAAAATGAGGCTTGCAAAAAGCGTGATTGTAAGCAGTTTCACACAACACTGCTGCATCCACCAGACGAAGATGAATCAAATCCTGCTAGCAAGCCCGTAAAGGATGGTGAGAACGAGAGTTCCAAGACACCTAAGCAAGTGGTTAAAAATGGACTCATCAATCTGCCGCAGATGGAACAAAGCCTGCTACCCGTAGTACCGGTGAAGATACGAAGAAAAGGGTCTGCTGAGTTAGTTGTCACCAAGGCTTTGTTGGACACTGGCAGCACACACTCCTTTGTCACTGAAGATCTTAGAAAAAAGCTAAAGATAGAAGACTGTGAGGAGGTCGGAATTCGCACCATCACGCTCAATAAAGATCAAGGACATCAAAAAACAAAGATTGTGTCTAATCTGGAAGTGACTGACATGGACGAAATCTGCTGCATTCCACTGAGCTCACTTTACTCCTGCAAGAAACTGCCAGTTAACCATAAGGACATCCCAACTCAAGCTCATGCAGACCAGTACGCTGAATTTGAAGATGTCTACATCCCGGAAGTGAAATGCAAAGTTGGTCTATTAATTGGCAATAACAATCGAATGGTGATGCAACCGCAAGAGGTCATAAGAGAACCGTTTGGCAGCTATGCGATTCGTACACCTGTGGGATGGACATTGAATTGCGCAGGCGGTCGTTCGGATCACGTGACTAGCCTTTTTGTCAGGTCCTCATTCGACAGTCAGAACCACCCTATGTGCTCTCTCTGCACCGATATCATGGATTCCTTGGTAAACGGAAAGGAAGAGATGTCAGTCGATCAACAGCGATTCATGAAAGCCGTCAATGAATCTACCAAACAACTGGAGGATCACCATTACGAAATCGGACTCCCGATCAAGTATCCAAATCTCAAGCTACAAAACAACCGAGTTCAAGCACTGCAGAGAGCGAGTCATCTGAGGAAGAAATTCAGCAGGAATGATGGATTCTACAATGACTACAAAAGGTTCGTTAGCGACATGATAGACCAAGGTTACTGTGAGAGGGTTGAGAAGCCAGGGCCCGAAGGTAGAACATGGTTCTTACCGCATCACGGAGTTTACCACCCTGAAAAGCCAGGTAAGATCAGAGTGGTTTTCGACTGCTCAGCTCAGTTTAATGGGGTTAGTTTAAATGGTAACTTATTGCAGGGACCGGACCTCACAAATAGCTTACTGGGCGTTTTGATGAGATTTAGAAGGGAGCTAGTGGCAGTTCAGGCTGACATCAAGGCCATGTTCCATCAGGTAAGAATCCCGGTTGAAGATAGAGACCTGCTTCGTTTTATCTGGTGGAAAGATGGAAATATAGATGAAGAAATTGAAGAGTACAGAATGACCGTGTACCCCTTCGGAACCGTGAGTTCACCTAGCTGTGCCAATTTTGCTTTGAAGCGTGCAGCTTCCGATCACAAGCAAGAATTTGACAAGAGAACTGTGGAAACAGTAAAGCGCGACTTCTACGTTGATGACTGCTTAACTTCAGCTCCCACGGTCGAAACAGCCATTAAACTGGTACATGAGCTTCGCGATCTGTTGGATAAAGGAGGTTTTTGCTTGAACAAATGGATAAGCAGTAGTCGAGAGGTCATGGGTTCGATCCCTAAGTCAGAGTGGTCTAAGGAAGCTTTAGATTTGGATTTAGCTAGTGATGAGCTACCCACAGAAAGAGCTTTAGGCTTGCAATGGAACGTGGAAAAAGATTCATTGACATTTAAGGTTCAAAGAAGAGACAAGCCATGTACTAGAAGAGGGATTCTGTCAATGATAAACTCTGTGTTTGACCCACTGGGTTTTGGAGCAGTGGCAGTTTTACCCATAAAAGTATTGCTACAAAAACTTTGCCGTGACAAGTTGGGCTGGGATGACCCGATTCCCCCAAATGAAAAGGGGAAGTGGTTAAACTGGCTCGAGCAACTTCCTAAATTGAAGCTCTTCACATTGCCAAGATGTTTCAAGCCTCCCAAATTTGGCAATATCGTTCACGCACAACTACATCACTTCGCAGACGCATCAGAGGGAGCATATGGATCGGCCACTTACTTGAGGATGATCAACAAAAACGGTGAAATCCACTGCTCCCTCATTTTTGGAAAAGGTCGACTAGCCCCTCTGAAACCACTAACCATTCCAAGATTGGAACTATGCGCTGCAGTGGTGGCCTCCCAGAATGACTTGATGATTCGCAGAGAACTACAAATGCCAGAGTTGGAAGTCCAATCCGTTTTCTGGACAGATAGCGTGACTGTTCTATGCTACCTAAACAATGAAAGCAAGTGCTTCCACACCTTCGTGGCCAATCGAATTCAGAGAATCAAGAACGTGTGTGACCCCTCACAGTGGCATTATGTTCCCTCCAAAGATAACCCAGCCGATCTACTTACACGTGGACTGACCATCGACGAATTTTTAAAATGTAATCGGTGGAAAATTGGACCAGCTTTTTTGTGGCAGCCACCTAATTACTGGCCTACAATTCCTCAAAATCCTACCACACCAGAGTTTACAAGCGATCCGGAAGTAAGAAGAGACCAAACCCTTATTTATGCCGTAAAGGTGCAACCAGACATCAGCCTTTTGGATGGACTATGCAGGAACTACTCAAGCTGGCATAAAATAAAGCGAGTTTGCGCTCAGGTGATTCGTTGCAAAAACATTTGGCTTGGTCGATCGCATTTAAATGTGAAGGATCTTCTGAGTCTTGAAGAGATTCAGGAGGCGGAGTACCTAATTTTCCGACACTTGCAGCGGCGATACTATGGAAAAGAGATCGAGAAGTTGCAAAGAGGTGAACAAATTTCATCTTCAAGCTCATTGCGCAATTTGGATCCGTACTTGGAACATGGAATGCTAAGAGTTGGTGGGCGACTACAAAAGTCAAGTCTTCCACATGACAACAAGCATCAGATCATTCTGCCTGAGTGTTATGAGAGTGAGCTTATGATCAGAGAGCAACACGAAAGACTAGGCCACACGGGACGCCTACACGTCATTGCTAAGCTAAGGGAAAGGTTTTGGATAGTAAGTGTTAACTCTGTGGCGCGCTCTGTGCTGTCCAAGTGCGTAAAGTGTCGCAAGATTCGAGGACAGGCACTTACACAAAAAATGGCTAATTTACCCGAGGAAAGACTTATTCCTGATAAACCTCCCTTCTCCTGTGTTGGAGTGGATTTTTTTGGAACATTTTTGGTGAGGCAGGGCCGATCTAAACTAAAGAGGTATGGAGTACTGTTTACCTGCTTCACCACCAGGGCAGTACACATTGAAGTGGCATATAGCCTGGAAACCAGCTCGTTCATTCAAAGCCTGAGACGTTTCATTGCACGCAGAGGCCAGGTCGCGGAACTTTGGTCTGACAACGGGACTAATTTCGTGGGGGCCCAACGGGAACTTACCCAAGCCATTGATGATTGGAATCAAGCCCAGATAAATGATTTCCTTTTGCAACGCAACATCAAATGGAAGTTCAATGTGCCCAGAGCATCTCACCATGGTGGTGTTTGGGAGCGACTCATTCGCTCTACTCGAAAAATTTTGACTGGCATATGCAACGAACAAATTTTAACTGACGAGAGTTTACTCACCCTCTTGTGCGAGGTCGAAGGCATAATAAACAGTCGACCTCTCACCACTTTAACGGATGACCCTCGAGACTTAAATGTATTAACAGCTAATCATTTGCTCCTCTTAAAGGAACAAGTTTCCCTACCTCCTGGTAACTTTTCAGAAAAGGACAATTTTGCTAGGAGACGTTGGAGACAAGTGCAGTATCTTGCAGATATATTTTGGAAACGTTGGACTAGAGAATATTTGCCATTGTTGCAAAAGCGCTCTAAGTGGGTCAACACTTCACGCAATGTCACAAATGGGGACATAGTTCTTATAATGGATAACTCACCTCGTAGCTCTTGGGTCATGGGCCGAGTAATCGAAACCTTTCCAGACAAACAGGGTCTGATTAGAAGCGCCAAAATACAAACCCAGTTTTCTGTGTGTGTTCGTCCAATTTCTAAGATGTGCGCATTGCTTGAATGTGATAGTGTATGATTCTTATGTAAATTAAATTGTATTTTTGGTGTACATTTTTGCGCCTTTGTGTTAAGCCTTGTGACCCCTCATCGGCTTAAGGGGGGCGGTGTGTCACGGATCGAACATTTCTTAAATTTTTATTTTGGCAAATGTGCTGTTTGCTCGAATTCAATGCTTGATTTTCACTCTGCTGGAGACCTTTAGTTTATGTGGTCCAAAACTGTCTGCCAGCTGTTGGATATTTGTTTTTAACTATAAAGAAAAACCGAATGTGCTAATTAACTATTTCGCCGTTTGTCTGTTCGCTTTGTTTTAGGAGTATTTACTTGCACAAAGACGAACCCCCGTAACTGCCTTCATCAAATTTGGACATACGTAACAATTGAATGCTTTGTTCTGCCACCAGACAATCTAATCGTGTCTTTACTTTTCGCTCTACGCACCACTTAATTTCGAAACTGTGATCCTACTGTTTAACTTGCGAAATGTGACAATTGGAATCTATAGAACAAGATCTGAGAAATTCCGGCTTGATTATTCTAGAAAATTTACTACACGTGGCCTGTATCGTGAATTTTGATTGGCTGTTGCTACCGTATATAAGGCCTAAGAGCGTAGTTCTTCGGTTCTGTAAAAAGTTTGAACCAGAGGAAATAACAGTGTTTTGCTGCTGACGACAATCTTGAAAATTAATAATTTGCGTGGGACCTCAAATAGTTCAGTAAGTTTGTATGTATCTTGCATGTACTTAGTAAGTTTGAATGTGAATTGTTGGCTTGCGACGTAGTATTTGTAAATTTTCCATCACAACATATGTTACACCGTCGCAACGCCGTTTTTGATCTTCGAATTTGCATCGAAATCCCTATTTTTAATACGTTTACATTATGAAGTTAGTTAAGTGTTTATCGTAGCTGTTTGTTTACACTTGCATTGTGTTTTAGAAAATCTGTCGCCCTATCAAATATACCATGTGGTCATTTTGGATATCGGAGCTGTAATAAAATTTCGTATCTCAACATCATCACTTTGTGGACACTTGATTTAGCGACTGAGTTTGCGGCTATTTGTCGTGAATTTCCCTATCCCAAACCATATAGCCTGAGCAGCAGCTATAAAGGCAATGTCGATAAGTCTCTCTAAAACATTTCTCCAAAAACGTCTTTCATTGAAAAAAATATTCATCTCGCGTTTGTCGATAGTGGATGAATTTCTCTTATCCCTTCAGCTAGCAACATCCATTGACTGCAGCATTCTTGGTGGGAAATGCCGTTTTCATGGTCTTTCAGTTTTTTCGAAAAACCCTCCCATGTATTTATACCACTACAAAAGGGGCTTAGTGTTTTTCCAAATAGCTTACAACAAAAGCAAAAAACTTGATCTGATTCCCCACAATAAACTAGCCACGACCGTGAAACACTTTCACCATTAGGTAACACACGTTTATAATGGTTGGAGGAAAAACGTCGCCTTGGAGTTGTGTTATTATATGGAAAATTCATTATTAGTTGATGTGGTCCACGCTTTACTATATCACATCGTTGAGCATCAGAAATACTTTGAGGCCATTTACATGGGTCATCAGGGATAGGGGTAAATTGAGATTCAGTTATTTTTGATATTGAAGGTTGCGTATTGGCAGGTAAATCACAACTTACATTTTCTGGAAATTCACAATCACTTTGATGCTGATCGTCATAGTCTTCTTTTTCTTGTACACTATAGTTTTCTTCATCCCTCTCGGTACTAGTGCCAGGTCTACTCTGCTCAGTAATCTTGAAAAAATCTGTCATCTTGGGCAATTTCGCTACAGCATCTCGAGCAGTGGCTGCTTCTTTTCTCTTTTGAGCACCACTTTTTGAACGTTTCATTCTATACAATGTCAATAAAATACTTTATCTGCACTCTGCAGTGTATATATATTGTCGCGGTATTTATAGCCAAACAGAATTCCAGACCATTCTATGATTGTTGCGTAACAACGGCATTGTTACGTCAATCGAATATTCAAGATTCTACCAGAAAATCAATCGAAATATTCTAGATTCTGCGAGATAAAATGACCTAGCATTCACTTATGATGTCACAAGCCAATTTCTTCCTACAGTTTAAATCGGTTGTAAACAAGTCTGCTGAACTGAAAATAGTCACGTAGCCAAAAAGCAATTTCAGACTAACTTGGGCCCCCAAAGTTGGCCTGGGCCCCCCCCAATTGGGGGGTTTGGGGAACGGCTGCTACGTCTCTGTACGATATTAAAGTTTTTGCAGTCTGTTTCATCTTCCAAAGCATATACTTTATTGTTCACAAACTTGCAATTGCCCTAGTCAAGGCAGTTCTCGAGGGGAAGGGGGGTAATTGCCCAAACCCATGGATGGGCAAACTAAAAGGCCCGCCAACACTTGTAGACACTTTCATATATCTAATTTAATATGACTGGGGTAGCCACACTCGCTGTACTAAAGAGCCAAAAACGATAAAAGCCATCAATGAAAGAGTCTCTGCGTTATTCTTAGTTTGAATTGACGCATTTATCGTCCAAATAGAAGATGATGACCACTTTTTGGACACCATCATATACAAAGCCATGAAATACAACATTGCAAGAGGTTATCGCAAGATTTTCAGCTATTGCAAGCTCTGGCATTGTATACAGCTATTACAAGATTTTAAGCACTGGCCCTCGGCCATTTTTAAATGGTCAATGCGGCCCTCGGCCAATTCAGACTGTTTTAGTCCACACAAAAATTTCGAAAAGTTTAGCAAAAAAGCCAGAATAGGTCTTCATGCTTGTTTTGAGACCAAAATGAGTAAAACAATTTTTTCATGAAAGTTAGTTCTATCCCAAAAAAGACTCATGAGATTATTTTGACAATAAATAAGTACCTTCAAAAAAGTGATCTTCAAAAAAATCGCTTTTTTCCCTTAGCGTACCCCATAAAATACTAAGTGTTATGCCAATGATTGTGAGAATAGGCAGAAGAAATCAACTGAGGTAACAATTTAAGCTCTGAATCTTGCCATCAATTGTTTGCCGTAAGCTTAAAGAAGGCGAAGTTATAGGCTAAGCCTGTTCAAAATCTGGAATAGATGTTGCAGCGACGAGAAAGCGAGCTACCTATGTTTCCCGCTTTTATTTGAGGATACTTTTGAGTATTTGTTTTATTTATATTGGGAAGCCGTGCCAGGTAAACGATATACGAATTGCTACCAGCCGGCACATTGTATTGGCCTAACACAAGCTCTTTACAACCTGCACTACTGAACAAAAAACACAACCACAAACACAAAAGAAGAACAAATATCGGAACGAAAAGACAATCCGACACAAGGCTGACATACCACTGAGACAAAGCCAGAGCTCAATACTGTACTATCCGCGACCAAAATCGCAAATCCCAAGCTTGACCCCATCTGTCGACATCCAGCAAGCCTACAAACCCACTAATTCCATGTGTTTTCCATAGTGACAAAACTCACAAATCCTTCACATTCAGTCAACATCGGATACAAAATTTCCAAATTCCAAGTGTTTCTGTTAGCGACTAAACTCGCAATTTTTCATTCCTGCACCATCAGTCCTCACCAAATGCAAAACCCGCGAATTCCGAGTGTTCCTGTCAGGGGTTAAACTCGCAAGTTTCTGCTCTTACACCATTACCTGGCATCAGATGCAAAACATACGAACTCCGAGCGTTCCAGTCAGGGGTTAAACCTGTAAGTAACAAAACTTTCAATCAAGCAGATGTGTACTGTACTTGGACTACCTGTGGTTTATATTGATCTTACAATATCAAGATTTAAGATTTTTAACACTTGAATCATAACACTGCGATCTCATCTAGTTGTTCTATGTTTTCAAAGCTTACAAGAATTAGCAAGCATTTTATCAAAAGCATAAGAAAAATGAAATAAAGACTGATACATCGTACTTTACCTGCTACAGTTACGGGCCCTCCCACTTTCATCGGCACAGTGGGCTCAAAAAAATGGAGGCCTTTAATCTTTCTACCTAATCTATAGGACATGTCTGGAAAAGGGGGTTTCTTATTCCCGAAAAAGATGGCCCCGAGGAAGTTGTCTCACCCTTAATCCACCGCTGTACGCAAGTTTAATTTTTTGCTGAGGTCCGGTGTAATATTTCATCTCTTAAAATATAACAACACATTAAAAATCTAAAACTTTTTACGTGAAAGGTGACCAGGTTTGAACTTTTTACTTTTGAAATAACCATGAAATAAAATCACTTTCCGCCGCCTTGTCAAGCAGCCAGAAAAATACATTTACAAAGAAGAACCAAATTTTTCTACAAATATTTGGTTCTTAGAAAAAAGAAAACGTGATCGTTAAACATTTTTCTAGTTTTTCGGGTAAATTTTGGGCGCAAAGTTGCGTCAAATTGTTTCGACTGCAACTTATAATCAACAAATTCAGTATCGTTGTTACGTTCTGTGATGTTAACCATAGCAATCAAGGAAAAGTCAATGAAATCAAAATCTTGTCAGTTAACGTTTTTTATGTCAGTTAACGTAGAAAAATGAAATCTTTGTTTTTGCCGATTCCCCAAGTTTTGGCTCTAAAAAAGTGCTAGCTGAAAACAGTGATGCAGGCAATCATCAGCGCGCATGCTTTGCTTGAAGCAAAAAGCGCTAGGAGAGTCTGTTGCATTCGCTATTGCGCTTGCGTTTGAGCATAGTTCTCTCCTTAATTTTGGACAAATTTTACCTGAATGAATAAGATTATTTATTCTGAACCTGAGGTTTAGCATCCAGTAGTAGATTAGCCGTGCCCTAGAACCTAACATTTTGATTTACTGGAGATGGTTAGTTTGCAACACAAAGATGATAAAAAGACTGCTTTTTAGTAGTTCTAGGAGTGCAGTTAATTCTCAATTTCTTCTTTGCTTTACTCAAGAAAAAAATATGCATTTTTATTCCTTATTTATACTTTCATGTTATGTTTCTTTTATTAAATTGTAATGATTTTATTTCAAGCCCAGGCAGTGTGCAGGCGACTTACGACCCCTGCAAACCTTTGTTTCGGTTCGCCAGGTTTTCAACACCAGTTGATCTCCGAAAAAGCAAAAGACAAAAGGTCAACCCTTTAAATGCTTAGCACTTTTTGATTTTTTGAAAAAAATTTATGTCCATCTTCAAACAATTGTATCTTAAAAACTACTGCATCTGCATGAAAACCCAACCTATAAAAATGGTTTACTTTTTCATCAGCTTTCTATATAAATAATTTATTTTTTAGTAGCTTTTGTGTGTAAGTAAAAATAAACTAAAAACTTAAGTTTGGTACAAAAGTTTTTATAGTATGTGATATAGTTTTTTTCATATAAAATTAGCTTTTCAAGTTTCGAATTTGGGCTCATGGTGTCGCTGTTGAACTAACCTTTATGTTGATGTGGAGTTTGATAGGTGGTCACATTCAAAGTTTTTGCGATAAACCCCTGAAAAATTTGAGTATTTTTGCTGGAAATATGACTCTTTGCTATGAAGCGTAGTTTGGGCAGTATAATCGAAAACATATTGGGGTAAAAAAACAAAAAAAAGAAAAAATAGCCCCATAAAGTTGTTCAAAAGTAAAAAAAATTGCAAATGTACTCTAATATTTTTTTTACATACGGTAATCATTAAATACACTTAAATTCCTGTATTTTTCTTTTTAAATGAGTAATATAAGGTAAGAAATAACGAAATGATGACAAATTAAAATAACACGCTATTTGGCCATTATAGGGGCCCGTGGCAGTTAAAGGGTTAAGTCAAAAACAGAGACAAAAGCTCTCTGAAAAAGTTTGATCTACAAAAAGATCTTTGTTTCGAGAACCTAATCATGAGACCCACAAAAAGCCATGTGCTTATTGTTGTCCTTGAACTGTTTTGAGTTGCACTGGCCTGTTTACTCAAATATTATGTGAAACTTCTTTGTTCATTTCTGCCTTTCAGCGCCTTGTTTGGTGGATGATCATCCCAACCTTAGTTCTGGAAAAAACTTGTCATTTGTTAACACTGATGATCAAGGTCCTATAACTGGCCTGGTCAAGGTTGTAAAAGGTGATCAGACCGCAATGTAAAACTCTGAAAGATGCCAGGTTTTCCTCATTTTTTTTGGAACAGCAACCCTATCCCATAGTCTCCAGTGCAAATATCTTAAATTTTTGGGGAAAATATGGGTTTAACATATTTTCAGCATCAAACCAAAACTTTGCCAGAAACTTTGAGTTTTGTTTGCAAATCTTGGAAAAAACACAAATTCAATCCTAAATCAAAGTATTCTTTTTTTTCGCGCGCCAGTAATTCGCCCATTAATTATGTTATCCTTTATTTTAAGTGCGTCGAACCACACACACGGAAAACTGGCCCAAGACCTTCACAATTGAGTACATTTTATTTTTCTAGGCTTTTACCTTTGTGTAAAATGTTTAATTTTTCAGTTGAGATAACCTTTCATTCGGAATTGTCTTGCAATTGAAAACACAGACCTGAACCCTATGCGGTCAGTATCTACTTTTCTGGCAATATACCTCCTGTTTTCAGCTGTTCTCTTTCAAAAATCCCCAAAGCAAGACATTGTTCTCCATTCTTCATTGTCCACTTCATTCTCCTCCTTCAATCCAACTGCCATCACATCATCTCTCACGGCATCAATACACATTTTTTATTCTACCCCTTTTTTGTTTATTTGTGTGAACTCATTTCCACCATCATTTGAGCGATAAACATTGTTCTCACAAAAATAATTATTTTCTGGGAAATCTGGATAGTGCATTTATTTAAGGGTGAACAATTAACATTTTGGGGATTCAATTTTACTTCTCGCGCCACGAACCCAATATATTGGTCCTCGAGGTTAGTAACGTCGTTGGGATTTGCGTCAAAGACGTGCCTTCGACAGGTGACCTTCAAATAATGCTAGCTTCAAGCAACCATTTACGAAAAGCTATTCAGCAAAAAAGGCTGATTTCACAGAACTGAGCACTTATAACGAATGCAGTATCGTTTTAAGTTTTTAACTCAGCACCTCTCAATGACACACGTGCAGAAGCGACTTCGCTCCTTGTGTATGACCGAGTTTTATATTTAAACATGACTTAAGGCGTTTGATTAGCAACGCTTCATTAGCTCGGTTTTAGTGCAAAAACGGCATTTTTTTAATAATGTACAGTTTTGCTCTGCTGGTATTGTTTCTCAACACGCATTGCACTGATCACGATGGGATATGATGTCGGAGTTACATGAACTTTCGTTATCAGAAAGATAGTTTTCTATTCTTCCTAATAATTGTCTAGTGGTCATACCGATGTATAACGTGTTCTGGTCACAAGAACATGTATATTGGTAGACAACATTCGAACAGAAAAGAGCTGATAGAGGAAATTTAAGGTTGAAATACGAAATTATTTTAAAAGTTTGGCTGACTATTTTTACATCTGTGCCCTGTCTGTCACGAAACATTGCAGCAGTGCGTTTACC
Source organism: Trididemnum clinides (assembly GCA_963675345.1). Taxonomy (NCBI): domain Eukaryota; kingdom Metazoa; phylum Chordata; class Ascidiacea; order Aplousobranchia; family Didemnidae; genus Trididemnum; species Trididemnum clinides. Next base: position 27,273,863 of record OY776306.1, read on the forward strand.
GAAAGGGTAAGTTTCGTTTCCTGGACAAAAGCGCTATGCTGTAGGAATGCATGAGTACACCCGTGGCAGCTGGTTTGTGTTACATGCTGACATCAAACTCCCCGTCGCGAATCGTAATTTCAACATCAAGAAATGGTAGTAAGGGGCCTGGGGCCTCCCCGCATGCGAAACAAAGGTTGGGGTGCTGGTTATTAAGCACATTTAAGAACGATTGAATAGTCGAACGAACGAACGATCAAAGATCTACCGATGAATTGAAAATAGCAAAAACATTGTCCAAACAACGTACGTAGAATAATGGAAAAAACGAAAGCTTTTGATTTTAAATCGTTTTTCTTTTCAGTCATTCCAAGAAACCAATCTACTAACGTGGGGTGAACAGGATTACCCATAGCTAGACCGTCTACTTGTGAGAGTAGTTTCCCGTAGTAAATAAACATACCATCGGTATTGAATTATAAAAGTTTTTTGACAATATTTTGCATAATCGGTTTTGGGAATGTAGAAAAGGTAACTCAGGGGCGACATTACTTCAGAATAATTTATTGGCAATATAGTCTATTGCAAGGTCTACAAGAACATTGTTAAAGAGGCTAGTCGCATCAAAACTTGTTAGTTTAACATCACTTGTAAACTTTAAGTTCTTTGATTGTGTTAATAAAACTCGAGATTGAAGATAAGAAAACTATCTGGGATATAAAGTTTGATCAAAAAATTGAGCCATTCAGCAAGATTATGTACAGGCGTATAAACCATGGAAGTGACTGGTTTAAGGTGAGAACATGCAGTTTTATGAACTTTGGCTTTATCGTAAAGACGACCAGACATACAACCTGAAGTCAACAAGTTTAAGAAGGTGACAGGACCAAATATTGGTTTAATATACGTTGTAAGGTAATATTTAATACTCTCGTTTTATTAATTCAAGGAGCAGACTTGCAATCCTCGAGTGCATTACTATCAAGATTAAATTTTATTTCCTAAGATTTATTTGGGTGATCCTATAGAATCTAACTTTTTAAAGTAATTCGAATTACAGGCACTGGTGTTAGCCTATAGCCTACAAGTTGCCTTATTATCTATTGATTGATCTTTTTAAAGTAGTTACCCGAAATTAACGCTGCTATTAGAATTCATTACTTCATCTAATTCCGACATGAAATCCCATCGTGATCAGCGCAATGCCTGTTGAGAAACAATGCTTGCACAGCAAAACTTTACATATTAAAAAAAATGCCGTTTAAACACTGAAACCGAACTAATGGAAGCGTTGCTAATCAAACGCCTTAAGCCATCATTAAACATAAAACTCGGTCATTCACAAGGAGCGAAGTCGCTTTTGCACGTGTGTCATCGAGAGGAGCTGAGTTAAAACGATGCTACTTTCATTATACGGTAAGTGCTCAGTTCTGTGAAATTATATTTACCTTCAAAACCCCAGATTTATAATGCATTGACGAAGTCCCCAAGAGGAAACGAAAAGCTTCGGTGTTCTTTTTGTCAGCTTTGATATGTCAGCTTCATAACGTTAATTAAAGTACCCCTTATTGTATTTGCTTTGCTGTTAAAACTATGGCATAGATTGTTGTTGCCGAATCTATAGCGGTCACGTGCCCAGGTCATTGAAGTCCAAAGTATTTTTAAGCATGGCTGGGGAAACATAGAGCCCTGTTTTAATCTCGTCGCCCCTCATATTACTTGGCATCAGACAGACTTGTGATCAACATTTTTAAAGTTTTTGCTGTGATTCGATAAGGAAATTCGATCCAGGTTTCCGATCTCAAATTAGACCCTCTAACCACTGCAACATCCCGCTGGTCCGGTTACAGATAGTTTAAAACAAAAACCTAAAAAAATGCATCCAATTTTTCGATTTACTAAAACTTTAATAACAACACAAGAAGTATAAAAAGTGCAGTAAACTTAAATAGATACTTTGCAAACACAGCAAAGTAACAGGATTAAAGCATCTGTTCAGAGAACTGTTTTTGGCTCAAAACATTCGGCCCTCCTCTCATACGCAAACCACCAATACAATACAAAAATATTTTATGATAATGTATGAAGACAAATATTTTGAGCCGATCACATTTGTTGAATGACAAAAATGTTCGATCGCTATTGTTCTGCATAGCTTCGAAGATTTTCTTCTATTCTTGCACTGCGGAAATTGCAAGGATTGGTGTTGTTTTTCCGACAATAGTGTATAGAGTAACCAGTATAAAATGCTCTTTTATTGACATTTTAGAAGTTTGTGAAAAATATTGTGAAATTTGAGGAGTTTATTAAAACATTTTTGGTGTTGATGGTAATGCACTAATGGTTTCTTTTGACGTTGTTAGCTTATTTACATCAGTGCGGATAAACAAGGCTCTTAACCTCGTTCCAGAACTTGTTTCTTCTAATCGAACATTACCTTTACGCCCTTCTCTTGACGTTTCTGACGTTAAACACGATCTTAAATTTTGCTTATTGTACTATTTCAGCTAATAATGATTTTATTTACAAGCCAACTTTAATTGTTTTTGAGCACCTCTCCAGTCTTTGCCAACACATATATGGGAAATTTTGAACGCCCGGCAATCACTGCATTTCCCTTCCCACCTTCCATGTGGTTGAGATATGTAGACGATAGGTTTCGCATTCTTTACAAACGACATATCATAATATTCTATCATCATCTCAATTCAATATGTCTACACATTCAATTTACCAAGCAACGAAAGCAAAAATTTTTCTTTCTCTTTGCTCGACATCCTGATCACCCGTACAATATGTGAACAGAGCGAAACTCCATCCCCTCACTTTCTACTGTCATCTTCAAAAAGCCCCCCCCCCACGCACGCACGCATACCAACAGATATCTTCACTGCATGTCACATCACCTCAAACATTTGAAAGCTGCAGCTGCTAAAATATGGATTCATAGAGCAGCTAGCACTCGCCCTTTTTACAAAAACAATGCACAATGTTAATCACACAACATACGCTCTACCTTACGTCCTAACGGATTTCCAGCTAGAATAACTTATTTCTCTTCTCACCAAAATCAAACAAATGCAATCCAGCTCACTCAATCCACTTATACACCTTTCGTTTGAGGCACATCAGAAAAAATTTGTCGAATTTTAAGTGGGGTAGGAAACGCATTAGCCGTTTGACCTGTTTGTACCATTTGCCAAATTTTACTTTCCTCCGAGGACCCACGCCATGAAGAAGAAAAAACTTGTTCAATTCATTCCGTTCCCTGTCCTAACTGCGAATATGCGTACATTGTGAAAACTAAAGGAGATCTTTTGTCTCCTTTAGCTATACACAAACGAGCTATTAAACACATTAATGGCCGCGGCTATGTATTTATGGCCAGAGCAATCTGACTCCAGCAAACATTATATGTAGTTGGATGACTTCATCGATTGAAGTAACTTCCGCGTTTTAAAGTTGAGACTAACTACTTTTGACGTCTTGCCGCTGAAGCTTGGTTTATTTAATCGAGCTAATGTTATAAATAGGTCAAATAGTGATGGTCTACCAAATGTTTATTGATTTATAACGTTTCAACTTCATCATATTTTAGTTACAGCCACGATATTGTTGTTTCTAACCTGCTTATATACATTGTTGCATAGCAATGGTGAAGTTAAGGTCTAAAGCAGGGGTTCTCAACCGGGGGTAAATTTACCCCTTGGGGTAAATTTTGTTTGCAAAAAATTCACACTTTTACTTACTACAATAGGTATTTGTAGAAGTGAAAGTATAAAAAAATCTGGGGGGTAAATTTTACTTTTGAAACTTGCCAAGAGGTAAATGAGAGAATAAAGGTTGAGAACCCCTGGTCTAAAGTGATACAGCCCACCCAGGGTGATGACTGCCATGCCGAGTCCGACGTTGTTTTCTTATATAACTGCAAGCAGTGAAGCTATGTAATCTCGTAAGAACAAAATGGTTCGTATAGACCTACGGTACAATTAATGATCGTGGTCACCTACTAGGGAAAAGAGCAAAAGATTTAAAACTATTCCTGTTGGATTACCGGTCATATGCTTTACATAACGACGAAATGTCAACCCTTCGCTCAGCTATTTGCTTTTTACGAACTTTGATTTAAGACTTTGATGATGGCATAAAGGCATGTAGTGACGTGGTGGGGTTACGAACCACAGTTGGAAAAGGTAACCTTCTTGGTGATAGTTAATATTCCGTAACTCAAAGAAAGCTGAACCGGTAATTAGAAGGTCGTGGTATCGAATCCCACAAGCAACGCTTTAGGATTTTTGCGCTGCTTGTTCGTAAGTGACCCCAATTACAAACTACATTTAAATCTACAAACCTTCATCCAGAAGGTTATCTCTTGTAACTCTGGTGCGTCATTTTCATACAGTTATTATAGCCTCTACTTTCTCTCAGTTATATTTGTGACGTAACAAACGCTGTAAAATGACAACTTCTTAATCTTATTTCTGTTAGTCTGTTGAAAAAAATCACAGCGTTATTTGCTTGATTTTTGCTGCTTGCGCTGAAGGTTGGATTGCTACCCTGACCAGCTTGGCGTGTCCGCCAAACAAAACTTTGATAAAAGAGCATTTTTATGTGATATTACTCTGTTAAGTCTAGGCAGGTTTATGACTTTAACTAAATTACACTCTCTCAAAGGTAGTGTCAAAAATGGCAAGTGGAACATGAAGATTGAAACAAAAAAAGAACAAAACAACACCAAACAAAAAGCAGGAAAACATTACAGTGCAGTAGTTCATCCAATGATAAGAAGGGTCTCCATAGTAAACAAGGGATTATTACAAGCTTCAAGCTTCAAAGCGTATTGATAAAAATAATCCAAAATTGCGTTAATGCTTTGCAATCGCTGCCATATAAAGCGAACGAATATGGCTTGACGAAGCTATTAAAACGTCTTCACTCTTTGTGATATGTTCTTGTTTTGGTAAAATAACAAACTTTGGTTTAACCTTGAAAGTAGAAAGGACGTCACGTTAGAAGCTTTGACATCAAACTATTCTTTCCGATGGACGGCGATATCTTTGCTCGCTTGCGGTAAAAAAATCTTCCAGAAACACCTGCGATCGATAAGTATGTTACTGGCAATCTCACATCGGTTGTCAACCATATTTGGAGATATCAGAAACAGTATCTCCCTCTTGATTACGTGCAAAAAGTTTGCTTGTCTTCATCAAGTGCCATTGCCAGCATTCTTGTTCAAGTCCTTTCCGGGATTGATATCCATTTGGGATGAACAGTAGCAGTACAAACAAAGTTTTAATGCTAGTAAGAAGATATGTTTGCATTACAAACGCTTGTTGGTTTGTATGCATCGTAAATCAAAATGTGATTTGTATTCAGATAAGTTTTACACTTCCTGAGGCAAAAAGTCTTGGGTAGGTGGCATTTACTTATACACCATTTTATTTTGGATATTACCCAGTTCCTCCATTACTTTGAAAAATAATAATTCCATAAAAGTAAAATTAAAATTTGGGCCATTGTGGCAGAACAATTTTTCGTAAAACAGGAAGACATAATGTGATCCCCTGTTTTTTTCTACTCAATTGTTTGAACTTCCATCAATCGTGATCATCAGGTGCCATGGTTCCCGCAAAGTACCTAAAAACTGGAATTTGAAGTTACCTTTGTAAGTTTGAAGGGTTATCGCTCATCTCATAAACTTTTTGTTACGAAAACTTTTTGCATCAGTTTAAAAGCAAAATTCTCTCCAAACCCTGTTTCTCGTATGCACCTGCACTTTTACTTTACATGTTACCTTTTTTCAGTAGTTTGCTTCCTAGCCAAACGTAATGTCTAAAAGTAGCCTTGAGCTATCACCTCGAACTTTGCTATTTATGGCTCATCAAGAGCGCTGACACTACCCACCTTTATGTATTCAAACGTTGGTCGAAGTGATCTGTTTTTATTCCAGCATTCCTGCATCAAGAAATAAAGGGAATCTGGATATGATGGTTGAGGGGGCAAAGTTGGCGGCTTTGGCATTCGATACCCGGCTTCAACTTTTGGAAGGACTTCACAATTCATCATCCCTGGAACAATGAAGGGGATCAGTCATGAGGCTCTGGACTGATTTCATTCTCAAAGTGAGAATGGCACGAACACCATCGACAACGTCACTACATTGTGGCAATTTAAAAACGTTAAAAGAGATCTATATTTTTGCGAAATAAAATGCTGATGATTGTAAAATTATCAAAATACCAAAATCCTTTTAATAAATTGATTGGACCAACTGAATATGCAAAATGAAAATCAAGCTTGGAGTAGCGACCATCAATCAAAGTTGCTGCTTCGGTTGTTTCTGCCCTTGAAATGTAGCCTCAACAGAACTAATCATCCAAATGGTTGTTATGCTCAGAACCGAAATTAAAAGAAAAGATGAGAGTTTAAATTTGCGTGAAATGTTACTTTACTTATGTTATTTTCAAAAGTGAATGTCTTTTAATTTTTTACTTTCTCTTCAATTAAATGAATTTTCTTTCGAATAGACCCTGATTGCTGGAATGGCATTAACAACGGCATCATGCTTTCAGTTGAAATAAAACATTTCTCCCCTTCTTGTATCTAATGTAAATAAACTCAATGCATGATAATGGGCTGATGACTGCTTGACAGTAAGAATAAATAAAGTCAGAGCCATATAGAAAAAATAATTTCAATCCAGCAAGATTTCTAACACAACCAAAGTCGTGGTGTATGAAGGATGAAGCAAAAAAATTTACTTTCTTTTGTCGGCCGAACACGGGAATATCTCATCGTTACACATGCACATAAAACAGTTGATAGTAGGCCCGCTTCTGAGTCCAATTCTGTAACATCTCTCCTACAAGAATTCTGAGCAAGCAGAGAAAACTGCAATCTTGTTGTTTGCTGTTGCACTGCACTCATCCTTCCAATAATTTCAATAAAAAGCGAATACAAAGTCCTGCGTTTTCGGGAGACTTTTTACCTGGATACGGAGTTCTTCCTTTCGTTACTATTTCCGTCAATAAAATCCCAAAGCTCCATACGTCTGACTTGATGCTGAACTCCCCGTAGCCTGCGGCCTCTGGGGCCGTCCACTTGATGGGAAATGCGGTTCCTGTGAATGCGACCATAGAGATTTTTTTCAATATTTACATTTTTGCTTCAAAATATACAAACAATGTGCACCACACTGAATACATCATATAATAAAACAAACAAATAGATCTGATTTGCCCCAAGCTATTGCCGTCTAAATGCACCGCAACAACTCGCAAGAGCTTACGTCACTCGACGTTGCCCTGATTATATAAATCTTGCTCAAATTTCAGTCTCATTTGTTCCATCAAATTCAGGGAGTTTACCAATGTTTTGCCTACCATGAAGTACAAGGAGTAAGCGAAGGTGAAAGTCGGAATAGAATAAGAGGTTGGAAAAATAATTTATTATTTATTTTTGAACATTCATTTCTCACGCCACCCAATCATGCATTTACATTTTGTTGGGCATTTAGGAATATCCAGGCATCATCAGCCTCACCTTTTTTTGAATTGTAAATTTCGTTTGATATGAGTCGAGCGAGGCCAAAGTCACCTACTTTACAAACTTGATGCTCCCCCACCAAGATGTTGGCGGCCCTCAAATCGCGATGTATGTACTTCTCCTGCTCCAGATAAGCCATCCCGGATGCCACCTGCGGGTAGAATAAATTTGTGTTGCCTGATCAAAAGAAACCTGCGTTGGCTTTCAACCCACGCCTTTCAGGTTCAAATTATGACTTGCGCTGAACTGCAATGACAAATATGCATCATGTAATGCTTACTCCAATGATTATTGCGTATTTTCAAATACTTTTTGTAAATCTCGCTTTTGTTAAATTGATATCAATTTCGCAAGTTCGTAAGCCGTAATACCACACCACGCTGTAGCGTTGTGGTAAAGGCCTAAATTTTTGTATCTGAAACAATCTTTCAAGTGAGTTACAATCACGTAACTAAACTTTTCACCGAAATACTATTTTAGAGTGTATTTGTGGAACTGTCTGCCAGCATCAAATAAAGATCCTGACATGAATCAGGCTGAATAAGCGGGAAAACCTAGAGCGCCACTTCACTCAGCCTGCATTTAACTCTATCACAACGGCGATGCAGATGTCAGTGGTTTTATAAGTTAAAAACCGATATCCACCGATGCAAAGAGCGAAAGCTAAATTGTAATGCTCTTTGTTGAAAGTACGTTTACCACAACGCTTTGCGCCAAGCAATACTAGACCAACATGCTTTAAGTAAAGAAAGCGAGGGGGAACGAATTCAATAGTTATCGTGGCAAGCTTCCTTCGATTTTGTTGTCAGTCTTGTTTGTACTGTTACAGCGATTACACGGTGCTTGATCGAAGTCTTCAATTGTCAAAATATTTAACGTCATCTTGAATACAAGCTAAACCACGTCATTCATGAAAAAACAAAGTTCTTGACTTTTGTCCAAAAAAAAAGTTCTTGACTTGACTTTTGCCATGCAGCAGCAAGAAAAAGTTATATGAGAGATAAGTGCCTTTTAACAAGACATGGCCGAAATAAATTCTGGGACGTATCTGCTCTTTTTCTGGTTGACTCAAGGCCACCGAGTACGTGCCTGCCCTAAACCAACCTGAGCGGCAATGTCGATCTGATCTTCAATGTTGGTGTCTTTCCCGGGCCCGTCTTTTAAATACGTCAGCAAGCACCCGTTGCACATAAACTCCGTGACGATGTAGATCGGCTCTTTCGAAACCTGAGTCACATGAGTCTTGTTACGATTTTCATCGCTGCCGCAGCGGTTGGACGGCCGCGGTAAGATTTGCAATCATGAAGTTGTGAGGTCAATGCCAATGTGGTTTCTATACTGTTATACCCTAGACTCTACAGGACAATGTTTCCAACTTTGTTGCTGCGTACCTGATTCGTACTTTGCAAGCAGCGTTGCTTGATAAAAACTTACAACCTTGAAACAAAATTGGGGATCGGATCTAAACCAGTGACCATAGCCGTCAATAAACAGCGGCCTTTGGTTGGCACTTTTAGTGTTTACCAGCTATGCTTTCTTTTGCGGTTGGCTATTCTATGACGTTGCAATTTACCACTGCGTAGAGCCGGATCAGCTTGTCATGCTTGAGTTTTTTCATGATGTCAGCTTCAGCGAGGAAGGCCTGCGGTGACATGGTTCCTTTCTTCAACGTTTTAATTGCCACTTCAAGATTCTTCCACGTTCCTGTCATCACAAAACCTGAGCTTGAATATTGTCAGCAACCTCAGCTTACGCAGCCGAAATGATCGATTATTAAAGCAACAACGAGTATAATTTCCTTAATTTTCTCCTTGTTATGATCAAATGAGCTTACAGTCGCAGCAGCAGAACAGAGTTTCACCAGAGCTTTTTAGCAGGCCAAAATTGAAAGCTGCTTCAGTTTCAAAGCTCTCTTCTACTGAAATATTGATATATTTTCTATTCCGGAGCTCTTTGATACAAGTGTTCCAGCTTTGACTTCATTACCATACATGATTTGTTTGCGTAATTCCAAATTTTTCCTTTCATTTTCTCAAGTTTTGATAAGAAGGCAACATAACAAGCAGTCTTGCTGCCACATACCTGCAGTAACAGATGTACATGAGCACGCGCTTTGCTCAAGAGGCCAAACTTGATCTCGCTGATATGCCTTCACTAGTATCAATGATTTGTATGTAGTTATGTATAACACTTGACTGCATACAATGAATGTATGTAGATCTCAACAAAATAATACAGAGTCTTAAGAAATGGTTGAAGATATATCCTTGTTAAAATGCCTGGTTCGGTATCCTGCTCTTTCTTAAATTTAGATTCAACTTAAGCTGTGGCTGCAATGAAAATGCCCTGCTTCTTGGCTGTGGCTCTTAGCTTCTACTACTACTTCGAAGCAACAAGTTTTTCATCTTTATTTGTCAATAAGTAGCTACATTAAGTGATAATGAAGCGTTACGAACCTTTCCATACTTCTCCAAACATTCCCGATCCAAGTTTAGTTTGCAATCTCACGTCTTTCCGATTGATTTCGAACAAATCTTTTGGGAGGCTGATTATTTGAAGGTTCTTTGCTGGAGGGCCGCTCAACTGACAGCATAGACCCTCTGATGTACCTGCAAGATATTGGGAAAAAAGAGGAATAATGGAAGTTGGAAATGGCTTTTTTCGAGAAAAATTTGAAATTATATAGCTCAAAATTCAAATTTTGATTCAATCATTGGACAAAAGTTTTGACCCTGATAGATCAGAACTAGTACAGCCTTACTTTTATAAAAAGCGACGAGGTCGAAGAGGTCGTCGAACACGAACGAGGGCGAGATGAAAAACCGCCCGCCTGTGTCCCTCATGATGCGGTAGTGCTTCACTGTTCTGCCGCGAGCTACCTCTTCATCCAAGACTGATAATGAATATGCTCCTGTAACGTAACAAACAATTAAAAAAGACAAAACAATGAGTTAAACAATAATGAACAATAAATGAGTACGTCATAAAACAATAACTGAAAAATCTTAGATTCCAAAAATATACACGATCAAAATTTTGATAAAATAAAGAATCTGCTAGACAATTTTGAAGACGATGGAACTGTGATTGAGTCTTGATAAGGTTGCTTATGACGAAGTAGTGGGCATATAAACTACAAGTATTAGTAAAAGTTAAGAACCCCTTCCAGCAGCTCACCTGGAGTGCTGCCACTCTCCCGGATGATGAATGTCCCTCTCTTCAAGCCTGGACGACTCAGTTGACGCTCACACTCGATTCGAGGAAGATCGCCGAAGAACCAACTGAAAATGCCCAAGGTGTTACTAGAGCAGCGCGACTTCTTTTACAATCTTTTTGTATAAAGTTGTGAGCTTTGGAATGTTTCATGAAGCTTGTGATATGATCTCCAGAGAATTGAACCCAGCACCAACGAACTGCTTTGACAAACCGATTGTCTTGTGAATGCGACGTCATACTTACTCCTGGCATTCGACGCCTCCTATTGGTGCGATGTAGTTGCTAGGGACATAGCCTTCTACGTTGCTAAGTGCCGACCGAGCCAGCCACCAGTCTCCACTTCTGCAAGGAGAAAAGAAGATGACGTAATCTGTCATGATGCCAAAAATATCTATAATGCCACGAATAAGATATCTTTCTACATTTTTTCAATGCACGTCCTGTCATCATACAAGGTTGTATATTTGCTCACAATATTTAGTTGCAGAATCGTGAAAATTAAGTCATAGCAAAATGTAAGTTCAGCATGCTGTAGGTTGTGTTTGCCTACAGAGAGGGTTATGATGACTACCCAATAGACAGAAAAATTGTCTACACAAGCTGTAGGCAGTAGCAATATGGTAAAGTCTTTCACTTTGGTAAAGCCTTTTCATTAATTATAAAGCAATAACTTGAGGGATAGTAGCAAATTTTTATTGAGGGCAGTTCAATCTTCTTAAGGTAAAGTTGTACTCACGATTCCAGAATGTAAAAGTGCTCTCCTTTACTGAAAGAAATGTCCCCGTTGTCCACCGATTTGTAATCGTATATCGCGACAAATTTCGGGCCTGCAGCTGGAACAATGTCGTTAGCTTGGATGAGATTCAGCATGCACCGGAGAGTTTTTTGGTTCTTGCACAGGGTTTATAAATTATTGATAGTGTTTTAAAAATTTTACAAAATTCTTTTTTTGAAATCTTTCATTTGTTTTTTTTACAGCAAAGGGAAATGCTTTAAGTTTTTTCTCTCTTGACAGTTACTGACTTTTTAAAATAATCAGGCTTGAAATAAAAATTTACTAGGCGACTCCGGTGGCGTCTCCCGACAGATCCCTTATCAGTAATGTCGAGGTTTACAATTCAGCCGGCCAAGCCGGCATCATCCAATGGATAGACGTGAAAATAGTAATAAAAAGTTTATTTTTTTAACATAGAAAAATCTCGTTCCAAAACAAAACTATTGTTTTTTAAAACGAAATTGCTAAACAAACATTTGCTTGGGCTTGCACATAGCCACTACATGTCTCCAAGATTCTCAAGCCCCTGAAAATGTCTTATTTGCTCTTGTTTTTACCATAGGCGTCCTTAAACATTACAAAGTTTTATTCGTCCAATGAAGCAAGTGCTCGCATTGAAAGCACATCAAAGCTTCGGAAAGGCGACTAAGCAATAATCGCTATATTTTTGGGAATAAGCAATTAAACATTAGACCCACTACTTACGACTTTCTCGTAGCTGAAAGCGTATTTGTGTGAGCTAACGCTTTTGGCTGGGTGCGTGTTGTTTGGTCCTAGCACAAACACAGCCAGGGAAAGAGCAAAGTAACCCGAAATCAAACACTCGCGGTTAAGTTGTTACAATAGCAGCGCTCCCATTAGTAATGTCGAGTTTAAGAGTAGCGGTTCAGCCGACATCATCTAACTGATAGTTGTAAGAACAGGAATAAAGAGCAAATGTGTCCTTGACATGGCCAATTGTCGTTTCAAAATGAGAAACACCGTTTTGGTAAACGAAATTGATCAAGTTTTAAAAAAAACATTACAGGGGGTTGCGCATAGCTGCCATTTTTTCTAAAAGTCTCTGGAGTTTCTCGCTACATCTTACTTGCCTTGTTTGATACGTAAGAACTAAACTTGCTTGCAATTGAAACAACCAACGATTTCAAAAAGTTTTATTTTTCATTTTATGAAGTGCATGGAAGTAAAATTTCAAAGTTATGGGTAGAAGAGCGGCAAATTAATTCATATGTGCATTTTCAGTTGTAGCCCATTAAATATTAGGACTTCTATTTACAACGTTTTCGTAGCTAAATGCCTATTTGTACAACCTATAACCTCTGACTGCGCGCATGTTGCTTGGTCCTGGCATAAACGCAGCCAGCGAAATAGCAAACATACCAGAAGTTTGCACGTACAGTTAAATAAAAACAATAGCGGCCATTGATAATGTTGAGGTTAAAAGTATCAAATCAGACAGCTGCGTCGGTTCCACCTAATTACAAAGGAACTGGCTTCAATATTTAGACGATATTTTACTTGATACTAATATGTTGTTGCAAAAAATAAAACAGGACCATCATGGTTTTGTAGGAGATCACCAATTTGTTTGCTTGGAGCAGACTAGAGTTTGAAATGTTTAGAGAATTCATTTTCAGATGAATCTTTTGGAATTTTTGATAGATAATGTCAATGAACCACGCTTTTGAAAAAGAATGGTAAAAATGTACCAAAAGACTATGCCTTTATACAAATGGTAATTTGGTGGCGTTCAGCCACCACAATTTTGAGTGTTTTTACTTGTAGGCCACATTTCAAAAATTTTAAAATCTTCATTTTTTGATAAATCTTTTTGCAAATTTAGATAGATAATGCCAAAGCACCATGCTTGCTAGGAAAAATAGTTAAAATGTACCATAGATCTAACTTTTTTTTAAATTGCAAGTTGCTTAGGTTTAGTAAAAAAATTGTTTAACTAAAAATGGAACATGATGTAAGGCAACCACTTGTAGGTCAGCTATTATAAATTAATCCCTAGTCTTAAGTAATTAGAGTAACATAACGCTGGAAAGCAAATATCTTCAGCTTTCAACGACACCCATCGTTAGCACCTTATCATAACCATCATACATAAAACTATCCTGTTTTTTACTTAGCTTACTTTTTTTGGGAAATAAAAAGTCATCTCTTTTAGTACAAAAACTAATAGTAAATGTGCATGCCATTTATTATCGGAATTTACTTGAAATATCTTTTAATTTGTTAAAAAGTTTGAAAATCGGTTGAGAAATGAGATCACAAATCAGTTTTAAAGTAAACTGATCTTGTAAAAATATTGCAATTTTTGAAAAATTCGTCAAATGATTATCACTGGTTGCGAAAGCCCGAGTTAATCATACCAGGCAGCATTATGACATCATAGTTTTAAGCGTGCAAAAACACCCAAGAAGCTTGATTAGAAGACTTAAAATGCTTACATAAAGAATCTTTTGTTGCATTGCCAATGAGCTTCTACAGTTATAGAGTTTGTTTTATCGAAAGCATCTTGCTAAGATCTCCTAAAAAAGCTTTTGATCGCGTTTTTTTGATCAGCATGTTTTGAGTAAATTAAGAAAACAATTTATACAATAATTGTTAATAATGACGCCATGTGACATTTCAAAGAAGTAAAAGTTTTTGAAGTTGGTAAGTCGGTTATACTAGCTTTTGTTTAAGCCAAAAACCACTTTACTCGGTTCAAAAACATGATTTTTAAAAAAATTATCTTTGTTTATGGCTTCATAATGACGTCACGAACCCACTTACGACACTCAACCCGAGGAGGTAATTAATTGTGCCAAGTTTGATGTTTGTACGCCGAACAGTTTCGGAGGAGTTTAGACAGGCACTTGCACAGACAGAATTGCGCTTGAAATATTAGATTTAGTGATTTAGCAAAATCTTTCGAAATTAGCTACGGGTATGTAGTTTATGAAAATGAGCACTTTGCAGGAAAAGTTACGGAGTGTTTCCTGGTTTATAGAAACGAAGTCAGACATCCAAGCTCAGCGAAACTTTACACGCAAATATTGCAAGGAACCTCCAGCGAGGTCTACCATTTGATCGTGGCAAAAAAGTTTATTGAGACTGGTAGTTTGCTACAAAAAAAAGGAGCTGGCCGGCCTTAGACATCGGAAGAAAAACTTAAATCTGTGCTTGCGGCATACATCTGACGTCCTAGAAAGTCCATTTGTTGAACTTCTACACAGTTACACATACCACGCTCCACTATTCATAAAATTTTGTATAAAGTTTGCGTTTTTAAAACGTGCTTTCTTCAGCGATGAGTCAACTTTCACACGCAGAGGTCTGCTAATAAATGAAAAAACTCGAAGTATTTCCCATAGCTACAAGAGAAACCGAATTAAAATTTCTGAAAAAGTAAAATTTTGGAATGAAAGCGATGATTTTTGGACATTGTGCATTATTGCGTTCAATATCGATAGCCTTTGAGACATATCAGAAGCAACCAGGCTGCTTCATAGACTTCTGGAAGAGCGCAGGTGCGAAGTGATTTCAAGCGGAGCGGCGGGTTCCTGTCTAAACGTGATTGGCAAGAAACATGTTTATTATAAAAGGAGATCCTAATATCCACAGTAAGGCCTTGCTTCGCTGAAGGATGCTGATGTTTTTGCATTGATGTGAGCTGCTGCAAAATGCCTTGGTAAGCTGCGACACACACACGCGCGCATGTACACGCACACACACGAACACAGATACGTACACACACACACACACACACACACACACACACACACACACACACACACACACACACACACACACACACACTTACACACATATGCGCACACATACATACACGATCACGCTCGTACAGTTATACATGTATGTACACATCAGACGCATACAAAATAGGAAATCCTTTTGCTAATTAAACAGTATCTATTTTAGTGTGACCTAAAAGTATTTAGTTTGACTGCTAATCTGACTGCAGATGCATTTGGAGAAAAGCTAATTGCTTTAATAAAAATTTTAGCACTGCTCACCTTTCACCATTACTGGTTGCTGTTCTTGTGGTGGAGGTGGTAGGTAACTGGTGTCCGTCTGATTTCTTGATCGCACTTGACCATTTTTTCTTTTCGAGGATTTTTTGTGAGCCCCACATTGCAGGCATTTCAACATCATGGGGATTTAGGCGTAAATAAAGCCCGTTTGTTACAAGTAATAGACAAACAACCACAACATGTTTGTAGAGAAACAATAACCAGTCATTATAAAACAGTTACTTATGATAAATGAGCAATCGCTGCAAAATACATTTAAAATACCCAGCTCAAGAGCGCACCTAGTAGTGAGATGACGTACTCAGGAAGGGAGCAGAATATTATCCACAACAAAAGCTTCATAATTTGTTCAAAGCATAAAAAATTTCGCTTTATTTGGTGATGAATCTGTAATCAAAACTCATCACTACTAGCAACTCGAACTAATCAACTTTATTGAAATACTATCTATTTGTTCATCCAGTTTCTTCCAAATTTCACCAAAATAAACCTCACAGCGACTACCTGTACTGCAAGCAGGTAACACGTATTCAACCACTGCTGCTGCCTTTATAAACGCTTAAAATAGATTTCAAAATTACGTTCAGACGAGGTTAAGCGATTTGCCAAAATATTGGCGCCAAATTTATGAAAAGTATAATAAACGAAATTTAAACGCGAATTAACTCATGACGAGATATGTCAATAATTTGGTAAGCTCTGTAGTAACTTTAAGGAATGATTCCTTTCTAAAAAGAATATATATATATCTATTTTACACCATGCAATCGATTTTAGGGTTTTTGGCTATCCTCCTCATTTTTTAGATAGTTTACCCCTACTAATAGACATCCAACCCTATTTTTGTGCTCATGATTTCTTACCAACGTCGTATTGGACGACAAAGCTGCTGGCCTCAGTTCGACTTCTACTAAAACTGCTTTGGTTTCGCTATTCATCTGCATGCTAACTACCTTCTTGCAAGAAACATATGACGTCGCTATGACATCATGTATCGTGACTTTACTCACAAATGTTAGCGCTGACGCAAGGCCAGTCCATCACATGACCAAAAAGTAGACTTCCTACCTTCTCAGCTTCACATTTTCAAACGACATCACACCGAATTATGATTAACAAAACGATGGATTTTATTTAGCGATATGAAGTGTTTGCAGAAAGCATCGTGACCTCAAAGTTATCGAATCAGCGGCTACTCTCACAAATGTTGGAGCGCTAGGCCTAAATCATAGTTTGAACCTGGGACGTGAGCTTGAAAGCAGCGAAAGTTTCACTCGCCACTTGGCAAGCGATCGAACGCTCTGAGAATGAAACTCGCTGTCTTTTGATCACAATTTCGACGCTCGGTCAATCGCGTCGTGCTCTCTACAAACGCTCACTCATGAGTGATGGGCAGAAACTAATTCTTGAGTAGACCTCAAATCAGTGCCGTGTTTAACGAGTCTAGACTCTGGCAAATCATTATTGCAAGGTCATAATTAAAAAAATGGTTTCTGCTAAGGCTTTAAAGCGAAAAAAATGTGCTTCTCAAAATAAGTCTTAAAATATTTGAACTAAACCGTTTAACTTTCTGTGTTAAACAAAGGTTCCCACAAAAGCGCAAGACCTGCGCTTTCTCTCCCAGCTGTTGATCTGATGCTCACGTAATTACTCACTAATACAGCTAGTTTTTTCTGGCTTGCTTTTCGTCTAATGCGTGCCAAAATTAAACCTTAAACTAGGTTTATTTTGGCTCAAAAGATTTGCGACGTTATGTTTAACCGGTATCACACGTTTATTTTTTTTAAAAGCAATAATTTACTGTTCTCATGCAGAGCGTTTACAAGTTACGCGACAGCTGCTAACCTAGCTCAACAAAAGCCAAGCTGTAACCAGCATGCCGTCGCATTCCACTGGATGGTTGATTTTTGTAATACCACATTTGCATTTTAGCTTAATTTTAACTCGGAGTTATTTTGAGTTGAATTAAATATTAAACAAGAATAGTGACGTAAATCCACTACACTTTGATGGAGTCGTGTCAAACTGGTTGCAGTTTTGACTAAACTTTGGATCAGTGCTTGTGGCGACTAGCGTTTAAAACGAATTTTTTTGGCGCGTTTAAATTTTGTGGAGAAGAAAACTTTTTTTTGGAAATCAACGTTTTGAATCCGAGAGTTTTGCCCAATTCGGTCTTCAAACAATCATGAAGATCTTTTTCTTTTTTGCTACCGCAATATCGCTTGTGAATGGGGAAGTATTGCACATTTTACCTCACCATTAAATACATCACTCATAGCGATATTGTTATCCGATGCCGATATGAGGGAAGATATTATGACAGAGGCGATTATCGCAAGACCGAGACTAAATTAATATGAGACGAAATGTGTTTTACGGAGCTTTTTAATGACGTTTGATTTAAGGAATAGGGAATCAAAGAGGATCAATAACAAAGCTAAAAGCAAAGCATAGGTTGTAATTTTTGTGCAGATTTGCGATTAGTTTTCACGTCATAACAGCCTGATTTACTTGGTTTTGGGTGGTCGGAAGACCTACTAACTTAACCTAATGCGCCCATAAAGGGTTTACTTCCTTTCTAGTATTTATTGGCCTAATGCTAATGTATTCATCTCAAAAATCAGAATAAAAATGGGGCCAATCTTATTTGTTCTTTTTCATTTGAAGTTGAAAAATACAATTACTGGTGTCATGCGGCTCAAAATGATGAATTAGCGTTTTAATGCATAACAATTTTTCCTGCTCAACCTTTTTGTATTTTGGGGTTCACTGAATAAAAATCAATTATTGATGTAAGCGTTATGGAGCGTTCAGCGTAAGTTGTAACGATGAAAAGCCGCGGCAAGTATAAAATAACATCTAAAAATGAGTGTTGGGGTGGAAATATGGCGGCAACTTTGGTGCTTTGGTAGCAATTTTTTTCTCACTCGGTAAAATAAAATAAGATGATTATTAAAACCAAATCTTAATTAATCTCGTTTCTTTATACCGGCTTGCTAGTGCTGTAAGTTATGCCGGGCTTATCACGGCTTGCTGCCCGGATCCACAGCCGCTTTGGTGAAAATAACCGCAGCAGTACAGCGCCACTAGCAACACCAGGTCAGACCCAGAAGTCGAACTAGATTCTCCCCCGCCGGGGTGCACTTCATTTTCCAGGGAAACACTAACTACCTTTGTTAACAACGTATAACATTAAATTTGAGTTTCCTATTCCCAGTGTTTCAAATTTGAAATAGCCTCCACTGCAAGTTGGGGGGTAATTAATTGATTGTACGCTTGATAGTAACGACCGGTCTGAGTTTTGGTGGTTGTTGACAAGACAGTGAAACTAACTTTTTGACGTAGAGAAAAACTATTTGCAAAAACATTCGTTTTTCAATTGTTGTTTTTTTATACTACAAAGCGCAATTCTGGCTGTGTCTGTGACCTTTACTTTCTTCGAAAGCACTAGGCGTACAAGCACGAAACTTGGCTCGATTGATCACCACTCAAAGGTGAGTGTCAATATTGGATTGATGACGTCACGAAAACGTCACAGTTAAAGATATATTTTTAAAATTGCATTACTGGATCCAGGAAAACAAGTTTTTGCTTTCAACAAACTTCTCTCTTTTGAGAACAAAATAATGTCATGATAAACCATTGATTGTATACGTTCTTTTCTTTATTTTCTCAAAAAAAAACGGATTTCTTACACTCAGTTGAAAGACTTTGAGAGAGATATTAATCAAGTACTTCCGATAAAGTAATTCTCTAACAATCTGAGCTTTGAGGATCATGATACAAACTATTTTTACGCATGCTTTTTCCTTTTTTTCTTGAACGCTTCAAAAAAGCACTGTTTCGTCTTAATGTTAATGTTGTCATAATGCTGACTGCTACCACTTCAGAGGGAATTGCTACAGGCAGCGGCTATTTATGTGATCTATAACAATTTTTAAAGCAAACGTAAATAGATAAGCCTAGTACTCATGTGCCTATGTTAAAGTTGAATGATATTTCACAGCAGTTACCTACCGGTTTAAATCTGTTTTTTTAATAACGCAATGGCGAGTATGAAAATTACAATAAGTGAACTCCAGATGGACTCCACGTTTAAATATCTTTTTCGCTCAGTGATGTCACGCACCTGAGTAATCTCATTGACCCCTAAGACGATTTTGTCGCGTGTAGCAAAGTGGAACCAAATTCCAATTTTCAGAATAGACAAAAATAAATTTTTTTCTTCATCAAAAAAAGGTGATCGACAGGTCACCCACTTAAGCCATAACCTAACTTTTTTGAAAATCAAGCTATAGATGCTAGACTCTGGACTAAGGGTCACTTTGCTACCCCCTGGCTGTGTTTTTGCTGAAAGCAAGGAACATTCACGAGTTTTAAGTTTTATAATTAGCCTTGCAATAACGAAAAAATTGTATGAAGTAGACTAAATTTCTTCATAGCTTGACACCTGTAAATTCATCAATCCCTTCAGTGTCCTTTTACAGCTTTGAACTTATGCCTCCATGCAATTAGTCAAATGAACACACAAGAGCGTGTAAAATTATTTGGTGATTATAGGTAAGTGCAGATTTAATTTGTTGGTATAGGGAAGTCGGTATTATGGGCATAGTTTATAAAATTTAAAGTTTTAGGGGAAACCAATAGAAAAAATGCATCAGTCAGTCTACACCACTTTGTGAAAATCATAGTCACCAAATACCAAGGCTACTATTTTAAACTTGTAAAAGGAGGACAACATTTTGGGTTGAAAATCCGACCTAAATTAACACTGAAACCTTTTTCAATTACTATCTCGAAAAAGTTGTTTTGAAGTCAAGTGTTTCTGAGGGTTTTCTTCAATATTTTTCTACTTTTTACCATTGTTTTAACCTATTTATCAATTTTCTGGAGGCTACTTCAGTCCCCCTTTTCCTGCTACTTTTGAGCCTATTTTTTGCAACAATTTTATTTTAAAATGTGCGATCAATTGCAAATGGAGGAAACTTGGATATTTTTTAGTGTCCTTGGAGGACAACTTTTTTGATGTCAATGGAAGGAAAAATCTTCTAAAAGGAGGACGTATGGCAGGGAGGATGTATGGCAGGGAAGACGTATGGAAGCCTTACCAAATGCACAATTATACCTGTAGAGGAAAATGTTTTTTCAAAACAGATTATTAGATCAACGGGATGACCGGGTGGAAAAAATATTGCAGGAGTGAATCCAGAAATTTTTGGTGATAAAGGTGAGAAGTTTAAATTGATGCATTGTCATTGGAGATAAGATCCTTTTTTTAGAGATCAACTTTTTTAAAGTCGATTGTCTTAACATGTTGACTGCCGTGTCAGCAATAAATGTTGACATGGCGGTATTCAATGAGGCTGCGTCAACAATATTTGTTGACGTCTGTTTTTTTATTTTCAAGGCTGTCAACAATCCTTGTGTACACCCGAGGTTATTTCTAGAACCCTAAATAGTTGTGGCGCTAAGTAAGTGTTTTTTCTTGTGAACGTGGTGTCTGGTGGGTATGGAAAAATACTACCAAAAGAAAATTTATATTTTATTCTTTATTTTTCATTTCACATCTCAAAATTAGTTTCTGTGGCTGAAAAGTGTAGCACATGTGGGGAAACACTTTAAATGCTAAGCAAAAAAATGAGAAAATAAGAAATTATATGCTAACAAATATTTTAATCACCCCGCACTACTGATTTCGTAATGTGTGGATTCGCGGTCAAACCTCATCATTGATCAGCGCTAAGCTATCATTGCTGACATTTTACACTTCAATAAACATATCAAAGCACTTGAGAACATTGAACCAAGTTTTACTGGTAAGCAATGCCAACTGGTAACAATTCAATCTCACAAAAACATTTGCTCAGCTGAGGCGGCGTACTAACTCTCCTAGCCGATGCTGTATCAGCTGTTCTAAACAAAGCAATATTAAACAAAAACAGTTTCTCATCCTTTCCCTCAACAATTGGGGGAATCTCTTTGTACCAATTAACCCCCTGGCCAATAGGCTACTTCTCGGACAAAATTCTGGTTTGTGTATGCTTTCAAGTATTCTAAAACCAAGATAAGCATAGCTAGCGAAAAATTACAGTTTTACTACTTCATCATGTTATTATAAAAATATGCCTTAAATTTTATTAGATTTCTAGTTAATTCTGCTTACAACAAAATTTTAACATCCGACATCGCTTACTGGCTCCAGTTCGTTTTTGTAATGTTTTCATTAACTATTGGAGTTGATGTACTATCAACTAACCTCCCATATCAATAGATCTGCTTTTCCCTTAAGTAAAAAATGATCGAAACTACAATATAAAATAGTGGTAATATTGTTACTGCTACAAAATTATATGAAATTATCTGAAAATATATATCTATAATTGCAAAGTAGAAAAGTTACTGGATGCCAACAAAATATGTTGACATGGCTTCTTTAAGCCTCCTAAGTCAAAAGCAGGGGTTCATAAACTGGGGCACGTGAAGAGCCTTCAGGGCAAAGGGTGTGGAATGTTGCAATGGTGCTGTTTTGTGCGAATCATGAACAGAAATAACGGTAGTACGTTACTTCATGTTTGCAAAAATTTGTTGATAATGGTACAAAAAAATTTCTTTAATGTTTCCGACAGAAATTAACGATGCCAAACTAACCGTCACAATGAAAAGCGCATAAGCCGCTTTAATGGTTTGATGGAAGAGAAGCAAAAAGCGTATGAGCACATGATGTAAGTCAAACCTTTAAAGTTTAACTTTATAAAATTTATTTATCATAAAATTAAGATTTACCCATATAGATTGCCACAAGATGAGTTCAAAAATAAGAAAAAGATTTTCATTAGTTCAGCTTCACCGAAGACATAGTCAAAGGACAGGTTGTTCTAAAAATATGTAGCATGTCTGGAAAACTTGAGCAACGATGCTTTAAAACCTAGTTGCTTACAGCGCCATTTAGAGCAAAACATCCTGGCCTACAAAACAAGAACTTAGAATTTTTTGGAGCCAAAAAGGATTTGTTTAAAAAATAAAAGTTGTGAGTTGTGATGCATTTCGGAAATATTTATCTGCGGAAACAATAGAAGCATCACTTGAAATTGCTTTCTCCATTGCTCTGCCAGAGAAACCTCACAATATCCGCGAAACATTAATAAACCATTCATGCTAAAACCAGCCAGTTTTGTTTTTGGGGAGGCTAACGGGAAAAAGCTGGCAAAGATTTCTCTCTCTCTCTCTGACTGTACAGTGAATACACGCATTGATAAAATGTTGTTGTTGTGATTACCTCTCTTCTTCCTCGGAATGAAGGTACGGCACGAATGGCAATTCAGGTTCATACTGTCAACCTAATTGAAATTAGGCTAGGGGGAAGATGGCAGCCCATTTCAAGCCAGTCATGAGTGACTGGTACCCCCACCACCAACAAGGCGGACTGCCACTGGTGGATACCCAAGAGTTGCCTTTTACGACACGCTGGGTTAGCAACTTCACTATTGTAACCCGGTGAAGTACGGGTACGCCACCTGTCTGGCATATAAAGGTGGAGGCGTCCCGCTAAGTGCTTTGCCCAAGTGCACAACAAGCAAGCTTGCCGGCTTGTTCTTCATACTATCCCTATTGTGCTGAGCGCCAAGCAGGGAAGCTGTGAATACCATTTTTTAAAGTTTTTTGATATGACTTGACTTAGTTCAAACGTAGTAGGAACTCATTACGTTATCCACCGCGAGGCTCTGGCCTCAAGGACTTTATCTGCTGCAATGAATGACAAGCTGGCAATTGCCATTTGTGTTTCAACTTTGTTAAAACAAGTTCTGTCAGATTGAGGCTCTTTACCGCTTTGTGCAAGGATACAGATGGTGATCATATAATTTCGTTGTTTCAAACGGCTGTTCGATGATTATCAAAAGACAATACGCTAGCTCGGATTTACGAGCGGAAGAAGGAAGTGGAGCTATTCCTCGAAGCTCAAGAAAATCGGAATCTTCGGCATTCATTGACAGCAAATGGTTTTCAACTGATGTTGGCATACCTTGTTGACATGTTCGAAGCGCTTAATCTTCTCAACCGACATTTGCAATGCAGCCGTACTAGCCGCATAGATCACTGTGATTCCCTACGACAGTGGTTCTCAAACTTTTTTCGATGCGACGCATTTAAAAATGCTTACGAGACTTTGCGACGCACCAAACAGCATCCTAAGATTTAGTTTGCTGTACTGCAAAGTAAATGTGACCCATAATCCACACAAATAAGTGTTCTTATGCTCCCGAGATTTTGGATGGTCTATCATCTTCAATCGTAAAATTATGCTCTTCTAAGTTTGTAACTCATCGTTCCTGTTTTCGTCCAACATACAACTGAATGCTTTATTTTTCATACATTTTTCGTCATTTAAGTTAAACTTCTGCAATTTTATTCATGAATCACAAGTCAACAATTGCAACAGTGTATTAAAAACACTATTGTGAAAATATAATTGATTATGAATGTCAGAAGAAAGTAAAAATGGAATCTACGATCAGAGTTCTTTTGACGCAATAAAACCTAGATTTAATGACACAAAACCAAATTATCCCGCGACGCCCTTGGAAAATTGAAACGACGCACCAGGGCGTCGCGACGCACAGTTTGAGAACCACTGCCCTACGAGCATTAATTGAAAATTTAAAGTTGCGATTTTGAAGTGTTCAAAGGGTAAAGATTGCGTTTTTCTCCAATTTAGATGCAGCGCTTGAGAAAAACAAGGTTGTTCTGGATTTAGAACTAAAATCCGAAATAGAAGCCAACCTGCAATTGTTAAAACAAGAATTCGAGGGGTATTTTCCACATTTGGCTAAAACTGATCTTCCAGAGTGGAAACTGGCAAGAAATCCCTTTCGTGTAAAGGTGGGCCTTCTGCCAGACAACATACAAAAAAATTCTTGGAATTAAAATGCAACTCTGTTGCCAAAGATGACTTTGAAACAATGCCTCTGAAAGATTTCCAAGCTAAATACGTGTGTGTGTACTGAAATATTAGTAATGTTGTTATGCATATTCTACTACCATTTTCAGCCAGATATATGTTTGAAAGCGGCTTTTGTGCACTTATAAGTCTGAAGACAAAAGCTCGGAACAAACTTGATTGTGAATCCGATATGCATTGCGCATTGTCTTCAGCTAAGTCTCGAATTAAAGTGCTAGTTTCGAAAAAGCAGCCACATCCTTCACATGCTTGTGAAAATAAATTGCGTTCTCCTTATTTCTTTTGGTTCACGCATCATAAAAAAATGGAAAATAAACTTTGTTTGTTCTGCAATTGATTGAGAACTTTTTAAGAGAAGGGGAGACGCGACATTTCTTGATTAATGCCAAGGAGGGGGCGAAACCAAAAAAGTTTAAGAATTCTTGCTGTTGAATAAAATAAAATTTTTCGAAAAAATGCGGTTGTAAACAGAAAAAAATCTTGTTTTACTGTTCAATACTTTCCCGTTCAAGATATCTTGATCAGAAAAACAAGGTTGTCCAGTTGTGAACCACAGTGAAAATACGGTTTAAACTTCAATTTAGAATTTTTCAAATAAATCAAACAGTAGAACTAGGTTGGATAAAATAGAATGACTAGAATAGAGTGATGAAATAGGTAAAGGTACCTTGCTTATAGGCGCTATACCTTATAGGTGCTTTTATGCGAACCTAGTGAATTACCCATAGCAATCACAAATGCTTTGTGAAGCAACATGGCAAATGATGACCGGCTAGAAAGCGCTAGGTAAGATTGCGTCGTTAGGTTCACACTATCAAGCATAATAGTCTTAGACACGACAAGTTGTGGGGGGGACATGATTAAAGCGAGCCTCGAAAAATAGTGGAAATTTATTAAACTCTTTGGAAAGCGATGCGGAGTTCACTATGTAAGGCGTAACCTGCACACAATTTGGCCTAGATAACCAAACACAATATGCAAATATACACAACAAATACAAACAAAGAAGTTTCCAAAACAAGGACTAAGAATAGGTGGTAGGAAGGGTGCACCCCCAAGCCCCTCCTAGATCTGCGACAGAGTTATATCCTTGTTGTTTCATTAAAACGCACAGCTGCTGCCAAGAAAATTGGTGTCACAAAATTATGAAGAGGGGATTGAACCAAGTTGAGAAATAAGCGTAGCACCAAATAACTTCTTTTTGTAATCGTAAAACAAAACTATTATGGCCTCCACGACTAACTTTGACCTTGTGTTCTTATACTTTTGGGAAGAAATGGGTAGAATTTGTGAAACAATAGAAGTCGACTGATCCGATATTTCTAACCCAAAATAACTGACTAGTAGCCATGGGAACGGCAGCAACAAAGCCGGCTGGTTTACTTATATACATACGTTGCAATATGCTGTAGATCAGGGGTTCTTTACCGGGGGTCCATGAACCCCTTTGGGGTCCATAAAGGTACTTTAAGGGGTTCGTATGATTGGATCTGCTTTTGTGCTGATAAGCAAAACAGATTTCTGGCCATAGTCGGGACACTCAGCTTTAGATCGCGCCCCTGTTGTTGGGTGGATCTCCAAAAAAAAAAAAGGTCACCATCTATTTCTTGTCACTTTCGGCAGGTTTCGCTGCCAAATCGCCGAAAATAACAAGAAATAGGTGGTGACCCTTTTTTTTTTTTTGGAAATCCACCCAACCACAGGAGCGCGATCTAAAGCTGAGTGTCCCGACTATGGCCAGAAATCTGTTCTAAAGAATACACCAAGGCAACGATCAAGATATATTGCAGTTGTCTTTACTTTAACCTTGCAAGTAACCACGTGTTAGCCAATGGCAGTGGGTGCTGGACTGCTTAGCCTTGACCGCAAGGGGTGCTTAGAAAGAAAAAGGTTAGGAAACACTGCTGTAGATGGAGGCTTTTTTTACCAGCATCTCCTTTCAGGAGAGTCACAAATACAATGGTTAGCTGGTTCAATTTTAAGACTGGGCCAAGGTGAATCGCTTAGGTATCTCATATGCCTAGTTCGTAGCGGCCAAGTGTTGTCATTGATTGATGTGACAAACAGCTCTTGACAATCGAGTTATTAGAGATTTTAAGCGGCTGCTAAAAGCAGCAATCAAGCAGCGAAACTTTTGACAAATATATGGCGCAAAATCTTATTTATTAACAATATTTCTTTTTGAGGCTGTGAGTCGAAACTAACTCGGAAGTATACAGGTGTGGGTGTGATGCTGCTTTATAAACCGCTGATCAATTCATTGTGCTCTACGCTGGATAAACTTCTCAATAGCACGAAAACTTTCAATGCTTTGAACAGTAACATCCAAGAATAGTCAACATCTTCCTTCAAAAACAAAAGAATAACCAAGAAATCCAGCTCGATTGAAGAATATGTGGAATGCACTGCTGGCACGTAGCTCTGTATGATGTGCTGAAGGCTAGATATGTAGGCTGTTAACGTTACGCAGTCGGGTGTGCAGCAGCATTGCCAGCGAAAGACTTCGGGTTGAGCTCTAAGAGCGAGAGGAAAGAGTTTGGTAAGTTGGAAAAAGGCGAATATTTTTTTTGGCTCATTTAAATGTCACATGCCGTCATGATTGCGAAGGCACAATGATTGTTTTGCTCTTGCATTAATAAGAGATAACTTTCAATCAATTTGGTAAATTTTGTGAAAAAGTGAAGGTTTTGTACTTTCAGTAAATTCAAAACAATTTTTTTCGTTGGGTCTTAGGAAGAAGAAACCTTGAACCAAGTACATAAAAAACTTATAAAATATTTTTAGACGTATTTAAATTTAAACGAGTTGCCTAGTTTTGTGAAGTTTTGGCATTTGCTCATTGGGAGTAAAAGAAACCTATCCAATATGGAGGCCGGGGCATGTTAAAGAGTTCCGGGTTGTAAACTATGGACCGTCTCTAACTAACTCGCCGACAAATATAATTGT
This sequence comes from Trididemnum clinides, assembly GCA_963675345.1. NCBI lineage: Eukaryota > Metazoa > Chordata > Ascidiacea > Aplousobranchia > Didemnidae > Trididemnum > Trididemnum clinides. The sequence goes on from OY776306.1 coordinate 27,301,323, forward strand.
TATTGGTGGCTTGATTTACGTCGATTTTTGTATGCAGAGGGGTTGATAATGAAAATAGTAAAGCATGTATCATCCATAACCCACCACAAAATACGGGCGTATTTACGGTTGCAAGCATACTACATTATTGTAGACTAGTTTTTGAAAAGATTTTCCAAGTCTCTTATAGAATTTTTACCTATTCTATAGGCTGCAATACAATGCTCTCTATTTGAAAGCGAAAATATCTTATACGAGGAAATTAGCCGACCTTCTTAAGCCGCATAACAATCGGTAGATTCATGAATAAGCAAGTACAAGAAGAACGAGAGGGAGTTATTTACAGATAGGTTAAAAAGTCCTTTTCATCTCTATCTAAATAAAATAAACTGCTGAGCCCTAAAAGGCAACAATGAATTACCATGAAAGAATTTTCAAAGATTTTTATTCTCGCACAGGAAAACAATTAGTGGACTGTTGCATAAAGTTTTTGGTTTAAAATTTGCTTAAAAGTTTACAAATTAGCCGATCATTTTGCAACTATCAATGATATTCTGGCCTTTGCTTTGTGATCAGAAATATAAGAGCTGGTAAAAACTGGTCGCGATTATCGTTTATGAAGTTTTGAAAATCAAAAACTGCTGCGCTTGCAAGAGAAACGTTGTGTACTAAAAAAATACTGAATTAATGTAATATAGCTCATTTTATGAATAAATGCTCAATTACGCCATGACAGACTTCTTCTTCTTCTTCCTGTAAGCATAATCTTTCACTTTTGGACAAGCTTTTCAGATTAATTATGAGCTTCTCATTAGCCCTTTTTGATGGTCTTTAGTTAGACTGGACCACCACGACGGGTTGACAGCTTCGCCCCGCCACTTATCAGCAACATAAAGATGAAGGTATCCCGTTACGTGTCTTACCCAAGGACAAAGCAAGCAAGCTTGTCTGCTTGTTCTCCACGCTATTCTTTTTGTGCTGGACACCAAGCAGGAAAGCTGTGAATACCATTTTTTGTGAAGTTTTTCGGTATGGCTCGACTTAGAAAATGAAACCCGGGTCTACCGACTGCGAGGCCGACGCTCTAATCACTACACCATCGCGCGATATGACAGACTTTATACGCAGCAGACACTGGATCACATAGAGTACTGTTTGTAATAAACGAAACATAGGCTTTTATTTACTCAAAATAAACACATCTAAAATACAATGAAATCAACCAACTAAGATTTTAGGGAGATGCAAGGCATTCTTAAACCATAACAAAATTGTAGATGACGAAAATCTGGAGTTCTTTATTGCGTTGCTTTGCTTGCAATGATAGAGCTGAGTAATTACGCAAACAGATCAAAATACCGACAGGGTGACGTATAAGCTTTACACGTAAAACGCAAATTACCAAACTGTGATTACAAGGCAGCAACGGTGTCAATTCAGAAAAAGCAGTGGCGCAAGTACTGGTGTTGTCATTTTATAACTTATCACACTTTTCACCCCCTTAAATCGCAAATCCACAAAAATATACAATTTGGCTCTGCACATACCAACACTAAATAATAAGTCCCAGCAATTATGTATCATAAATATTGTTGCCATATCTATTTGGGAGATTGCGAAGCCTAGATGAACGCCTTAGTGGTGTAGAATAAACAATTTGAAAGTTCCTGTGTGCATGGCTAATGTTATTGGTTTCAGGGCTGCTCAATTGTTCCTCCATGTGGGTATGGTTACAGGGTTTTTCCGAGGATTGAGAATAAAAAGGGGGGGATAGGAGAATTTGAAGATGAAATTCTGTGTGAGTGGTCATTGAAATAGGTTCCTCTTCGTTCATCATCTAAGCAGCGCCTGCCATTTGCAAATCGAACGTGAGCAAAACTGAATTTTGCTTCCAGTAATCCCACTTTATCCACTAAGAGGTGGCATTTACTCCCTATAAATCGCCTTAACCGTAGCATTACCAGAATAATGATTCTTATTCCTACAGCTACCACACCAATCTATGACTGACAGCTTTCTTGGCATGGTGTATTTTTCTTTAGGTACTACTAAATTAACGTTAAATATGAGCTTCAAGCGTTAAGCAAACGTATTTGCCATATATAGAGCTTCGCTTTGTAGTAACATTCTGCCACAGCCAAAGTAGAACAAGACGAGTTTTGCTTTCCTTAATGCGCACTGCACAAACAGTGAACAAGAGCAATTAGAGATGGATTTGGGGTAAGACAGGTGAGGCATTGCTTTTGGCATTCCTTCCAGACATGCTCAGAATTTCGGTGTTGAAAACTTTATTTTCCGATTAAAAAAAATCTACACCCTAATTCGGAGGAAATATTGGCTATACCAAGCCTTCGAAATAGCAATAATCTTCAAGAAAAAGGTCATCACTGCAATTTGTATTAAAGACAGATTAATTCAGCCGTTTAACATGGTGATCTACGAAAAAGAAAACCAAGAAGGTCATCCTCGAGAACTTGAGCATTTGGAGGATCCTTATGACTCACAGCCTTGAACCCGAAAAATTTTTAATTCGCCACTTACAGCAATGCCAAAAAATGGCCGGGAGCCATATTGTGCTACAATGCTACTGTATAAGGGTGAACAAAAAATGCTGCCGACGAAATGCAACGATACTTCAACGCCCCTTTATCTCTACGATAGTCTTTGACTGCTTTCTTTAATCTTCTTGATATATATTGTTTGAAAACATTTGTGACAGCTAAAAGCACATACATGATGCAAAGCTTTCTCTGGCATTGCGGACAGTTGTTATGATTAGGCGTAAAGAAAACGATGGGGACTAGAGACCTCCACCACACTATTTCCAGCACCCGCCAAAATATTGCTAGCCCCCAAAGTTTAAAACAAATCAAAACAATAGCTACTTTCGAAAAAGTGATTCAGCTGAAAATTGCAAAAACGTCACTCCTAAAAGCTTGGTTCTCAAAAAAAGGTCTTCATTTTTGTTTTGGGAAATGAATGCAATCAGCACTCCCTCTAAAACTGTGTTTAGATGTTCACTTTCAAAAAGATAATCTCAAGAAAGGTCTTTAACTTATCTTGGAGCTGAAAGGAGTAAAAAATTGCTCCTCCGATAACTTTGATCTTTTATAAAATTCTTCGCCTTCGGTTCAAAACAAAAATGCTTTCAGTTCCCTCTCCTCGAAAACAAAGTATTTACGCCTATGGTGAAGCTCTTCAGTATATGTGTTATTTTAGCTTGCATAAAATGAAAACTGAAATCTATTTTTGTATTTACGATTATTACTAGTTACTGTTTGTTGCTGCGCTTTACCAAATCCCCAGCCTTCACCTGGGTTGAATTATAAGGCTGTTCGCCCAGAATGTCCCAATGAGCAACTTTTAGGTACAAGCCCATGCTTTAAACTAAGATTAGGGACCCTTGGTGTCTAAAAACCGAGGTTGGAGGTAAGCAGCGGCATGCTATCCGCAAAAAATGCTCCAAAAACTTACCTCATAAAAAAAGCAGTCAAAGAATTGACCTCCAATTCCTGGCCGCTCTCCAATGGGCAAAAAGTGCAAAGTATCCCTGAATTACAGAAATATAAAGTAAGTTTTTAGAAATTGGAAATTTTTTTTGAAGAGGTGCGGAAGTGTGTGAGCTGCTTAGAGGAAAGTAGATGTATGCTGTCTGTAAGATATAGGATGGAGAGGACAGGAAGCTCCATTTTTTGGTTTCATGGGTAGGAGATATAAGCTGCGGTAGTCTAAAAATGATGATGATAAAATAAGAGTGGTTGGCTTTCCAGTGAAAGAAGAACTATACGAGAAGATTGTGTTAGTTTAAAAAAAATGAAAAAGTGATGGTAATAGTGCTGGTTTTTGAAGAGGAAGTTATGAGAGTAATGGGTGCGTATGAACCCCAGGTGGAAAGATCCGACTGCGAGAAAGATCAATTTTATAATAAAGTGGCATGTGACTGGGATTCGCAAAATCCCGGTAAAATGGTTCTTGGTCTGAAAGACTATATAATTGAAAAAAATAGTGAAGAAAGAAACAGACTGTTAGATGGAGGGTTTGCAAGTAGAAAAAGACAATACGAAAGCTAGATATCGAGAAAGATTTAAGAAGTTTGTTGGTGTTGATGCACCAAATATATAGAATGCTTTCAAAAATTGCATTTTAAAAGCTTGTGATGAAGTGTGTGGGAAGAAGAAAGGCAGAAGGAATCAATACGGTGGTGAAATGACGAGGTGATGGAAGTAATTCGACAGAAAGTCTCATGCAAAAATATGCGCGTAAATTAAACGAAAGAAAATCATGCTAGGTATAACAATAAAAAAATCGAACAAATAAAGTCATTGCTAATTCTAGGAGAAAAGAAGCTAAAAAAGATATAACAAAACTGAATGAAAAACCAAATAATATTTTTAGGTAATAAAGTTCGAGAAAAAGGAGGAAAAGATATAGAAGGAGGAGGATGCATGAAAGGTAAAGACGGAAATTTAGGTTTTAGTGAAAAAGACAGGGAAAGAATATGAAAAATCATATGTAGAAGAACATGAGTAAAGGAAATGGTTGGGATTATGTGCCAGAAGCCAGTATGGTAAAGGGGACCATTGAAAATATTATCTGGGAAGAAATGGTGATAGCAGTAGAAAAATTGAAACTGGTAAAAGCAACTTGACCCTTTGAAGTATCTGAAAAAATGATATCTGCCTGTCGACAAGAAAAGAGTGGTGTGATAATGTAATTTTTACAAAGTTTGCTGGATTGAAAAGGAATGCCAGATAAATGGCAATCCAATGTATTGGGGCCAGTCTTAAAAAACAATTGGACGAAAGAAATTGTATTACACAGTGGGGAGTAAAGCTGTTAGAGGATACTATGAAAATTGTTGAATGATGTTGTGAAGATGGATTTGAAAATTTGATTCAATTAGCTGTAAAGATGGATTCAAAAAGTCGATGCAATGTAATTTTGTTTTTAAGCCAGGCAGACAAACAACAGTCGCACTGTTTGTTGGGAGAAGAATGCAAGCTGACCCTTTATCACTGAGCAAAGACAAAAGTTTGAATGGGATTAGAGTTATTTGAAGAATTTTGGGTGCAAGTTGGCGTATGCCAGGGATCGGTGTTGTCGCCGCTGATTTTTGCAATTGCGGTGGATGTAATCACGGAAAATGCAAGACAAGGTTTGATGAATGAAATTTTGTATGCAAATGAACTGATTTTAATAGAAGAAAGTATAAAGAATTTGAGTGAAAAATTTTTGAAATGGCAAAAGGCGTTTGAGAACAAAGATGTAAAGGTTAACCTCAAGAAGGCCATAGTGAGGGGGAGAGAGACGTTTGAAGGTGAAATCTACAATAACTCAAGAGCAAAGTAGCTCCATAAGCCAAGTGGGTAAGAAGGCAATGACAAATTTAGTGCTGCGTGCAAAGTGTGGTAAATGGATGCATGATATATGCGCAAAAATGAAGAGAATGACTTCAACTCTGGCAAGTAGTTTTGTTTGTAAAAAATGCGTTGAGGCCATAAAAACAATTGTGGAACCAGAAAAATAATTATCATTTTATGACCAGGTGAAATTTGTAAAGTGTTTTGTGACTTTTGGGTTAGGTTGAATGCTAGTGGTGGAAGTGAAATAACGGTGACAGCAAGAATGAGAATTAGATGGATAAATTTTGGAGAATATGGAAAGTTGCTTCATTAAAGAAAGGAGTTACCAGAGTTTTGTAAGGTCTCTGATGCTGTCTGGGAACATGGTGTTTGAGGAACAATAAGATGGCCACTTGGAGAAGAACTGAAAAAGCAATCACACAGCGCAATGTGTGGAGTTTAACTGATTGAGAAAATGAATTGGAAAGAACTTACAGATTTGCTTGGTTTGGAAGAGATTTGGACTGGCCAGAAGGAATGGAGTGCGATGGTATGGACACGTTTTGAGAAAGGATGGTGATGATGTGCTGAAAAGAACATTAGATTTTTAAGTGGTAGAAAGAAGAGACAGTGGGTGTTCGAGGATGACGTGAACAATGCAAGAAGAAGAATATATTGAACAGATTGGGCTAAAGAAAGGAAGATATCAACAATAGCAGGCACTGGCGCAATGCTGTGAGTGGGCTTTCTGGGAAGATGTTGACCTTTGGTTTTGCAGATGGATCAACTTTACAGTAGTAGAAGAGTTCTTGGGTCAGTCAGAGTTCTTGAAGTGAATATCAAAACAAAACTGTGTATTGTATCTGCAGAAACCTAAACATCTAAGGGTTAGAGGGAACTGGATACCCTCAAGATTTCCAGGTTCTTTTTTATGCATTAGCCTATATCATTGCGTTTTCATGTGCAAAGATGTAGCAGTTTATTATTTTATTTTATCTGGCCTGATTGACTACGACAAAGTTTTGCATATAATCTCAGTCCCAAAAAGCCCCCCAAGTCAACCTAATACATACTGGTACGAATTTAGTTGCTGTGCCCCCACATGGGAGCAGTCTCTCGAAAGAAAAGTATTCAACATCCTTTGCTTGTAAAAAATTAAACAATTTTGAGATCGGAAGCAATTTTACCCCGATTAAATATAATTTCTCTCTAAATAAAGAACGTTGACACCAACAGCGTAACCTGCTCTTGTTTTGTATTTAGGGTGAAAGGTTCTTATTGTATTTGGCTTTCTAGCTATAATCTTTTTGACACTTTATACATATTATTGAAGTCATGCGCCATACAACTATGCCTAGAAAACCAAATAAACATCTGTTTTTAAAAACTCCTGTTAAGATATGCTTTTAAAATTGTAAACACTTTTTAGAATTTAAAAAATTTTCTCGGTTTGGCCCATTCTTTTTGCAAAAAATCTTTGTCGCGTGCTGTGCTGCATTCGGTATTAAGTAATTTCGTTCAAAACAGCTGCTATTTTTCTAACTCCCGACTTGAATACGCTAGTAATAGTAAGGCCTAAAGCGACTAGCAAATTTTTTCTTTTCTCTAGTACAGCGGTTCCCAAAGCATGTGTCGCGAAGAGTCAGGAAATGGGTCGTACCTGGACGATCCAAATCTGTTAAAATGGGTCTTTTTTTGTATTTTTCGGCTTTTTCAAACCAAGGCTTGCAACCGCTTTGATCCACCTGTCACCACATGCATATGACACTCAGCAAGATAAAGCCCCAGCAATATATCGTAGACAACATGCAGGGGAAATCTCAGTTTTACCAATCTCACTTCAAATAAAAACATTGTTTCATAGTAAATCATACAACAACTGCTGTTATGTGTTTATCTGTATCATAGGTATTTGAAAAAAATTGCAGAAATGTGACATTAAAAATACATTCTGTTTTTTTGTGTTAGAATTCGTTGTTTGAAACTTGGATTGCAAGATGTTTACCAAACTTAAGTTTGGGTTACACTTAAAAAGTTTGAAAACCACTGCTTTCGTAGGTATTTATTGATACACAGACAAGTTTTGCTTTACTTGAAACCAAAAAATAATTTTGTAAACTTGACAAAAAAGACAATTGTTGACAGTTTCTGCTGCAGGTCTATAAATTTAAATTACTTTGCTACGAATATTTGAAGTGCAATACACTGCGTCAATTTGAGTAAAAATTGGTTGCTATGCAAGATACCATTTTGCGATAAACCCACTTAGTACGTTTATTTTTGTAAGTTTAAGGGCATAAGAGCAACAAGCTCATTCACCTCATTAATGTGTGCTCAAGAGAGGTTAAAGTGACTGAAGGATAAAAGTATAACGTGACAGAAAAAAATTGATAATAAGGCCTATGACATAAAAGATTGTTCGAACTTGGAATGATCAGTTTGGAGTCACATTTTTTGTTTTTTAGATATACATTTACATAGACCGGTAGCGATCAGCAACTCGAACCTGCTCTTTTAAACAATACTAATGAACAGCGGAAACTCACTTGTTCCTGCTGTTTTAAAAATTGTTAATAAAATGCAGAAACGTGAAAATTCCTACTTTTTTTAATTAAAAAGTATTGGATAAAAGCTAAAACTTGTTTTTCTTGCTTTTTAAGAACATTTATTAAGAGCTGAAACTTTCCACACGTATTTCATGCTCTTTTTTTAATTAAAAACAACGCTGAATAAAAGTTATAATCAAAAATGTATTGCATAATAGCTGAAACTCGCTTTTTCCTGCTCTTCTTTGAAAATTTTTGCTTACAATAAAACTGAAACTGGCTTTTCCAAGTGTTTTGCTCTGACGTTAATCACATGCACATTGTTGTGTTCTGTTGTAATTCACTCGAACTTCGTTTTTCCGAACTACATGGTGCAGGAACCTGTTCGGATAATGGAAAAGTCCTGATAACACAAATGCATTTATGGAATACAAATAAAATGAATCAGCGGTTCTTAACAACATGTACATTGCATTTACAAGATTAAGAAAACTTGTTATTCTTGGTCCCTGACCTTGCAGTCGCATTAAAAAGTCTATGGCGATTGCAAAATCACCACAGCCATCTATTGATCCCCCTGAAATTTTCTTTTTCCATTTTCTGTTCCAACTTCCTAGATTCTGCAAGGATTTCTATGCCAAGAACATTCATCCCCATCGCTCGCTGCTGCACATACCACTTCACAATCGCAGCATTTTTTCCTGTCCTGATATTTTTCTCCGAGCACCTTTACCTGCTTTGCTTGCCGATGCATCCACGCAGCACTTGGCAAAATATTCTACCAGCTTATCTTTCGACTTTCTAATGTCCAACACAGTTTGCTTGGCCACACTATAATCCTCACAGACACTCGTTACACTAGCTCCTTTCACCAATTTTCTCGTTTATTCTAGCTTTTGAGTCACAGTTAAGGCCATTTGTTTACGCTTAGTAGACTTGGAAGGCACAATTAAGAGCTTTAAGAAAGCTTTTTGTATTGAAAGACGCACAAAATTCTGCTGTTTCATGCAAAAACACAACGTGGGCTAATTTCATACTTATATTTAACTATTTATTTAACTTTATGAGTTCCATTGTTTCATTAATGTGACATAACAAATTCAGTTTTCGTATACGTTTTTACTGTTACCTCATAAAAGGATGTAATTTTTCGTTCACTCACGTTGTTTTTGTACGGAACGGCAGAATTGCTCACTAATACACGACAAAACACGGTGATTACTAGCGTCGGTAGCCACCTACCCGGCATTTCTGGCAGTACGCGAGGCAGGTGTTGTTCGAATTTATGAGTCGGCCGTCCAGACTCACAGTCCCGATAAACCGAAATCCGGAAAAACAAGGGTTGAGTGAACTTAACATCAAATAATGTAGGCTGCACACCAAGTAACCTGCCAACTGTGAAAATTTTCATATGTTTGAAATTTCTAGATTGAGTAGGTCATGAAATACGGTTATTTCTTTAAAATGGAAATTCGTTGCCATGGAAACTCCCAGTTCCGTTGCTCGGCCTTCAAATGTTAATACTTTTTCAAAAGAGTTTATAGTCAAGGCTATTTTGGTCTGTCACAACTTTCTGGAAGATTTGCTCGAGGTCAGAAAAATATGTCAAGTTTGGCCCAATCCTACCTAACTACATTACTATGTAAGGCATGATAATTAATATAAACTTATTAAATTCTGCAAACACAAGACAAACGAAGGGAAACTTCGAAAGACTAAAAAATAATTTCACGGATGTCGAATCTGCAGCCACTTACAAATAATGAAGCAATTGGCACTAAGCTATAGCTTAAACCGGGAGTGAAAGTTTGAATGCAAGCAAAGGTTTCCTCGTAACGATTTGAATGAAACTCACAATCCTTTGATTACATTTGCGCTAATAATCGTTACACTACCTACAAACGCTCACGCGTAAGTAATTAATTAAAACAAACATATCATAAGTGAGATACAAAGTGCTGACTTGAGGCCCACTTACAAAAGAACCGGCCTTGGTAGGAGGCCAAAAGTAACCTCTTACGACCTGCAAGATGAGCAGCACCAACATTTTCTTTGTAATAATTACATGAAACTGATTTTTACCGAGCAGATGTTGCGCTCGGCTCTGGCAAGTTATTATTTAATTATTTACATTTAATGGATGTTTTCTAAAAGCAAAAACAAACAAAAATCAAAAACATAAAAAAACATAAAAAAATTTCTTATATGCAAGATTGCATAATAACATGTTTAACACAAGTTGAAGCATTATTAGAAAGCAAACAACATTATTTACAGCAATCGATTATAATCAAATCATAATGGTCTAAAATATATTTAAGTGCAGGGATAGTGAGCGACTTGATTCCCTTTGATACATATTACCATCCCAGAAACCGGTTCTAGGCAGTTGTGGGGCCATAACTATGATAACAATCAAAATTCCATTTTTATGATTCCTCTTAGTCTGGTTGTCATACAACTAAACGACAGAATCATGGAAAAAGTAAAAATCACAGAATGAGCTTTATAAATGAGTTTACAGAACCATACTTAAGCGGCGTATGCTGGTACAGTGTTAACAACGTACAATGTCAGTCTGAATAACATGCAATTATGGAAACAATAGATTTCGAAAGATAAAACGATATTGTTTTTTATGTTACAACGCGGTTATAATGAACGCAAAACCCTTTGAAATAAACGCACTCAAAATAAACAGAACCATCATCGTTTGCTACAAATGCAAGATATTGATGGTTCGGGGCAAAGCCTGCATCAACGACTTTCATCAAAGAGATTAAAAGAAACTGGGGGAAGGGGAGGGTATAGCAATCTAAAAATATAACTTTTTAAAAAGATAAGCATTAGGTAGTGCTACACCTTACATAGAGTATGGTTATGGCAGGCACAATTTTCTCTGGATCTCCTAAAAAACTCCTAATTCCAATATTAAGAGTTTACGGGATACTGTTTGGGAAATCGAAAATAAATTGCAAAACATAGTAAACATCTCAATAAAATTTCGATGGAACGAAATTGAAATACTGATTTACTATTATCATGGAAGTAGAGAGTAATTGAGAAAGAGCAACAAATACAAAATCGTAAGAATGTTCCAAAGTGTCTGATAGGTTCATTAAAAGTAAAAATTACTCATTTGAATTACCCACAATCGGAGGAATATTCGAAATAAGGTCAGTTTGACTTTCTTGAAAGCGTCTTCTCGTTGTTTTGTTGAGCGTGCTACTCAGACAGTTTGATGAGGGTACCGATGATGATCAGAATTCACCGGACTCTTGATAATGTGGCTCTGTAGCTGTGAAGTAATCCTCTAGGAAACCCTTAAAAACAAACAGATTTTAGAAAAATTTCTATGTTTGCATACAAATAGCAGTGTTATACGGTTAAATGACATTTTTACATATCAAAGGAACAAACCATGTTTTCCTTCAAACGACTGTAAATCTGGTGTAAGTTTTGAGATAAAATTGCAGCGTTTCTAACGGGACACGAAGACGCGTAATAACACTAAATATTCCGGTCTACATCGATCATAACATCATAATGCAGTGATGAAGTTGGTAGAAGATAGTCTTGAACACAGACTGGTGACCCCAACACTACCATGGCGTACCGTAAATCTTCGAGTATAGTCCGCATTTTTTTCTGGAAATTTTAAGGTCAAAATCCTTAGTGCGTACTATACATGAGGTTAAAAAAAAAACATATTTGTATATCGTCTGCATTGGATGGCTCTCAGGATGACGTTGTATGGAAAGATGATATAACTGACAGTGAGTCTTCTGTGGACTATGAATCTGAAAGTGACAGAGATTTAAACTACAATGATGCTGACATACTTACGAACGAACAAATGGACCAGATATTTAATGCTGAAAGTGACACTGAATTTGCAGAATTTGGATAAATCTTTGAATAAATGTTTGAATAAATGTTTTTGTTTGAATAAATCTTTTGCTCTTGCTCTTTGTTTTGTAACTCAAGTTAGGGGTGCGTACTATACATGAGGTTTAGGTTTTTCCCCCCAAAAAAACCCTATACTTGCCCTGCGGACTATACAAAGGGGCGGCCTATACTCGAAGATTTACGGTATTCACGTTTAAAAAGGAACCAATGATGATCTTTTACAACATTTTGGGTAAGCAGCCTTACTGTTCTATCCCCGTCAAGCTCCTTGAGGATTTAAATTTCTCGTCGCGTAACTTACTTGGATGTATTCAAATGTGGGACGTTGCATTTCGTCTCTATGCCAACACTGCAGCATCAGTTCATATAGGGAATCGGGACAATCTGGTTGTGTTACGGGTTTTGGCATTCGATATCCAGTTTCCACTCTTTCCAGCACTTCACGGTTCATCATTCCTACAAGATGCATATTATTGACTACTTTGCTTTCAAACAAGCAATCACGCACCTAACTTTGTAGGTAGGTTGTCATGAGAACTCGCTTTCCATCTATTTATAGTGTCGTCTTTTTGAGAACTAAATTTGTGAAACAATTCGATATGCTTAGCAAAAAGAGTAAAGACTGGTAAACCTGTCATTAAAACGTTTTGCGTTTATACTAAAAGCATCATCAGTTAAATAAATACTCACCTAAGATTAGGCTAAGACAGATACTGAATTGAAAGCTAACCACTGCACAACTAAATTTACTAAGGCAATCACAATTATGACATCACATAGTGATAATATAAAACAATTGGAATCAATATAATTGATTCTAGGCTAAGTTTGGAAGCGCACTGCAGAGGTATACTTTCTATAATTATTACGTATCAAACAAATAAATTGGTTGCGATGCTACGTCTAGGTTCATCTGTAATTAATTTTTTTGAATAAGTTAAGGTTTCTTTGATTCGTAGTTTTCTGCGGTTCTTGCTGTGACAAATTGTTTCGGGAGAATCGAAATTAATGTTGTGATTATTATGATTGCTCACAAGGTACTTTGCAACATCTGATTCTTGATTTGGCTTTTGCGTTTGGTATATGGTCTTGAATCCGTGTACAAAGATTGCGGTAAGTTTGGCCAATGTAAGATTGTCCACACAAGCAATTTGGTGTATAAAATAAATTGCTTGTGTGGATCATGTTGATATTTTTATTCTATTGTAATTCTTCTTTTTTCCTTCTGAACCGTTTGAGGTATTCAATTCATAACATTTGGAACAATTCTGAATTTTTTATTAGTGATTACGTAACACTAAGTTCTAGAAAAGTGACTATTACGCCATAACGACATAGTGATACACAATCAGGGTACATAGGAGTATTACGGGACCTCAGAGATCGAAAGCAAAACGTTTAGACCCCCTCCTTCTTTCATACTTCATCAACCTTTTTCAATCTTAAAATTGTTGTGGGTTAATTACTTCGGTTCGTTTGCGCTTCTATTTATGGTAAGAGGTCAGCTATTACTGTCACCGTTTTGTCTTACCCGGATACGGGATCCTTCCTTTCGTGACAATTTCCGTTAAAAGAACACCGAAACTCCACACATCGGACTTGATTGTAAAACGACCGAACGAGGCAGCTTCGGGAGCTGTCCACTTGATAGGGAACTTTGCACCTGAAATATATTTTGGCGTTGAACCGTAATATGCCAGGCCACATTTACAGCGTGATTGGGAAAAGAAAATCTTGGCTTGACAGGTTTTAGGCGGCTGGGGCAGATTCCTATCACACTTGCCTCTGCGCATGCGCAGCAAGTAAAGTCAAAAAGTTATGTTGCCATTAAGTAAAAAATAAGGAAGCGCCAGTAAAACATTTAATGGAAATATTGCAGATCCTGAAACTGGGGTAATGAAGCAAATTTCTCGTATAGGTAGCCTATAACAAAAACTGCGACAATTGCATTTGTAGAAGTCATTGCTTCTCCTTATTATCTACTTAAAGACCTTTTGCAAGAAGATCTTTATGAAAGCGATGATTTTTCCCATTTTGTCAGAGAAAGCCATTTATTTTCTGTTGTTTTAAAGCTTCCACCCTTTTTGAACTTCAAGACCTATTTTTGGTTGTGAACTTTTATGCAATAGAGTTTCACTGATGTTAGATTCTTCGTCGAGGATAGGTATTACATTCAACTAAAAGGCTTGTAGCAAGAAAAATTTAAAAACTTTCGCCTTTGCTCCATACCAATTGTAAGTCATAATACGTTTATTAGAATGCTCGCTGCGCTAGTTAACAGCTAGCCGTATGTTGTGTTCTTCGTTCATTTAACCACTGCTATTTTCAATTTCTCATGAAATCTACTTTTTGCTCTGTTGTGTATTTGTTCTCTTGTTTCTGTGGGCAAGATCTTTCTTTTTTGCAAAAGCTTTTCAGGTTATGAGCTTCTCATTGACCTTTTATGCTAGTCTTCAGTTAGACTGAACCACCACGACGTGTACCGCTTGGTCCCACCAACTGTCTCTACCACATAAAGATGGAGGCATTCCGTTAAATGTCTTGCCCAAGGACACAACAAGCAAGCTTGCTGGCGTGTTCTCCACACAATCTCTTTTATGCTGAGGGCCACGCAGGAAAATTATGATACCATTTTTAAGGTCATTTGGTTTGACTCGACTTGACAAATGAACCCCAGGTCTACCGACTACAGAGTGGACGCTCTAACCACTACGCCTTCGCACTGTCTCATGTATTTGCGACACAATAATAATTGAAATGAGATTGATGCAATTAAAATCAAGCAAAATGCGCAAATAAGATGAATAAATATTGCGTTTAGACTTGAGTTGTTAAATTTGCCAAAATATTCTTGAAATATATAAAAAAACGTTACGTTTTGCCACACAAAATCAAAAAAGAAGGAATCCTTGCGGAACCCCCATTGCTCACGAAACCCCTCTAAATGTTTTACGGAGGTTCCGTCGAACCGCGATTGAAAGCTCTGAGTTTAATCGTTAACTTTTGAGAACTAATTTTGCTTAAAGCAGTTGTGACGACACCCACGTGATTTGTGTTATATTGTGACGTACGTAAGCAAATGCTAAGCTGTAAAGTTGGCAATGCAAACGCAGCAAACACTTTCAGTTTGGCAGCTCTGTTATCGCTCATTCCGTAACAATGCATATATTTGCGGGGAAAATTTTAAAAGCTAAAACAGGTCGAGCAGTGTTCACATATTTCATGAAATAAATGTTGGAATTTTTCCAATCTTGGAAATTTAGTGTCTGTTAACCGTTTCCTTGTTTTGTTTCAGCCAACTAACAGGTTGCTTGCTTTCAATATAAAAAGAGCCCGCCATTAGCCGCAAGGTTATGGGGTGCACTTAGACCAAGAGGAAGATGGTATAGAGATGATCTCCGGATATCCGCAATCATACTGAAGTTATTCATAACGTAGCTGAATCTATTTTGGGCTTGTATAGGTAAAAGCATTGTATCAGAATTAGATGGAGCTAAACTCTATTTTTGGGTGGTTCCGCCAAAGCAAAAATTAGTTTGGATCAATCTGCATCTAAAGTAGATATCCGGGTAGCAAGTAAGATGGTTGATACAAAAAAATTATTTCACTTAATCAAAGATGATACATATAAAACTAACTCAATTAAAATAAGAAGTTTCATCAATGAATGAAGGTAATTACTGTGCAATTACAGGGAGAAGGAAACTAATATTTCAACCCAAATATCGGCAATGTAGCTGTGTGGGTAGGACCACTGACTAATGCAGAGGCCACCAACTATATGTTCACAAGAGTCAGGTCGTCCGTGAAGACGATATGAGTCGCCCGCCAGCCTGTCTTAAAATTTTCTCAGAAGTTGGTGGTGGATCTCCAAATAAACAGTTAGGCACCTCTCATATTCTGCTTGGGGAAGCGTAAATTTTAAGCCTAGCCTTTCCTCAAATCAGTGATTTGCCGCTTGATCTCAGAAAAAAGGTCTTGACTATTGCTTAAAAACGGAACCAGTGGTATCAAACTGATAGCCTTTTCCATGATCGGTATTCAAAAAGTAGTTCCTCGTCCAAAAAGGCAGTTGACTATTAATGTAACAGCCGTGAGTTCATACCACACGAGACCATGTTGTTAAGCCTTTGGAATTGGCGCTTTTTTCCAGCTTGTGGAAGACATTCACTGCGCTCAACAGTATTGGTAACTGCGCTAAGAGTCTGAACACAAAAAAATGATTTTGTTACCACATCAAATTATGTTAAAACGTGAATTGCTCTCAAGATGCGATTCTCTTAAAATAAGTTGAGATGTTAGAATTGGCTTTAACCTTTTTGAAATGAAATAGTTCTATTGCTACCGCGATATTTTAACACCATTGGTAACCAAAACACTTTCTCACCTTGATGGGCGTTGTATTCATCATCCTCGATCAACCTAGCCAAACCAAAATCAGCCACTTTGCAGTTTTGGTTCTTCCCTACCAGAATGTTAGCAGCTCTCACATCTCGATGTATGTAGTTGTTTTGTTCTATGTACGCCATACCAGCCGCTACCTGTTGTTATAACAAAGCAATTAAGCGTTCATATATGTGATTTCGAGGGAGAGACAATAAACTTAACAACTTTCGTTTTGAATGCCATTGAATGTAAGTAAACAGTACTAGGTTGTTACAGGTCTGATTGAAACAATATCTTCAGCAATAACAGTCTAGAACAGGGGTGAGCAAACTTTTTTAGCCGGAGTGCCGCAATGACCATTTAACAATTGGTCGAAAGCCAGTGCCCTAATTTCGGGTTTGAAAATGGTGGTCTAAAAAAAGTTCATCACCTTCTATTTGGACAGGAAGTGCGTCAATCAAACTAGGAATTGCGTAGCGGCTATTTTCAATAATGGCTTCTATCGTTTTTGCCTCTTTGCTACAGCAAGTGTGGCCGTCTTTGTCATATTGCATTAGATATATGGAAGTTTCTACAAGTGTTGACGGTCCGCACAAAATGCTCTGGCGGGCCTTAGTTTGCTCACCCCTGGTCTAGAAGAAACAAAAAAGCCAGCAAATAAGAGGCAAATTGTAACTTTTCAAATGTTTCAAGATCAGTGAAGATGTCTTTATCAGCGAGGACAAAGTTGTTATATACTGTATATCCTTCTACAGCCGTTATCTGAGTGCTTCGTGATGTTTTGACTCGCTTTTCTCTAATGCTATTTTAAACAAAAATAAAATTCTTATTGCTACTGCACGTTTTTGTTGAGCATTGTAAGTCGAAGTTTCTCGATTTGTAATAGTTGCCATATTTCATTGACTTCCTTGAATAACTCAAACAGCAATCTGAACGATTGATATTTGAGTAAAGTTAAAGAATTGTCGTTGCATTGTGCTCGGAACTTCTTTTTTTTAAATCTTTATAGTGACCTTATATCTATTGCAAATATTTTCAACGTTGGATTCAGATTGGTATAATAGGCTTAAAGTAAACTAAAAGCTTTAGGCATACCTGAGCCGCCATGTCAATATGCTCCACTAGCGTTGAAGTTCTACCGTCTCCATCTTTTAGGTAATCGAGTAGACTTCCATGACACATGAATTCCGTGATCAAGTAGATTGGTTCGCTTGACACCTGCAACGTAGAGGAGCATAGGAAGAGAATTTCTCAATTAAATTAGCAGCCTACCTCATTTTGAAGGTTTTACAGTTATTTATCAAAAAAGCGATGGAACGCAAACTCATTGCTGTTTACCAGGAGGAGGGGTAATAGCTAAATTGGTAAAATATTTTAACTAATTCAAAAATTGACAGATTGTAAACGATATCGCGTGAAATAAGACAAATTAAGAGCAGACAGGTTTCATCAAACTCTTCCAAAGTTCTGTCAACAATCAACTCGATTTATCTTTCGTTAGCCAAACAAGTAGCCAAAGTGTTTCTTTCAACATATTGCTAAACACACATTCAGCGTATTACCCAACAGACAACACAAAGTAAGCATATTACTTTACACACAACCAACAGCTAGCGTATTACTCAACACATTTTCAGCAACATTTGTTTCTGACGAAACACCAATGAAAGCTAAACTCATCAAGCGATTTCACTTCCGCGTCAAATGTGGATTCATGTTGGGCAAAATAACTGGCATGAAGTTTACAAATTCTTTTATGCAAACGTAGCCAAACTATTTTGTTTGGTTTCATTTGTTGAAAATGCAATCATTGTGGCTTGGTTAAAAAAAACAAACAAACAAACAAATCATTCAAATTGGCAACATGACAAAGAGCAAAGAAGCTTTATTCAGTTAACTAACATAGAAAAAGCATTCGTCATTGACTAACAATTACTTTTCAATTCAACAAAATGGATTCTACATCTATTCATCTATGGAGTCCTTTCATAGTTGAAGCTGTGTTGTCTTTATGACCCATGTTTGATTACATCATATTATGCAACAGCAAGACGTCATAATATCAACATGGCTACTAAAATTTTGTTTTGTTCGAAAGTTTCTCTTAGTCACATTCTTCATATTGCCATCGTGATTATTTGATAACAAAGCCAAACATTTGTCATAAAAGCTCAATTTATGACGTCATTTTTCATCCTCTCACAACTTACCACCGCGTATAAGTTAACCAACTTGTCGTGACGTAACTTCTTCATGACTTCAGCTTCGGCAAGAAAAGCAGTAGGAGACATAGTACCGGGTTTGAGCGTCTTGATTGCAACCTCAGTCGTTCCGTTCCATAACCCTGTGAAGCAAACGGATTAAAGATGTAGTGGTGGAGATGTTCTAGTATCTGATACGTGCTGGCATTGAGAAAAGATTCCAAAAAACTTAACCTACTTCTTGTGATTATACACATTGCTGGTAAGGCTGCTACAGCAAGATGTTCCTTAGTAAAGAGCTGTATAATAGATTTTCTGGTAACAAATGAAAACGTAAGTAACATCAGGCAAAAAGACCTTATCATGACAAGACAGGAAGTGGCTTACGTTTGGTTAAAAAGATTGTAGTTCAAACTCTCAAAATCGGAAAAAGGAAGCCAGCAACCCGAATTGCACGACAAAGTAATGCTCAATCAATGTTAAACGTCAACCTAACCGTATTGTCTTAAGATTTTTCGATGACGTATCTTTGCACCATGCAATCTGCTTAAAATAACTTCTCTTTTTTTCAAAACTAAATCTGTATAGAAACAGCAAAAAGTGTCAATTCATGATTTTTGATATTGCAAAATTGAATCTTAAGATAGAAAGCGCAAACTCCCTCCAGAATATAAAGTTCGCTGTAAATGAGATCAGAATTGCTTTGTTTCCTCATGACGTCACTTGAGGTACGTCATGTAGTGGAAACAACGCAGCAATCTAGCCTCGGCTACTGTAGTATAAATGCAGTTTTTAGCTAAAAGAAATTGTACGTTGGCAAGCGCTCATGCATAAATGGTCACATGATTGTGACGCAACACCGCACCTTTCCACACTTCTCCGAACATTCCCGCGCCCAACTTCTTCTGCATCGTAAGCGAACTTCGGTCTATCTCCCAAACATCCTTCGCCATGCTTTTTGGATTGGGTCGATCCGACTGTGGACACGGATAGGTCAACCGGCAGCACAATCCATCAGCTCCGTCTGCCAACATAAGCATGTTGAGGTTGTCACAACAACCATGGAGTTCTACCAGCACAAGCGAACAGGGCTGAGCAAGTCGTGGTATAAATCATTAGCATGACCTTAAAAGCAAAGGAGAACTTTTCTTAACCTTGCTGATTGCGAGGTAACATTGTAAGCACTGGATGCACAACATACTTTTGAACTGATATCGGCAGTAATTATTCAACTCGGAAGACAACTTAGTTCAAGAAAAAACATCATTTTCTAACTCAAACAGGAAACATCTGACTGGAAATCTAGAGCGTGAAACATGAATTTGATAAAAATCGTTTTGACTCTAAAACAAATCTTTTACTTACTTTGATAATGAGCGATAAGACCTTGCAAATCATTAAACTGTGCACGAGGAGTGATGTAATAACCCCCGTCGTCGAGTTGTCTAATACGGTAATGCTTCGTGATGATGCCTTTGGTGGGATCTTCATCACTTATTGAGAGGGAATACGTTCCTGAAACAGAAAACAACACAGTAAAAAAGGAAATTGATTTATTCAAAGACGTAGACGTTTTCGACAATTACTTAAAAAAATTGGTTGACACTTTCGGGTCCAGAATTTTATTTGCAGCGACAAACAAAACTTGGCTGCGTTCGTCGTATTTTTAAGCTCGATTTATGCCTTTTATTCACGCGTACAATTCTGCGCTCTGTTTGCGGGTCTTATTGTCTTTGAGCGACCTCGATAAGTGCTGAACGGTTTTAACACTTGCCTGCCACATCAAAGTAAAGAAATTCCAAAAAGTTATTTTGCAGCGGACAAAACAGATGAACTTGCCGGTTTTTGCTGCTGTACATTCCCTTCGTACTTAGCGCCTAGCAGAAAAACTGTTTTCGATTTTTAAAGTTTTTACTACGTCTTGGTCAAAAATTGAAATAGCACCTACAGCAATCGAGGTGGATCCACTAATCGCTACTACATCGAAGCAGTGACTTAGCCAAGTCGATCATTCGCAGTCTTCAAAAACTCTTACAAGAGTACTTGATGATTGATATGATAATGCAGTTAGATGTTCACGCAGCATCTCACCCTGCTGAGTCTCGCTTTCTCTGATCATAAACGTTCCCCTCCCGTGTCGGTTTTGAGTCAACGTTCTCTCACATTCTTTACGACTGATTTTACCGAAATACCACCTAAAAAATACAAGTTTGCCAACTTCAAAAAGTAAAAATTTTCATGTTTATTTTAAGGTTTAGTAGTAGTGTTGGCCTATAGCAGTAGGATATTGCACCAGGTACAAACGTTTTACGGTTTTCAATAAGTCAGAATTGAGTAGAGAAGATAATATAAGCGTAAGGCACGTACATATTTTATCTTAGTATTTCGAAGGCACACAAGAAATAGATCATGAATGAATGAAGAGAACGAATGGGATCACAAAGTGGAAACTGATGTAGCAGAAAGAACAGTGAAAAAAATGGCTCGCAATGAAATTGTAGAAGCAATGGAAAAGATGATATCAGGAATGGCAACCGGACTATCTGAAGTAAGTGGGGAGATGATAGTTGCAAGTGGTGGAATTGAGGTTAAAGTGATGATGGAACTGTGCCAGCGTGTAATGGATAGTAGAGGAATGCCTGATGAGTAGAAAACTAGTGAGACTGTGTTCATCTTTAAAGGAAAGAGTGATGTGATGAGCAGTGGATCATACAGATGAGTGAAACTGCTAGAACATGCCAAGAAAATTGTTTAAAGAGTACTAGAGAGGCGAATACGAAAACTAATTAATTTGAATGAAATGCAGTTTAGATTTATACTAATCTGGCCATCTCTGCTAAGGGGACAATACCGAATAAAAACTGAAGAACTAATACTACCACTACTACATTTGATATATTTAATGTGCGTGTCTTGTAGCACATGAGTAATGCAACCTTGACTTCAGACAAATTTGATCAGAATAGTAACCATTACTGCAAGAAGTATAATTACTCACTCCTCAGATTCCAATCCTCCTGCTGCAGCAATGTAGTTACTCGGGACGTATCCTTCTCTTCCTGTCTTTGCAGATCGAGCTTGCCACCAATCTCCTTCCCTGAGTCATAATAATGTTATCATAAAGTATTTGTTATGATTCAATATTTTATACAGAAAAAAAAGTTTTTAAACACGACGCTAGCACACACACTTACATATTCAATACTTGCACACACACTTACATATTCAATATGTATAGCTGCTCCCCTTTGGTAAAATCGAGGTCATCGGTGGTCCTTGATTCGTAATCGTACATTGCCACGTACTTCATTGCTCCCCCTCCAAACCCTACATTAAAAATGGCGTAAAAAGCAACTAAACGCGATTTCAACTCCCACTGGCCATAATTACTTCAATCATGAACAATTTACTCAATGCCGCGATTGACCAATAATGTTTAAAAAGAAAGAGATATGGAAAACAGCAATTTAACAATTTATATACACTCAAACATTAAACTTGATTTGGAGCTTTTTAAGTTATTCTTTTCTCCGGTCCTTCAAAAAATGCTTTTAAAATACCCAGCTCCTTTTTTCAGATTTTGTGAAAAAGCAACATTCCCGTTCTTATCGCTCTTCGATCCATATTCTTTTTTTGTTTTTTTTTCAGCTTTATAGAAATGATCACAACGCTTGGATATTTATCCGATACTCCAAGAAATTCGAGATAAATCATAATGTAGAACAATTTGCTTTTAGATTTCCTTCCAAGACACCAATATTGCCGACAGCGCGCACTTGTACTCTAAGCACTACACCAAGCCAGGGAAAGAGCTTTTCCAAGGACAGAGCAATTCATAACGCATTAAACGTGGTACTTTTTTTGTTGTAAAACCAACGTTTGATAGTAACGAACAACGCTCACCGGGTTGAGTGCTGACCACGGTTGGGGAAGGTATGGATTGGTGATACGATTGTGTGGGATTCATTGGCATACCACCGAAGCCATGCGGATTTGCCGGTGGGTAAGATTGATTCGGTCCCGGATCAAATTTAAGGTTGTTTTCTCCTCTGCTGCCTGAATTAGGTGGTTTGTGGTCATCACTTTGGCTGCAACAACCACAGCAAGGCAAACAACAAGGCATCGTTTTATTATAACGATACAAGTGACAACAGCTGCCCTACACCAATCTGAAATGAACGTAACAAAGCAGTTGTGTAATCAGAAACAGAAGCGAAAGCAAAGTAGAAAAGTCTACTCTCTGACATTATGAATAAGAAAATTTCAAAACAAACGTTTCAAATGAACCCGTCATCTGCTACAATTTTCACTGCATTCTAATTTCATTGAGGCAACATGGCTCGTAATGGAGTCTGTTTACTATAAACGCAAAAAACCTCTGTTACGTCTACAATGAAAATACCCCCGTCGCTATCGCTTGCTGAATATGCTGCCGCTAACAAACTAATTTTTCACGTAATTGTTGAACAAACACGAATTGTAAATGTTTGTTCTCGCGGCATAAAAACGCGTTCTTTCTATGCAAATAATTGAAACGAAAGTGATATTTATCACTCAAGCGCGAGCTGTTTCAATACATTGCTTGCTAGCTTGTGCTTTGTTGATTATTTGATTGCTACAACACTTCACAGCGGTACCTCGGGATAGGATTGTTTCGGCAACGAATATTTCGGCTCACGAACCGAGTCTCGAAGAAATATTTGTTCAGAGATACGACTAAAAGTTCGAGATATAAATGAGCAATTTTCTAATGTACTGTTACCTGCTACAGTACAGTATTGTCCAATTACTATTACACCAGTTGTACTACTGTAAATTTTTGTGGTTGTTTCACACTTTATAGTGTACTGTACGACTGTTCTCGAGGGGTTGCAACGAAATTGTCATTATTCATAACAACAATGTGCATCAATATTGTTGTTTTATTGACTTTGTTACTGTCTCATTGTTTCTTTAGATGAGTATCACTGAATATGTGCTTATAATTTTTGCCTGGGGAGTATAATATTCACACTCTATAAGACTGGGTTTGGGTGAGTTGGAACGTATTAGGCCACATACAAGCTAATCTTGCTTCTGCATACAAATAAATCACTTTGCGAACGCCGTCCCAGAACGAATTAAATTTGTATTCTGAGGCACCACTGTACCATGTTTTTTTAATCATTGCCGTTGTTTACCTATTTCCGTTTCTTGTTATGGAGACAGGTAAAAAGATATTCAAGTTTAGTTTAGTACAAAAAGTATCTAGATCAAAATGGCAAACAGCGACAACCTACTTCAAAGCAGGCGTGAAGGAATACTAGTGACTTCACTGCCAGCAAAGCGGGCTGGCATCAGCGGGAACTAAACAAAGGCTTTTACTACATGCTGCTAGAGCAGTTCAACGACTTTCAAAAAACGAATCGGTGGGGCTTTTTAAGTAGCAAAGCAAGTATCTACTACAAGGAAAGGAAACTACATTTCGCTGAAACTTTTTCAAAAATATTGCTCCAAGGAATGCGCTTATCAAAAACAACTTTTAAAATTAAAAAATTTTACTCAAAAGCACTTTCACGTTAAGCATTGGTCTGCCACTAAAGAATGCAGCGTGGAAACTTGCCAGGTCCACCACCAAGCAGCATTTTGTCAAAGACAACGCTAATCTCATGGGAGTGTTGAACACACTGGCGATGTACAGACCGACGGACTGGTCCCTTATCTCAGCGTTACCAACGTCACCAAGTTGGAAAGCCTTCATTAAGCTTCCAGTCACGGCATCATCGGCTGCCTCTCGTCCGCCCACATCCCTCTTCTCTCTGAGGCGTCCCTACCTCCCCTATGAGTCACTTTGACTCCTTTTGTCCACTTTCCTCATGAGCGAGCCTTTGGTCTTCTACCCTCCTTTTCTGTATCAGGTTTAGCCAAACTTTGAGTGAAATCAAGACTCTCCAAGTCCATCTGGAAAGTCATTGTGTCCACTTACCCGTTCATGCCTTCTCTTTCTCATATCCCTCTTCTCCTAGAAATCCACCTTTTGTCTGAGTGAAGCACACAATTTCTACTCCGATGCTCTCACTTTGACTCTTCTCTTTCAAGCGTATATACGACTTTTGCCCACCTTGGCTCTCCCCCATATCACTATTTCGTGATTAGGAAGGAGGACTCTGCCCCTTTTCCATTTAACAAAAAAGGTTCCTGCGTCCTTGCTAACTATTCATTTTGTGGCTCTGCGGCAACCTTTTGCTATTTGGTAGACCAAGTTTGTTCAAGCTCTTCTGCTGAAGCTTGTGCTATTTTGCAAGCTTTCCGCCAGTCTCGGCAGCACCAACATGTCTTCCACTTCTCTACCCCTCTCCTATTCTCAAATTTTCGCTTTGTCCTTGCTACACTTTCCTCTCCTCCATGCTTCCTTTAATCTCACACTTTCTGGCCCATCTGGCAGGAACTATCCTTTCTCCTTTCCTCTTTTATTATTGGGCTATGATTGATCCCAGTTCACTCATTCTTCCAGGTAATGACATGGCAGATGAGTTGAACAAACGAGGTCCGCTGTTCTAGCCATCTGCAATCCTGTGTAATCTCTCTCTTACTTGTCGTATCCACTCTTGTGTTATCTCGGACTGGTAGCGTACTGTCTCATCTAAACTCTTTGACCCACAGGTCCCCTCAATATCTGCCGATGAACTTGTGCTCCTCCGTTACGCTTGTGTTCACTCTTCGTCTTCGCTGCAACAGGCACAGCCTTTTTGTTAAACTTTTATTTTTTAGAATTGACAATCCTTCACGACACACCTTTCGGATCCGACCAAGGACACTCCTCATCTCATTCCGCTTTGTCCTGTTAAGAACTCTTGTCGCCGCTCGCTCTTTGGCGAGTTTTTTTCCTATACCTTTACTTCAGGCCTTGGAGAGATCCCCGTTATATGGGGTTCCATGGTCTCCAGCCACGACCCCATCACATGAAAGAAGTCGGGTAAAATGGCCATCTCTCGAATTTGAAGCCAATCTTCGTGATGAGCTGTAAACCGTGAGGTAGTGGTGATGCTATCGTGGTTTTAGAAATCCTTAATTTTGAATTGGCTTAGGTGATATCACAACAACGACATTAGTACACATAGAAATGAAAAAAATAGTTGCATGATTTCTGGTTGCGTGTTGGACAAACTGTGGCTTGCCAGCCGATAAGGCAGAAAAACTAAGTGTTTCCTACTAACCTTGTTTTCTGCTGCTGCATGCACTAACTACCTATGTCAATTACATTTTGCAAACGAATAAATCGGCAGTTAACGGGACGCGATATTTTTTCAAAAGGAGTTTGGGATCAATACTTATTGACGATAAACAACACGATGAAACTGTGGCAAAACCAGTGCGCCTAGCACTCTGTGGGCAGCAAGGCTTTGGCCCATTGGTCCCAACAAAATCGAAAAGTGCTTTGTACTCACACTACTTTGGAAGATTTCTTGGCATTATCCGGATCAATAGTAGCGATAACAAATATAACAAGCGTAGTGGTTGTAGCGCCTGCTTCGCAACATGCAGACTTGCGCTAAATTCCCATGTCAAGTCGAACCGAAGACTTTAAAAACGGCTTTCCCAGCATCTTTGCTGGACGCTCAGCCCAAGGAATTATGTGGTATGGAAGGCGGGGAGTTCGCTGGTTCTTGAGTATGGCACCTAAAGGGATAACTACATTTTTATGTGTCAGACAGGAGGTGGGGCCTACTATGTAGAGCAGTCTACCCGTAGTGGCAGCCCAGGTGGACAAAAACTTGCAAATAGAGCATAAGCTCATACTCAAAAAAGACAAACGAAACCGTAATGGATCATTCAGAGATACTGAGCAATTGGAGCACGATTATGGTTTTGAAACGAAGACGTACACGCCAGCTCGGACACGTCTGATGCATGGATGATCTTCGCATTCCGAAGAAAATACAAACTGGAGAATTGGTTACTGGTACCAGGCAACTAGATCGACTGTCCTGCGTTATAAAGATGCGTGCAGATACGACCTGAAAGACGGTGGCATTGATTCATCGAACGTGAAGCGACAGCTTCCGAACGCACCATCTGGCGATTTGCAGTGAAGGCTGGCATCATGCATACACAAAAACGAAACGAGGATCAATGAACACAAAGAAAGGCTCAAAGACCAGGTAAGTTGCTACCGACATTTATAAGTGCATAAGCAGCTGAATTATGAGCAAAAAATGAAAGAGAATCTGTAATTTACCCATTGACTTACAGACATAACTGGCATCGCAAAGCAACTGCAGAATAACACCAACTCCATTGTCACACGACACAGAATAAACTAACGAGTTGGCAACCCGAGCGACGAAGCAACAGCTACACAACACAACTCAAACTTACCCAACTGTGCAAAGCTGATATACTGCAGTTGCACTTGCTTTTAGTGCTTTCTCTGCTCGTTACTGTTGCCGCTGCTGTACGCTTGAAACAATCGGGTGCTACTTGAAGCTGAAACCAGCCACACATGCTTTTAGCTTGGCTCGATCGGCAACTATTACTGGTCATCAGCGTCTTTGTTTCTTCTCAGGAAGACTTCGAACTAGCCTTTAGAGCGAACTCTAAACTGGTTTTCTAAACATTGCATCAATCCACGCCACTTCCAAGAAAACTTAATGAAATATAAAGCACTGACGCCGAGCAAACTTCAGGTGAACATAGTAGATCAACGTTTTATATTTTTCTTTATCCTTTCCTTATCCTTATCTTTTATCCTTTCCTTTTCCTTATCAACGTTTTGTATCTGTTAACAATTAAATAGTCGTAAAGAATTAAATACAATTGCGTGCTTGATTAATGACTTCGTGAAACAGCAATCTATGATGTCATGATGAGCGCTTTTCCGACGCTTTTGCGGGTTTACGCCAAGCGTAGTTCCTTAAATGTAATATTGATAACCCATGGAGATTTCTGTTAAGTTGTAACGTGAGTGTGATAACTGTGTTTTAGAGACACCATTAAACATTTTTTTTTATTCTTCATCATTGACATCAAAGTGAAAGAATTACATCATCAGCCATTACCAGCACCAATTGAGTGACGCACAATTTCAATTAAACTTGTACTTGCAGGTATGTGCTCCCAGGTACTACTATTATACCTTACACTTGCAATGTCCTTCGGTCAGTCCTGTTTTCCCGTCAAGGGTTAACTAACTACTCGACTGAGCGCTTTTATCCTCGACTTCTACACCGACACAGCATTTCTTCCTTTTCAAAATCGAAAGCACCACAAACAGTGGCACTGTTTCGACCTATCAGGTCTCTTCAGTGCAGTTGGTGACCGACAAGAAGTTAGAAGCTTTTAATAAAGCATAGCTTAGACCAGGAATGGGCAACCTTTTTAGCTGAAGGGCCACATTGACCATGTAAGGGTTGGCCAAGGACCAGTGTTCAAAATCGTGTCCAAAGTGATGGTGTCTAAAAAATAAGGTCATACCACCTCACAATGTCATATCACAAGGTGTGGACATGGTTGTCTCCAAAAAATAAAAAAAAAGGTCATCACCCTCTGCTCAGACGGACAACGCGTCTGTGCAAACTGACATATGCTCTTTCAATCGTGACGTGTAAACTTTTTGGCTCTTTCATACGGCATTTGTTTCCCCTCTTGTCATCGTAACTCAGATGTGTTCGCGGGCCACACAAAATACTCTCGCGGGTCGTAGGTTGCCCACCCCTGGTTTAGACTGTCAAACTTGTGGGACCTATACTAGTTCCACTGTAGTGAATGGTCAGTCAGTACTCTGCAAAGCCTATCACACGTGAATGAGTAGCGGTTGTCGCAGGTGCACCAAGTCTAACAACTGCTTCTTGTCGGTCACCAACTGCACTGAAGAGACCTGATAGGTTGAAACAGTGTCACAGTCAGCACTTTGCTAAGTGCATCGCTAGCCTCTTGCATTACTGTGAAAGCACAACAGTTTCAACGTTGCCTGTATTTCGCCCATATTTTTAGGTCTAACTTTCCTTCTTCTTTTCGGAATAGCGCATTAATACTTATAGCGTAAAATACTTTTCAAAAAATATCTTCTTAATCCTAATATAAAACGGTTAAACAAAAAGCCTACGTTAGACTTTGCAGTTAATTTTCCTGTGCGCGTTTGGTAATAAAATGCTCCACAAACCTTCAGCACTTTGCAAATCCTTGCGTTACAAAGCTACAGCTGCGCTGTACTATTTGCGGAATAAATGTTTTTGACTGGATGCCCTTAAGTTTCGTCAATGTCTGCATAACCATGACGTTATCGATCATGCTAGATAGCTGAGAGTTGGTAAGCTATCAGTTTCCGGTCCTGCTGGGTTGCTGTGCTACAAGATGGGGAAGCTGTTTCGAAGAATTACTACAAAAGGCTGCGTATTGATTAATTTCTTGATGACTTAAAAGGAATTTTACATGAACATATTTTAACTATGTGACATTTGTCCAAGAGTTTCTGTGACAAACTATTAATTGAACTGAGGCCGTTAGCAATTACTTAATAGTGCGTGGAAGGTCAAAGGTCAATCATTCTGCAGTGATTCCATTCCTAAAGCAGAGGTGGATCGCGGTAAAATTCTCGTACCTAGCGATGGTAGCTAGGAACACACATTTTCGACACTTTCTGAGATTGTCATGAATGGGATTCACTGTTCAGTGACAACTTACCAATGCGGACACAGCTCGGACATTGATTTTCTTTAGGAGCAACACAATGTACGTAGTTTTATAGTGTATTAACTGCGATAAAAGCACTTTTTACTTTTGACATACTGCTCAGGCAGCAGGTAGGACTAATGGGCTCATGGTTCCCGCCATGCCCCAACATTGGGACGTGTCGGCCATTGAGCGACATCGACAGCAACATAAACCCGTACAAGCCTTTTTTTAGCAGAATGCAAAGAAATTATTTCTTCGCGTGCTAGATCATTCTTTCCTCAATCCCACAATCAAGCACTCAGTTGCTAAATACACTTTTTGTCTCAGCTTCCAAGACCACGGCTGCCGTGATTACATCAAATGCATTAGTAGCGCAACAGGTCATTGCTTTTGTTGTTTTCAATCTCTTCAAATTTTTTCGAAAATTTATTAAAATTCGCCATTATCCAGTCTTGCCTATCGCTTTGCAAACACTATCTGTAAATCATCTATTCTTCAAGTTACGTCACACTCATAGTTCTTCCTTGTATGACGCTCACGCGTTGGCGTCTATTTCTATTATGACGTCACACGCACTGCTTCCTTCTTTTAGACAAGGAAATGCGAACGAGTTTGCGAATGACTACAGTTTTTCTATCAGCAAACTCTGCACACTTACTTCTCAGAAAAACTAAGGCAAGCGATGTTCACTGGCTCTTACTCGCGCATTCGAACGAATGCTGTGTAGGTTTTTTTGCAACAGACGTAATTTGCAGGAGGCGTATTTTCAACGAAATGAATTGAGGAATGATATTCCAGCAAATGCATGGCTTAAACATGGCATTGAAACTTTATCATGAAACTTAAAAGCTTTGCATTGCCATGACTGGAACCTGATATTGGATAAGTGCATCTTAGGTTAGTTCTCAGCCCGCCTTAAGTGAATATTTGAGCTCAAATGTACGTTGAAGCATCGTTTTTAACTTTGCTATAAACTGCACTTTGCACACAACTCTCCATGCGCGATATTGAACTCAGCAGTTTCCCGCCTCACTCAGGCAGCTGGCCAGGTGCCTTAGAAGTTTTGCAGGAAACTGACCGGCTATCTTCATATTGTGGATGGACCCCGTCGTGGCTTGTGTGATAAGAAATTGGATAATAATTTTATTTGATTGTTAAAAATAAATGTCGCAATAATTGTTGCGCTGCACCAGCAGCACTAACGGCTCTGATGCAGGTCTGAATCGTGGGCAAAACCAGAATTTTCAAGGGGGGTTGGATGGTGATGAACGATTAATAAAGTTATAATCGTCTAACTTGCAGAGTGTTTCTAAAAAACACCTTGCTTTGAGACAAAGCGCCAGAACTTTAAGAGCAAGATTAGGCTTTTTTTAGTCTCCCTGGTTGAGCCGTTGACCTGAAAGAGTTGCTTTATGCGTTGCATAAACGTAAAAATTTCTCCGTGACAAGAGTCAGCGTATTTTTAGGCAACCGGTACAGGATTTTGTAATTTCTAAATAGAAGAAAAATTCAACGGGTACAGGATTTGATTTTAGGGATTTCTAAATAGAAGAAAACAAATCCCTAAAATCAAAAATATTTGCACGGTCTTTCAGAGGTAAGCGTAGGCATCAACAGAACCTTTCTTTACATGTCAACATATATGTTGATTGCACTTTCTGTGTTTTAATTTCACATAAAAAGTTTCGCTGCCGACAAAGTCCACAAAACTTTGGATTTTCGTCTATCTGGTCACAGCGCTTAAGGTTGAACGTGGTTTTCCTTCGATCGCATCCTATTAACGCTCCACCCTTTAGTCATTATCATGAACTGAGTTTGGCAAGCATGGAATTTGTGTTTAACTTCCGTCTGTGTTTGATGTTATCCTAACAAAACAAGCATTGCTAATTTGTATTGTTCACTTGATTCTGTCATAGGTGTGGTGTACGTAATAATCTTGAATCGTGATGATTACCGCTATTATGCTACATGTGTAAAGTAAGTTTAAAGGTTGAATTAAACTTTCCCAGGCCAGCAATTAGTATAAATGAGCGGAAGTTTTGTTTACAAGGCGACCGCATGATCATGTAGTTGCAGCCAGCACTTTCACTTTTTTGCATTATGTTATTGTATTTCTTCGTTGCTTTATCAATTTAATCGGCTATTCGTTTTAGACATTTTGTCCATTGCATGTTAGTTCATACGTACATATACACAATTGTAACGTTGTTAAAGCATATAAAGAAAGAAGCCAGTTAAATAAAATCTAAGGTTGTAGTAACAAATTTTGCAACATTGCATACTTGTAAGATAATGTATCAGAACGATGTTCAAATTTGCTAAAGGATTTTCGTGACAAACTTGTCCTTAGCGACGTCACATCGAATAAAAAACAATTAGAACGAACGCATTGGCCTTCCATGCGTTCAACCTGCGAAACTCTTGCATTGAAATATTTAGCTTGCAGAGGTTCCGCGAGCCTTGAAGTGTTTACAGAAGTTCTTTCCTCGTGTTCAAGAAAAACGGTTTCTCACCATTAAAGTAATGAATTGACGAGAATGCAATCATGTTTCGTCCAGAAGCCGTAGAGAATCAAGTCCTCGATCGAGATGCTAGCCTTAAGGAAAGTCAATAGGCCACTACCATAGGGCAGTATCAGTAAAACTGACTTCGAATGGTAATTGAACCCACAATCTGCACCAGGTACCTCGGGATGTGAACTCAGGTTTTTGGTAACCATAACATGCCGATTGGCTGGGCGAATTTTGGTAGATGAATGCTAAGGTTCTATGCTTAATTATGTACAGCGATGAGATCACGTACGCCCTCAAGTAGTGAACAGTATTAAGTGACAATTCGCCAGATCAGCCAACGAATCCATCATTCAAGAGTAGGGGATCTCAGTAAACTATCACAAAAATTGTATTAACAAATGGGTTCATGGGAGAGTAATCCATCGAGAACTAAGATCAAACCCTCCATTGAGATGTCATTTGAAGACAAATTTGGTGAACAATTGCAAGGTCATCACACAGTAATATATATTGGCCAGCATCAGTTCACGCCCTTTACAAAATTGCTTCTATTTTGGTAGAATTGGAAATTTTGTAGAATGTTGTAAAGTGCTGCAATTGTAAACTTTCACCAAAATTATATCTTGTAGCCTTTTGCAGCGAGTCTTTATTTACCAGTCTTCAGTTACTAATTACGAGATTTCCGGTTGAACAACCGTACACAATTAAAGTCTCTGGCGAGCGTCAATTGTGTATTTATAGTATGAAGTTTGTGACATCACTTTCAAAGCTGGCTGTTCTTAATCGAAAGTATGAAGCATCAACGCAGGGGGTAAAAGCAGTAAAATTGCATGCCCAGAGGTTGCGTAAAAGTAGGAAATGTAACCTTGTTGTTGCTGATCTCAACTTGAAGGCATTTTTTGAGATCAACTTTGGTTAAGAGCTGTTTTGTCCTTACTTTGGAGTTAAAGGGTTTTCTTGGATATCAACTACGTCTGTGACAAGAGGTAAAAGAAAATTTTTTGAAAGCTCAAGAAGCAGTGAGGACAAAAAGGTTAATAACCGCTCTTTTGAGCAAAAGCTTACCTATAAATCCTTAGCAAGTATGTCGCATCAACGTACAACTACATGTTTACTTTCAGTGCTGTAGTCAAGAAGAGATGAGGGGGTGGAGATGTTTTCCTTAACGGCAGGTCCAGCAAAACAAATGATGAAGTCATCACGACAAGCGAAAAATGCAATCTCTTTTTTCTGGCGATCGGTAATCACCTAACTATTTATACAAAAAGAGTAGCTTTGAGATGAAACCATTTCAACCTTTGATGGAAGACTAAAGTTTTGTCTATTTGGTCACGTGCAGATGAAGCAAACTAGTATAAGTATTTGCAGCAAAATAATAAGCGCATCGAAGGTGCAGACGGTGAAAAGTTCTCGCTTGGAGTTCTGCGGCGAAAAAAAATTGAAAAATACTAAAAAATAAACTCAGTAAGTATCCAAAATGCAAATCAGTTGAAGGCATGCGGCGAGGTTCAGTGCGGGCGCCACAACACCGCACGAGTGGGCTTGTAAATTCAATGCCCGTATGGTTGTATTGACGTGCCTTTGGAAAAGACACTCTACCGCAACTTCCCCTGGTTAGTTGCAGGGTTGTGGCAACAATCTTTTAGCCGGTCACTATAGCAACTCTGAAGCTGGTTTGCGCACAAATTATTTTACGTATAGCAGCAAAAACGTTCTTGCAGCCAGATGACGAAGAAAGGTTGCTGTAAAGTTCAACGGGCAGATGTTGGCCTTGACACTTAAAACTCGCAATCGTCGTTCTCTTGATAATTCTGTTCGGTCGCTATGAAGTAATCTTCGAGAAAGTTCTAAAATGCAAGACCTCATTAAAGACATATTTGTGAGTCTGACTCAAGGCAAATCCATGCGGCAAAAAAAGATTGTTAACACATTTTCGGGAGATAAAGCGATCGGTCTCGACAGCTTTGACAAGTTCTCTGTTTCTAAGGCCAGGTCCTTACTCCATACAGGCACTATAGCTTTTATGTCTCTGTTCAATTAGTCGTAAACAGAGTACAAATTTAAAATTGAGTAAAAGAAATGAAAAAATTATGGAAGATACTGATGGTTCATATTAAAAGTGTTTAACACAATCACGTATGAGTGAAAGTGTATAACACAACCACGTATGGGACTTAAATAAATATCTTTTACTTTTCTACTGCGCTACACTCCGATTAGTGTCCCGTTCATTTAAGTATTGGAAGACATGAATTTTTTTCGTTTTATACATGTTCCTAAGTTTGTGGCGAAATATTGAAATCATAATACCTCGCTAGAATTTCACCATTCCACGTTGTTTCGTGGAAGAATTGAATCTCACGTCAGACTGATCGCTATGAAGCAATAAGGAGAGAGAAATCACAAACGTGCACTTGAAAAGCTTAGGGTTAAAATTGCTCAAGTCACAGACGATTACTTACGAGTTATTAGCTTTCGAAGTGATTTAAAGTACTTTTGGCATAAACTTTCTCATTGTTTCCTAAAAGTGATGTTTAAAACTTTTTTGAGAAAAAATTTTCGACAAAAAATTAATTAGCTTATTCGCAAAAGAATTAAATCAAACAGACTTTGAAACAAATATTAAATGAATTTCAATCAGAATTAAATTTTGGCGCTAGGTACTAGGCTCTTCATTTTAAACATGCACTTATGAAGCTCTTATGGGCATTGAGAACTGGATGGGTGGTCTCTACTTTGCGCTGTCATCTCTTTTGTTTATGAGGTTATAATGATGAAGTAAAATCTTACACTAAGATGCTCGAAGGTTGGTCTATCCATTTCCTCAGCTTTCCAGCATTGCAGCATTATCTCATAGAACGAATCAGGACACGGTGGGTTGGTGGAAGGTTTAGGCATTCGGTAACCATCGCTCAAACGCTCCACAACCTCTCTACCAGTCATACCTGAAACCTCACTCTTGGTCAGTGTTGAGGACGTAATAAAAGTCGATCAAATCACGCTAAGAGCAATTCGTTCTGTTCTGGTATTAGACACGCGTTATTGTGACACACGTACAAGTTGTTTTCAGACTTGCTTCCAAGTTACCCGTTCTACAATGGTAATACAAACTCTAATTGACTGCAAACAAATCCAACATTGATACCTATTTCACAAGTAAGTAAAAGTAACTACTTGCAAATGGAAGTTTATGGTCACAAAAACTCTGCAACAAGATATGCGAGATATTATTGCACGATTCTTGCAAATATTAAATTCATTCACACTCTATGGCGATATACTTACCGGGATATGGGATCTTTCCTTTCGTAATAATCTCACTAAGCAAAACTCCAAAGCTCCATACATCCGATTTGATCGTGAACTTAGCAAACATCGCTGCTTCGGGAGCGGTCCACTTAATCGGAAATTTTGATCCTGAAGCAACCACGCACAAAATTTCACAATGATGCACCAAAGACTAACCAATGTTTTCAGCTAAATTTCTGTTGAATAAATGCAAAACTTCTGCAAGAATGTGACTATCACGACTTCCTAGACGTCTTCATTTCTAAACTCTTTAAAGAAAGTAAGCTAAGAGTAGGGGTGTTCAGTTTATTTGCAGAGATTACGACTGTTGTTTTATCCAAAAAAAGCATGATGTAATTCAAAGAAGGAATATAACTCTTTTTGCGGCGGAGAAGGAGCACGGCACAGATGTCAAGCAATCAAATCGCACTTTTTATCTCCTTTGCTGCTTCTAAGGCGTCCGGCATATCTGTCAGCATTACTTAAAAAAACCTCATGACCTTCACAGAATGTGACTTTCTCACCTTGTCTAGCGCTGTATTCATCATCAACGATCAACCTCGCCAAACCGAAATCAGCGATCTTACAAACTTGGTTCTTTCCGACCAGAATGTTGGCAGCTCTCACGTCGCGGTGGATGTAACTTTTCTTTTCAATGTACGCCATGCCAGCAGCAACCTATTGTCATGAGAGCTCATTACTGCTTGCCAATTTTCAGCAGCACTGTTAAGAACTGCATCATCTTGAGGCAAGTG